>CAWUFW010002319.1:0-600000 GCA_963921515.1 Calotriton arnoldi
ATCGGCACTAGTCCCATTGGTATCATCAGTGCTATTCTCATTGTTGGCATCGGCACTAGTCCCATTGGTATCATCAGCGCTATTCTCATTGTTGTCATGGGCACTAGTCCCATGGTTATCAGTGCTATTCTCATTGTTGGCATCGGCACTAGTCCCATTGTTATCATCAGTGCTATTCTCATTGTAGGCATCGGCACTAGTCCCATTGTTATCATCAGTGCTATTCTCATTGTTGGCATCAGCACTAGTCCCATTGTTATCATCAGTGCTATTCTCATTGTTGGCATCGGCACTAGTCCCATTGTTATCATCAGCGCTATTCTCATTGTTGTCATGAGCACTAGTCCTATGGTTATCAGTGCTATTCTCATTGCTGTCATGAGCACTAGTCCCATTGTTATCATCAGTGCTATTCTCATTGTTGGCATCGGCATTAGTTCCATTGTTATCATCAGTGCTATTCTCATTGTTGGCTTCGGCACTAGTCCCATTGGTATCATCATCGCTATTCTCATTGTTGTCATGAGCACTAGTCCCATTGGTATCATCAGCGCTATTCTCATTGTTGTCATGGGCACTAGTCCCATGGTTATCAGTGCTATTCTCATTGTTGGCATCGGCACTAGTCCCATTGGTATCATCAGTGCTATTCTCATTGTTGTCATGAGCACTAGTCCTATGGTTATCAGTGCTATTCTCATTGCTGTCATGAGCACTAGTCCCATTGTTATCATCAGTGCTATTCTCATTGTTGGCATCGGCACTAGTCCCATTGTTATCATCAGTGCTATTCTCATTGTTGGCATCGGCACTAGTCCCATTGTTATCATCAGTGCTATTCTCATTATCATCAGTGCTATTCTCATTGTTGGCATCGGCACTAGTTCCATTGTTATCATCAGTGCTATTCTCATTGTTCGCATCTGCACTAGTCCCATTGTTATCATCAGTGCTATTCTCATTGTTGGCATCGGCACTAGTCCCATTGTTATCATCAGTGCTATTCTCATTGTTGGCATCGGCACTAGTCCCATTGTTATCATCAGTGCTATTCTCATTGTTGGCATCGGCACTAGTCCCATTGTTATCATCAGTGCTATTCTCATTGTTATCATCAGTGCTATTCTCATTGTTGGCATCGGCACTAGTTCCATTGTTATCATCAGTGCTATTCTCATTGTTGGCATTGGCACTAGTCCCATTGTTATCATCAGTGCTATTCTCATTGTTGGTATCGGCACTAGTCCCATTGTTATCATCAGTGCTATTCTCATTGTTATCATCAGTGCTATTCTCATTGTTTGCATCGGCAATAGTCCCATTGTCATCATCAGTGCTATTCTCATTGTTGGCATCGGCACTAGTCCCATTGTTATCATCAGTGCTATCTTCATTGTTGTCAGGAGCACTAGTCCCATTGGTATCATCAGCGCTATTCTCATTGTTGTCATGGGCACTAGTCCCATGGTTATCAGTGCTATTCTCATTGTTGTCATGGGCACTAGTCCCATTGTTATCATCAGTGCTATTCTCATTGTTGTCATGGGCACTAGTCCCATTGTTATCAGTGCTATTCTCATTGTTGGCATGGGCACTAGTCCCATTGTTATCATCAGTGCTATTCTCATTGTTGGCATCGGCACTAGTCCCATTGGTATCATCAGCGCTATTCTCATTGTTGGCATCGGCACTAGTCCCATTGTTATCATCAGTGCTTTTCTCATTGTTGGCTTCGGCACTAGTCCCATTGGTATCATCAGCGCTATTCTCATTGTTGTCAGGAGCACTAGTCCCATTGGTGTCAGGAGCACTAGTCCCATTGGTATCATCAGCGCTATTCTCATTGTTGTCATGGGCACTAGTCCCATGGTTATCAGTGCTATTCTCATTGTTGTCATGGGCACTAGTCCCATTGTTATCATCAGTGCTATTCTCATTGTTGTCATGGGCACTAGTACCATTGTTATCATCAGTGCTATTCTCATTGTTTGCGTCGGCACTAGTCCCATTCTTATCATCAGTGCTATTCTCATTGTTGGCATCGGCACTAGTCCCATTGTTATCATCAGTGCTATTCTCATTGTTGGCTTCGGCACTAGTCCCATTGGTATCATCATCGCTATTCTCATTGTTGTCATGGGCACTAGTCCCATTGGTATCATCAGCGCTATTCTCATTGTTGTCACGGGCACTAGTCCCATGGTTATCAGTGCTATTCTCATTGTTGGCATCGGCACTAGTCCCATTGGTATGTGCTATTCTCATTGTTGGCATCGGCACTAGTCCCATTGTTATCATCAGTGCTTTTCTCATTGTTGTCAGGAGCACTAGTCCCATTGGTATCATCAGCGCTATTCTCATTGTTGTCATGGGCACTAGTCCCATGGTTATCAGTGCTATTCTCATTGTTGTCATGGGCACTAGTCCCATTGTTATCATCAGTGCTATTCTCATTGTTGGCATCGGCACTAGTCCCATTGTTATCATCAGTGCTATTCTCATTGTTGGCTTCTGCACTAGTCCCATTGTTATCATCAGTCCTATTCTCATTGTTGTCATGTGCACTAGTTCCATTGTTATCATCAGTGCTATTCTCATTGTTTGCGTTGGCACTAGTCCCATTCTTATCATCAGTGCTATTCTCATTGTTGGCATCGGCATTAGTTCCATTGTTATCATCAGTGCTATTCTCATTGTTGGCTTCGGCACTAGTCCCATTGGTATCATCATCGCTATTCTCATTGTTGTCATGAGCACTAGTCCCATTGGTATCATCAGCGCTATTCTCATTGTTGTCATGGGCACTAGTCCCATGGTTATCAGTGCTATTCTCATTGTTGGCATCGGCACTAGTCCCATTGGTATCATCAGCGCTATTCTCATTGTTGTCATGGGCACTAGTCCCATGGTTATCAGTGCTATTCTCATTGTTGGCATCGGCACTAGTCCCATTTGGATCATCAGTGCTATTCTCATTGTTGGCATCGGCACTGTTCCTCAGTGAAAAATCTAAGAAAGTTTCAAAAGAGCAACCTGTGCCCGACAGGCACTTCAAACTTAGCAGTCTGTCAGGAAGTACATCGAAGAGCAGAGCCCTCCACCGCTGCAAGTACCTGAACTGAATGCCCAAAGGAACATTTTGCGTGCGTGGTGTACATTTATCTGGAGTTCGCCACCAAACCTGTTACACTGTAATCAAACATTCCTCTGTACATCCACGCCAAAGACAGTCAGCAGAAAACACGGGAGTTCTGCCTCACAGAAGTCCGAGGAGCGGCCTAAAGATGGGGCAGACATTTTTATACTGTGTGAACATAGTGCAATGCATAATACTTCAATACTTCAACACTTTTAAAAGCAGCTGCGAAACTTATTTCAGATACTATCTGGAAAAAACCAGTGGTGCACGTGTACCACAGAGGAGCGGGGGCGAGGGAGCGTGGCAGCGAGGCGAACGCGCGCTGCTGTGCGTGCTAGCCACGGACGGGAATGGGCGTTGCAAAGGCGGGACATGCGCCCGCCTTTGCCCAATCGCGGGCCTTTTTTTTTTTACAAAAAGACACGCGAAATCCAATGCCTGCCGGCGAAAGCCTGATCACACGCACGAGCGTGTGGTCAGCTTTCTGAACCCCATACAAGAGGTCTCGCGCTGCGCGAGCAGGTCTGTGCACTGCAACGCTAGGCGCGAGACCTAATAAGGGGCGTGATTAGGCCAGGGCGCATGTGGGGGTCTGGAAGAGCGTGTCCTTGCCAAGTAGGGCTCAGGACGATGCGGGAGCTCCAGTAAATAACAATATCCTTACATGTTAGCCTACTCTTCATATAGCCGCATTTGTGTGCATTTCGTTGTAAAAATAAACCTTTACCTACCTTACGCGCCGCCTCCGCTCCTGGACGGTGTGTAATGCTGCAGCCGGTCCCACCGCGTGTTCCAGAACAGGGAGCACTGAAGCAGCAGGCAGGCAGCCTCCCTTCCCTACCCTAGCCAATCACAACGCTGCAGCGTTGTGATTGGTGAGGCGCAGCAGAGAGCGCCCCAGCCGGGCCATTTTCTCTATGTAGGCTGCTGCATGCAGCCTACATAGAGAACAAGCATTTGCAATGCAATAGGTCTCGCATTTATGTGAGTTTAAGCTATTGGCATTGTAAATGACAATGCTTTTGTTTATGTTTCAAAAACTAAAACATAAATAAAAGGCATTGTCATTTACAATGCCAATAGCTCAAACTCGCGTAAATGCGAGACCTGTTGCATGGCAAATGCTTGTTCTTATGGAGTTTAAAAGACTTGTAGCTCTGTGAGGATAAGTTACTTACCTGTAATCCTAGTTCTCTTCCAGGGGTATCCTCATCAAAGTCATAAGCACTGAATATTCCCGCCCACGTGCGGGGACCCCGAAATATAAAAATTATATATGGAAATCACATATATACAGCTCTACATATATGCATATACATATATCATTTTTTCTCATACCAATGCAGCTCTCAATAGGAGGCTAAACAATGTAATTACACACATAAAAAACTACTTTTGCCAATATATAAAAACACCAGAGGACAATTAGAACTTGAACTCGGTTTTTAATGAGCAAAATACTCATAAATAGTAAAAACTGCAAAATAAGTAGACATTGTTAGCCTACAGGCTGCATTGTAAACCAATAGCATAGAAAATGAAAACATTTTCAACAAAAACTGGCACCGTGCCTTTAAGGCAGCCATGACCCCTAGCTTCCCATCATGCCTCAGGGGTGACAGTTAGGTCAGTTGTTCTTTGCATAACCCTGAAGGTCAGGGCACAAAGATATCCTTTAACACTTTAGAAATCTCTCATTTACCTGGGGAGGCGGGTGGGTTGCTTATGACTTTGATGAGGATACCCCTGGAAGAGAACTAGGATTACAGGTAAGTAACTTATCCTTCTCTTCCAGGGGATCCTCATCAATAGTCATAAGCACTGAATAGAATAGCAAGCCCATCAACCACCTGCAGGTAAATGAGAGTAAAGTGACCCAACACAAAGAAACATAAGAGCCGAAATCAGCTGTTGAACAGATTCCTCAAGGAGGCCTGGCCTACTTGGGTGTCTGCTCTGGTGTCTGATTCCAGACAGTAGTGCCTCGTAAATGTATGGACGGACCTCCAAGTTGCCGCCTTACAGATTTCAGACATGGGCACATTTTGAAGAAAAGCAGTAGTAGCCGCTTTTCCTCTAGTAGAATGCGCTCTGGGAGTAAACCCCAGGAGCTTCTGCGCTAATTGATAAGCAAGCTTGATACATGAAACTATCCATCTGGAGATGGAGCGCTTTGAAGCTGCGAACCCAGATCTGATCGACCCATAGTTAACAAATAGTTGATCAGATTTTCTTATAGATTTGGACCGATCCAGATAGAATTTTAAAACCCTTTTGAGGTCCAGAGAATGCAAAGCCCTCTCAGCTGGAGTGGAGGGATTGGGAAAAAAGGTGGGTAGAGAGATGGTCTGATTCACATGAAAATCCGACACCACCTTTGGAAGGAAAGAGGGGTGCGTCCTCAACACAACCCTGTTAAGATGGAAGACTGTATAGGGCTCTTTGGAGCAGAGCGCCTGTATTTCACTCACTCTGCGAGCTGACGTGATCGCTACCAAGAAAGCCGCCTTCCAAGAAAGATGTTGTAAGGTTGCTTTGTGTATGGGTTCAAAAGGCGGACCCATCAATTTTGATAGCACCAGGTTAAGCTCCCAGGGTGGTGAAGGAGGTCGTACCGGAGGATAGACCTTCTTTAAACCCTGCAAAAAATCCTTAACAGCCTGTAACTGGAAGAAGGAAGGTTGAGAAGCTGAACGCCTATATGCAGTTATAGCTGCTAAATGCACCTTAATGGAAGAAAACTTCAAACCTGCTTTCGCCAGATAAAGTAGGTAAGGAAGGATGACCTCTTCCTGACCTTTGATTGGGTTACAATTGTTCTGCATACACCACATGTAAAACCGTTTCCACTTGCATGCATACGAATGCCTCGTGGACGGTCTTCTTGCTTCCTTCAAGATGGACATGCAGTCCTGCGGCAGTCCTAAGTGGCCATACTGGAGGACCTCAGGAGCCATGCCGCCAAGTTCAGTGAGGGAAGGTTGGGATGATGAATCCTCCCGTTCATCTTGGACAGCAGGTCCGGTCTGCACGGCAGCCTCTTGTGAGGACACTCTGATAGGTGCAGAAGGTCCGGGTACCACCATTGTCTCGGCCAGTCCGGGGCAATTAGTATCATCCTCGTGCACGAATGGGACAGCTTGGTCACCACCTTCGGGATCAGCGGAAGGGGTGGAAAGGCGTACACAAATGCCCCTGACCAGTCTATCAAAAGGGCATTCCCTTTCGATCCTGGTCGGTAGAACCGTGAGGCGAAGTTTCGGCATTTGGCATTTTCGTCGTCCGCGAAGAGGTCGATGGTGGGACGACCCCATGTCTGGAAGATGTCTTCGACGACCTCGTCGTTGAGCACCCAGTCTTCTCTGTCTTCGAAGTGACGGCTGAGTGCATCCGCTCTCACGTTCTGTTCTCCTGGCAGGTGGACTGCTGTGACTGCCAGATTCCGAGCCAAGAGCCAATGCCAGAGTGCTTGAGCTTCCAGGGAAAGTGTGCGTGAGCGAGTTCCCCCCTGTTTGTTCAGGTAGTACATGGTGGTGGTGTTGTCCGTCTGTACTAACACTGAGGTTGCCTGAATCGAGGGGAGGAAAGCTTTGAGGGCTAGGTGTACTGCTCTCAGCTCTAGCATGTTGATGTGATAGGATCGCTCCTTTGGAGACCACAGTCCTTGAGTCTGGAGAGAACCCATGTGGGCTCCCCAACCCTGCAGCGAGGCGTCCGTGATCAGTGTCTGAGCAGGCGGAGGTTGATGGAAAGGAACTCCGACTTGCAAATTTTGTTTTCTCATCCACCAAGGTATGGAAGCTCGAGCCGCGTTTGATGGACTTATTTTTCGTCCCAACGAGCGGTCTGCTGGTCCCACTTGTCCTCCAGATCCTGCTGAAGAGGACGCATTCGTAGTCTGGCATTGGGAACCAGGAAGATGCAGGATGCCATCGACCCTAGCAGGGAGGCAATCCGACGCACAGGTAGTTTTCTGTTGCGCAGAACCAGCTGGCATTTCTGTATGAGGGAACACTGTCTCTCCTCCGAAGGAAACACTTTTCCTACCGTGGAGTCTAGCAGAGCTCCTAAAAAATGTATTTTCTGTGTTGGCTGTGAAGTTGATTTGACGAAATTCACATGCAGGCCCAGCCGGTGACACAGCTCGAGACAGCTCAAGAAATGCATCCTCACACTGTCTGGGGAAGGACCTTTCAACAGCCAGTCGTCCAAGTACGGGTATACGAAGACGCCCCTGCGGCGCAGTGCGGCTGCCACCACCGCCATGCACTTCGTGAACACTCTGGGGGCTGACTTCAACCCGAAGGGTAGAACCTTGAACTGGTAATGAGCGGATCCCACTAGGAATCGCAGGTACTGTCTGTGATACTGATTGATCGGAACGTGAAAATATGCATCTTGCAGATCCAGCGAGCACATCCAATCCCCCTGCCTGAGATGTGGATATATTTGATGGAGAGCCAACATGCGAAACTTTTCCTTTTTTATGGATAGGTTGAGTGACCGCAAGTCCAGAATGGGTCTGTACTCTGCTTTTTGGCCTTTTTTCTTCACCAAAAAATATCTTGAGTAAACCCCTTTTCCTCTTTGAGATACTGGCACCCTCTCGATGGCTGACTTTCTGAGAAGGGTGGCAACCTCTTTCTGCAAGAGTTTTAACTGGTGACACGACGGAGGAACTGGAGGGATTGATGGTGGGCGATGTTGAAAACGTAGAGAGTACCCATTCTGCAACGTGGCTAGTACCCACCGATCCTTTGTGATAGCTCGCCACTCTTCGAGATGATCTGCGATACTTCCCCCACTGGAGTGGTGAACGGCGACAGGGGAAGTGAGTGTTCATTGTTTCGACTGCGTCTTGGCGGAATTGTTGCCTTGTTGCTGGTTTCTTCCTCCTCTGGAGGAGCGTCTGCCCGATACTGCGTTTTTGCTGGCCTTGCTGATCCTGATTTTTCTGCCAATGAGGGGTTTGAACCCTCTGTTGGGAGGATCGTCTATTGTAAGGACGGAATCTCCTACGGAATTCCTTTCTTTTCTCCAGGCCCACCGCTTTAAGCGTGTCCAGTTCCGTTTTCATCCGTGTCATCTCTTCATCCGTGTGAGTCCCGAACAAAGAGGAACCAGAGAACGGAAGATTGAGGATGCGTGACTGCGCTTCTGGCCTGAGTGCTGTAAGACGTAGCCATGATGTTCTCCTTGCGCATACCCATAGCATAAGCATGTGCCGAAAGGGTAGCTCCATCCGCCGCAGCACTGATGACCTGGTTAGACACCTGACTGCCCTCTGTTAAGATTTCTTCAAAATCTTTACGGTCTTCCTGTGGCAACTTTTCAGTGAATCTCTGTAGTGAGTCCCACAGAGATCTGTCGTAGCGGCCCAGGAGTGCCGCTGCATTGGAGACCTTCAACATGGAGGCCGAAGTGCCACAAACCTTCCTTCCCCAGGAATCCTGCACCTTGCTCTCCTTGTCTGGTGGGACAGTAGAGGAGGATGCCACCGCATGAGTCTTCTTTGCCGCCGCAATTACGACTGAATCCGGAGGAGGGTCAGCCCTGAGGAAGAGCGGATCGTCCTCTGGTGAACGATACTTTTTAAGATCCTCGCTGGGGCGGTCTTAACACTCGCTGGCGTGAGAAAGATATCCATCACTGGCTCTATGATGCCTGGTACCAAGGGAAGCAGAGGTTTAGTTGCTGCTCTTTGGTGTAGAGTCTCAAAAATCACCGAGGACTTGCTTTGACGAGTTGGCATAGGGATACCCAGCTTTACAGCTCCTCTGCCAAGAATGTCCTGAAAAGTGTAGATGTCGTCCACCGGAGAGACCCTCGACGGTGGACTGTTCGTCAAAGTAGGCGAATAGTCTCTATGGGATGTATGAGTGGAAGAAGAGGACGGAGTAGGCGATCTGTGTGCTCTCCTCCTGCTTCTTGATCTAGACCTCCTCCTGTGTGAGTGCACCGGTGTGCGGCTGCGAGCTCTTGTTCTTGAAGGAGATCGCTCTTTATCCTGAGTTAAACGAGCCAACGGGGATCTGTTCTGATGGCTCGAGTAATTCCTGTCCGTAGCCCAGTGATGTAGAGGCCTGTGCCATCGTGGCGATAAATGGATGGAAGGCGATCTGTGGCTCTCTCTTTCCTTAGGAGACTGAGCAGGAGGCGTGAAGCTCAGCTCTTCATGCCTTGTTGGAGAATCTTGGTGACCCCCTGACACTGGGCTGTTGGACGTCGAGATAACCACCTCCGGGGATCTGGACGAACCTGAAGGTGACGAAGACAGGCTCACTGGAGGTGAGGTGTTTCCAGAAGGGCGCTTTGACGTTGACCTAGAGCGTCTAAGCGTCGACTGCCCTCTCAACGGAGACGTATGTCTCGACGTTGACTTTCTTCTCTTAGAAAGTGGACTTCTCGGCGACGAACGTCTCTCCAACACTGGTGCAGTGTCCTGCTTTGACACTCCCTGCACCCTTTCAGGAGATTGCTGTGTCATCGACGGCGTGGAATGATGGATCGTCTGCTTCGACGCCGAAGGAGGTGTCCTGTGTCTCGACGCCGAAGATCGTTGCTTTGATCCCGGCGGAGATCTGTGTCTCGACGTCGATCGCCGATGAGGAGGCGACGACGGAGAGATGCGCCTCGACGTCGATCGCCGCTGACGAGACGGAGAGATGTGCTTCGACGTCGATCGCCGTTGATGAGGCGACGACGGAGCGCTGTGCCTCGGCGTCGATCGCACCTGCGACGACGGAGCGCTGTGCCTCGACGTCGATCGCGCCTGCGGCGACGGAGCGCTGTGCCTCGACGTCGTACGCCCACCCGGCGCCGACGGAGACCTGTCTCTCGACGTTGAGCGCCGCCTGGTTGACGTCAACGGAGGACCTGTTACCTTCGTCGACGAAGATTTCGTAGTCGAAAGATGATGCGCCGGCATCACCGAAGTCTTCAACGCCGATTTCTTCGTCGCCGATTTCTTCGACGTCGATACCGACGCCGACGGAGAACAGGTCGGGACTTTTCCTCTCGACGTCGACCGAGTTCTCCTCTTCTTCTGCCTCACAGGAGACCTACCTCTTTCAGAGAGGCCATAGAGACGGATCCTGTCCCTCTCCTTGATAGTCCTTCTTGATAACTTCTTACAATGCTGGCAGTTGTCAGAAGAGTGGGACTCAGGGAGGCAGAGAATACACACAGGATGTGTATCTGTTCTGGCCTTCTTCTTGCCACATGACGGGCAAGGATCGAATAAAGAAGGCATTTCCAAAAAATAAACCTTTTCTGAAACACAAAAAAGGTGCTACTTGCACTCTAGGACCAAAAGACGTCGAGTGAAAGTAGAAAAAACTAGATCTTTATAGATATTTTTTGACAGAAAGTCAAAAAAGCAAGAGCTGAAAATCCAGGGTCCTGACTGAAGGAGCCGGAAAGAACAACTGACCTAACTGTCACCCCTGAGGCATGATGGGAAGCTAGGGGTCATGGCTGCCTTAAAGGCACGGTGCCAGTTTTTGTTGAAAATGTTTTCATTTTCTATGCTATTGGTTTACAATGCAGCCTGTAGGCTAACAATGTCTACTTATTTTGCAGTTTTTACTATTTATGAGTATTTTGCTCATTAAAAAACCGAGTTCAAGTTCTAATTGTCCTCTGGTGTTTTTATATATTGGCAAAAGTAGTTTTTTATGTGTGTAATTACATTGTTTAGCCTCCTATTGAGAGCTGCATTGGTATGAGAAAAAATGATATATGTATATGCATATATGTAGAGCTGTATATATGTGATTTCCATATATAATTTTTATATTTCCGGGGTCCCCGCACGTGGGCGGGAATATTCAGTGCTTATGACTATTGATGAGGATCCCCTGGAAGAGAACTGAGCTTTTCTTCTTCAATTGTCGTTATGGAATAATCAACAGGGTGAACCTTACAAAAAGTCCACAGAAGACTTTTAGACCTTTTTGAAAGCTTATCCTTCGCTGTACCAGCTAGCCCCAGTGCCAACGTTTTCATGCCGGGGGTGTTGTGCCAGCGCCTTCTCCTTGTTTAGCTTTTGAAATGATCCTTTTAAAAACATAAAAGTACTTGTTCATGGGTATTAGTGTTTTATAAAATGAAATGTTTGTAAAGCTGGTGAGTGACTGTAGTGTCAAATGAGCACAGTAGACATACTGGTGCTTTATATGATATCAACTGGTACCCTGATTTCATGGTTGTGAACTTTCTCTGAAGTTTTATGCACTAATTCTGGACGTCAGAAAAGCGCCCTTTTCACTGTGAGAAGCAGTACGTTTCCTACTTATGCTGTGGTTGACACTCTGCTTTCTTACCTGCCCGTCTTTTACAAATGTGAAAGATTCCACAGAGGGTGGCCAGAGGCCAGTTCATAGGGACACCTCTGCATAGGCAAAGAATAGCATTAAAGGTTAAGAGGCAACAAAGAGAGGAGAGAGACGGTATCTGAGGAGAGAAAGAGTTTCGTAGAGAAGAGAAACTGGCAGCAGTGAGAAGACATGGGGTCTGAGGAGAGAGGGTATATGAGGACAGAGAGAGTGTAGTGAGGAGAGAGAGGCCGAACAGACGGATGTGCAACAGTGTAACAAAGACAAGGAAGAGTGTCTGGGGAGGAAGGAGCAGCACAGCATGAGAACGTATTGAGGAGAGTGGGGTCTCAAGAGAGACAGGCAATAATGAGGGAATTGAGGACAGAGGGCAGTCTGAGGCGAAAGGGGCAACGGGGTGTAGGTATGATGAAAGGGGGGTTTCTGGGGAAAGAGTGACAGAAGGTGCGGGGGAGGGGCCGCAGAGAAGGGAGCTGGCATCCGAGGTGACTGGAAGCAGTCCCACTCTAGAGGGGAGAGAGGGATATGAAGAGAATGGACTTGATGGAAGAGCGAGGGTATTTGAGGAGAAGAGGGTAGAAGAGAGGCAGCATTGGGAGAACCAGCCAAAAAAAGAGCTATAAAGTGGCATGGAAGGGGTGGAGTGGGGAGAGAGGCACAGAACATAGGGGCAAACAGGAGGGCGATCCGAAGAGCAGGGGTGAAAAGAAAGAAGGGGAACAATGGAAATAGAAAGGGTAGTAACAGCTGGGTAATAGAGGGCGTTGTAATAGAATAGTGGTGAACAGATGGAACTTAAAGGTATGCGACCGGAACGTGTAGATTAAAACAAACTGCACCTGGCCAACTGATAAACTGTTATGAGCGCAAGGTGAAATCAACATGAGCAGCGCCGGTGCAGGCTGTTGCTGCTGGCCGTAGGGTGCAGGAATAAATAAAATGAAAGAAAAGGGAAACAAAGGGGCATGGGCCAGATCTAAAATAAAAAGCTAAACACTCACTTGCACGTGACGGCCATTACCTAAGTGTCCGGATCTCGTAGTGGGAGATGGGCGACTCTTTGCCCGGTTCGCTGATGATGCATACAGAGGCGTGGAGAGTGGTACAAATAGAAGACAAACACCGTCTTTTTGTGTATTTGTTCTCGCGTTGGCACCGCTCCTGCAGACACTTGTAGTAATTACACCGGTCGCTCTCAGCAGCGATGCCCGTTTCAGACTTCCATGAAGTGCCAGTGTCGAGAAGTCCGTGCCAGCCTTCCCCGTTGAAATGCAGTGCCCGTGTCTGCCACGGGAAACAAAACAAACATGTCTTTATCGAGACAATGTTTAGTTTTACTGTCCGGCACATCCATGCTTTCACCCTGATGCTGTGACGCGCAACCAATAAAACACCACGACAGCACAGTCATTACCAAAAGAAAATACTGTTTCACTCCTAAGCATGAGGGGTGCAGCAGACAACCTAGAGAGAGGAAACAATTAAAATAAAACAAGCGGGCGGGGCGTACCCGTGCATATTTAACCATGGTAACACTGGGCCCGAGGCAGGAAACAATCAAAACACGCGCCCTGCTAAATTTAAAGCGCTGCGCCAGGGAGGAAACAATGATAATAAAACAAGCGGGCGCCGCGCGCCTGTGCATATTTAACGTATGTGCACGGTGATGCACCATGGTGAAAGTGGGCCAGAGGCAGGAAACAATCAAGGCACGCGCCGTGCTAAATATAAAGCGCAGCGCCAGGGAGTAAACAATGTGCACAGATACAAGCAATAATTAACAAAGAGTTCTCCAAAGAACAATTACGCTGTGTAAGCGTAAGGAGACTGTAGTTAGGCTGTGCTGCTTCCGGAATAAACGGAAGTTAGTATCGGAGCAACAGCCAATGAAAAGGCAGATAAGAGCAATGTCACAGTTAAACGAATCGCAAGCGTTATGACAAATTACATGGAGTTTCACCCAATATACAGATTACTTTATGTCTCGCTGAGACAGCGCATGCAGTGCATGCGCTGCCAAGGCGAGACCTAAAAAGGGAGAGTGCACATGACTGAGTTGGTCGGCCCTGGGGCCGACCAACTCAGTCAATACCCACAACAGCTACCCATTCCCCCCTGCCCTCGAGCAGGACCGCCCACCCGCCAGCCCCCAACCAGGCACCAGGCACTTCTGCTTTCTCGCAGTGCGAGAAGCAGAAACATAAAATGGTAGTTTTACCATTTTATGTTTCTGCTTCTCGCACTGCGAGACAGCAGTAGAGCGACGCCCCAACGCCCCCATGGTGGAGCCGCCACTGCATGAGCACCAGTTGCATTACAGATGGACACATTCATTTTTAGGCACGAGTTGATTAAGTGATTTGCCCAGAATCACAGGATGTTTGAGCCTCCTGTCAGACTCAAACTTCGTTCCCCAGCTTCAAAGTCGGCCGCTCCAGCCGTTTAGCCACATCCTCTCCTTGTTGATTGTTTGAAAAACAATAACTTGAAAAATAAGACATCAAGCCATATTAAGTATAAATATAAAGCAACATATTTGAGCAAGCTGAATTGTCATATTTGCAATGAGTTCATTACTTAAACAATTTTGAATGCAATGCATCTATAATTGAAAGAATATGCATTTAAATCTATGATAACATAAAATATAATGGGGCACACCTAAATAAGAAAAATATGAAGATTATATCAATGTGGTGGGGTGTGCTCACAGGCATTCTATACACCATGACTACAGTGCTATATATTTAACAATATGTCAACAAATAGCTGTCAGACTGTACATACTATGAGTATGAGCCATTGTGTCTGACCAGTGTCACACTCTTAAGCACAACAGGAAACTGTAGGCCATCTTCAAAGAAAAAGCTCCAAGAGATTCTTGCTGCTGCTGGGATGGCAGTTCTATTTCATCTTCTAAGTGTGGTTCAGTTTTCATACATCCTACCAAACATTGCTTTGTTACCATGATTCGAGATCTAAGACATATGTCCTAGCTGTTATTATTCAAGCTTCATCCATTATGACATTAAAACACCTATGTACACAACATTGAAGCTGTAGTATGCAGTAGTAGGAACTATAACATTTCTGATCCTGTTGTGGAAGGGATGTTATGCTTTCATGATCAACCAATGTGAGATGAGTGGTAGGCCACTGCCAAAGGAAAAGCACCCCCTCTGAGTTTACAGTGCTGTCAGACCCTACAGTCCACTGTGCACTGCTGAATCTTGCAAAAGTTTGAATGCAATGTCAATTCAATATTCACATGTATCATATGACTTGAGATCTCAGGTTACTCCAAACATTATTTTTATTAATCACGTAATTTCATGAATTCAATATATATTTTGTTATTCATGTTAATTGAGTTTCTTTGTTCTGTGTGTAAGGGAAGAGGGTGATGTACTGTCTTGGACTGTGAGTATCTGCACTGCGTGTGTCTGAAGAAACACTGACTGAGAAAACGTGATGCTGCTCGCACTGTTGTGTGAACCAGGTGACGGCTTATGTTTATTTACAGTTGGTGGAGGGCAGTGCCCTGATTGATGGTATGTTTGTGATACTGCACCTAGAGGCCCAACAGATGAATAAAGGCGCTATCTTCTACACTGTATTGTTTCATGGATCAGTCGTACAAAGACTTTAATCAATAGTTTCAACAGTTCATATAAGCACTGATGCTTCCTCGTCCATTTATATTCCTGGTGCACTTGCTCCCAGTTACCAGTGCTCTTGCGCCCTCAGTCTCGTGACGCTACTTTATTTCACAAAATCTCATTCTTCCCTGGAACATGTGCTTGTGTGTGTGCTTTTAAAGAGTTTGCTTGTGTTTGGTTCCGAATATTACCTAATTATATTGTTTATTGGGTGCCCTAATACTGGTCTTAGTTGTTATGTGTGAGTTTCATGTCACTCTTCCACAACATTGCATGGTTCTGAGGAAGGCACATGCAGTGTTTTCTAATATAGCCTTATAGCCCGCTGTAGCTGTCATATATCGGCCAATAAAAGCCTGCTTCAGCGTTAAAGGCCCGAGCCAAAGGCGACAGCCTTTAACAAGGGAACGTGACTTTAATGCTGGTATAGCCCAGCTATTGAAGGCTATAAGGCTATTAGAACATTCTACCACTAGAGGGCAAAATGTGCTAACAAATTTTAGAACATTGGAATATTGAGAGCTCCACTAAAGACAATGGAGTGCTCCGGCCTTCTACTGGCTAGTAGAAGCCCAGAGAGCAACATTGCAATTTTTTTAAATTTTATTTCACAGCTGTTTCTGTGAATAAAGGCCTCTTGGAGCCCGAGGGGATTTAAACCCCCTCCGGCTCCGAGAGGGCTTCCTTTTTACAAATTAGAACATTCTGCCCTCTAGGGGTGGAATGTTCTAATAGACTTAGAGCCCTCCGTTGCGGGGGCTCTACCGCCCATTAAAGGCCTGTTCCCTTGTTAAAGGCCAATAGAAGCCCGAAGCACTCCATTGTTTTCAGTGGAGCTCCAAACATTCCAATGTTCTAATATATAAAATACCACTTTAGCATGGGAGTGTGAATACACGTACAAAACACTGCTTCATTCTGAACAACATTATCTTATCTTCAAAGCATGTTTACAGTCATTCTGAGATACGAAGAGTCGAGGGGATTCATTTGAGTCTGTTGGAGCCGAGCACAGCTCTTCCACACCTGCAGTTCCCTCAAGTCATTTAGAGGAGGAAGAACTACTAGATTTCCAATGGCGATGATGTTGTATATTTCTTGCAATGCTTAAATTATTGGTGTACGTTGTGAAGATGCAGAGCTGTTCAGGATATTTAAAGTAGTGCACTTTATGTGGTGCAGTCTGTCTAGTCAATAATTAAGAGTGCTGCGTAAAATGTGATAGGAGGATTTGTTATGGTAAGTGCTACAGATATTTGTTGCATTGATACTATGAATTCCTTTTTATTGGGTTCAGTGTTCCTATGTTTAACAGAGGTGAGAAAACATGCAGTACAAGTCTCAGCATGTACTTGGAATGGTTTATACCAATGTGCAAGATCCTAGCTGTCTGAGGCGTTATGCCTAGGTGCTGCGTCCTTGTACAGCAGTAGTTGGGCCAGAGAGAGTGCACTAGGTCTAAGCTGCAGGGTATAAGTAAATTAATTCAGTCCTCAATGGTGTAAAACTGATATCTGACAGGGCTTGAATCTCAATGGTGCTAGGTGTACTTGAATCTATTGAGGGAGAATGTAAATTAGTGAATGACAGGTGTGAGTCTCAAAGGAGAGAGGTGTACACAAATGTATTGTGGGATTGTGTATATTAGTGGATGACTGGCTAGAAGTGAAAGTTCATTCAGGCTGGTGCTGCATACTCCAGTCAATTACTGGGTGCGAGACTACAGAATGTGAGGTATATGTAAGTATATTCTGGCTGGCACTGTGTTTAACCATGGATAATTGGGTGCAACTGCCTATACAGGATACACATGAGTTCCGTTGAACAGGGGTACGTTTTTGCCATCCTTTGCAGAGTACGGATGCCTCAGGGCATTATCAACTGGATCAGGTTGTTATACTGTCGTCTTGTAGTTCGTATCAGGCTAAATAGTACAATGACCCCTCCAATAGCAATTTATTGTGGAACTAGGCAGGGTTGTCCACGGTCTCTCATCTTGTTGGTGTTAGCTCTGAGACCCCTAGCCACTAACTCAGGCATTATTTGGACTGTGCACTCAGTTACACCAGCCATTAGAGTTCTAATTTCACTTTAATCCGACGATATGAGTCTCAATATGAAGGACCCTATAATGCATGAGTTTACAATGTTAGGGACTACGTCATATCAGCATAAACTGGAGTAAGTCACAGATATTCCGTCTTACTGCTGGCACCAGTAAGTCTGCTTCAGAGTTTCCTCTGGAATGGTGAGAGGGTTCAGGTAAATGACCAGGGTTATCGGTCAATTGAGACATCAATTTTATCCACAGAATTATGATGCCATTTTCACCAAATGTGAAGACCAGGTTCCTTAGTTACAGTCTGAGCCTGGGTTAAGATGAAAGTAAAAGCTGGACTGAACATAATCTATGCTCCCGCTGTCTTATCATCCAATACTGAGTATGAAGCAAAGTAGTCACACAGCTGTAGCTGTAGTGGGGAATGAATACAAACATGGGCACTTTATTGGTTTTAAATCCATCACAGATACAGTGAACCTCACAACTCTAGATGTTTTCCTATATTATTTTCTTCATTCTTCAGTGTGTTGTCAAAACTGCCTATTTAGCCCCCGTCCAGCACATTACCAAACCCGATGTCTATTAATGGAGTGTGAAATGCAAGATCACTCTGCAAACTATCATTCTCTCACAATGAGCACTGTGGGTTTTATACCGTCAATGTTTACTGTAACATGACTAGTTATCTTTATTGTGCTGCAAAGTCAAAACTTAATAAAATGGGGGCCTACCCAAAGATACAGGGCATTGTAAAATAAAAACATTATTTTATGAAGTAGGGTCAAGATATGGAGCTGCGTTTTGTTTTTAATGCAAATCAAAATACAGTAAATGGTAGCTTCCCAGCACTGAGATGTACACTCAGAAGCTGCACATTTCTTGTGTCTGTGCATGGATCAGCTGCACTGGAGCCAGCAGTGCCTATGTTTGAATCAGTAGTGCATGTGCCTATCATCAAGCGCCTGCGCTTGGAATCAGCAGTGCCGTACAGCATTAGCTGTGACAAAGTCAGCAGGGCTTGTGTTTTGAATCAGCAGTACCTGTGTTTGGAGTACTTGGATCAGGTCAGACTAGCAGCACTGGAGTCAGGAGGATACACCTGTGCTTCAGGTCAGGATTTGCTGTGCATGGATGAGGAATATCTGTGCTTGGAGTCATCAGTGCCTGTGCTAAGAGTCATGTGATACAACCTGTATTAGATTCAGCAGTGCCTATGACTGGAGTCACAATTAGTTCTATTGGTGCCAGGAGTTATTGTCTGTGCTTGTTCTCAAGGGTGCCTGCATATCGATCGGGAGTGCTTGTGCTTGGGGTCAGGATTAGCTGAATTTGTGTGTGTTCGCCTTGAAATTTGGTCAGACTATCTGTACTAGAGTATGATATGAGTGTGCTTGGAGCCAAAACCAGCTGCAATGGAGTTAGGTGTGATCATTATTGGAGTCAGGAGTGCTGCTTTTGGAGTCAGGAGTGCTATGTTTTGAGTCAGGAGTGCTGTTTCTTGAGTCAGGAGTGCTGCATCAGCACTGGAGTCAGGAGTGCTGATTGCTGGAGTCAGGAGCGCTGTGTTTGGCATCAGCAGTGCCTGTTCTTGGAGTCGGCACTGGAGTTGGGAATGATTACTTGGCAGCTGGATTGCCTGTGTATGGAGTAAGACCAGCCTAGGGATACTGGGGACAGAAGTTATTGTTTTTGCAACCACAAAGAAGCAGTCAGGTTAATCTATACTGAGTCGGTGGTGATGACTGTGTCTGTAATCAGAGACTTTGCTTGGAATCAAGATCAGAGGGCGTGCCAGTGCTTAGAGCCAGCAGTGCCTGTGATTGAATCAGTAGTGTGTGCACCTATCGTCAAGTGCCTGCACTTACAGTCAGCAGTGCTGTATAGCTTTAGCTGTGATGAAGTCAGCAAGCCTGTATTTTGAATTAGCAGTACCTGTGTTTGGAGTCAGGAGTGCCTGTGTATGGAATCCGGAGATTTGCTTAGACTCCGGTCAGACTTGCGGTACTGGAGTCAGGATAGCTTGTTCTTAGTGTTAAGTGCGTCTGTGCTCCAAGTCAACAGTGCCTGTGCGTGGCGTAAAAAGTGCTGGTACTGGAAATCAGGATTATCTGTGCTTGGACAGGGAATGTCTGTGTTTGGAGTCATCAGTGCCTGTCCTGGGAGTCAAGTCATACCACATGTAAGAGGTTCAGGAGTGCCTATGATCAGTGTCCCAATTAGCTGTATTGGTGTCAGGAATGCCTGTCCGTGCTGGTTCTCAAGTGTTCCTCTTCATCGATCAGGAGCGCCTGCGCTTTGATTCAGGATTAGCTGAATTTGTGTGCGTTCTGCTTGAAATCAGGTCAGAGTACCTGTACTGGCATCAGACATGAGTGTGCTTGGAGTCAAGATCAGCTGCACTGGAGTCAGAAGTGATCATTGTTGGAGTCGGGAGTGCTGTATTTGGAGTCAGGAGTGCTGTGTTTGAAGTCAGCAGTGCCTGTTCTTGGAGTCTGCGTTAGTTGTACTAGAGTCAGCAACATCTGTGTTAGAAATGGGATCTCTGGTTGGCTAAGGCTTGCGCCAAAGCCAGGCAGAGACCACCACTCTAGTCAGGGCGAGGGAGTTACACACCCAAGATAACCCCTGCTCACCCCCTTGGTAGCTTGGCACGAGCAGTCAGGCCTATCCCGGAGGCAATGTGTAAAGCATTTGCGCAACACACTCACACTACAAAAGGAAACTCCACACAAGGTTATATAAAAATAGCCTTTGTATTATAATAAATACATTAGAAACATAATCACATAATATACACTGTGCCAACTGGCACTAGGCAATATTCACAGGGGAATTATATACAGGACCAGGCCAATCGGGCCCTGGTCAGACCCATCAGAACAGGTAAGTAAATACAAATATAAAACACAACCAGTAACTACTGGTACAATAATGACCTCAGCATTATCACACTAGACATAAAAGGCATTAGGCCCCAAAACCTCATTAGCATAAACACATTTCGCAAAGGGCCTCCCTAGCATAAATCATTGTAGGCATCACATTAGGCATATACATCACCTAAATCACAATATACATATGCCATCAGCATAAATGACATGGGGTAATAAATCACATTAGGGCTCGGCGCCCTAACAACCATAAACTGGCCCCCCTGGCCAACTGGCCTCTCACAGGGGTCCAATGCCCTATGTCCAACAGAGTCAGGGTTCAGCTGCCAATGCAGCGATGATGAAAAGTGCGCAATGCACTGGCCTAAACGTAGCAGCTGCCCGCTAATTGCGGTGCAGCTGTGCAGGCAACAAAATGTGGGCACTGGAGAAACGACGCTGGGGCCCTGCTCTGGGGCTCTCCCAATAATTGTAGCCCAATGGGCACCGACAATGTGCCCCGATCGGCACCACTGTGCCCTTGTGAAGTCCCACTCCGGGACTTTGCAAAACAAATTCCCCCAACACGTTGCAGCTGCCCTCTCTAAAGTGTGGCAGCTGTAGCAAAAATGGCCAAAGAGAGGTACGGGCACCACGGGCCCTGGGGACCCCCCGGGGCCCTAGAAACAAAGATGCACAAAGATGCCCCTCGTTGGAGCGGCCCGCTGCCAGGCGGGGACGCTCAGACTCTGTGCCTTGAACAGGCACCAACAATGCTTCCCAATTCAGTCCCCACTCACCGGGACTTGGCAAGCTTCTCTCTCGGCTCTTCTTGCTCCTGCCGGCGGCTGAATTGGAGCCTTCAATGCTCCGACTTCTCTGGGGCTGCGGAGGCTCTCCGGACTTCACCCGGGCCCCCTCCTGGGACCCGGGACTCCTCTATCAGGCTCGCGGGCAGGACCACGAAGGTGGGATGGGCTCCCGCTGGACACACACGCTCCCGCTTGCGGCCACACGCGGGGCTCTCCTCGTTCCTCCGGGAGCCCCGCCGACAACAGCCGCACCTCTCTGCTTCCGGCCGCAGGTCGGCCCGCCCACAATCAGGCCTTTCAAATGCCTGTCTTCCTGTTTCGCCGCGAGCGGCGGCCGGCGGCTTTTCCTTCTGTGCGGCTCGGTGCCGCGGCGGTGATTCCTCTCAAGATAAGCGGGGTGGGCTCCCGCTACTTAATAAATCAGCACTGCAGCCATGACGCGGGGTGGGCTCCCGCCAAAGCAACCACGGCGGGGTGGGCACCCGCCGTAAATAATAATCCAGAAGCGGGGTGGGCACCCGAAAAATAAATAATAAAGCGGGGTGGGCTCCCGCCTCACTCTCAGCACTTTGGGGGAATCCCTACGCTGGGGATTCCCTCAGAAACCA
Source organism: Calotriton arnoldi (assembly GCA_963921515.1). Lineage (NCBI taxonomy): Eukaryota > Metazoa > Chordata > Amphibia > Caudata > Salamandridae > Calotriton > Calotriton arnoldi. The sequence goes on from CAWUFW010002319.1 coordinate 21,487, forward strand.
GGTGCAGCTCGGCACTGCGGAGCTCAGGCTCTCCTCCGTCTTGGAAATTAGAATATAGCGCTCCTGAAGCGCTAGGCCCCTTTAAAGTTCCTGGGGTAAGCTGGGACCAGGAATAAAAGGTCCTTGGGGTTGGGGACACCCCAGCAGGGTGCAGCCAGGCAGGCCAGCACGCAGGGACCCCCAAGAAGCAGCAGCTGGGTCCCGCGGCGGTTCCTCCTGGCAGAGTGTCCCCTGCAAGTCAGCACAAGCACAACTGAACATTTTTATGGGGTCACAGCCCCTATATTTATATGCCCTTTTCCTTTGTGACACAGCACAGGGCTTGGGGGAAAACCAGATGCAACTGGTTTGGGGGAGCTTTGGAGCACTTTGTTGTGTTCAGCTCCTCTCCTCTTTGTTTGGTGGGGGCTAGGTGCTCAGACGCACCACAGGGGGCGGAGCCAGCATTGTGGAGGGAAGGCACAACACTATTCAGGTCCCAGGTGCAACTCCTCCCTCCCATCTAGATGCAGATCTCTCTATTCAGCCATGCGCGGACTCACCCTGCCCCTCCTGGAGCCACACACACCTCCCAGCCCCTGTCACTCACAAGCCAGACATGCAATCCACATCAGGCAGGCAGACACAGAGCACACAGAAATGCCAACTTCTAGAAGTGGCACTTCTCTACCAGTCACTATAAATCTGCGCACACCATTGCGCAGCATTTATTCTCACGAGTTCGCACATACTAAACTCGCCCCTGCACTCCTCTCACACCAGGAATTATCATGGACACACATATCCCCCATGCATTCCTATGGGAGGGCAGGACAATCTCACCACATGCACTCAGAGAGTGCACGCACTTTACACTGGGCCACAGTGCTAAAGTGTGCAGAGGCCAAAAACCACCAATACTACACAGGGAAAAGGCTAAGAGCCAGGCAAAAAGTTTAGGGGTGAACCTGCCAAAAAGGGCCAAGTCCAACACAACCCCCTTCCAGCCAAAACGCAGGGCAGACCAATCACCACCGTGATGGGCTTCCCTGCTTGGGGCGATAGAACACGGATGCGGGCCCGCAACTGCAGGGACACCCTCCTGTTCTACGCCACTGTGAGCCCACGTGGTTCCCTCTGTAAAAGCTCTCTGGACCAACTGGGCTACCCCACTGGTACTCCCTAGCTGCCCGTGGCCAGGACCAGGCCCTAGGCCACACAGATGTCACTGGTCCTTGCCCATCCATAGAGTGGGGGGTAGTAACCCCTGGCACATAGTAGCCATTCTTCACTCTTCCCCTCATCAGGGCAGTTCTAAACTGCCACTGATCCTCCAGCCCAGGGTCCGCACCCTCAGGCTGACCAAAAGTCACGGGCGCGGCTCTCCTCCCCCTACCTCTTCTTCTAGGGTTCTGCACTCTCCTCCTTGGAGAGGCACCCTCAGAACACAACTCTCCCACCAGTTCAGGACCTCTCTCCAAGAACTGGTCTCCCAACCTAGGGTTTAACCCCTCAGGTTGCACCGGGGTCAGAGGTGAGGGCTCCCTCCCTCTGCACCCCCTTCCAGAGTTCTGCACCCTCCCAACTGGAGCGGTACCCCTGGAAGATGAACCGGTCAGGACACTGGTTACAGACGTCCTTCCCTCCAGGTCAGGCAGATCCTGAACCTGGCCTCCCAACCTTAGGTCTAAACCCTTTGGCTGGGTACTTGCCTGGCACTCCAGGACTTCTGGGGACTCGCACAGTAGCCCCCCGGCATACTCTAACCTGAGCTTCTCCAAAGCCAGCTGATGCTCCCTTTCTTCCTTCCTATCTACCCACTCCTCTGGGGATAGGGAAAGGGGTGGGGCACTGCCCCCGACACTGGACCCAGCAAGAGACTCCCTATCTATGGGGTCCTCACTATCTACTGGCGTCCCTGTCCTGTCATCTTCTTCCTCCTCTTCAGACTCCTCAGGGCCACCCTCAGACCCACCACCCTCTTGGAGTGCGGCCTGGTCCCTGTCTATCTGTCTCCATCTATCCTGTTGCCAGTGTAGAAGGGCTGTCCTAAGGGATAGCCGAGTGTCTTCCTCACACACTGCTAAGCTTCTCTCATCACAGAACCCCCTTAACTCCAACATACTGTATTCCAACAGATTATATGCATTAAAGGTAGGTTCCATTCTGGCAAGGTTCTTAAAACACAGGTGCAACACAAGAGACCTAGGCGTCTGAGCTGAAGCAAGAGTACACAATTAACAAATGACACTTTTTAGGAGAAAAAATCAAGTAAAACTCAGAAACAATAATCCCCAAACATGTGATTATCTAAATGCAGAGTTTGTAGTGCAACCAGTTGTCGCTGTGGTATTGCGCAAACACAAGTCCTATCCTCACCGCTGCCAACCAATGTTAGAAATGGGATCTCTGGTTGGCTAAGGCTTGCGCCAAAGCCAGGCAGAGACCACCACTCTAGTCAGGGCGAGGGAGTTACACACCCAAGATAACCCCTGCTCACCCCCTTGGTAGCTTGGCACGAGCAGTCAGGCCTATCCCGGAGGCAATGTGTAAAGCATTTGCGCAAAACACTCACACAGCAGCAACACACTACAAAAGGAAACTCCACACAAGGTTATATAAAAATAGCCTTTGTATTATAATAAATACATTAGAAACATAATCACATAATATAAACTGTGCCAACTGGCACTAGGCAATATTCACAGGGGAATTATATACAGGACCAGGCCAATCGGGCCCTGGTCAGACCCATCAGAACAGGTAAGTAAATACAAATATAAAACACAACCAGTAACTACTGGTACAATAATGACCTCAGCATTATCACACTAGGCATAAAAGGCATTAGGCAAAGGGCCTCCCTAGCATAAATCATTGTAGGCATCACATTAGGCATATACATCACCTAAATCACATTATACATACGCCATCAGCATAAATGACATGGGGCAATAAATCACATTAGGGCTCGGCGCCCTAACAACCATAATCTGGCCCCCCTGGCCAACTGGCCTCTCACAGGGGTCCAATGCCCTATGTCCAACACAGTCAGATTTCAGCTGCTAATGCAGCGATGATGAAAAGTGCACAATGCACTGGCCTAAACGTAGCAGCTGCCCGCTAATTGCGGTGCAGCTGTGCAGGCAACAAAATGTGGGCACTGGAGAAACGACGCTGGGGCCCTGCTCTGGGGCTCTCCCAATAATTGTAGCCCAATGGGCACCGACAATGTGCCCCGATCGGCACCACTGTGCCCTTGTGAAGTCCCACTCCGGGACTTTGCAAAACAAATGCCCCCAACACGTTGCAGCTGCCCTCTCTAAAGTGGGGCAGCTGTAGCAAAAATGGCCAAAGAGAGGTACGGGCACCACGGGCCCTGGGGACCCCCCGGGGCCCTAGAAACAAAGATGCACAAAGATGCCCCTCATTGGCGCGGCCCGCTGCCAGGCGGGGCCGCTCAGACTCTGTGCCTTGAACAGGAACCAACAATGCTTCCCAATTCAGTCCCCACTCACCGGGACTTGGCAAGCTTCTCTCTCGGCTCTTCTTGCTCCTGCGGGCGGCTGAAATGGAGCCTTCAACGCTCCGACTTCTCTGAGGCTGCGGAGGCTCTCCGGACTTCACCCGGGCCCCCTCCTGGGACCCGGGACTCCTCTATCAGGCTCGCGGGCAGGACCACGAAGGTGGGGTGGGCTCCCGCTGGACCCACACGCTCCCACTTGCGGCCACACGCGTGGCTCTCCTCGTTCCTCCGGGAGCCCCGCCGACAACAGCCGCACCTCTCTGCTTCCGGCCGCAGGTCGGCCCGCCCACAATCAGGCCTTTCAAATGCCTGTCTTCCTGTTTCGCCGCGAGCGGCGGCCGGCAGCTTTTCCTTCTGTGCGGCTCGGTGCTGCGGCGGTGATTCCTCTCAAGATAAGCGGGGTGGGCTCCCGCTACTTAATAAATCAGCACTGCAGCCATGACGCGGGGTGGGCTCCCGCCAAAGCAACCACGGCGGGGTGGGCACCCGCCGTAAATAATAATCCAGAAGTGGGGTGGGCACCCGAAAAATAAATAATAAAGCGGGGTGGGCTCCCGCCTCGCTCTCAGGCTCTCCTCCGTCTTGGGAAATTAGAATATAGCGCTGCTGAAGCGCTAGGCCCCTTTAAAGTTCCTGGGGTAAGCTGGGACCAGGAATAAAAGGTCCTTTGGGCTGGGGACACACCAGCAGCCAGGCAGGCCAGCACGCAGGGACCCCCATGAAGCAGCAGCTGGGTCCCGCGGTGGTTCCTCCTGGCAGAGTGTCCCCTGCAAGTCAGCACAAGCACAACTGAACATTTTTAAGGGGTCACAGCTCCTATATTTACATGCCCTTTTCCTTTGTGACACAGCACAGGGCTTGGGGGAAAACCAGATGCAACTGGTTTGGGGGAGCTTTGGAGCACTTTGTTGTGCTCAGCTCCTCTCCTCTTTGTCAGGTGGGGGCTAGGTGCGCAGACGCACCACAGGGGGCGGAGCCAGCATTGTGGAGGGAAGGCACAACCCTATTCAGGTCCCAGGTCCCACTCCTCCCTCCCATCTAGATGCAGATCTCTCTATTCAGCCGTGCGCTGACTCACCCTGCCCCTCCTGGAGCCACACACACCTCCCAGCCCCTGTCACTCACAAGCCAGACATGCAATCCACATCAGGCAGGCAGACACAGAACACACAGAAATGCCAACTTCTAGAAGTGGCACTTCTCTACCAGTCACTATAAATCTGCGCACACCATTGCGCAGCATTTATTCTCACGAGTTCGCACATACTAAACTCGCCCCTGAACTCCTCTCGCACCAGGAATTATCATGGACACACATATCCCCCATGCATTCCTATGGGAGGGCAGGACAATCTCACCACACGCACTCAGAGAGTGCACGCACTTTACACTGGGCCACAGTGCTAAAGTGCGCAGAGGCCAAAAACCACCAATACTACACAGGGAAAAGGCTAAGAGCCAGGCAAAAAGTTTAGGGGTGAACCTGCCAAAAAGGGCCAAGTCCAACAATCTGTGATTGGAGATCGGAATAGCTGTACTGGAGTCCGAAGTAGTGGCAATTGTAGAATATTTATTATTTCATGAACGCTCCAGTTGATTTTTTTAAAATGATTGTCTAAAGTACTCATGCTTGTAGTCAGGAATGCTTGTGCTTTGAGATCACAGGGAGCGCACAATTCATTGAATTTGATTCAGGAATGGCTGTGTTTCAGGTCAGGGCAGGCTACCTGTCCAGGAGCCCTTGTTGAGTGTGCTTTGACTCAAGATTTAGAGGCACTGAAGTCAGAAGTGTCTGTGCATGGAGTCTATATTAGCTATACTGGAGTCAAGCTGTACTGGATTTGAGTGTGAGTGTGCTTTAGGCAGGAGTGCCTGTGCTTGTGTTGGGAGTGACTGTAAGTAAGTGTGCTTGGGATCAGGAAGGAATGTCGATGCTTCGAGTTAGGATTAGCCGTACTGGAGTAAGGAGGGATTGTGCTTGGATTAACTGTACTTAGTCAGGAGTATCTGTGCAAGGACTCTAGATTAGCTATATTGGAGTCAAGCAGTACTGGACTAAGGTGTGCCTTTGCTTTAGGCAGGAGGGACTGCACTTGGAATTAAAAGTAATTGCACTTGCAATCAGGATAGAATGTCTCTATACGTGGAGTCAGGATTTGCTGCATTGGATTCAGGAAGGATTGTGCTTGGATTAACTGTACCTGAGTCAGGAATAACTGTTCTTGGAATTAGGAGTAACTGTGCTGTGGTAAGGAGTACCAGTGCTGTGGTAAGAAGTGCCTGTGCTCTAATGAGGGGTGCCTGTGCTGTGGTGAGGAGTGCTTGTGCTGTGGTAAGGAGTGCGTGTGCTGTGGTGAGGAGTGCCTGTGCTCGGGTGAGGAGTACACGTGCTTGATGTGTGACATGACCGTGATTGTAAACAGAATCATGACTGGAACTGAACCTCCTTCCAATCTGGATTCTGCAGTAACCACAGCATCAAGATGGCCTCATCATGGCTACCGACCACATCTGAGCCCTACTCGACTGAGGAAAGAGTACAGCTTTGATCCTCCTTGACCTCTAAGCAGATTTCAATACGGTCTCCCTCCACACACTCATCACAAGGCTGCAGAACATGGGCATCCAAGGAGGCACTCTCAGATGGATTGCCTCTTTCCTCAGCAGAAGAATGCAAAATGTCTGCCATCCGTCCTTCACCTCCGAACCCAAGAAAACAATCTGTGGAATACCAGAAGGATCCTCGCTCAGCCCCACCCTCTTCAACACTTATTTGACACCTTTGCCCAGCATCGCCAAATCCCACATACTTAACATCATATCCCATGCCGACAACACACAACTCATCCTCACTCATCCTCTCCATCTCCAAAGACACCACCAACACCAAGACCAACTTCCACAACTGCATGACTGACATCGTCAACTGGATGAAGGACAACTGGCTGGAGCTTAACACGAACAAGACAGATGTATTGATTTTGTGAAACACAATTCCCATGAAATGCATCCTAGAGGCTCTCATAGCTTCGACCAACTCCTACCCCCACTGACCACGCTAAGAAACTAGGCATCATTCCGGACAACAAGCTAACCATGATGACTCAGGTCAACTCTGTCTCCTCCTCCTGCTTCTTTATCCTCTGCATGCCTCGGAAGATAGTCAAATGGTTACCCCAAAATTAAAGATGCACCATTACCCAGGCCCTCATCTCCAGCTGACTTGAGTATGGCAATGCTCTCTACGCAGGGATAGCAGCTCACTTCCTCCGACAACTACAGACCACATAGAATGCTGTGACCAGACTCGTCCTGGATCTTCCTAGACAAACCCAAATCTCCCCCTATCTCAGGGAACTCCACTGGCTCTCTGTACAGAAAAGATGCTAGTTAAAGCTCCTGACCCATGCATGCAAGGCTCTACGCAACTGCAGACCCACCTACTTAAACCACTGCCTGAACTTCCCAGCCCACCAGACACCCCCATTCCACATCCTAACCTTTCTCTAACCCTCACCCCGCATCTGATGTAGCAGATGCTGAGGTCGCTCCTTTTTCTGCATAGCAGCCAAGATATGGAATGAGCTACCCTTTCATCTACGGACCTCCCCATCTTTTCCAGAGTTCCAAAAGTCCCTTAAGATCTAGCTATTCAGCTAATAAACTGGACCCTGCCAGCGCCTGGACACCCACACGGTTGACAAGTAGCACTCTACAAATCTACTGATTGATTGATGAGTGATAGACGTTGAGTCAGAGTTAGCTGTACTAAACTCAGGAGTGTTTATATTTGGGTAACACTGCCTTTATTTTGAGGCACTGTGCCTGTGCTTAGCACCAAGAGTGCCAGTGCTTGGAGTCAGCATTAGATGCCCTGGAGTCAGACGAGCCTGTGTTTGGAATCAATAGCAACATTACTTAGAGTGAGTGGATCCTGTGCCTGGAGTCACCAGTACCTGTATTTTAATCAGCAGTGTCTGTGCTTGGACTCAGCAGTGCATCTGCTTAGAATCAGGGATATCTATAAGTGAATCAGAAGTGCCTGTGTTTTGAGTCAGAAATGCCTGTTTTTCAGTTAGCAGTGCCTATGCTTTGATTCAGCAGAGCCTGTGTTTCAAATGATTATTTTTGTAATTGTGTCAGCAGTATATGACACAATTGTGGAAGGCCTGTGCTTTGAGTCAGTGCTTTGAGTCAGCACTGCCTGTGTTTGGAGTTAGGATTATGTATAATTGATCCAGCAGTGTCTGTGTTTTGAGTCAATAATGCATTTGCGTGTGCATCAACAGTGCCTTTGTTTCAATTAGTAGTGCCTTTGTTTGGATTCAACAGAGCCTGTGCTTGAAATCAGTGTTTCTATAACTGGGTCATTAGTAGCTATGCTTGGAGTGAACAGTGCACTTGTTATGTGTCGGCACTGCCCGTGCTTGGACTAAGGGTAATATATTACTGAGTCAGCAGTGTCTGTGCTTGGAGTCAGCATTAGATATACTGGCGTCAGGAGTGTCTGTGCTCAAAGTCAGGTTTATCTGCAATTCAATTCAGTGAGTCACTAGCATGTGTTTGGAGTCAGCAGTGACTGTGGTCGGAGAGAGCAGTGCCTGCGTTTTTGAATCAGCAGTGCCTGTGCCTGAAATCAATAGTGCCTTTGCTTGGACTCAATGGTTATCTGTAATTGAGTCAGCAGTGTTTTTTCTGGAGCCATCAGTGCCTATGTTTTGAATCAGAAGTGCCTGTGTTTGGATAAAGGAATGCCTATGCTTTTTGTCAGCAGGGCCTGTGTTTTGAATCAACACTGGCACGTTTTGCAGTCAGTAGTGCCTGTGTTTGTATTCAGAGCTATCTTTAATTGAACTATGCCTTGAAAACATTTTAATTATGCTGGCAAAGTTCCAAAATGTTGCTGTCGTGAAAGTCATGACATCTCTCAAAATAATACTTAATGCATTTTGGCATATCTTTTTTCCACGGCATGCACTTCTAGTTAAATATTCTCATGATTTATCAGTAAGAGACTGGTTTAAATAGAAAATATCCAGGAGAGACATTTGCTAGTCTCCTGCTGGTATCTTGCAAGACTTTTTAATTCAAAGTGTGCACTTGGTAAAAACACTGATACAAGATACCTGAAAACTCACAATCTGCTGCAAAAGCATAATTCTCCAAAATTTTCATAAAATTCAACAAAAATTTCACAAGAAAAAATTACACAATTTCTCGCAACCTTATGATGGATACAGCAACGAGGCTGTCTGTATTTAGCATGAACTATATTTGCGTCAGACTGCTCTGTGCTCAGAGAGACGAATATTTGTAATTGAGCAGTGTGTGTGCTTGGAGTTAGGACTGCATGTGCTTGGAGTCGGCAATAACTATGGGGCATATTATCTAAAAAGTGCGCTAAACATCGCAAAGCGTGTTTAACGAGCACTTTTTTATCGCCGGCTATCGTCGGAATAATTTGCCATGCTAACGCTGTATTAGCGACATTTAGCGCTATGGCGATAATTATTCCAGCCATAGCGGTGTTTTCCATGAAACATCGCTGGTTTTCCAGCGATGTTTAATGGAAAACGGCGATAACTTGGCTGATACGACCCTGTGGTCGTATCAGCATAATCCACCCCCCCCATGTTAGATATGGCTAACACCTGCTAATTGCAGGTGTTAAATAAATGGCGATGACCCCGATTAGCGCGACTTTTCACGTCGCTAACTGGGGCCATGGCAACCTTGCTAATAGGCGATAGGTTTGTTCGTCGGGAACGCCCACTTTGCATGTCATTAGCGATAAATATCGCTGACATGCAAAGCGGTAAAAACACGGGCGCTAATGCCCGAAAACTGTCTCTAACTGCTGTTAGAGACAGTTTGCTGATAGGGCGATAAGAATATCGCCGCTTTCGCGGCAAAAAGTGCCGCTAAAGCGGCGATAGTGCTCTTGCTAATATGCCCCTATGTTTTGAATCAGCAGTGCCAGTGTATTGAATCATATCTTCCTGGGCTTATACTCAGCAGTGCCTGGATTTATGAATCAAATCTTTCTGTGTTAGCAGTGCCTGGATTCAGCAGTGCCTGAATTTGAAATTTGTGTTTTCTGAAATCAGGAGTATCTATGCTTTGAGTGATAAGTGCCTGTGTTTTGAATCAGCTGTGCCTGTCCTTGGAGTCACAGGTAGCTGTAATTGAGTCAGGAGTGCCTGTGGTTAAGAGTTAGCAGTACCTGTGTTTGAAGTAGGCACTGCCAGTGCTTGGAGTCAAAGTTATCTGTAACTGAGAAAACAGGTCCTGTGTCAGGACCCAGAAATACCTTTGCTTTGAATCAGACATGCTTATATTTTATGTGGGAGTGTCTAAGACTGGAGGCAACAGTGCCTGAGATTTTATCCAGCAGTGCCTGTTCTGTATCAGAAGTGCTGTACCTGGAGTAAGCTGGGCCTGTGTTTTAATTCAAAGGTACTTGTTTTGAATCAGAAGTGCCTATACATGGAGCCCTGTTTTTAACCAGCAGTGCCTGTGCTTGAGGATTAACTATACTGGAGTCAGGCGCACTTGTGCTTGGAGGGAGGAGTGCCTGTGCTCTGGTGAGGAGTGCTTGTGCTGTGGTAAGAAGTGCTTGTGCTCTGGTGAGGAGTGTCTGTTCTCTGGTGAGGAGTGCCTGTGCTCCAGTGAGGAGTGCCTGTGCTCCAGTGAGGAGTGCCTGTGCTCTGGTGAGGAGTGCCTGTGCTCTGGTGAGGACCACCTGTGATCTAGTGAGGAGTGCTTGAGCTATGGTGAGGAGTGCCTTTGTTCCGGTGAGAGCCTGAGCTTGCTCTGTGACATGACCTTGATTGGAATCAGGATTAGCCATGAGTGATAGACTTTGAGTAAGGGTTAGCTGTGCTGAACTCAGGAGTGTTTTTGCTTGGGTCAACAGTGCCATTATTTTGAAGCAGCTGTGCCTGTGCTTGGGCCAGGAATGCCAGTACTTGGAGGCGGGATTAGCTGTACAGGAGTCAGTCGTGCATGGAGCCAGGATCCTTTGTATTCAAGTGAGAAATGCGTGTGCTGTGAGTCATGAGGTTCTTAGCTTGGAGTCAGAATTATCTGCAACTTAGTTAGGAATGATTTAGCTTTGCAGCCACAATAGATGTGTTTGAATCAACACCTCCTGTCCATCAGGAGTGCCTGTTCTTGAGAGTCAGCAGTTCCTTTATTTAGAGTCAACAGTGCCTGTGGTATTAATCAGCAGTGTCTATCGATGAGCCTTTGTTTTGAATCAGCAATGCCTACATTTTGAATCAAACATGCATGTGGTAGGAGTAGCTGTGCTTCAATAAGCAGTGCCTGTGTTTGCAATCAGCAGTGCCTGTTTTTTTTTCTTTAAATCAGACGTGCATGTGTAGGAGTGTGGAGTGTCTGTGCTTAGGACAGCAGTACATGTGCTTGGAATCAGAAGTGCTTATGTTTTGAATCAAGTTCCTGAGCTTGAAGTTAGCAGTGCCTGTGTTTTGAATCAGATATGCCTGTGTTTTAATTTAAAGGTGTCTGTGCCTGGAGTCAGGATTAGCAGTACTAGAGTAAGGAGTTCCTGTGCTTGGAATCTGGAGTGCCTGTATCTGGAGTCAGCAGTGGCATCTATTAGTTCATTACAGATACCCTGACTCCGAGCACAGGCACTGCTGACTCTAGGCACAGTGTGATCAAATCAATGAGTCAGACATGTTTGTATTTAGAGTCAGATTTAGAAGTACTGGAGTCAGGAGTGCATGTGCGTGGAGTTAGGATTATCTGTACTTGATTAGTGACAGTGCCTGGAGAGAGCACTACCTGTAACTGAGACATAAGTGATTGTGCTTGAAGTCAGCTGGGCTTGAGTTTTAAATCAGCGGTCCTTGTGTTTGGAATCAGGAGTGCCTGTGTTTGGAGTCAGGAGTACGAGTGTTTTGTATCAGAGGTGTATGTGCACGGAATCATCAGAGTCTGTGGTTCACATCACAAGTGCCTATGTTTCGAATCAGCAATACCTGTGACTCAGAAGTCATCAGTGTCTTTGCTTAGAGGTAGAAGAACGTGAGATTGGAGAAAGCAGTGCCTGTTTGGAAAAAGGAATGTCTGTGTTTTGAATGAGAGCACAGGTTACTGTGCGTACAGTCAGCAGTGCCTGTGTTTTGAATCAGCAGTGCCTGTGCTTAAAGTCAATAGTGACTCTGCTTGGACTCCCCATTATCTGTAATTGAGTCAGGAGTAGTCAGCAGTGCCTGATTCTGAATCGGATGTGCTTGTGTTTTGAGCCGGAAATTCTGTTGCTTGGAAACAGCAGTGCCTTTGCGCTGAATGAGGGTTGCCTAAGCTCAGAGCCAGAGTTATCTGATAATGAGTCAGCAGTGCGTCTTCTTAAAGTGAGCAGTTTTTTGTGCTTGGAGTCCGGAGTGACTTCGCTTTGAGTTAGAATTAGCGGTGATTGAGTCAGGAGTGTTTGTGTTTGGAGTGATCAATGCCTCTGAAGAAACATGATAGTCTGAGCTCGGAGTCAGCAGCACCTGCGTTTTGAGTCACGAGTGCCAGTATTTCAAGTCAGCAGTGCCTGTGTTTTCAATCAGTGGTGCCTTTGCTTGGCGACAGGAGTGTCTCAACTCGGCAGTGCCTGGTTTGAATTAGTATCACTTGAAGTCAGGAGTTCTTGTGTTTGGGATCAGCAGTGACTATTTTTTATCAGCAGTGCCTGTCTTTCAAATAACTGCTTCTGCCTAGAGTAAGCAATGCCTGTCTTTTGAATCAAAAGTACTTGTGTTTTAAATCAGCAGTGCCTGTGCGTCAAAGCAGCAGTATCTGTACTCAGGGCCAGTGTTATCTGTAATTGAGTGAGAAGTTCATGTGCTTGGAGTCACCAGTGCCTGATATTGGGATCAAAGTTATTGCGTTTGTGTCAGTAATGCTTACATTTGGAGCCAACAGTGCCTTTGCTAGGAGTCAGCTGTGCCTATGCTCGGACTTTGCAGTGTTTGCTGCTGTGATTAGACCAATAATTCCTGTTTTTTATCAGTAGTGCCTGTGTTTGTAGTCAGACCTGTTTGTGCCTGGAGTCTACAGTTTCTGTCATTTGAAGCTGAAGTGCCTATAGTTGGAGTCAGGAGTGTCTGTGCCTGCAGCCAGCAACGCCTGTGTTTGGAAACAGAAGTGCCTGTATTGGAATTTGGAATGCCTGTGTCTGGAGTCAGCTGTGGCTGTTATCTCTGACACCAAACAAAGGCACTGCTGACTCTAAGCACTAGGTTATCAATAATTAAGTCAGAAGAGCCTTTGTTTGGAATCAGGATTACCTGTAATTTAGTTAGCAGTGCCTATGTCTGGTGTGAGTATTAAGTGTACCTGAGTCAGCACTGCCTGTGCTTTGAGAAATAATGATTTATAACTGAAAGAGCACTGAGTGTGCTTGAGTCTACAATTCCGGTGTTTGGAGGCAATGTCTTGTAGGTCCTACTAATACGTAGGGCCTGCGTGTTGGCCAACATAAACTTTGGGTGAGGTGCCTAGACTAATTCCGGGCACCCCGCAGGATATGTTGGCCTAGAGACCAGCTAGCTCACAGTGTCCCCCCTAACCTTACCAGGGAGTGAATAGTTTCTGGCGACCACTGAACATGACAACCCTGACCCCTCAGGGATCGTGGAAACAGATCAGAACTTTTTGCTCAGTCACTCGTCCTGACTCCTTCTCAGAGAAATATACAGAATACACAGTGGGTTGTTTTCAATATATTTATTGAACCAAGGTTATTCTGGTATAGAATACATGTGCTGCGATAATCATTAGACAGAAGCAGATGAAAGTGATTACAAGCTCCAGAAGCGTGAATAGTAGACACAGTTCTACCATGGCGCTAAAACAATGTATTTATGCAGGCATGTAAACAAGGCACACAATAACGGCATCACAGAACTGAGGACCGGATCCACGTATCAAGGTGGCAGGTCTCGACCTTGGAGTCCTTCTTCTGGTTTGGGATTTCCTTGGTTTTCGTTCACTCATCCTCAACGACGCATCACCATATTGTTCTATAAGCCCTGATGAAGTTCCACAAACTGTGATTTGGGAACGAAACGCGTTGGCTGTTTTTTATGAAAAAGATATGGAATAAAGACAGAATTGAAGAAAACCTATAAAGATTGAATTGCTTTCTTCGGTGCACCTTCATGTGTTCAAATAAACATGGCAGTAATCAGGCATAGTCCTATTATGCAAAAACCCTACTCTAGGTGTACCTAGAGTGTTTGTGGGTGTGAAGCCAAGAATCCCCCCAACGCACAACCCCATTACCTAGTGGGAGAGAATGTAGGAGCACGTCTTGGTCACAAACTGGACACCCCTTCACGGAGATGTTAGACTGCTGATTGGTCAAGTCTCAGCATGCAGGGACCCTCAGTGTCAGCTGAAGTGCTTCCTATACTATTTTTATGGAATGCTTTTTATTTATAATAGGAAGCAGCCTTGCGATGTGCATATAGATTAGTGATGTTATGGATATGTAGACAGCCCTGTCGCCCCATGGATGAAGATAGAAACAACATTTGTACATACTCCGTAGAAGGGCCTTGTACATGATGTTCGAGGCATTGTGATAATGTTGTGCGAAGCTAGATGTGTAAACAAAGTAGTTTCAGTGAAACTAATCCAACATTGTCGTGCACGCAAATATGTGCAAAAGGTCATGGCAGAAATGTTATTGGGAAAAATTGGACAATGTAAGAAATGAGCAGCTTCGCTGCATGGGCCAAGGCCGGACACATAACATCCACTCCTAATACTAAGGGTTGATATATAAAAGCTATTTAAAGCCAGCAGACCATAATGAAATTGAACTAAAATTGACTAAAATCACTTATCAAACCATCTAAAAGCAAGCTTCCCTTTATAATATTAACAAAAAGCCATAAAAAGTAATTATACTATTTGAAATCCCAAGCACTCAGAAAGCTATGGTGCCTAGATAAATAAAGCAAAAGCTGTTTGGATTCATTTTGTTTAAAAAAGAGACCAAATTGTTCCCACCACACGGAAAAGCCAATTGTTTAAGTGTTCCGAGTAGTAGACGCAACATTACTGTTGACCACAACCGTAGACAACAGTCCCAGAGGCGCACCTCGAAGCAGTTTTATGGAGCAAAGGTGATTCCATCCAGTTCGCACAACAGCCGCTGAGGGAGGGACTGCATCCTGTAAGCGTATCGTTGAGCCTGTGTCCATTTCACTAGAAGCCAAAGCATCCCGGGGTGGCTAGAAGAACGCATTTATCAGCAATGGATTACGCTGTGGACAACAATACCCATGGGCCTTTAAGGGGTCCATTAGTACTTCAATGTTCAGTGACGCAACCAATTGTGATCCTAGGCATAGATCCAGTACGCATTTGTGGTTGCAAAGCAGGCAATGGAATGCAGGTTGTATGCAGTGAAGCCAAACAGGTCTGAAGGACAAGAACCAGTGCCTCCCCCACCCAGCGCCCAGAGACCCTCACGGGTGAGTAGGGCGCTTCACAAATCCCTGATTGATTCAGTTCTCAAAGCCGAGGTGTGCCTAAGCAGTGTACCATGCGCTCACGGCCTCGTAGCTCAAACAATGCTGTCTCTATTCTGAGTTGAACTGGGTCATCCATTGCGTAGCAGAAAAATTAAAATCAGGATTCCCGCCACAAGTAGCAGGACAAGCGGGACCCTGCCAAAAACGCTTCCCAACAAGGAGTGTATGAAAGATGGTATAACTCCCAAAATTGTCTGAAAGGTGCTAACTAGTCCAGAGCAGATACAATTAAAAAAGCGTACTATTCCCTTTGTATCAGACATATTAAACATACGGTGAACCAGCTCCCCAAAATGCAGCTGGAAGTTAGTGTGGAGTAGTGTCTGTATCTCAGACGAGGACCTTGCAACATGATCAAATGTCTCTCTGGCCACATTTCTGAAAAAGCATGGCTTTCAGTTTTGCTCAGAGAATCTAAGCGAATGTTGGAAACATTTTACAAAGGTCATAGCATTGCCTCCCTAACTGTGCGGGCAGGTAGAAACAGTACTTGTGTGCAGCAAGTGACTATAGAATTAACCATTAACAGATAAGCAATGCCTGGTTCCATCTCCCAGCAACCTTGATCATTCAGCATCAAACAGCTCCAATTAGAGAGCAGCTTGAAAACTGGATGAATCACGGCAGCCAGAGAATCCTTCAGATAACAGGACAAGTTTGCAACTGAAGCATTGCATGCCCCACGAAGAGAAATGTCTTTGCAAACTAAGGACCCGCTTAAAGCATCCTCACAGTCGGAACCATTAAGGAAAACTTCCCTGTCCCCATTCTTGCATTTAACCTGAATGGTAATTCCCAGTACTCATGCACATAACCTTCCCCTAGCGCTTTGTATCTGCCTACCTGTTGGTATTGTAGACCATATTGGAATTGGAAAGTCATGACTGGTAGGGTTGTGTAACCATGGAATATCTAGTCTGTGGATGGTGTCTCAGCCATGGTATATTTTGCACCTCTGAGTGCCATTACTATCCGTCATTCCATTAGGTCATATGCAGAAAATAGACTTGTACTATTGATGTAACTCCATGGCACATGGCCAAAACATAGTGTTTGCAACGTCCAGCTCAATTTTACAATCTAGTTGTGACTATCCATGCTGTAAAATGTACATATCTTGTTGTATTATGTCGATTGCAGATGAAACTATGTTGCCCAGTGAATAAATCTTCGATGATAATGTGGTCATACCATAGTCAACCACAGCCAAAGCCTTTTCTCCATTAACCCTGTCGATCTTGCAAAATCTCTCAGCAGCTTTCTGTTGAGAAATTTTCCACAGCTCATTGTATATTCCTTACAAGAAGCGCTTTTGGCGTGGGTTCCAGGGACCTAATAGAAAATCTGTGAGATCCATGTCATCAGAAAGAAGGGACAAGTGTTGCTTCACCTGAGAGAGTGTTGAGGTTTTTAGCCAATTGAGGCACAACTTCCCAATACTATATGATGTCACCACCCGAGTGTTCTGATTGTACGTATCGTTGATCAGGCCTATCGATCCTAAACTCTTTGGTGTTACCCAGGAATCTAGCTTGACACCCGTTTGTGTCCACAAGCCAAAACAACCACCCCATCCAATTAAGATCTGATGAATTAAAAGAACCATTACATATCATGGTATCTAGTGTATCACACTAAAGTGTGTTAGTTGCTGCCAGGTCTCAAAGCGTGAGAATGCAGGAATACGAGGTGTGTTCAAATCATCAATTTTTGCTATTCCTAGACAGGAAGTTTGTTGCACTGTTTTATGCAGGAAAATTATTTGATGTGGTATGAGGCTTGCTCTGAATAAGGCCTCTGTTCCCTGAACTTGCCAATCCTTTGTACCCCAGATAGAGTTTGTGTTCATGGTGTCTTTCCAAAAGTTGAAACCTTGTATGGACAGTTGGAAAATAAAGGAAACAGAGTATATCAGCTTGGTGTTTGTTAGCATATTATTCTTTGCAGGTGTAGGTGCAAGTCTATAATAATAATGTGCAAAGCTAGATGTCTAAACGGAGTAGTTTCAGAGAAACTTATCCAACATTGTCATGCATGCATGCAAATATGTGCAAAAGGTCACAGCAGAAATGTTATTGTGAAAAATAGAACAATGTAAGAAATGAGCAGCTTCGCTACATGGGCCTAGCCCGGACATATAACAGCAGCAGTGCTTTGCTTGAAGTCAGCGTGCCTGGAAGCAGGAGTTGCTGTTAAAGGAGGCCGTTGTTCAAGTGTTTTGAATCAGCAGTGCCTGTGCTTGTACTTTGCCAAGTCGGTGGCTGGAATCAGGATTGTGTGTACTGGACGCAGAGGTGCTTGGAGTGAGGGATGGCTTGCTTGAAGTTGGCAGCAATTCTGCTTAGATTGAGGATGACTTCAGATTGGGGTATGCGTTATCTGTAATTGAGTGAGCAGTGGCTGTTCTTGGAGTATGAAGAGATATGCTTAGTGCTCAGGAGAGCATGCGCTTGGAGTCAGAGTTAGCTGCAATGGAGTCTACAGTGCCTGTGAATTGAATCAGCAATATTTGTGTTTTTCATAAGCAGTGCCTGTGACTGGAATCAGAAGTGCCTGTATTGAATCAGCAGTAAATGTGTTTGGAGCCAGGGTTGTCTGTAAGTGAGTACCCAGTGCCTGTTCATGGAGTAAACAGTTAGGGGCAGATTTAGAAGCCCCTTGCGCCACTTTTGCGCCACTATTCCCATGTTAAAAATGACGCAAAAGTGGCGCAAGGGGCTTGTAAATAAGCCCCTTAGTGTTTTTCATCAGTAGTGCCTGTGCTTGGAGTAAGCAGTCCCTGGGCTTGGAGTCAGCATTATCTGTAATGGGTCAGGAGTTCTCGTGTTTGTAGTCAGCAGTGCCTGCGTTTCGAATTAGACGTGCCTTAGCTTGATTGGAGTCAGCATTACCTGTAATTCAGTAAGCAGTGAGCATGACGTGTATCGAAGTCAGGAGTGTCTTAGCTTGGAGTAAGAAATATTTATAATTGAGAGAAGTGTGTGTGCTTGGAGTCAGCTTTGCCTGTTTTGAATGAGCAGTGCCCATGATTTCAGGCAGCTGTTTCTTTTTTGAATCAGCAGCGCCAATGGTTGGATTCAGCTGTGCCTGTCATGAGTCAGCAGTTTCTGTACTTTGACTAAAATGTGCTTGGAGTTAGCAGTGTTTAGAGTCAGGAGGGCCGGCGATAGGAGTCTGTAGTACCTGTGCCTGGAGCAAAGGTTAGCTGTAACTGAGTGAGCAGGGCCTGTTCATGGATTAAGCAGGGACTATGTTTTCATCAATAGTGATCGTGCCCCGGGCCTAGAGTCAACATTATCTGTAGTGAGTCAGGAGTGATTGTGTTTGGAGTCAGCAATGCATGCATTTTGAATTATAATTGCTTCAGCTTGCATTCAGCAGTGCCTGTGATTAGGATCAGGATTACCAGTAATTCAGTGAGCAGTGCATAAGCCTGGAGTGTGCATAAAGTGTACTGGAGTCATGAGTGTGAATATATGGAGTAAAGATTAATTAATTATAATTTAGTGAGCAGTGCCTGTGTTTGCAGTTCACAGTGCCTATCTGGAGACAGCTGTGCCTGTGTTTGGAGTCAATGTTAGCTATAATGGAGTCAGCAGTACTTGTGGTTTGAATCAGCAGTGCCTGTGTTTGAAGTCAGGAATGCCTGCAGTGCTCATTGGGAGACAGGAGCACCTGTGAATGGAGTTACCAGTACCTGCGTTTGGAGAGAGATTATCTGTAATTGAGTGAGCAGTGCCTGTTTGTGGTTTAAGCGGTGACAGTATTTCACATCAGTAGTGCCTGTGTTTGCAGCACCTGTATTTTCAGTCAGCATTATTTGTCATGAGTGGCTGTGCTTGGAGTGAGCAGTGCCTGTGATTTGAAAGAAAAGTGGCTGGGCTTGGAGTCAAGCGCCATTGCATGGAGTCAGCAGTGCCTGTTTCGAGTTAGCAGTGCCTGTGCTTGGGAGTCAGTACTAGATGCACTGGAGACAGTGGTGCTCTGTGTTTGAAGTAAGAAGTATCTATAATTGTGTTAGCAGTGCCTGTTCTTGGAATCAGGACGGACTATGACTTGAGGGTTATCTGAAACTGAGTCACCAGTGCATGTGTTTAGAGTCAGCAGTGCTTGTAATTTGATTCAGCAGTGCCTGTGGTTGAGGTCAGTAGTGCCTGTACCAGCAGTGCCTATTTTGAATGAGCAGTGCCTGTGACTGGAGACAGTAGTTCCTGTGTTTTGATTCTGATGTATCTGTTTTTTTCTTCAGCAGTGCCTGGTTGGAGTCAGCATTAGCAGTATTGTAGTGAGCAGTGCCTGTGGAATGACTGTGATTGGAGTCAGCTGTGCCATGTGCTTAGAGTTTGGGTTACCTGTATTTAAGTGAACAGTGTTTGTTTTCGAAGTAAGCTGTGACAGTATTTTACATCAGCAGAGCATGTGCTAGGAGTCAGTAGTGCCTAGTCACTGAATAGGCTGTGCCTGTTTCCGTAGTCAGCAGGGCCTTTACTTGCAATCGGGAGTGTCTGTGATTGCAGTTCAAAGTTTCAAAGATTATTTTATTAACATAGTTACTTAAAACCATTGCTTTAAACACATTTGAAAAAATATTTAAAAGTTATATAATATTAATAAATAAGTAAAGGAATTTATTCGAGATAAGAAGTTGTTCATTTCTATTACAGTTTGTGATTGGAAGTTCATTCACTAAGCGTCTGTTTAGAACCTTTCCCTTTGGGCAGAATTTGTTGCTGTGCAGTCGCAGTGTGGAGGATGGTGCAGTTTGGGCCCAGGACTTCTTCCAAGGACTCTGGCATTTTTTTCCCTGCCTGTCTCAGGAACTTCACCAAGCGGCAATTCAGCTGTGGGTCATCAGGTGCGAAGCAGGCCAGCACAGCTTGCCTCCGGGTACAAATGCCATGTTGGTGAAAATATGGTTTTAAAAATTGTTTCCGTTCGTTCATGAGTTCCTTGCAAGTACAAAGTAGGTGCAACATGTCCTCCTGTGCTACGCCACATAAGCGGCATGTCGAGTCAGTTTGAGCCTTCAGCCAATGTGGAAAGTGCTTTGTGCATGGAAGCAGGCCTAGTCGATATCTTAAAAACTGAATTTTGATATTTTTAGCGTACCCCAAAGCTAAATATTTGTGAGCTGCGGGGACCGGGTATGTGTTGGGTGTCCATGATAGGAGTTTGGCTGCTTTCCAGACTAGCTTTTTAAATATGCAGTTGTTGGTAGGTGTTTCCCAGAGTTGAGTTAGCCCCATGTTGATCAGACATGTATGAAAATATTTTGCGGCAGGTGATGAAGTCTGCTGTCGCACTTCTAACCACAAGTTACAGTTTAGAGTTCCTGGTGCAGATGATATACGCTCCTTGTCTTGCCAGGGTCTGTTTTTGGAAGCTGAATTCGATACGCTGTTGTGACTGTTTTGTCCAGTAATTTAGAATCCCTGCCCCTCTGTACCTCGCTGGCATAGGTTATTGTCGTTAGGAGTTTTGCCCGTATGACTTGGGCTAAGGGAAGAAGCGATGGGCCACTTAGTTTGGAGTTAAGATTTCTTTGTGAAACTGCCACGGTAGTGCCCTTCCTTCTGTTTAAGGTCTTTTGGGCAGTGAAGTGGCCACCCTTGTCAATAACCGCTCCAAAGTATCTGTATTCAGGTACAGATTCAATACGTGTGTTCCCCCAGAACTAGGACGATGACTTCTTGGAGTTCTTCTTAATTGTCATAGTCTTGGTTTTTTCCAAGTTGATATTTAGGCCATTGGCTTCAGAGTATTCCTGTGCGGTGGTTAGGAGATGCTGAAAACCCACCTGCATCTGGCTGATTAAGACAAAGTTGTCTGTGTAAAGAAGGCATGGTAGTGCTAAGCCCCCTAATTTTGGGGCATGAGAATCACTGACATTTAGTGTCGGAACAAGGTCTGCTAGGAACAGGTTAAACAGGGTCGGAGCCAATACACAACTTTGCTTGAGCCCCTTCGATGTTGGTATTCATCTTGTGAGGGACAATCCATCTCCCAGCTTTATTTGGATCCATGTGTCTGTGTACAGGTTGATTAGCAAGTTCAGCAGTGGCTGTGGTATTCCCCATTTGGCCAGTTTAGCCCACAGTCTGTTTCGATTTACTTTGTCAATAAAGCATAGGTGTATCAGCATTTTTGTTGTTTCGGCCTTGTCAATCAACAAAGCCATGGTCATGATGTTTGTCACTGTTCCAACAGATTTTGAGAAGCCAGTCTGATTTAGGGGAATAATTGATTTTCCTTCGGCCCAGGATTGGAGCTCTTCTAGGAGTATTCCTGCAAATCGTTTTGCCTCATTGTCCAAGAGAGCTACTAAACTGTAATTTTTTAGCAGGGTTTTGTCCCCTGACTTAAAGATTGGAGAAATTACAGAGGCCCTCCAGGAGGGAGGTAGTAGGCCAGTCTGCCTTATTTCAGTGAAGAGAGGGCTGAGTGCTTTAGCCCAGTAATCTGCATCTTGTTTGTAAAGGACCGGCAGGATACCGTTAGGGCCCGGGGCCCCTTCTCTCCTTCCCTTTCCTATTTGCCGTTTGATTTCTTTAGTGTAGTCATTAGTGTTTAGGGTACCTGGCATATTGCTCTCTGCTGCTTGTGTTACTAAAGTGCTCCCTTCTTCCTGCCGAATCTCAGAGGAGGCTACTCCCTGGGTTTCTATGGTCCTTGATCCTGTTAACAACGAGTTGTGATCTTGATAGAAATGGTTTCCGCGGTAAGTTGCCCAATCTTCTTCTGATATGTTGGATGGTAATCCCTTATGTACAGGACGAGTAAGTCGGTCAGTTGTCTCCCAGAATCTTGCACCGTCGCTCTGTTTGATGTTGCTGTGTAGTTTCGCCCAGACCGTGTCCTCAGAGGGTCTCTTGGCCAACCATATTACTCATTTTAGCTGAGCTTTCTGCTGTCATAATAAAGCTGAGTGCGTTATGTCGGTTGGATTGCGACGAAGGTGCCTCAGCGTATGGTAGACTGTGTTTTTTATAAGCCTTATCTTAATTTTTTGTACTTTTGAAATGTTGTTCACACTGTTGTAACTGGAATGTGCTCTTTGTTTGATCGGAATAATTATGGACAACAGGGGCAGCCCTGAACACCTGAACCAGGGGCAAATAATACTAGAATCCTAACAATTTAGGCAAGACGTACGGTGGAATAAGAGCCCGGCAGTCATGCATGTATTTTGTTTTCAGCACTACCTTACATTTTCTTGGCTGTGCCCAATGCAGTAATCACAACAGCCATGAGTACGTGACCAATAAGTTAAGGCGATCACGAGCTGCAATTTCTTTGCCAAATTTAGTTGGATTTTTTTCTCAGTGGCTTACCACAGCAGGTCCTTTTACTTCCATGTGTGGGATCATTGATTCAGTGATCCAAAAAGACACATCAATATAATTTACATTGCGTCTTGTAATCACTTCAACTTTGTTCCAATTTCTTGGCGGATCCAACATAATCCTGAATTCCTTTTGGGTTGGATTTCCTTCATGAATAGATATTTTACTCAATTCACTTGGACGCTCAGATAACTATTGCTTTGTCCTGATGATGACCGTGTATTTCTACAATGGTCAAAACGTCGTCGACGCACATATGTGGCCGCAAATGAAGAAGGACGCATTGTTTAGCTTGGTGTTGTTTCAGTTTTGTCCTGAACTTCCTATGTTTGTATAACTCCTTCCCGCAGCCACCTGTTAGGTTACACATTGCACTGTTTATTCATTTTTGTTGTTTGTGTACTGTCTTGAGCGCCATTGTGTTACATGTTTTCGTATTTAAAAAAATTCTGTGAATACATTTTCTACAATTCATAATCCTCTGTACATGGGTTGCTCCTTTTTCTTTCTCTCTTTTTTCTTCTCCTCCCCTTTCTATTGATTTTTTTAATTGATATATCTGATTGTTTGAATTTAGGTTTGTTGTATGTATCGTTATCTTGAACCTTTGTTTGATCGGGGCGGCAAAGGACTCTGCCATTGTAGTTGTAAAGTTCTCCCATTTCTCCTTTTCATTCCTCCCTGCCCGTACTTCAAATAGGAGTACTGAGGTTTGCAAAAAAACTACCACATGATGCTTGTGCAAATTTTATTTTCATGTAGTTAATTGTAAAGTTCTCTCCTTGTTAGGTATGAGATTGCTCAAACTTAGGCATGTTCGTTCGGAGTGTGATTTCTTGTGGGCGTGATCGCTGTCCGCTTTGTCGCCCATGCAGAATGAAACAATTTGATTGAATAAAGTAAGTGAAACAAATGTATAATCTAATATCGAATTTTTGGTTGGAGAATAGTGAGTAATTGCAGGAGGGTTGTCGCCCTTGGTTCTGTCTTTTACTGCTCTAAAATTGAGGTGTTCAAGGTTCTCTAAAAGACATTGACAGATTTTTTCGGATGGCCCAATGTGCTCTTCCCCTGCAATGGAATGTTCCATATCGAGTTTTGAGAGGACACTTCGTTAGCAGTTGAGGAACCTATTAGATGTAAATTAAGGTCCCTGGTAAGGATCATATTTGTTGTGTTTACCTCACTGACGCATGACTCTAAGAAGTCAGTCAATTGTTTTGCTGCCTTAGTTTTTCTTTTTGGATGTATATAGGCGTTTATTATTTCGATGTCCTTACTTCCAATTCCCGATGGCACCCTTGATGCGGATATTTTTATTGCAATAGTTTCTGACGATGTCGAGCCAATTGTGCATGCTGAGGTTATACTTGTGTTGGTGATATAAATTGCAAGGCCACCCTGCAAATGCCCGTATCTTGCCCCGCTAACCGCTGGTGTAAAAAAGCATAGGTATCCCTGGATGTGTGGTGGATCAGTCAGCGAAGTTTCCTGCGATGATGTGGAATGTCCTTTGGTAGTTGATAAAGTCCGAGTCTGACATCTTACTGGACAATCCGTTGATGTTCCATGAGCATATCCTCAATAGATTGGTTTCTCCTGGTAGGGGGGTTGATGGCTGCCTTGTCAATTGTTCCTTGCTTGGTTATTGATTGTCTTTGAGAACCATCTCAGGTCCTCATGTTGATCCCCTGATTGAACAGATTCCAGGCGGGTTCCGTTTGTTTCTTGCAAATGCTCCTTCATAGTTGGAGAGCGCCCTCTTGCTCCTTTTAATACGGATCTTATAGTGTGTTTTTGAGCTGCCAATACTTTGTCCGTGTGCTCCAAAGTTAGCCGGACTGGATAGCCTGGTTCGATAACGTGGATAATGTTTATCCCCCAGCCTTTGAATACAGGACTTTCTGAGAGTACTCTTTGTGCAACAGACGACTATCTCGATGTGGTCTTTGTGTCCTCTCCCCCCTGTGGGTCTTTGTAGTGAATAAATTCTACTGAGTCCAAGTCTGTGGTAGTTATGTCTGTTGGAGTTGGTATGTGTGATATCAGGCGGAGTATATTTCCTCGATTCAGTGTATCCTGCTGGCCTCTTGATTTGTATTCTGGTATAAACAAAAGGGTGTTTCCACCCCTATCTGGGTTGCCAGCCATGGGTGTCGCATGCTGGTTGGTAGATAAGTGATGGTTGTTGTTGCCTGGTATTTCCAATGTTGTCTGTCCCCCTGCGTCGGCCCTGCACCCTTCACTGTGGGTATTGTTTGCATTAAGTCCAGTGTTGATCAATTGATCGTTTTTTCCCGTTGAGAGTGTCCTGAGTCTGGGCCCACCTTGCTTTGGTGGAATCGAGGGTTCTGGCCTCTCACCTCTGCTTGATGATGTAGCAAGGTTAGTTGAAAGTTTGATTTTTATTATGGGATGAGACTCCCTAAGATCGGAGTAGAAAATAGACTGGCCGACAGCGGTGGCCATGGTGGCCTTAACTGTTTGAAAGTCTGGTGTTACTGCTGTTGATGTAATTGGTAGGCAGTACAATGTGTTTGATTCCACTGGTGTTCTACTGGTGATTTGGCCTGAAGCTTCTGCATCTTGTTCGGAGTTGTTATGGTTGGATGGATATTTGACTTCTTCCCCAATCTGCTTTGGTTGCCAGTGTCCTTAAAGTGGTGGTTTGTTCCTTGCATTTTTGGTTTGCTACCTTTTTGACGGGCATGAGGTATTTATTCTGCGCGTCCGCTGCAGTTATGATTTGTTGATTTGTATGTTCTAGCGTCTGTGGTGATGTCAGCCTGAATGGGCATGTGGAGTCTTTCTGGATTAGACTGGGCCATTCCTCCTTTGAGCTCGTCTTTGTTTTGCATTTATTTTTGTTCCCTGAGAGTCTGGATCTGTCATGTGTCTCAGCAGGGGCCCGATGGCCATTTTCGGTGGCATTGCTTCATTGCATCCGTCGTTAGTTTGTTGCTGTTTTAGGGGGAAGAAGCTTTGGACCCGGGCTTCCTACGTGATGTGTTGTAACACTATCTTGTATTTCTGTAGAGAGTTGCTCCTCTGGCTGAGGCATAGTTGGTCTCTAGGCTGCATTTTTTAATTGCGTGCACAGATTGCTCAGCATTGAGGGAAGGGAGGCTAATTTGTCGATGATTGGGCTGCACCCGCAGCTTAATTTGCTGTCTTGAGTATTTCCCTGTGCGTTTTGGAGGAATGTGTTTAGGGCTCCTAGCTTCCCATCAATCGCTACCACAAAAACGGCCAGGGTGTTCAGTAAGGTTAACTGAGTGTCCATTTTGTCTGATTGATACTGGAGGGCTTCCACCAGGAGATGCACTGTTTTGAGAAACTTGCCCAGGCGCTTTCAGAAGTTAGTTTTTGTGCCACCTTAGTTGGGCTTCTGGGGCTTGTCCCCAATGTTGGGTCATCAATCTCCTGGTTCCCTCTTGCCTCCAGGTGCTCCTGTGCTTTGTGGTTTTGCCAAGAGTCACTCGTGGGCTCTGCTGACGAATCACTTGTGTAAGTCGCCAGCAGTTCCTCCCATTCCTTCCTGTTGAGGTTTTAGTGCTCTTCAAAGTCACTAGTCTCGTGTCTTAGTGTTAGTTCTGATCTGGTCGATGTTGGTGGTGTTTGGAGTTCTATATTGAGTTCTTTAGGCTTTAAGATGGATTAAGCTTTGCTTCATTAAACTTTGCTTCATTAAGGGAAGACCAGGTTGGCTTTTGAGTTGATGGGCTACCCAGCTCTGTTATTGTTAATTCCTCGTTTATAATACAATTACGCCTCATGTTGCTGCTATGGGGGCCCTCACCAGGCATCTGTTTTTCCACCGCCGGCCCAGTCAGGGGAGGATGACCTCCCCATTACAGGTCCTTGTTCGTGGGTTATTGTCACTTCTGCCACAACCAGCTTGACAGGATGCAGGGGGTTCTGCATCGAGGGTGTAGCTTGATGCTGTGAGCCTGGTCCAAAAGCTGCTGCAGGAAGTTGGTTAGCCTCAGGGCCAAGTTGTATTACCGGGTCGAGTCTGGTGCTAGACCCAGGATCCAATCCATGCCCGCTACTGCAGTAGTCTTTCAGTAGAAACGGTTTGAGCGGTGTTTGAAGGCCCTGGGCTGCAGTAATAGTAATAGAGAGGAGAGTGTCTCCTGCGTTTTTCAAGAACTGGAATTTGGTGTAGGTCTTAGGCTGGGCAAATGTAGGACGGCTCTACAAGGCTTTTTACCCTTTTTGTTGATTGCCTGGTGGGTATTATTTCTATTATAGAGCAGTCTGATTCAGGATCCGGTCTAATTTTGGGATGAGGTTCTGCCATAATGCCCTGTGGCGACTGAGGTCTTCTCTTAAGCTTGTTTGTTTTTGTTCTGAGCAAGGGTTCTCCTCCTACCCTGCCAGATCTCATTGTTCTTGGCTTCCCCAATTAACCTGGTTCCTTGGCTCTCCTGGCCCCTCTCCTCCTGCGCAGATCTATATCAGTCTCTGGTTATGATGCAGATAGTTCTCTGGACAAATGTGGTGCGTGAAGCTAGCAGGGCGAATTAGCGAGTTGGTGTGCAGTGGGTGGCTGGCTTCTATCCCCTGCGTGCCTTCCCTAGATCTCCTTTCTCCCCTGGTCTCCTGGTCTCCTCTTTCACCCTTTCGCCCTTTTTTCCCAGTCTGCCCGACTCCCTTCGGGCCCCCTCAGATCCTCTCTCTCCGTTGGGTGCCAACTAGTAGCTATCGGTGACTGCTGGTGGCTGCTGGGTCGGAGGCCAATAGGTCGTGCTACCCTATATGGTAGGAGTCGGGACGGCAGCTGTAGAATGGATAATAGCGGGTTATGGTTTAAGGCAGACCTGGGCTTGTAGTCTTCAGCATATAGTTGGAGCGTTTAGTTCAGCTTGTGGTTTGGCCCAGACCCCTTCTAACACGTGCTCATGCTCATGGGGGCATCAAATGCTGAAAAAATGCCCTCTTGACACAGCTGCTAATATTGCGTCAGGAAAGGCTGAGGCTGAACTTTTGGAACTGCTCCACTAGCTCCCTGGCTCCGCTGGCTCCCCCGGCCTCCTCAGCCAGTCTTTCTCTGCCCTAGTTGCCCCTGGCTATTCGGGTGGCTCTCTGCCCAGCAGACTGTTTGATGGGGCAGTGGGGCAGGGGGTAGCGGGGGAGGCTGGTGCTGCTCTGGGGCAGGAAAGATGTAGAGGCATGGGGGGCGCAAGAAGGTGTAAGGGGGTGTCGGCGGGAGTAGGGAGCTGCCTTTCCCTATGCGTTCCTAGCCTCCTACCCCTCTGCAGCTCCCGCTGCCTACACCCCACCCACTGTTGCTTTTTTTTTTTTTGCTGGTCCGGCCTGGCTCTGGCACTAAGGCCCTGGGAGCCCCGGGGCCAGGTGAGCGGTGCACTCAGGGTGAGTCCGCAAGCTGCACCCAACCTAGTTGAGCCGATTTCGCAGATCCACCCGGGCTCACGCTCTGCAGCCGCCAACTATTGGCAGCTGTGCTCGCCGCCCTCTAGGATTCGCCTTACCGCTGCGTGATTGTAGCATCGCGGCGGATGTTGCGGCTGCCGCAGCGTTCATGATTGTGATCTTGGATCAGGTACTGTTTTTCCCGTAGTAGCCCTCCTGAGTAGGGGGTCAGCAGCACGGAGAGCGGTAGCCTCTTCGCGTCGTATCGCGTCGCTTCCTTCGCCTCCTTGCTATGCGTCCATGCGTGCAACGTCATCAACCTACTCAATAAGGTTCTGCAATGGAATCTGACTTGGAGTCATCCAACGCTTTGCTCTAGATTACAGTTGGAGCTGTGTGTGAGCAGTGCCTGTTCATGGAGTAAGCAGTGACAGAGTTTACATCAGCAGCCCATGAGCCTGGAGTCAGCAGTGCCTGTTCTTGGAGCCCACATTAGCTGTAATGGAGTCAGCAGTGTTTGTGCATTGAATAAAAAGTATTTCAAATAAGCAGTGCCAGAGACTGGAAGCAGCAGTGCCCACTTTGAATCAGCAGTCATTGAGTTCTGAATCAGCAGTGTCTGTGCTTGGAGCTAGCAGTGCCATTGCCTGGAGTCAGGTGTATCTGTGCTTGGGTTCAGAAGTGCGTGGAGTTAGCAGTGCAAATGGTTGGAGTTGGGAGTGCCTGTGAGAGGAGTCTGTTATACTTGTGCATAGAGTTAGGGTTATCTGTATTTGAGGGAGCAGTGGTTGTTTGTGGAGTATGCAGTGACAGTAGTGCCCAGGTTTAGTTAGCAGTGCCTGAATTTGAAGTTAGGGTTATCTGTAACTGAGCCAGCAGTGCCTGTGCCTGGAGTCAGGAGTGCCTGTGTCTGGAGCTATCATTATCGTTAATGAGACGGGAGTGCCTGGAACTAGACTGAGGAATGCCTGTGACTGGAGTCTGTTTTGTCTGTATTTGAAGTCAGTGGTATGTGAAATGGAGCCGCGTGTGTCGGTAACCAGCAGTGCCTGTGTTTGCAGTGCCTGTATTTGGAGTTTGGAGTCAGGTGTGCTTGTGGAGTCAGTGCTGAATGTTAAATAAATGACAAATCAGCAGCACAAGGGGTTAAAGCTGAGCTGGGAGATGGAATGCCACTGCCCCTCCCCCACACAAGACACAGATCCTCCCATATGAACCACAAGCAGGGTCACCCTTCCCCCACACTGGAGTCAAAGCCCCTCCCCACATGAGACTTAGACACAGCCCTTCCCATACAAATAGCAAACAGGCTCACCCCTTGCCTACACTGGGGTCACAGCCCCTCCCCACATGAGATTTATAGACACAGCACTCCCCCATGTGAACCACTAGCAGGGTCACCCTTCCCCCATACAGGAGTCACAGGTGCTCTCCCACACAGGAGTCACTGCCCCTCCCCTATGTGACCTGGCACCCCTCTCCCACACTTGGGTCAGAGCCCCTCCCCCACACAGCAATCACAGGAGTCTCCCCTATGAGACTCATAGACACAGTCTCTTCCCCACACAGGAGTCACAACCCCTCCTCCATGAGACATGTAAACACAGCCCCTCCCATATGAACCACTAATAGTGAGGTCACAGCCCCTTTCCCACACAGATGTCACTGCCCTCCCCCTACACTAGAATCACAGCTCCTCCCCCACACTGGAATCACAACCCCTCCCCCACATTGGAGTCACAGCCCTTCCCACACACAGTAGTCACGGTCCCTTCCCCACACAGGAGCCACAGCCCTCCCCTACACAGAAGTCACAGCCCCTCCCCCACATGAGACTCATAGACACAGCCCCATCCATATGACCCACAGGCAGGGTCACCCTTCCCCCACACAAGACCTCCTCCATAAGACACAAACACAGCCCCTCCCTTCTGAACCACTAGTAGTGTCCCCCCTACTGGGGTCACAGCCCCTTCCCCACACAGATGTCACTGCCCTTCCCCTACACCTGAGTCACAGCCCCTCCCCCACAATAGAGTCACAACCCCTCCCCCACATCGGAGTCACAGCCCCTCCCCCACATCGGAGTCACAGCCCTTCCCCCACACAGGAGTCACAGCCCTTCCCCCACACAGGAGTCACAGCCCTTCCCCCACACAGGAGTCACAGCCCTTCCCCCACACAGGAGTCACAGCCCTTC
Organism: Calotriton arnoldi; assembly: GCA_963921515.1. NCBI lineage: Eukaryota > Metazoa > Chordata > Amphibia > Caudata > Salamandridae > Calotriton > Calotriton arnoldi. Next base: position 51,469 of record CAWUFW010002319.1, read on the forward strand.
CCCCACACAGGAGTCACAGTCCCTTCCCCACACAGGTGTCACTGCCCCGCCCCCACACAGGAGTCACAGCCCCTCCCTCACATGAGACTCATAGACACAGCCCCTTCCATATGGCCCACTAGCAGGGTCACCCCTCCCCCACAATGTCATCACAGCCCCTCCCCCATAGGACTCAAGCAAGGGGTGCCCCTCCCCCAGGGACCTCTAGGGGTGGGGGAAGGGAACATGATTGCAGTTGGGGTAGGGAGGGGGTTGCAGCTTCTACATCAGCCTCAGCTCTTCTCCTGGAGGGGAGGGGGGCTGCAGTTCCTACTCTAGCCATCTGGTTAATTTGTAAAAAGATTTAGTGCATGGGCTCTCATCAGGAGGTAACTTGCACCAGCCCATTTCTCCTGTTACGCTGCCTAAAGTAGAGGCAACTACAAACTATGAAGTGGGGAGAAGATGTGGCGTAATGGCCAGAACTGCCAACTTCGGAGCTGGGGAACCAGGTTCGAGCCTTGGCATCAGCTCAACATCTTGTAATACAGGGCAATTCACTTAATCTCCTACACCAGCCTCAGCTCTGCTCTTGGGGATCTTCAGCTCTTACACCAGCCTCAGCTCTGCTCCTGGGGGGCTGCTGCTCCTATAATAGCCTCAGCTCTGCTCCAGGGGACGCGGGATTGCAGCTCCTACAACAGTCTCAGCTCTGCTCCCCAGAGATAGAAAAATGGGAAAAGCCTGTAAGTATAGTGGGCCCGGGGGAAAGTGTAGAGGTGCTCTGTGGAGTCTGCATTGTATAGGGACAGATGCCCCCCCTCATAGTCTAGATACACCCCCAGCTTCAGGGGTTTCTCACGAGGGGACAGAGGAGTCTCAGGGGTGGTGAGAGCCCAGTACTGATCATTCCACTCCCTCCTCACAACCCAGACTCCGCCCTCAGGTGACCATGTGATCCCTCCCTTCCTCGCCACTGACTCTGCGGCGACCCCCACAGTCCATCCTCCCCCCTCCTGCAGCAGCTGCACCTCCCAGTAATGTCTGCCTGAGGTGAACCCCTCAATCCCCAGCACACAGGGACAGGAGGTGAATCTCTTGGGGGTGTCCAGCCAGGGTTGTGGCCTGTTTGCCCATCCCACACGTCTCCCCCCCTCAGACAGGAAGAGCTCAGGATGTGCTGTGTCTGGATCCAGAGTCACCATCACTGCAGAGAAGAGATTCAGAATTAGAGATTTAAGCTGCAGTACAGAGGACCAATCACAAAGAACCACACCACACTTTACACTGCACTATACAGCATCTACACAGAAGGAGCACACTGTACTGTACAATATACTGCACCATACAGCACCTACCTGGAAGGAGCACACTGTACTGTACTGCAGTAGACTGTACCTATCCTATAGGGGCCCACTGCATGCACTGTACAATATACTGCACTATACAGCACCTACGTGGAAGGAGTGCACCAAACTGTACTGCACTACACTGTACCACGTAGTAGACTGTACTGAAAAAGGTCATTGTACTACAGAGTGCACAGCAGACAGTACCCTGTACTAGGCAGCAACTGTAGTACACAGAACACTGCTAGACAGAACACTGTGGTATATACTGTGCTAGAGCATCCACTGTGCCAAGAGGTACAGTGCCCTAGATGGTGCACTGCACTAGAAAGCACAATACACCACAGAGCACACTGCAGAGAGTACCAGGCTCTAAAGCACCCACTGTCCTAGATGGTAGGTGCACTAGACAGCTCGCTGTACTACAGAGCACACTGCATACAGTACACTGTGCTACAGTACCCTCCACTGTCCTAGATAGAACACTGTGCTTGAGAGTCCACTGCACTAAACACTGTGATAGATACTCATAGTACTAAACCGCACACTGCCCTACGCCACTCTTTGCATTAGATAGTATTCAGTAATACACGGTACATCATAGTATACAGCTCAATGCACACTGCACTAGACAGCACACTCTTTTAAATGGTGCACAGCTGTAGACAGCACATCACAAAAGAACACTGTACTTGGTTAAGCTTCACAATATATCATAAAAATAAAGAAAGCACACTGTACGAAACGACACACAGTACGTCATTGTATAATTCAGTAGGGGGAACACTGCAAAGATGCACTCTGCTCTAGACAACACACAATGATAGGCAGCACACTGCAATAGATGGTAGGCTGCACTAGAGTACTCACAGCACTAAACTGCACACTGCACCATGCCACTCTTTGCACTAGATGATATTCAGTAATACAGGGTACACCATAGTGTACTGCTCAATGCACACTGCACTAGACAGCACGCTGTATTAGATGGTGCACAGCTCTAGAAAGCACATCACAAAAGAACACTGTACTTGATGTTAAGCTGCACAATATATCATAACGATAAAGAAAGCACACTGTATGAAACAACACACAACACATCATTGTGTAATTTAGTAGAAGGGACACTGCAAAGCTGCAATCTGCTCTAGACAACACACAATGATAGGCAACACACTGCACTAGATGGTATGCTGCACTTGACATTACAGTGTGCACAGTGCAGTAGAGAGCACACAGCCCTAGATGCACACTGCACTATTAAGCATGCTACATGACATAGTCCATTCAACTGAACCCTAAAATAGTGCAATGTACCAGACAGTACACTACACCAATTAGCACACTGAATAAGACTGTTCACTGCAATAGGCAGCCCAAAGTGCTACACAATACACTATACACTGCACTAGAACTAACACTATGTTAGACAGCGCATTGGACCAGAAAATACACTGTACTAGATAGCACATAGTTCTAGACAGCATACAGCACTAGAGAGCACAACACAATAGACAATACGCTATTTCACAAAACGCTATACCAGAGAGCACACTGTGTGACTATGTGTCACACTGTACTAGATGCATTGCTCTAGACAGCACACTGCATTACACAGTAAACTATATTACACTGTCCACAGTGTTGCACTAGACAGTACACTGTAGTAAATGGTAGAATTGCCGCACCATCTCCATTCCCAGCCACATCTTTTAAAAATAGCTCAAGGAGGGGCGTGGCTTGACGCCCAAGGAACATGGCGGTGCCCGAGTGAGACTCCACGGAGCGGCGCGGTGGTTTCGCGCTATCTCGCCATCTGAGTGCAGCCATAAGGATGTGATCTTCAGCACACCATGAGGCAGCCTTACAACCTGTTTTTTGGCAAAGCTTTCTTCAACCCCAGTGCGGTATAGCTGCGACCGCCATTTTGTCCTCGCTGTCACCACGTTCCTAGTGCGACGCTGGGAGTTCCTCATCGCGTCTCTGCAACGTGCTATCATTTCTAGCCATTTGTAAGGACTTCACTGAGCTGAGACAACGTGGGACTTCCATCTTTATTTCGGAACCGTGTTTGTCTTCCTTGTGGAGGGTGCCTGAAATCATCGGAGCAGTAAAGTATCGGCCGCCATTTTGTATTTGAAGATTATTTCAGCTTCATGCGCTCCTTCCTTCTAACAACTCTGGCATTGCCTCAACTTATTCATTACCTGCCTTTCTCATTCTTGGTCTGCTCGTTGCTTGCATGCTTGCCTTCTCTTTTACTCATGACGCTCATCTGCTGAGGGAAGACAAAGCTGACGGCGGCCATTTTAATTTCAGCGTCATTTATATAATTTTTTTCAAATGAGATGCTTTTGGTGATGCTTTTGGTGAGCTTCCAATTTACGCAGCAAGTTCCCCCTTATTAACAGTAGCTTACACTGTATTTTGGCTACCTTCTACATTTTAGAAGAGACAAGCTCTTACATTTTGACTTCCTTTTGATACTGTGACATCATTCACTTTTCTCTTGGTATTACATGGGCAGACTGAAGAGACTTGAATTTATATCTTCGAAATCCACCAAATCTTTTATTAAGAACTCAAAGATTTTTACTGAATTCTCCAGAATGGATGATTCTGCAACATCCTCAGTTAAGAGTACTACTTCAACAAACCCTACGACGGGGAAGGCTAATATAAAACGGCGGAAGAAGGATCCTCCTTCTCCACCAAAATCTTCCTCCCCTGTATCAATGGAGATATTGTTGGAAGAGATAAGGGCTCTTAGGCCCTTTATGGAAGAAACTAACACCAAGTTGCAATTTCTCACCGACAATTGGTCTCAAATGGATGAAAGACTTTCGGCAGTTGAACATACTGTCTCTTCCATTGGGGCCACGGATACTAAAGTCTCGGCACTTCAGTCTCAAGTTTCCATGCTTAACAAACCAGTTGAAGATCTCGAAAATCGCAACAGGAGAAATAGTTTGCGCATATATGGTCTTCCGGAGGGAACCGAAGGTTCAGACCCCCTTACTTTCTTCAGATCCTTCCTCCCCAAGTTACTTAACATGCCGGAGGGCACAGTCCTTAACATCCAACGTGCCCATAGACTTGGGCGCCCATCATCTAATGCCTCATCTTCACACAGACCGAGAGGAGTCATTTTGTATTTCCTTGAATATACTGACCTACTAAAAACTTTTGCGGCTGTCAAGGCATCCCAACGCATCGTGTGGCCCGGATCGACATTATTTTTTTCACAAGACTATGCCAAAGCTGCAGCAAATAGGCGTCAGGCGTTTCTAAGCATTAGACCGGATCTACTATCTTTGGGAGCTCGCTACGGGCTCTTCCACCCCTGCTTATTTAAGGTCACATACAGAAACAGAACGACTACCTACGGAGATCCAACGAGATTACAAAGCTTCATTAACTCTTGCAAATCAGAGAACATGGATCTTTCGGAAGCCTCAGCTTCACATAATGTGTGATATTCCTGCTGTTTTGGGACTCTCCTGTCCCTTGATTTACCTTTTTCCATAGGTTCCTTCACTGGTTTTATATTTTTATAGTAGCTAGTTGCATTGTCTTGTTATTTAATCTTCTGCATGCTTACATTTGATTGTTTGTTTAGCTTGCTGCGATAACTCCTTTATTTGTTCTTCTTGTCTCCCCTTCTTTTCTTAGATACGTTAATGTTCGCTGCCAGCAGCAATCTTGTCCTTCTTTTCATTGGCGTGATCTCCTCCCTGCTCTCCGTCTTGTCGCATTTGGACATGCCATTTGTTCCATGTGGTTTCACACCCCCCCCCCCCACCCCTCATCCCTGGTCGTTCTTTGTAGGTATGTTTCCTTCCTACAATTTTTATCTTTTCTTTTTTTTCTTTTTGTCTTCATCTTCTCCTTTCACTTTCTTCTCAGGTGTCTACAATGATCTTTTATTCCTTTCTGTAACCTCTCATCTCTTTGAATCCTCACAATGGACTTTACTTCTATTCTTTATTTCATGTTATATGGTTAATCTTTCATCTTGGTGGCTCTTTATTTCCTATGTTTTTCATTGTTTGTTGAACAAATTGGATTGGTATTTCTTGTTTTTTATTTTAATCATCTCATGTCTTTGAAAATAATTTCTTGGAATGTCAGGGGTCTTAATTCTCCTATCAAAAGGCACAGGGTCCTGACTCATTTGGCCAAACTAGAAGCTGATATAGCCTGTTTACAAGAATCGCATTTAAAGGTTGATGAATCTTTAAAGTTAAAGAGGGGATGGGTTGGGGAAGTGTTCTTTTCTCCCGGTGTTGGTAAGTGAAATGGAGTTATGATATTATGTCGTAAGTCCCTTCCTGTTAAAGTCCTTTCCCAGGTTGCTGATAATGATGGACGCTGGCTACATGTTAAACTGTCGATTGGGAATGCTCCGGTTTCTTTACTTAACGTTTATGCCCCTACTGTTGGCGAATCCTCGTTTTGGACTTCCATAGCCCAGCAGATTTCCCATTGCATTGAGGATAATTTTATTTTAGCTGGAGATTGTAACCAAGTTTTTGACCCATTTATAGATCGCAATTCACAGGTTTCTTTTATTCCTAATAAGGCCCATAAATCCTTTGTTCAAACTATTAACCAGTACAAACTTATTGATGCGTGGCGGCTCTGCAACCCTTCTGCTAGAGAATATTCTTATTATTCTCCTGCTCACCACACTCAATCACGCATTGATTATTTTTTTGTCTCTCATTGTGTTTCCCAAGCTCTATTGAGTGCAGATATTGGTTCCATTCTAATATCTGATCACGCCCCTATTTCTATTCATCTAGATGTTCTCCAAAAATCCAATAACCCTAGAAGGTGGCGTTTTAATAATGCTCTTCTTCTGGACCCGCTGTTCACCTCTTCCTTTACCTCCTTTTTTAATGAGTATTTTTTATTTAATCAGAATGAGACTTTGTCGTTTCATGTTGTCTGGGATGCTTTCAAAGCATCAGCTAGAGATTTTATCATTGGTTATGTGTCTAAGAAATGTAGAACTGCCCGCAAATTAACCCATGACCTACTGAACAAGATAAAGCAGCTGGAGCATTCCTATTATACTTCTAGATCAAAAGATTGCTTATCTGCTCTTATTCAAGCTAAACTTCAATTTAACAAGGAATCCACTGATAATGCCTCACTGTATCTGTTAAAATCCAGTGCTAAATTCTATGGCGGACAAAACAAAGCAGGTAAAATCTTAGCTAACTACCTCAAGGTAAAACACAACAAGCTTAACATTGAATCTATTTTTGATGAACACTCAATCCTGAAATTTAAAGACACGGACATTTTGAATGAGTTTTTACTCTTTTACAAATCACTTTACACCTCAGAACGTCCGCCGTCACAGTTTCACATCTCCCAATTTTTCTCTAGTATCCAACACTCTTCAGATACTACTCCTGACCTTTCCTCTTTAGAAGTTCATTTAACACAAAACGAACTCCTTGGCGCCCTACAACATCTCAAGAAAGAAAAAGCACCAGGCCCAGACGGCTTCACCGTTGAGTTTTTTTTACATTTTTCCAAATTGTTGCTTCCCAAATTACATGACCTCTTAGAATCTTTTTTGCATTCAGGAGGCTCTTTTGGTTCTTTTTCAGAAGCATTAATCTGTCTAATCCCCAAAGAGGGTAAGGATCTAAAATATTGCAAAAACTATAGACCCATTTCATTAGTCAATATTGATTATAAAATATTTTCAAAAGCGCTGGCCATTCGTTTAGATTCACACTTACCCAATTTGTTAGGAAGGGAACAATCTGGCTTTGTTAAAGGTCATCTTATTACTGACAATACCCGTTTATTTTTTGATATCCTATCTAAATCTTCCCATTTACCTCATTCCCTAGCAGCAATAGCTCTAGACGCGGAAAAAGCGTTTGATAGAGTTGAATGGCCTTACCTTTTTCACGCTCTTAGATCGTTTGGCTTTGGACCTAACTTTATTTCTTTAGTATCTCTCCTTTATTCAAATCCACGTGCAGCGGTTTGTGCTAATGGTGCTACTTCTTCTTTTTTTGATTTGGGTAGAGGTGTCCGTCAAGGTTGTCCTTTATCCCCTTTTCTCTTTAATTTGGCCCTTGAACCCTTTTTATCCAAAATTCGCCAAAATCAAGACATTCATGGCTTTGACTTCAACTAGTCCCAAATCAAATTAGCGGCCTATGCTGATGACATTCTGTTATTTATGTCGCAACCGCAAACCTCTCTCCCTGCCTTTTTGGAGGAGGTTCAATCATTCTCCGCAGTCCCTGGATACAAACTGAACAAAGATAAGTATGAAATACTGCCTCTGACTAAACATACCTTCAAAGAAGATTTTGCCGCCGCAAATTTTACCTGGAATTCCAATCACATTAAATATTTAGGTTTACTTTTTACTCCATCCATTTCAGGCACGATCTCTTTGTGTATGACCAAATGCATACAAAGGATTTCTGAACTAACTACCAAATGGCATCCCCTATATCTATCTTGGTGGGGTCGTTTGGACACCATTAAGATGATGTTCGCTCCCATAGTACTTTACACAATTTCTAACATTCCAATTCCCGTCCCTGCAAAGTTTTTCACAAAGATCAATTCCATACTTTCCTCTTTTTTGTGGCATAATAAAAATCTCGTATGTCCTTGTCAAAACGAATGCGACTCAAAGATGAGGTAGGGGTCAATTTTCCTGACTTTCCCACATATCAGAAATCGTTTTTGCTCCGTCAAACTTCACACTGGTTGGCTGACCCTTCAGAAGATTGCCCTTTATGGACCGTACTTGAACGCCTTTTTTTGTCCCCTTTCTCCTTTCAAGAGTATATTTCTTTCTCTCGCAAACCACAATCTCTCTCTACCCCTATACTTAAATACACTTGTAAAATTCTGGATTCCAGTTCTTCCTCAATCCCTACAGACTTCGAATCATTTCTTAACTCCACACTCTGACATAATAAATTACTTCTGATTAGAAATAAACCTTTCTTCTGGAAATCTTGGAGACAAAGAGGTCTCATTTGGGTCCATCAAATGTTTACACAGACGGAAATATTGCCCTTTTCTGACATTAGTAGACTCTTTGACCTACCTAACTCCTTTCGCCCCAATTACAACCTTTTGAAACAAGCCTTACTAAACGCTTGCGCTCAATTTACATCTCCAAGTACTTCTTCTCCCTCGCCAGTAAATCCACTACATGTCTGTTAGATTTGGGGGTCTCTAGTTGGCAGAGGTATGTACCTTTGTCCAAATAGGGACCCTTGAGTCTAGTCAGGGAAAGTAGGTACACTCCCGAAATAACCCCTGCTCACCCTCTTGGTAGCTTGGCACGAGCAGACAGGCTTAGTTCAGAGGCAGTGTGTAAAGCATTTGTGAACACATACAGTAATCAAGTGACAACACTACAAATGGCACCACACAGGTTATATATTTATAAAAATAGGTATACTTTATATAGATTTATCACAAGACCATAAACGACAAAAATAATCCACAATACTGTCAAGAGTGCTTAGTTCTGATCAAAAAGGCTTAATTCAAGGTTCTGTGCGAGTCGGTAGCCTCCTCCGGCTACGGCGATGTCGAGAACAAACAGAGTCTAACAAATCCAGCTGACCGCGTCGAGACGGGCCAACACAGCGTAGACAGACTCGGTCACAGTACCTTTTACTTGAAGCGGCAGGCACGGGCGTGCGAGCCGGATGGCTGATCGTCGCGGTCGCGATGCAAAAATGGAAGCGTTGCAGGACGCGTTGTCCCTCGATGCGGTGCAGGCAGCGGCGCGTTGACGTCGTCGAGACGGAGTCGGTGAGACCAGGGCCGTGCGTTGCAGGGCGAGACGGTGCTTCGATGCGGTGCTGGCAGGTTGCGGTGCGGCGACGGAGCCGGATTCAGGAGCTGGCGTCGATCAGTCCGGACAGCGGTGCGAGTCGGGCGGTGCATCGCAAAGCGTGCGAGCGGTGCCCAACTCCGGTGCGGTCACAGGACTCGAACTCAGCAGCAGTGACCGTGTTGGTCGGACCAGTTCGATTCGGCGTAGCGAAGCGTTGCAGGACGCGTTGTCCCTCGATGCGGTGCAGGCAGCGGCTCGTTGACGGAGTCGGTGAGACCAGGGCCGTGCGTTGCAGGGCGAGACGGTGCTTCGATGCGGTGCTTACAGGACACCGAGTCGGTCGTGAGAGTCGGTCACAGCTCCCTACCTCTGTAGCCACTGAAACAGAGTTTCCAGCAGCAATTCACAAAGGGGGTGAAGTCCAATGGTCCTGGGACTTCGGTCAGGGGGCAAGCTCTCTTCCAAGCCCTTGGAGATCCTTCACAAGTTGATGAAAGTCACAGCAAAGCAAAAGTTCCTTTCTCCTTTCTTTGGCAGTCAGGCAAACCACTGCAGGCCAATCCCCCAAGCAGCACTTCAGGCTTAGGGATAGTCTCTCCTCAGTTTCTTCTTGGTTACGCTCCTCAGCAAAGGTTTCTTCTTGTTCCCAAAAGTGATCTAATTTCCTAGGGGTCTGGGTCCCCTTTTTATACTTAGTTTCTCTTTGTTCTCTGAAGGCAGAGAGGCCTCTGCCTAGTCCAAAACCAGTTCTGGTCAGTCCTGGAGCACTTTGTTTTTCTGACTCCTTCTTTCCTTTCAGAATGTGGGGCAGAGTGCTCAGCCGCCCGGCAGGAGGTGGAGCCAGCATTGTGGAAGGCAGGCACAGCCCTATTCAGACCCAGGTGCAACTCCTCCCTCCACTCTGGATGCAGACCTTTCTATTCAGCCCTGCGCTGACTCACCCTGTCTCCTGTAGCCACCACCAGCCCCTGTCACTCAATCTCCAGACAAGGAATACACAACCTAGCAGAGGCAGGCTTGGATAGTTAGGCAAGAAAATACCCACTTTCTAAAAGTGGTATTTTCAAACACAGAATGTTAAAACCAACTTCACTAAAAGATGTATTTTATCATCCTGAGTTCAGGCATACTAAATTCGTTTTTCTACCATGTTCCCTGGGTCAGTTCTGACTATAAGGTGTAATAGTCAGTCTGCCCATTCTGGCCTATGGGGAGCAGGTAGCCTTGCAATAGTGAAAAACGAAAATGGCTGTAATTCACTATTAGGACATGCCACACACACCAGGGCATGTCCTACCTTATACTTACAATGCACCCTGCCCTAGGGCCTACTTTAGGGGTGACCAACATGCAGTAAAGGGAAGGTTTAGGGACTGGTAAGCGGGTGTACTCACCAAGTCGACATGGCAGCCCTAGGCTGCACACAGGCTCTGCGATGGCAGGCCTGAGACACATTTTACAAGCCGCTTCTGTGGGTGGCACAACCAGTGCTGCAAGCCCACCAGCGGCATTGGATTTACAAGCCCTGGGCACACTGAGTGCACTGTACTAGGGACTGACAAGCAAACCAATCATCCAATCATGGAGTCACTAATACATATATCAAGTAACGATAGGGAGCACTTGCACTTTGGCACTGATTAGCAGCGGCAAAGTGCCCATGAGCATCTAGTCCAGCAAAAACATATCGGCAACAGTGGAGGCATTACGAAAAAATGGAAGGGAGACCCACGCCAAGGATGCCAGGTCTAACACGTGTCCCCTCCAGCTGAAATGTGGGGAGAACTATCCTACCCCTAGGGAGTTCTCATCGCTAAGGCGGAAAAATCTGGACAGTCCATCAGCATTGGCGTGTTCTGTACCAGGGCGGTGTTCCACCGTAAAGTCCATCCCCTGTAGGGAAATGGACCACCTCAACAGCTTTGGATTCTCACCCCTCATCTGCATCAACCATCTGAGGGGCCTGTGGTCTGTCTGAACCCGGAAGTGAGTCCCAAACAGGTATGGTCTCAGCTTCTTCAGTGCCCAGACCACAGCAAATGCCTCACGCTCAATAGCACTCCATCTCTGTTCCCGGGGAAGAAACCTCCTACTGAGGAAGGCTACAGGTTGGTCTAGGCCCTCCTCATTGATCTGTGATAGAACAGCCCCTACACCATGCTCTGAAGCGTCCGTCTGAACAATGAACTCATTGGAGAAGTTGGGTGCCTGGAGCACAGGCGCCGTGCACATGGCAGTCTTCAAGGTGTCAAAAGCTTTTTGACAGGCGTCAGTCCAAATCACTTTCCTGGGCTGCTTCTTGGAAGTCAGCTCTGTCAAGGGGGCAACAATGCTGCCATACCCCTTGACGAATCTCCGGTAATACCCGGTGAGTCCTAGGAAGGCTCTCACCTCTGTCTGGGTCTTGGGGGCTCCCAAGCCAGAATGGTATCAATTTTCGGTTGGAGGGGCGCCACCTGGCCGCTCCCAACCTGGTGTCCCAAGTACACCACAGAACCCTGCCCAATCTGGCACTTACTCGCCTTGATTGTGAGGCCTGCTCTCCGCAGCGCCATCAACACTTCCCAGAGGTGACGCAGATGTTCTTCCCAACTGGAACTGAACACTGCGATGTCATCCAGGTAGGCGGCACTGAAATCCTCCAGTCCAACCAACACCTGGTTGACCAACCTCTGAAAGGTGGCAGGGGCATTCTTCATCCCAAAGGGCATCACCCGGAACTGGTAGTGCCCATCTGGTGTGGAGAATGCTGACCTCTCTTTTGCCCCATCAGTCAAGGCGATCTGCCAGTACCCAGACGTTAAGTCAAACGTGCTGAGGTACCGCGCAGCCCCTAACCGATCTATGAGCTCATCAGCTCTGGGGATGTGGTGGGCGTCAGTCCTGGTGACGGAATTGAGTCCCCTGTAGTCCACACAGAACCGGAGTTCTGGTGTGGCACCAGGCACGGCAGCCTTTGGAACCAAGACCACTGGGCTGGCCCAAGGGCTGTTAGAGGACTCAATCACCCCTAGTGCAAACATCTTGGAGACCTCCTCCTTGATGCAGGCTCTGACCCTGTCAGTCACCCTGTAAGCCTTGTGCTTCACAGGAAGACTGTCCCCAGTGTCCACATCATGGACGCACCAATGAGTGACACTGGGAACCAGGGAGAACAGGTCAGGGAACTGTCCCAACAGTTGGCGACAGTCACCCTGCTGCTCAGGTGTCAGGGAGGTAGAGAGGTTTACTCCTCCACTGATCCATCTTGCTCTCGGGCTGACAGGAGGTCAGGAAGAGGCTCGGTCTCCTCCTCCATTCCATCATCTGTAGCTAAGAGCATGCCCACTTGGGACCTCTCCAAGTGGGGCTTCAGGCGGTTCACATGCAGGACCCGCAAGGGGTTCCTGGGAGACTGCAAGTCCACCAAATAGGTAACTGGACTCTTGCGCTCCACCACCGTAAAGGGGCCGGTCCACCTGTCCTGGAGCGCACAAGGCTCCACAGGGGCCATGACCCACACTTTCTGACCAGGCTGAAGCTCTACCAGAGTGGCATTCTGGTCGTACCACCGCTTCATCTCCTCCTGGCTGGCTTCCAGATTTGCCTCAGCAAGTTCTCTGAAACGCCTAGTGTGGTTCCGGAAGGCCAGCATGTAACTGTATACATCCTGGGGAGGTTTCCTGGGAGATTGCTCCCAGCCTTCCTTGACCAAACTCAGAGGTCCTCGCACCGGGTGTCCATAGAGGAGCTCAAAGGGACTGAACCCTAGAGACTTCTGTGGCACCTCCCGGTATGCAAACAACAGGCATGGTAAGAGGACGTCCCATTTACGCCTCATGGGTTCTTCCAGACCCATAATCATGCCCTTGAGGGTCCGGTTGAATCTCTCAACCAGACCATTTCCTTGAGGGTGGTAAGGAGTGGTGAACTTGTAAGTTACACCGCACTCCTGCCACAGGGACTTCATGTACTTGGACACGAAGTTGGTACCTCTGTCAGACACCACCTCTTGAGGGAATCCCACACGTGAGAAAATTCCCATCAGTGCCCGTCCCACCACGGGGGCCGTCACTGTCCTCAGAGGGATGGCTTCAGGGTACCGGGTGGCATGGTCCACCAAGACCAGGATAAACCTGTTGCCCATGGCTGTCTTGGGGTCCAGTGGCCCCACAATGTCAATACCCACCCGTTCAAAGGGGGTGCTGACCACAGGGAATGGCTGGAGAGGAGCCTTGTGCTTCCTCCCACTCTTTCCACTTGCCTGGCAAGTCTGGCATGTCCTGCAGTGAGTGGCGGCACTCCTGCGCATCTGGGGCCAATAGAAATGGGTAACAAGCCTGTCAAAGGTCTTGTCCTGCCCCAGATGTCCCGCTAACGGTACATCATGAGCCAACCCCAGTAGGAAGGCTCTGAAGCGCTGGGGTACCACCAGCACACGGGCTGACCCAGGCTCAGCAACCTTAGGCTCTGAATACAGGAGACCATTCTCCCAGTAAACCCAATGTGATCCAGACTGATCACCTGCTGCCTGGTCTGTGGCCTGTTGCCTCAGACCCACGAGAGAAGGGCATGTGTTCTGCTCCTGGCAGAACTCTTCCCTGGAGGGTCCTCCTTTTTGCTGCCAATGGGTCAGCTCAGGTAGGTCCCCCAGTTCAGCTACCTGTTCCCCTGTAGGCGCCAGGGCATCCCCCTCAGGGTCTGCCTCCTCCTGGACCGTGGGAACTTCGGGGGCCGGTTTCCCGCGCCCCCTGCCTCCTCTCTCTCCGGCAGGCACCTGGGCCTCCCTCTCAGGCTCCAGGTCCTCTTGAACACCTTTAGCTGCCATTGACCGGGTGGTCACACATGCCCAATCAGGCAAGCCCAACATTTCTAAATGCGCACTCCGCTCCACCTTAGCCCAAGGTGAGCTCTCCAAATCGTTCCCTAACAAACAGTCAACAGGCATGGCTGGCCTCACAGCTACTTGAAGAGTACCCGAGACCCCCCCACTCAAAGGGAACCTGAGCCACCTTGCAGTGACTCTCTGTGTTGTCAGCGGCAACAACCGGATAGAATGCATCAGGGATAACCTGCTCTTTAGACACCAGGTGACACTTGACAGCTGTCACACTGGCTCCTGTGTCTCTCAGAGCCTCCACCCTATGGCCATTGATGGTCACCCACTGCCTGTATTTCTTAGTGTTCTCAGGCAGCGGGGTCCTAGGGACCATCTCAGAGTCTCCTAATGAGACAAGGGAAAACACTGTGGGATCCCCCCACCTTGGGCACCCAACTCCTCCCCCAGGGCTACACTAGCCAACTGCCGGGGGACTGCACTGGTGGGTGCTGGTTTTCCATGCAAAGGGCAACGAGGATCGTTTGCCTTGTGGCCAGGGGCGCCACACTTGTAACATACCAGTGGTCCCTGGTGAACAGGGGGCCTGTCGGGGCCACTGGCTTCTTCTCAGGGGGAGGCTGGGAACCTTTCCCTTGGTTCCCTTGGGGTTTACTTTGGGGCCCTTTATGGAACTCCTTCTGTTTACCCTTGTCCCCCCACTCTTCTGCTGGGGACCCTGCCCACCCTTGGCGGAGTCTCCCACGTGACCCTTGTGGACCCGGGTACTCACCCAGCGGTCCGCCTCCTCAGCAAGCTGCCTAGGGTTAGTCAGCTTACTATCAATCAGGTGCTGGCGTAGCTCAGGAAAACAATTACCGGACAAGTGCTCCCAGGCAATTAAATCAAAGAGCGCCTGAAAATCAGTCGCTTTGCTACCCTTTACCCAACCATCCAAGGCTCTGCAAAAGAAGGTCACATATTCAACCCAGGTACTGCTTTCAATCTTACTACAGTTCCTGAACCTTTGCCTATAAAGCTCAGGGGTCAAACCATACCTAGTCATTAAGGCATCCTTCATGTGGCTGTACGAATTATAGACTTCAGAGGGCAAATCCAACAAGGTATCCCGCCCTTCACTGAGGAACCGTCCCCACAACCCCGCTCCCCAATCCTTCTCAGGGACCCGGTGGGAAGACATGGCTACCTCATAGGCTTTGAACCACTGCCCTATGTCATCATTTTTAAAAAATTCCTTAACCACATCTTTTGGAATATACACCCTAGCTTCAACAGGCACAGGCGGTACACTGCCACCAGAGGGAGTAATCTCTAAGCTCTTGGCCTTCAATTCCAACTCCCTCAAAACTTTCTCATGTTCAAACTGCATTTTCTTTTCCTCTAGGGCCAATTTCCTAGTTTGCATTTGGAATTCTAACTGCCCATTCAGCTTGAGCTTGGTCAGCTCCATTTCGTGCATCCTACTCTCTTTCCTGTCCTCCAACTCCTCTGGAGACAGTCCTCTGGCAGAAACACTGCTACCTACTGGGGAAGGTGGTCTTTTATCCCCTAGACCCAATAGCCCCTCCAGCTGCCCTTCTGCATTCTCAGCCCCCTCCACAGGGGCACTCCTTGATTCGACCCAGGCCCTCAGCGCCTTTTGAAGGTCCTCCTTCCTGGAGAGTCCGGTCATGGACACTTTAAACTTCTTGCAGAATTGCCTGAGCTGCTTAAGGGTGTAGCATTCTAGCCTCTCTTCTTCCCAATCACACTCAACAGAGGCTACTGATGCTGGTTTCTCCATAGTGACTGAACTTGGCATTTGCAAAAATAGGAAATCCCAGAAAAAATGTTATAAAAGTATGTGGTTGCGTTTTGGTCTGCACTCACTAAGTAGTGTTCACCAATCACTGTACATGAGTCACAAATGCAAGTCCAGAATCCTCACCGCTGCCCACCAATGTTAGATTTGGGGGTCTCTAGTTGGCAGAGGTATGTACCTTTGTCCAAATAGGGACCCTTGAGTCTAGTCAGGGAAAGTAGGTACACTCCCGAAATAACCCCTGCTCACCCTCTTGGTAGCTTGGCACGAGCAGACAGGCTTAGTTCAGAGGCAGTGTGTAAAGCATTTGTGAACACATACAGTAATCAAGTGACAACACTACAAATGGCACCACACAGGTTATATATTTATAAAAATAGGTATACTTTATATAGATTTATCACAAGACCATAAACGACAAAAATAATCCACAATACTGTCAAGAGTGCTTAGTTCTGATCAAAAAGGCTTAATTCAAGGTTCTGTGCGAGTCGGTAGCCTCCTCCGGCTACGGCGATGTCGAGAACAAACAGAGTGTAACAAATCCAGCTGACCGCGTCGAGACGGGCCAACACAGCGTAGACAGACTCGGTCACAGTACCTTTTACTTGAAGCGGCAGGCACGGGCGTGCGAGCCGGATGGCTGTTCGTCGCGGTCGCGATGCAAAAATGGAAGCGTTGCAGGACGCGTTGTCCCTCGATGCGGTGCAGGCAGCGGCTCGTTGACGTCGTCGAGACGGAGTCGGTGAGACCAGGGCCGTGCGTTGCAGGGCGAGACGGTGCTTCAATGCGGTGCTGGCAGGTTGCGGTGCGGCGACGGAGCCGGATTCAGGAGCTGGCGTCGATCAGTCCGGACAGCGGTGCGAGTCGGGCGGTGCGTCGCAAAGCGTGCGAGCGGTGCCCAACTCCGGTGCGGTCACAGGACTCGAACTCAGCAGCAGTGACCGTGTCGGTCGGACCAGTTCGATTCGGCGTAGCGAAGCGTTGCAGGACGCGTTGTCCCTCGATGCGGTGCAGGCAGCGGCTCGTTGACGGAGTCGGTGAGACCAGGGCCGTGCGTTGCAGGGCGAGACGGTGCTTCGATGCGGTGCTTACAGGACACCGAGTCGGTCGTGAGAGTCGGTCACAGCTCCCTACCTCTGTAGCCACTGAAACAGAGTTTCCAGCAGCAATTCACAAAGGGGTGAAGTCCAATGGTCCTGGGACTTCGGTCAGGGGGCAAGCTCTCTTCCAAGCCCTTGGAGATCCTTCACAAGTTGATGAAAGTCACAGCAAAGCAAAAGTTCCTTTCTCCTTTCTTTGGCAGTCAGGCAAACCACTGCAGGCCAATGCCCCAAGCAGCACTTCAGGCTTAGGGATAGTCTCTCCTCAGTTTCTTCTTGGTTCCGCTCCTCAGCAAAGGTTTCTTCTTGTTCCCAAAAGTGATCTAATTTCCTAGGGGTCTGGGTCCCCTTTTATACCCAGTTTCTTTTTGTTCTCTGAAGGCAGAGAGGCCTCTGCCTAGTCCAAAACCAGTTCTGGTCAGTCCTGGAGCACTTTGTTTTTCTGACTCCTTCTTTCCTTTCAGAATGTGGGGCAGAGTGCTCAGCCGCCCGGCAGGAGGTGGAGCCAGCATTGTGGAAGGCAGGCACAGCCCTATTCAGACCCAGGTGCAACTCCTCCCTCCACTCTGGATGCAGACCTTTCTATTCAGCCCTGCGCTGACTCACCCGGTCTCCTGTAGCCACCCCCAGCCCCTGTCACTCAATCTCCAGACAAGGAATACACAACCTAGCAGAGGCAGGCTTGGATAGTTAGGCAAGAAAATACCCACTTTCTAAAAGTGGTATTTTCAAACACAGAATGTTAAAACCAACTTCACTAAAAGATGTATTTTATCATCCTGAGTTCAGGCATACTAAATTCGTTTTTCTACCATGTTCCCTGGGTCAGTTCTGACTATAAGGTGTAATAGTCAGTCTGCCCATTCTGGCCTATGGGGAGCAGGTAGACTTGCAATAGTGAAAAACGAAAATGGCTGTAATTCACTATTAGGACATGCCACACACACCAGGGCATGTCCTACCTTATACTTACAATGCACCTGCCCTAGGGCCTACTTTAGGGGTGACCAACATGCAGTAAAGGGAAGGTTTAGGGACTGGTAAGCGGGTGTACTCACCAAGTCGACATGGCAGCCCTAGGCTGCACACAGGCTCTGCGATGGCAGGCCTGAGACACATTTTACAAGCCACTTCTGTGGGTGGCACAACCAGTGCTGCAAGCCCACCAGCGGCATTGGATTTACAAGCCCTGGGCACACTGAGTGCACTGTACTAGGGACTGACAAGCAAACCAATCATCCAATCATGGAGTCACTAATACATATATCAAGTAACGATAGGGAGCACTTGCACTTTGGCACTGATTAGCAGCGGCAAAGTGCCCATGAGCATCTAGTCCAGCAAAAACATATCGACAACAGTGGAGGCATTACGAAAAATGGAAGGGAGACCCACGCCAAGGATGCCAGGTCTAACAATGTCCTTCTTCACACCAGACCCAAAGCTTCTGCTATTTACAAACATTTACGTTCTACTCCCATCACAAGGGATAAAATAAAGGTGGAACTTGCTTGGGAATATGATTTACAAATTTGTTGGCCGGTATCTTTATGGAATAAAGTCTGGACCAAAATCAGGAAATCATCCCGAGCAGCAAACACAGCGCAGACCCTTTTCTTTATATATAATAGACTTTTGCTTTGTCCGGTTGTTCTGAATAAAAGACACTCCAGCACACCAGATACATGCTGGACGTGTTTGACTCCTCATGCAGACTTACATCACCTGCTATTTGTTTGGCCACACGTCTGTACTTTTTGGAAAGCTGTTTGGTCCCAGATCAATTCAATTTTTGGTTCTATTTTTCCCTTCTCTATCACTCATATCTTCTTGGAAAGTTTATCTCCTATTTGGGCGAATTGTACTAAAAATACTAAGATCATAGATTTGTTGCTGGAAGTTGCCTTCCAGCAAATTACCAAAAATTGGAAAGACTTCTCCAAGATATCATATCAAGCATGGTGGTATGCCGTATGTTATAATCACAGATTAGATACCTCTTTTGTTTATCCTATTCATGTGGTCACCAAGCGTTTAAATCTATGGTTACCTGTTACACTGTTTATTGATGCGAGTGCTAAAAAGTCTTTTGCATTACAGCCTGACCAACAAGAAGTTCTACAACCCCCATGACTTTCCTAACTGTTGATTTGCATTCTATTGTATGAAATGTATTATATCTTTCTCTCCTTTTTCCCTCTCTTTTGTTTTTCTTTATACCAATCCTATTCTCACAAATTTTTATGGCCTATCTTGTATTCAGTAATACTCCATTGTTCTATTATATTTTGTATTGACACCTTTATTTCTTCAATAAACTTATTTTTGAACTTGAAAAATAGCTCAAGACTTTTCTGTTCGTGCACAACTTAAATTTTGGCTACTCTCCACTTTTTTCCACCTCCACTCCCCTTTCCTTGATTCCGGGAACTTAATCTCGATTGGTTACCTCAGGAGCAGGAGCATTTCTGTCTGAAGTAGATGATTGCACATTTAAAAATGTTCTCAATCAATGCACCAGGCATCACACTGCTTCAGATGACACACAGTAATAAACAGTATACAATACTAGTAAGCACACTGCACTAGACAGTGCACTCCACAAACTGTCACACTCTATTCAGAGGTGCTTTGCAGTAGACAACACATTGTCCTAGAGAGCACACTGTACAAGACAGTATAACTAGCAAGAACACTGTGCTCTGGAACACTGTACAAGGCAGTAAAGTGCAAAAACAGCACTAGCTTAAACACTGCAGTGTATGGAACACTGCACTAGAGAAAACACTGTGCAAAACAGTCTAGTGCACAAGGCAGCACTAGCAAAAACACTGTACTGTACTGAACTAGAGAGCGCACTGTACGAGATAGTGCAGTGCACAGGAAAGTACTGGCAAGTACACAGTACTGTATAGAACACTGCCCTAAGAGCACATGACAGTACAATGCACAAGACAGCATGGCCAGAAACACTACTTATGGAACACTGCACTAAAGGGCAGACTGTACAACACAGTACGTGCACAAAAGAGCATTAACAAGAACACTACACTGTATGGCACACTGCCCTAGAGGGCACACTGTACAAGACAGTATAACTAGCAAGAACACTGTGCTGGGTGGAACACACTGTACAAGACAGTACAGTGCACAAGACAGCACTGACAAGAACACTGCTCTGTATGGCAAACTGCCCTAGAGGGCATGCTGTACATGCCAGTACAGTGCAAGAGACAGCACTAGCAAAAACACTGCAGTGTATGGAACACTGCCCTAGAGGGCACATTGTACAAGACAGTACTGTGCACCAGATAGTACAAGCAAGAACACTGTACATATGAAATGCTGCACGAGAGGGAGCGCTGTGCATGACAGTACAAAGCATAAGACAGCACGAGCACAAACACTGTACTTATGGAACACTGCACTAGAAAGCACACTGTGCAACACAGTGAAACTAGCAAGAACACAGAACTCTATGGAACACTGGACAAGACAGTACAGTGCACAAAACAGCACGTGCAAGAACACTGCACTGTATGGAACACTGTTTGAGAGGGCACACTGTACAAAACAGCACAGTGCATTAGATAGCACTGAGACAGTAGAGTGCATAAGATAGCAGTAGCAAGAACACTGTACTTATAGAACACTGCACTAGAGAGCACATTGTACAAGAAAGTAATTGAAAGACCAGTGACTGACCTAAGGGGAATGGCTTCAGGATGTCTAGTCGCATGGTAACCTACCACTAGGATGAACCTATTTCCTGAAGCTGTGGGAGGGTCGATCGGGACCAACAATGTCAATCCCTACGCTCTCAAAAGGTGTCTCCACCAATGATAGTGGTATCAGGGGAGCCTTGGTTTGGCTCCTGCCTTTACAATGGCTTGGCTGGTCACACAGGACTGACAAAACTCCATCACCTTCTCAGACATTTGGGGCCAGTAGAAGTGACTGACCAGCCTCTCCCAGGTCTCGGTCACCCCCAGATGCCCAGCCAAGAGGATATCAGAGGCTAATGTTAAGGAGAAACTACCTGTACTGCTGAGGGACCACCAGCACCGTTCAGGAGTTAGCACAACTAAGAAGGACAGTGTGTAACCCTGCACTCGCCAATTGGCCGGCCAGGTCTTCACAGTAAAAGCTGCAGTTGTCGCTGGTGGAGGCCCACGGAAGGTCTCAGTGTGGACACCAAAATATAATTACATTCAGCACAACTCTATTTACCTTTATATTTCTTCATCTCCTCTTCAGGTTTCTGAATTTTCATAATTTCTTTTTCCTTTCTTTTCTTCATTTCCTGCTCTGGATCCTGAAACGTCACCTTCTTACAACTAAAAGGACACACAAATTATTTTAGTGTTACAGAATGCTAAGAGGCTACAATATCTGAAAAGGAACAGCACAAACACCCTGTTATTGGAAATAAAAAAATACTGTAATTACAGGAACTCCTGCAGGACAGTAGTTGGTGTGTCTTGACACATACAATACCAGCAGCTCTAGGGGGCATACAAAAGTGTCACACATTATCTCTTCCACTATAAAAGTCCCTCTGCTCAGAACCTTAAAGGGATTAGCATGTGATAATACAAGCTTCAGGATCTCTGAGGAAACAGTGAAAAACTCAGCTACCAACACACATGACCACTCTCTCTCCCTCGCCATCTCCATTTCTGTCTATTCATCTGATTACCTGTATAACTCTCACATCACTTTGTGTTTCTCGCTCTCTATGGCCCTCTTTTTCAGAAAGCTCCAGATATCTCAAAGGTAACTGTGAAAGTTGCCTGTGACTACAAACACTCACACACACTAACATTTTGTGCCACTCTGTCTAAATTGTATTTTATTCTCCCACCTTCTCCCATTTTCCCTCTCTCTCTTTGTGACTCTAACAGCAAAATCATAATTGTGCACAATTGCTGTTATTACCCCAACACTCTCTTTCTATCTCTGTCTGAGCATCTATATCTCCCTGAGTCCCTCTTTGCTGCTCTGTAACTGAATAATACTTGTCACCCCCAAACACAAACACACACACTTTTCTTCTCTCTTGATATCACTTTTGGTTTGTTTATCTCTTTCTCTGACAGTTCTAGAGATCTCAAAGGCAGATGTGAATAATCACACACACTCAATCTCTTTCAGTCACTTTCTACCTTTCTCGCTAAACATACATATATATATATATATTATCTACTGGCGGTCGCCAGTAGATAGTTAAAGTTACAACCTATTATCCATAGGAAATCCGCGACATTCTATTTGAAATAACTCTCTTGCCGGTTGACGTATTTTCGCAAAATGTTCAAACTTTGTGGGGCGCTCCGGTCCGCTCCTACCCTGAAAGTCTCGGGGGGATTCGTCAAGCGGGGGCTGAGAAAAAAGGGGGGTCCCAAAACGCGTTTTCCCCATGCAATTTTCCATAGGAAACTTTAGACATGGCTATAGCCCGAACTGCTGAACGGAATTACACCAAATTTGGCAAAGAGGTAGTTCTTGGTTCAGAAAGAACCCTTTTTGTTAAATGGTGTAAATCCGTTCAGTAGTTGCTGAGAAAATCAAAAGTAAAAAGATAGTGATATCTATGGCCGAGTAGGGTCCGCTGTACCCTCCCGATCACGAGCTGCATGTTAATTGGCTGTCAGCTGGCTGTCAACATTCCGATTCAGGAAATGTTGGCAGCCATTTTGTCCCTCGGTAGAACCGAGGGACAGAAACAAGTGCGCAAAGCGCACAAAGGGGGCAGGGTAGAAACACCCTGACCCCCTAGGTTTGCTCAGGGGTCCCACAAGGACCCACTGGGCAAAAAATAAATAAAAAAAAATTTAAAAAAATCGGCAGGATGCGCTCAGGGTGCGCAAATCCTGCCGAAAAAAAAGAAAACGAGCGCGGTCTCCCGCGCTCGATAGTAATTGGCCCCCGAGTGGGCCAAGTCCCGGGGGCATGCTGGGGGGGTTAATTTTATGTGTGGGGGCCTCTAAGGCCCCCAAGCCCCGGGGACCACCACCCCCGGGGCTTTATGTATAATGGTGCGGGAGGGCTCTGAGCCCTCCCGCAGCCCCGGGACCGCCACCTCCCCGGGCTTCTTTTATTTTTGAAAAACCTGTGTGGGGGCTCCAGCCCCCACACGCCCGGGACCACCACCTCCCGGGGCACTAAGAAAATTACAATGGGGGTCCGTTTTGGACTCCCAAGCCCCGGGGACCACCACCTCCCCGGGGCTTTCAAAATGTAAGGAGGGGGCCGCGCGGCCCCCTCCTGGAGCCTGTGGTGGCCCTGGGGACCGCCACCCCCAGGGCCGGCTCCTGCAGTGTCCCGGGGTGCCTACCCCCGGGACACTGCTGTTTGTAATGACAGGACGGGAGCCTCGCGGCTCCCGTCCTGTCATTGCAAACTGCTTTGGATATTGGAAGAGAGAGCAGGAAACCTGCTCTCTCTTCCAATATCCAAAGCTGATTAGCTTTCCACATGGGGAGCAGCATGTTAGCTGCTCCCCATGTGTAAAGCAATGCCGGCTCCCGTAGGACACGGGGAGCCGGCGGGACTGTGGGGGTTTGGGGACCCCCCACAGTCCCCAACGAGAGGCCAGGCCCCGGGGATGGGGTCCCCGGGGCCATAAGTGGCCACGGAGGGGGCCACGCAGCCCCCTCCCCAAAGGTAAAAAAAAAAAAAAAAGTGCAAGGCCGGCCCCGGGGATGGGGTCCCCGGGGCCTTAAATGGCCTGAGGAGGGGGCCACGCAGCCCCCTCCAAATAAAAAAAAAAAGAGGCCATGCCCCGGGGATGGGGTCCCCGGGCCAATACAGGCCCAGGGAAGGGGGCCACGCGGCCCCCTTCCCGTTTTTTTGTTTTTAATTTTAATTTTAAAAAGGGGTAAGGCCCTGGGGGATGGGGTCCCCAGGGCCTAAAAATAGGAAAAGGAAGGGGGCCACACAGCCCCCCTTCAGGAAAAAACCAAAAAAACGATCGGGCCCGCAGGCCCCGCTCCCTTCCTTCACCACTCTGCAAACGCGCCCTGGCGCGTTTGCAGAGGGGAACAATTCCCTTGAATACTGGGTGTCCCTGGGGTCAACTAGCCCACCAGGAACCTCCAGTATGCGCCAGGGGCTGCCTTGCAGAGAGGTGTACAGAGGCCACGCCCCTTTTACACCTCTCTGCAACGCAGCTCTGTGGCGCTTTTGGAGGTATATGGTGGGCTAGTTGCACCCCAGGGACCCTCAGGATTCAAGGGGAGTTACTACCCGACTTAAAACGCGCCACGGGCGCGTTTGCACAGTGGTGAAGGGAGGGGCGGGGCTTCAGGTGACATGTGTGCAAACAGGCCCCGTGGCGCGTTTTAAGATGGGAATTAAATCCCTTCAATCCTGAGGGTCCCTGGGGGCCAACTAGCCCAACAGGTACGTCCAGAAAGCGCCACAGAGCTGCGTTGCAGAGAGGTGTAAAAGGGGTGTGGCCTCTGTACATGTCTCTGCAACGCAGCCCCTGGCGCATACTGGAGGTTCCTGGTGGGCTAGTTGGCCCGTAGGGACCCTCATGATTCAAGGGGACTTAATCCCCCAACTTAAAACGCGCCACGGGGCGCGTTTGCACAGATGTCACCTCAGGCCCCGCCCCCTCCCTTCACCATTGTGCAAATATTCCTCTAAAATCAGCCGAAATACGAATTCTGATTTACTCACCTGTTATCAGGAGAGACCTCAGTGCTGTATCTTTCAGCCCAGTACTGGTCCTGAAAAGTAATTTTAACCATACTTACCAGTAACTTGAATTTCCTTCCATAGGCTAACATTGACTGGTTTCACTTGGAAATTCTTCTAAGTGTGGAGTTTTGGAACTTTAAAATATTCCTCTAAAATCAGCCGAAATACGAATTCCGATTTACTCACCTGTTATCAGGAGAGACCTCAGTGCTGCATCTTTCAGCCCAGTACTGATCCTCAAAAGTAATTTTAACCGTACTTACCAGTAACTTGAATTTCCTTCCATAGGCTAACATTGACTGGTTTCACTTGGAAATTCTTCTAAGTGTGGAGTTTTGGAACTTTAAAATATTCCTCTAAAATCAGCCGAAATACGAATTCCGATTTACTCACCTGTTATCAGGAGAGACCTCAGTGCTGCATCTTTCAGCCCAGTACTGGTCCTGAAAAGTAATTTTAACCGTACTTACCAGTAACTTATATTTTCTTCCATAGGAATCCATTGTCTGGTTTTCAGCAGAAAAGTTTCAAAGTGTCGATTTTCACAAACTACAAATATTCCTTAAAAATCGCCTGTATGACTTAAACGCATTCTTTCAACTGTTTACAGGAGATGCACCAGTGCTGGATCCAGGATCCAACACTGAGTAAGAAAAAGTAACGATAACAGTTTTTACCTGCTAAGTGAATTTCCTTCCATAGGATAACATTGGTGATTCTATGAGAAAAAGTTTCTGTCAACTTTTAAAATACAATAATATTCCTTAAAAATCACGACTGTAACCAAAACGCTTTTACTCAACTGTTTACAGGAGATGTACCAGGACTGAATCTAGGATCCAGTCCTGTGGTTAGAAAAGTAATCCATAAAGTAACTAATTGCATTTAACTAGAAATTCACATTGAGCTGAATGTTGCATTGTGTTTGAAAATGTGGTGCCCATTGCAACAACTGTAACTACTGTACTTAAAAGTCTATTGCCTATGTGCAAAGTATTTAAACGAAAGTAATTCATTCTGAGAAAGTATTTTTTGTAATGTAATGTATAATGTAATTACAATGTAATTTAAAAAATAAAATATGTAAAAAAAAAAATTCTAAAAATGTAATAAATCAGTATGAAAAAAATTAATATAACAATTAATACATTTAAAAATTGTCATTTACAAAACCTTTGAAATTCACTGAAAAACCGTAGGTTTCAGACATGTTATAGTTAGGAATTAGCATTTAAAAAACCTTTGAAATTCACTGAAAAACCATAGGTTTTAGGGACAGTTATAGTTAGTTGGACATTGCACTCGTACAAAACCCGTGAAATTCCCCCGTTATAGTTAGTTCAGCTAACTATAACTCGCGCCCCGCAATGCACTGCTGATGACGTCACATATTACATCACTCATGACATGGTCAGTGACATCACTGATGACATCACTGATGACATCTCAAATGACATCACTGATGACATCATCCACGTGATAATCTGATGCACTCCAACACCAATAACTACATACCCACTCACTGATTCTTAGGTCTACACACACACATCCACTCACTCACCCGTACAGTCACTCATACTTATGGTCACTCAGTACAGGACAATCATATGCACTCTTACTCCTATATAGACACTCAAACACCGCCACTCATCCATAGAGGTACTCACACACCTAGTCAGTCATGCAAATAATTAAACACACTGCCATTTACTCACCTATACAGTTATACACACACCAGCTCACTTAATCATACAAATACTAGCACATTGTTACGCTCTTATACAATCACTGATACAAGCACACACTCATCCATACAGCCACTATCACAATCACTCACTCTCGCTTATAGCTATTTATATACTCCAATACACATATATACTGCCTTTCACATATGTAGTTACTCACACATGTACCACTGGGACATACATTCACTCACTAACACACTCTTACACACACTTACCCACCCATACAGTCTATCACAGATGCACTCTTGAAACCATCCACCCAGTGAATCACCCACTCACACATCTATGCACAGAGTCGCACACACCCCACCCACACAAACACTCAGGCACCCATACAGATACTCAGACAACCAATCAATAACTCATATAGACACTCATGTAGCTATTCACAAACCCATGCAGCCACTTACACAGCAACAGACAGACGGATACAGACATTCACCCAGTTTAGTCACTAACCCATGCATTCAGTAAGATACGTTTAATCACTCACTTATAGTTAGTCACGCACCTACTAAATCATCCATACAGACACTTATACACCCACTTATTCTTCAATACGCCTTTCCCTATATATATTTAAAAATATTTAAACTTTACAGAAACACACAGTCACTGGATGATGTCATCAGTGATGTCATTTGAGATGTCATCAGTGATGTCATCAGTGATGTCACTGACCATGTCATGAGTGATGTAATATGTGATGTCATCAGCAGTGCATTGCGGGGCGCGAGTTATAGTTAGCTGAACTAACTATAACGGGGGAATTTCACGGGTTTTGTACGAGTGCAATGTCCAACTAACTATAACTGTCCCTAAAACCTATGGTTTTTTCAGTGAATATATATATACATACATATATTACCTACTGGCGGTCGCCAGTAGGTAGTTATAGTTAGGACCTTGTTTAGGACCTTGTTTCTATTCAAAAAGCGTTTTTCTTTTGCCAATATCATTGACGAATCTTTGTGAATTTTTCAAAACTAATGGGGCGATCTGGTCAGCTCCTGTCTTGAGAGTTTCGGGGTGATTCGTCAAGCGGGGGCCGAGAAAAAAAGGGGGGTCCCAAAACACGTTTTCTCCATGTTAATTTCTTTAGGAAACTTTAGACAAAGCTACAGCCCAAACTCCTGAACGGAATTATACCAAATGTGGCAATAAGGTAGCTCTTGGTTCAGAAAGCGTTCTTTTTTTAAATGGTGTAAATCCATTCAGTAGTTCCTGAGAAATTCAAAAATAAACATATTTATATATCTGGTGACAGCGGTGGATCCGCGAACCCTCCCGATCACGAGCTTGATTCTGATTGGCTGCCAACACTTCAAACCAAGAAATGTTGGCGAGTTATGTAATAATGGGTTAACCCGATGGACCACTGGACCCGGGTACAATGTGGTACATAAGATAATGTCACAGTGGAAAGCAGTCACAAAGCGTAGAGAAACAATAAATGATCAAAGTAGACAAAGTATGACAACACCAATTAAATCATTCCATCAATGGTTATGATTTAATTAATTCACAGGGATTGAAATGAATCAAATCTATAGAATATAATGTATTTCACATTTATACATTAATGAAAAACAGGTGCACACAATGTGAAGTGACAAGGGCATAATAAGGATGAGTGCAGGTGATGTGCAAAGGGAAGGTAGTGCGCATATATACATCAACAATCAATAATGACGACCTATCCTGCCAGATGACTGGCATATGCATGAATGATAAATCATAACAAAAATGAGAAAGATGCAGATATATATTCTCTGTCATCTAAGTTTGACACAAAAAAATATATAATAATGTCGACGTTTCGACCCCTATATGAACCAGCAGACTTCACGCCTTGAAAGTGGGGTCTTCCTCAGGACAAAGGGAGGGGGATGGTGGGCACCAGTAGCAGCGAGAAAGCTTCAGGCTGAGAAATAGTTGTGTGGGCCTTGTGGGCTCAGTTGGCGCTGGTATTCGTGGTGAGTGGACCAAGGTTGATCAGTAACCTATGGTCAATGTTAGCGCAGGTATTCGTAATGGGTGAGCCAAGGTTGATCAGTAACCTATGGCTTATGGTTGCATGAAGGCAATTCTTCTGACAGCTAACTGTTAGCTCCAGCAATGTCCCGGGGTACCCACCCCCGGGACATTGCAGTTTGCTATGACAGGGCGGGAGCATGGCTCCCGCCCTGCCATTGCAAACTCTGCTTCGCTTCACGGAAGTGAGAGCAGGAAAACTGCTCTCGCTTCCATGAAGCGAAGCAAATTGCTTTTGGGCAAAAGGAGCTGCATGTCAGCAGCTCCCTTTGCCCAAAAGCAATGCCAGCTCCCGCAGGAGGCGGGGAGCTGGGAGGATCCCCGGGGGCCTTGGGGCTCCCCCGTGCTCCCCAACGAGAGGCCAAGCCCCGGGGGATGGGGTCCCCGGGGCCAAAAATGGCCCGGGAGGGCCCCTTTCCTAAAATAAAAAAAATAAGGGAAGCCCCGCAACTTGCGGAAGCCCCATCCCCTTTCACTACTACTCTGCAAAAGCGTCTCCTGGCGCATTCTATGTTGGGGGATGAAGTCCCCTTCCCTACTGATGGTCCTTAGGGGCCAACTAGCCCACCTCTTACCTCCAGTAAGCCCCACACAGTGGGATTGCTGAGAGGTGGTCTGAGGCCACGCCCTTTTTTACAACGCTCTTCAAACACACCTCTTGGCGCACTGAAGGTGGGGCGATGAGGTCCTCTTGTGTCCTGAGGACTAAAGTGGACTTTATCCCCCGAGCAGCAGTGCACCAGGAGGCGTGTTTGGAGAGTGGTATAAAAAGGGGGCATGGCCTCTGACTATTCTCAGCAATCCAGCAGAGTGGGGCTTACTAGAGATAACAGGAGGGCTAGTTGGCCCCCAGGGACCCTCAGGAGGCAAGGGGACTTCATCCCCCAACCAAGAGCACGCCAGGAGGCACGTTTGCAGAGTGGTGGAGAAAGGGGGCGTGGCCTGTGTCCACGTCTCAGCAATCCCACTATCTGGGGCTTACTGGAGGTGTCAGGTAGGCTAGTCGGCCCCTAACGACCCCTTGCAGCAAAGAGGACTGTAATCCCCATCCAATAGCGCTCAAGTGAGCACGTTTGCAGACTGGTGGGCAAAGGGGGCGTGGCCTGCTTAGAGAACTTACCAATGCTGCTGTGTGGGACTTACTGGAGGTAATAGGAGGGGTGGTTGGCCCCCAAGGATGTCCTTGGGGGCCAACTACCCCTCCTGTTACCTCCAGTAAGTCCCACACAGTGGTATTGCTAAGAGGTCTTCAGAGGTCACACCCCCCTTTCTCCACCACTCTGCAAATGCGCCTCCTGGCACACTACGGGTTGGGGGATGAAGTCCACTTTACTCCTGAGGGACTTTGGGGGCCAAGAAGCCCTCCTGGTACCTCCTGTAAGTCATTGGCAGCGGAATTCCTGAGCGCTGGTCAGAGGCCCAGCCCCCTTTCTGCACCATTCTGCAAACGCGACTACTACGTTATAGTTATAAATTGGCATTTAAAAAACCTTAGAAATTCACTGAAAAAACCATAGGTTTCAGGGACGTTATAGTTAGTAATTAGCATTTTAAAAACCTTTGAAATTCACTGAAAAAACCATAGGTTTCAGGGACGTTATAGTTAGAAATTAGCATTTAAAAAACCTTAGAAATTCACGGAAAAAACCCACGGGTTTCAGGGATGTTATAGTTAGTTGGACATTT
The DNA here is from genome assembly GCA_963921515.1 of Calotriton arnoldi. Lineage (NCBI taxonomy): Eukaryota > Metazoa > Chordata > Amphibia > Caudata > Salamandridae > Calotriton > Calotriton arnoldi. The sequence continues at coordinate 81,532 of CAWUFW010002319.1, forward strand.
CACTAGTACAAAACCTGATAAATTTGGCCGTTATAGTTAGTTGAGCTAACTATAACTCACGCCCCTGCAATGCACTGCTGATGACGTCACATATTATGTCACTCATGACATGGTCAGTGACATCACTGATGACATCTCAAATGACTTCACTGATGACATCATCCAGAGACTGGGTGATTTTTGATAGTTTAAGAATGTTATATATAGATACGCAAAGGTGTATTGAAGAATGAGTGGGTGTATGAGTTTCTGAATGGATGATTTAGTGATTGCGTGACTGACTGTATAAGTGAGTGATTAAACGTGTCTTAGTGAATGCATGGGTGAATGACTACTCTGTGTGAATGTCTGTATCAGTCTATCAGTTGGTGTGTAAGTCGCTGCATGAGTTGGTGAGTAGCTACATGAGTGTCTATATGGGTTAATGATTGGTTGTCTGAGTACCTGTATGGGTGCCTGAGTGCTGTGTGGGTGGATGGGGGGTGTAACTCCCTGCATGGGTGTGTGAGTAGGTGATTCACTGGGTGTATGGGTTCATAAGTGCGTCTGCGAGGCGCTCTATGGGTGAGTGAGTGTGCGTATGGCTGTGTTGGTGAGTGAATGGATGTCTCAGTGGTATATGTGTGAGTAACTACATATGTGAAAGGCAGTATATGTGAGTGTTGGAGTATATAACTGGCTATATGTGAGAGTGAGTGATTGTGAGAGTGGCTGTATGGATTAGTGTGTGCTTGGGTCAGTGATTGTAGAAGAGAGTAAGTATGTGTTAGTATCTGTATGAATAAGTGAGGTGGTGTGTGTATAACTGTATAGGTGAGTAAAAGGCAGTGTTATTGATTCTTTAGATGACTGCCTAGGTGTGTGAGTAACTATGGGTGAGTGGCGGTGTGTGAGTGTCTGTATGGGTGTATGAGTGCATATATCAGTGGCTGTATTGATGAGTGACTGCGTGTATGAGTGACTGTATGGGTTAGTGAGTGGATATGTGTGTAGACCTATGAATCAGTGAGTGGGTATGTACTACCTGGTATTGGTGTGTCTATGGTTTTGAGAATGGTAGTCTGTATTTTAGAGTGGGTGTATGAAAGGTTATATTAGGGTGTGAGGAGGTGCAGGACATATTAAGCAGATGATGTCATCAGTGATGTCATCAGTGATGTAATTTGAGATGTCACCAGTGATGTCATCAGTGATGTCACTGACCATGTCATGAGTGATGTAATATGTGACGTCATCAGCAGTGCATTGCGGGGGCGCGAGTTATAGTTAGCTCAACTAACTATAACGGCCGCATTTCTCTGGTTTTGTACGAGTGAAATGTCCAACTACCTATAACGTCCCTGAAACGTTTCAGTGAATTTCGAAGGTTTTTCAAATGCTAATTTCTAACTATAACGTCCCTGAAACCTAAGTTTTTTTTAGTGAATCAATATATATATATATATATATATATATATATATATATATATATTACCTCTCCCATGCTAGTCTTTACCATGCAAATGCCTTTACCACACATGCCTTTACAACAAACATGTAAGTATTTATCAGGTAAGTGAAAACCTATATTAACCCTAATGGTGTTCTTTTGACTTATACAGGGTGCTCCCTTGTGTCTGGATAAAGCTAAACCTCTCTGAAGAGCTAAGTTGATTATGAAACACATGTCAGGGGTTGCTTTTATTAATTTCAGGTTGGCTTGGGTGGTATTTTACCAATCCAAAGCTCTAATACTGTGCCTGGAGTGGTAAAAAGCTTTTGTCATTTTACAGCCCGGCATGGATAGCAGTGTGATAATCCTATATTTATAGTCTTTGCTGTAGAAATAGCAAAATACTTTGTCCCTTTCTATCTTGGCATGGATGGTCCTTTGCTAATCCTATGCTTAAAAACTTTGATAGAAAAGCAGATATTTGAGGTGAGCCAATTTAGAGTGTCACTGGTGTTGTAGGGTGCTCCAAACAGGAGCTGCTCTCGTCCTAAACTTGGGAACCACCTAGAGTCCTCTGCTATGTGGCACTTTATATCAATATATATATATATATCCTCAACATGTCTGCTCAAGCATACGAACAGACTCCAGCATGCTCGGACTCATATAAAAAGAGCTTTATTGTGATTACAGCAACCAGGTAACGCGTTTCAACCGCAACAGCGGTCTTTGTCAAACCTAATGTTGCCACCATTTTGTTTGCTTTATATATACCCACATAAAGTTTCAACAACCTTAAAGTGACAGTGCCAAATTCACAAATTAAAGTGACGTGTATTTTCTTTTCCTTTTCAGAAAAAAGTGACCTGTACAATTCATTAGGTTATAACACATGAAAGACTGTATATAACACACTGTATTCCGTCCCAGTATGGCAATTAATCCAAAACATTGAATGTTAAAGTGTTAAAATATCGAAATCGTCTCTGCCTTACCAACAATTTTTTACAGAGTCTGATCCTGTGTATGGAGGTTGTTGTTACATGGCATCAATGTGCCTGTTAGCATACAACATGTTTGTGATAAAAACTCATCCAATTCTCTGCAAACAATTATATATATATATATATATATATATATATATATATATATATATATATATATATATATATATATATATATATATGTAACCAAAAACGCCCAGAAACTTGAGGCCGCACACAGCTGCAGGTGAGTTACAAACTCCATTTGAACCAAGCAGGCAGCTTAACATCCCTTTGAAGTCCATGGCCTGATGCGTTTCGATGCCGCTGTTTGCATCTCCTCAGAGGCCTCTGAAGAGATGCACAAAAGCATTGAAACGCGTCAGGCCAAAGGATTGATTTTCCAGAGGGAAACCAATATGCTTGAGAAATAAAGGCTTGTTACCTACCTTTTCAGCGGTGTGCGGCTTCATTTCCTGGGCAACTTTGGGACATATATATATTCACTGAAAAAATCATAGGTTTCAGACATGTTATAGTTAGAAATTAGCATTTAAAAAACCTTTGAAATTCACTGAAAAAACCATAGGTTTTAGGGACAGTTATAGTTAGTTGGACATTTCACTCGTACAAAACCATAGAAATTCCCCCGTTATAGTTAGTTCAGCTAACTATAACTCGCGCCCCGCAATGCACTGCTGATGACGTCACATATTACATCACTCATGACATGGTCAGTGACATCACTGATGACATCACTGATGACATCTCAAATGACATCACTGATGACATCACTGATGACATCATCCAGTGACTGTGGGTTTCTGTAAAGTTTAAATATGTTTAATATATATAGGGAAAGGCATATTGAAGAATGAGTGGGTGTATAAGTGTCTGAATGGATGATTTAGTACGTGAGTGACTGACTCTACAAGTGAGTGATTAAACGTATCTTACTGAATGCATGGGTTAGTGACTAAACTGTGTGAATGTCTGTATCCGTCTGTTTGTTGGTGTCTAAGTGGATGCATGGATTTGCGAATAGCTACATGAGTGTCTATACGGGTTATTGATTGGTTCTCTGAGTATCTGTATGGCTGCCTGAGTGTTTGTGTGGGTGGGGTGTGTGTGACTCTGTACATAGATGTGTGAGTGGGTGATTCACTGGGTGCATGATTTCAAGAGTGCATCTGTGATGGACTGCTTGGGTGGGTGAGTGTGTGTATGGGTGTGTTAGTGAGTGAATGTATATCTCAGTGGTACATGTGCGAGTAACTACATATGTAAAAGGCAGTATATATGTGTGTTAGAGTATTTAAATGGCTATAAGTGAGAGTGTGTGATTGTGAGAGTGGCTGTATGGATGCGTGTGTGCTTGTATCAGTTATTGTATAAGAGCGTAAGAATGTGCTAGTATTTGTATGAGTAAGTGAGCTGGTGTGTGTATAACTGTATAGGTGAGTAAATGGGTGTGTGATTAATTTTTGCATGACTGACTAGGTGTGTGAGTACCTCTATGGATGAGTGGCGGTGTTTGAGTGTTTATATAGGTGTATGAGTGCATATGATAGTCCTGTACTGAGTGACTAAGTATGAGTGACTGTACGGGTGAGTGAGTGGATGTGTGTGTAGACCTAAGAATCAGTGAGTGGTTATGTAGTTTTTGGTGTTGGAGTGTCTATGGTTTTGAGAATGGCAGTCTGTAATTTAGAGTGGGTGTATCAAAAGTTATATTAGGGTGTGAGAAGATGCATGAAATTATCACATGGATGATGTCATCAGTGATGTCATTTGAGATGTCATCAGTGATGTCATCAGTGATGTCACTGACCATGTCATGAGTGATGTAATATGTGACGTCATCAGCAGTGCATTGCGGGGCGCGAGTTATAGTTAGCTGAACTAACTATAACGGGGAATTTCTATGGTTTTGTACGAGTGAAATGTCCAACTAACTATAACTGTCCCTAAAACCTATGGTTTTTTCAGTGAATATATATATATATATATATATATATATATATATATATATATATATATTATATATATAGCTTGCAAATCCTGAGCCAAATTCCTTTTCCTTGCGGACGGAAAAATCAGGTACGGACCACAACAGCTTTTAGTGGATTAAGTGCTTTATTGTAAAAGAGATCTCCACTGCATGATGCGTTTCGACCGGGTTACCCGGTCTTGATCACATGATATCATATGTGTATATATATATATATATATATATATATATATATATATATTTATTAGTAGAACAAATGGATGTCGCACTCCAAGGCTATTAGGTTTTTATTAACCACCACTACCACCAGCACGTTTCACCACAAGGGCTTGTTCACATTGCTAATCTATATATATATATATTACTTTAGGAAAGTATTTTTGACAGAAAAAAGAAGAATGCTTGTAGTATCAAAGTGTATGAGAATGAAGGTATTACAAGAATAAAATATGGTCGCACAAAGTTTTTCATAGTATGCACATAACGCTCTTTAAATAAAATATACAATAAGAAATTATGTAGTAATAATTAAGGAGGCATAGAAATAGGTTGCAATATATTAGGAACTGTCCATTTTTTCAACCTATGTTGCATTAGAAGAACTTAAAATTACATGTTCTAAAATGGCCGCCGTATTTTCTATGTAAAACTGGATCATACGCTGTTGAGAGAGGTGATTGTCCTTTGTTAATGTCTATGCCCATATAGTGCTGTTCTTTTGTATTTAAATGAACTTTATGTGTGGCTCAGGCATTGTGAACAAGGCCGTGAGGTAAAGGTCGAAATGCGTGGATGTTTTGAAATAAATTTGCCAGATAACTAACCTACTGAGTGCCAATTTCGCTTTTATTTGGATGGTAAGGGAGAAAGTGTTTTTTCAATAATAATCAAGGCAGTGGTGGAAGCCTTGTGATCGGCACCGCTGACGATTGGGAAGCACGCCGACAAACCACCAAAACGAAAGAAAGGAGAGTTGTTACGAGACGGACGTGACCCTGCAAGCCCTTGAAGGATTGGCCTGGAGAAGGAGAGGCGGACGACGCGGGAATCGGAGGGTTCCCGAAGAAGACGTTCTCAGATTCCCGGTAAGCGGTGTGCAGTACTGGGCAGCGGGTGTCAGCAAACTCTACTGGTGGCTCCCCGAGATGAGAGGGAGTGATACAACAGTAAAGCATCGTAGGAGCAGGATCGGCTGTAATAATTTAAAATGAGTGAAGATGAATGTGCGATGCGGGAGCAAGAGGCACTAAAATTATTTACAGACTCTGTGTCCCATGGGGCATCTAAGGATGGAGGCAGTACCTCCTCGCAGGCAATTAACAATGATGTTGGCAAATATCTACAGAGGCTGGAGAAGCTGAAAAAAGAGATATCTCACGCTGGTGGGAAGTAGCGTCATTAAAACAGTATATACAGGTGGGCCATGTGCCTAGGGGATTAAGGGTAATGATCACCCCTACCTACGAGAATCCGCACCCAGGACTCTTGAAAGAATGGGCGGCCAGCAATGCAGACAGTTTGGCCAACATGATAAAAATATTAATTAAATATGCAGAAATCAAAAGTATTGAAGTGCTGAATGAATTAAAAGACATTTTTTCTGCATTGGATGGGGAAGCAGACCAAACAAGAATCAATAAATTTAAAAGTGACATGAAAACCAGACAGAAAAAATATGAAAAGAGAATCAAGGACAGAAAGGCAACGAAGTTCCTGAGGGACCGACTGGACTACGAAAATGGGAAGATTTACACCTTTGCTAGGAGATTTGATACCACTAGAAGGCAGAAGGTTTAGAGTGGCAGTGTGAACAGAGAAGTAAACTCGCAGAGAGAAATGAGATCTGACACTGGGTCTCAAGTAGAGCAAGATGAGAATGCCAAAAGAAGAACAGGGGCAACAAAGCTCACGGTATCAGACAAGTTACGTTTTTACAGTTAGACCAGAGAGTGGACCATCGTCCAATAAGAGGGAGAGGAAGACCAAGAGGAAGAGGCAACAGAGGAGAGGAGGCGAAGGGTACAGAAGAGATAGCAGGAGAAAAAATAGGGAGATAATGCAATTAAATACAAAGAAATAGAACAGAGAAAGACGCAAAACAATACCATTATCAATCTGAGTTCCACTACTAACAGAAGAGGAAAAAGAAACCTTGGAACTTGGCTTGTCGTACTGTCACCAATCTAATTTTAATCACGCGAACAGTAGAATGGACTTGTATCGTTTTGTTCAAAAACTGAAATTAAACGAAGTACATGAATTAAGAGCTAAGGGAAACATTCAGGATAATGTGGAGAATATCCAACAGCCCCAAAACCTAGAAAATCTAGTGGTCTCTGATATTCTCATCTTAGAGGACATGTGGGAACTACAGAATGAATATGAGAGTACCACAATGATCCCTGAAAACTGCACTGAACCCTGTATTATTGGAAGGAGATCATATTCCGTTCCGTCCACGCTCCAGATTTGTCCCACAAACACCTAGAGACAATGTGGATATATTTTCAGATAATGTCACTAAGGATTTAAGAGAACTATACCTGAAAGGAGAAAATCACAAAAATCAAAGAAAAGCACAAGAATGTAAGATATTTCGGACACTCAATAAAATCAAGAAGGACACGAATACAATCATAAAACCGTCCGATAAAGGAGGGAATGAGGTGCTTTGGGGGAACAATTTATACGAAAAGGAAGCCCTATTTCAGTTAAACAATGTAGAATGCTACAAACGAATCAGTATGGAAGAATATTAACATGTCCAAGAAAAATTCAGTGAAAGGTTAAGCTATTGGAAGGAACAGGAACTCCTGACTTGGGACGAATATCAGTTTTTAAAACAGAAACATCCGGTTCTCCCTGTGTTTTATATGATTCCAAAAGTGCACAAAAATTTAAAGAATCCACCAGGGAGACCAATAATATTGTCCCAACAGAGTATATTTGAAAATACACCTAAATATATTGACTTTTATTTGAACCCATTAGTGAGAACACTTCCATCATATCTAAGGGATTCAACTGATTTTTTAAAGAAGATATATGACATAAAATGGGAGGAAGATATGGTGCTTGTGACAATGGGCATATCTACTTTATACACTAGCATCAGGCACAAGGATGGACTAAGAGCTACAGAACACTTCCTATGAATGAAACCCATGAGATTTGTCAATCATAATTAAGGCTCCCTGTTTTCCGTTTTTACTGATTTTTACAGATAAATACAGACAGAAAACCATTTATTTTCTTGTCTGTATTTATTTTTAAATGTGGATAAAAACGGAAATTGGGTGCTTTTTGAGTGATTCTAAATACACTTTGCCATGACTGCCAGGCCAATAACTGTGTGGATTGATAGGTAAGGGGGTTAAAAAAAAGGAATTTTAGTAAAGAGGCTTAAACAGCAGTAGCTATGCACAAGGCTGCTACTGAAATGTGCATATTTTCATATAAGTGCATTGATATATCTTCTTCGGGTGTTCATATCACTGAAACCTGGCAGGCATTCAAGAGTGACTGCATATTTATTGGTTAGATAAATGCGGAAATATACCAGTTCCAGCTTTATTTTTTTCACAAAACCGATAATAAATATGGATAAATACAGATAAAGTCGACAAAAAATAAATATGGATAAATACAGACGGAAATGTCAAAAAAATAAATACCATAAAACCGGGAGCCCTAATCATAATCAGATGATCCTCGAATTGATGGAATGGTGCCTGACCAGGAATATTTTTTTGTTTGGGAAGGAATTGTTCCAGCAGGAACAGACAACGGCCATGGGCACCTGCTTCGCCCCCAGTTATGCCAATTTACATCTGGGCTGGTGGGAGGAGCAGGTGCTCGAGGCCAATCCATGGAACACTGGTCAGAGAAGATACTAATTTGGTCCAGATTTATTGATGGTCTTCTTGCTGTGGCAGGGCACGGAGACAGAGGTAGACCAATTCATCAGCGAATTAAATAACAATGAACTGAATTTGAAATTTGAGGGTCAGCGAAGCAAACAAACTATTGAATTTTTAGATATTAGGGTGTGGTAAACTTGAGAGCACAGTTTTTAGAAAGCCTACCGCAGGAAACACTATTTTACATGCGGGGAGTGGCCACCCCTTGCCCCTTATCAGGAGTATCCCCTTTGGGGAATTCTCCAGAGCTAGAAGAGCATGCAGCACCCTTCAAGAGTATGACAAAATAGAACAGGACATAAAGCAATGATTTTTGGAAATGGGGTATTCGATTAATAGTTTGGAAACAGCATCTAAAAAAGCAAGAGATTTAAACAGGGAAGAGGTGCTGTTTCAACCCTCTAGATCAACCTTAAGAAAGAAAATGAAAAGCCAAGGTAGCACATGTAGATTTATAACAACATACAAAATGAGGCACGATGAGGTGTGAAAGGTTTTAAATAAGCACTGGCACTTTATTGTAGAAGATCCAATCTTGGGGCAAACAGTGAAAAAGAGACCGCAAATCACATATAGAAAATCAAAGTCCCTGAAGGATTATCTGGTGAAGAGTGAATATGGAGGGACAGCCACACAGCATATGTGGCTCAGACAACGAGAAGGATTTTTTAAATGTACAAAACGTAAGGCTTGCCAACATGGGGAAAACCTTTCATCCTTACAAACAGTTTTTAACAAAACCATAAAAATCAGAGGGGTTTTGTCATGTAAATTGTGTTTTGTAGTGTATATTTTAAGGAGTCTATGTAGAAAAGTGTATGTAGGCAGCACCACCTTACCAGTTCACAAGAGAATTCTGCAGCACAGGAGGGCCATCATTAATAAAGACAGAAGCTACCCAATAGCAAGGCACTATGAAAAAGAACATCAGAGTGACCCTACATCTATGGTGTATAGCTGCCTAGCGCAAGTGCCCAAGAAAAGGAGAGGGGGTGACAGGGTGAGAGAACTGAGAAAACCAGAAACTTTTTATATCCTTGAACTAGATGCTAGAGAACCAAATGGTTTTAATCTGGATGAGGAATTGTATACGTGCCTGTATTGATTATGAAATTTGTAGAGTTCCTGCAAAGCATTTTTTATCCTTAGGAGCAACATATGATATTTTAGAATTGTGTATAGGAAAAATAGTTTTTTTAAATCACAGAACTATGAGTATGAATATGAGCACTAGCACTTTAAAAAATGGTTAAGAAGCACTTTAGAGAATTAGGAGTTTTTTAAGTATAATTGATGTATGATAGATAGGATAGACCAATTTGTTTCTATTTTTTAATGAGTATTGAACCTGTATATTAACATGAATTTTTATATAAGAAACGACTATGCACTTGAGTTAGGAAATTAGATGCGCACTTTAAAATAATGGTAGATTATAGCACTAGCCCTTTATACGTATTGAGCACTGTATGAGAATTAAGGTATTACAAGAATAGAATATGGTCGCAAAAAGTTTTTCATAGTATGCACATAACGCACTTGAAATATACAATAAGAAATTATGTATTAATAATTAAGGAGGTATAGAAATTTCTTGTAATATATTAGGAACTGTCCATTTTTTCAACCTATATTGCATTAGAAGAACTTAAAATTACATGTTCTAAGATGGCCGCCGTATTTTCTATGTAAAACTGGATCATGCACTGTTGAGAGAGGTGATTGTCCTTTGTTAATGTCTATGCCCATATAGGGCCCGATTCACAGAACTAACTTAAGACAAAATCCTAAACTTGCTACCATTTTGGTATTCACAGAAGGCACTTACTTACTCATTTTGAGTAACTTACTCATTTTGTGTAACTTACTCATTTTGGTATTCACAGAAGGCACTTACTCATTGATGAGTAAGTGCCTTCTGTGAATACCAAAATGAGTAACTTACTCATTTTGAGTAACTTACTCATTTTGTGTAACTTACTCATTTTGTGTAACTTACTCATTTTGGTATTCACAGAAGGCACTTACTCATCAATGAGTAAGTGCCTTCTGTGAGTACCAAAATGGTAGTAAGTTTAGGATTTTGTCTTAAGTTAGTTCTGTGAATCGGGCCCATAGTGCTGTTCTTTTGTATTTAAATGAACTTTGTGTGTGGCTCAGGCATCGTGAACAAGGCTGTGAGGTAAAGGTCGAAACGCGTGGATGTTTTGAAAAAAATTTGCCAGATAACTAACCTACGGAGTGCCGATTTCGCTTTCATTTGGATGGTAAGGGAGAAAGTTTTTTTTCTCCGATTTATTATATATATATATATATATATATATATATATATATATATATATATATATATATATATATATCCTGATCTTATACTAACTATCATGATCTCGAGCATCTGTTAGTCGCCCTCCCTCTCTTTCTGTCTCACTCTCTCTCTCTCTTTCTGCCTCTCCCGTTTGCACCTCCTGTGAAACCTCAGTAGTGCAGAGTATTAGTGTCTGTGAAATCCTGCACCCTGTCTGTGATTTACTGAACCTGGAATTACTAAAAGCCCTGCATCTTCGAATCATTGAACTCCTCCTCCTTGGGATCCGTGAAATCCTACACTGTGGAATCATTGGATCCCTGCACCTTAGAATCTCTAAACTCCCTGCACTTTCAATTCCCAGAGATCTTGTGTCATGAAATCCTTAAAGTCCTACACCTTGGGATCTCTAGAGTCGTGATCCTTGGAATCTCTGTATTTCTCTACCTTGAAATTTCTGGTTCCCTGTACCTTGGAATCTCTGGATCCCTGTGCATTGGAATAGCTGAAGGCTGTACCTTGAAATCTCTAAACAGCTAAACATCGGACTCATGTAAATCCTGCATCTTAGAGTCTCTGGGATTCTGCATATTGATTCTCTGGATCCCTGCACACTGGACTCACTGAAGTTCTGAAGTTCAGAATATATCAAGCCCTGCACCTAGGAGTCTATAAGCTGCACCCTGAGGACTCCAAGGTCCTTGCACCTTGGGGTCGCTGAGGTCCTGCACCATGGGGACTTGAGGTCCTGCACCCTGAGGACTCTGAAGTCCTGCACCCCTGGGATGCTGAGGTCCTGCACCTTGGGGACTCTGAGGTGCTGCACCTTGGGGACTCTGAGGTGCTGCACCTTGGGGACTCTGAGGTGCTGCACCTTGGGGACTCTGAGGTGCTGCACCTTGGGGACTCTGAGGTGCTGCACCTTGGGGACTCTGAGGTGCTGCACCTTGGGGACTCTGAGGTGCTGCACCTTGGGGACTCTGAGGTGCTGCACCTTGGGGACTCTGAGGTGCTGCACCTTGGGGACTCTGAGGTGCTGCACCTTGGGGACTCTGAGGTGCTGCACCTTGGGGACTCTGAGGTGCTGCACCTTGGGGACTCTGAGGTGCTGCACCTTGGGGACTCTGAGGTGCTGCACCTTGGGGACTCTGAGGTGCTGCACCTTGGGGACTCTGAGGTGCTGCACCTTGGGGACTCTGAGATCCTGCACTATGGACCCTAAAGCAAATTCTGTTTGTGGACATCTCGTTTCAAGGCTAGGACCTTTGGTTTGACTACTTCTAAATGGCTGCTTCTAACACCTCCCTAAGAAGGAACCTTGACTTTTCTTCTATTTCTAGTTGTTGTGAGGTGCTCCCACATGCCATTCTCTAAAGTATCGGAGGATTATCCCCTCTGTTAGGACCCAAGCTTCTTTCAGATTACAGTAAACCACATGCACCGGATATTCACTCCAGGGCATCTCCAAAAGTGAAATGATTCCTGCCTGTGTCTCTTTTGGTCGCCTCCTCACCAGCATCCTCTGCAACTCTCCTTTCTTCTTGTTCCTGTTCATCTGCCTTTGTCTCTTCTACCTCTCTTTCTCTTTTCACCTCCTGTATCATTCTGAAATTTTGTAGTCTCCATCTCTCCCGCTCGCTTCTCTGATGCCAGAAGTGAGGGTTCTGGACACTTTCAGAGTTTTAAAGATTGATTTGATGCCGACCCATGTGGATGCTGTGGACTGAAGGGAAGTTATTGATGGCCCAAAAATCTTTCTTATCACCAGAAGCAGATCTGAGGAAAAGAGTTGGGTTTATAAGGACTGGAGGAGCCACTTAAATAAAAGTCAAAATAAAAGTAGGCACAAATTGAAAAAGTATTCACAGGAATTAATATCCACATTTAAGGAACTAAATCGAAAAATTTGTGGAACAGTGCAGACATTATAAAGTGTTGTTTTTTTAGAATGGCAATTGGACTAATTTATACCTGTATTTTGGCCAAATACATGACATTGTGACTCAGAGACAGATACAAGTCCCTTTCTGTGCTGAGTGCTACTTTCACTAGCCCAGAGCAGTATCTCCAAGTGCCATTCCTTAATGTGCAGCTTTTTGACACTGAATGATACTGACATAAGCCATGCCCATTTTATATTTTCTCTTTTTCAGGAGGTGTTGCACTCCACACCCATCTCTTATTTATAAACCTTTTTCTTTTGATGATCTCACTGGAGCTGAAACTGATGGTTAGAGGTGCAGTGCGTTACACATGTCAGGTGAACATTTCACCATAAGATAAGAGGTTTGCTTTAAATCTTAATAACTGCTCTAAAGCTTTTTCCTTGGGAAAGCCCTAGTGTTAATCACAAGCGAGTGAAAAGTGTTTTGGCACAGCCTTCTGAGCATAAAGCATCTGTGGGGAATGTACCATTATACATAAACCTGAATGTGAAATATTAATCCTGAATAACAAATGTATTATAATATTGTAACTCAGCAACCACATCACTTTGCATCAGTTTGAACAAGTGTAGTACAAGTCTCTCTACTATACCCGTCATTATTATTTCAGAATTAGTTGCTTTCATTTAGCTTCTAATTCCACTGAAAACCTTTCAAAATTGGGCCCACTTTAATTGTGATTAGTGATTTAACTCTGGGTACTGGGACCACTTGCAGTCAGATAAGAACAAGCAATACATTGTGTATGTTCCTTAAACTGGGGCATACAACTAGGGTTGCAGCCCTCTAGGGCCCTACATATGCTCCTTACTAAAGGATGAGACAGGTTTAGGAGAGGATGTGGGTTTTAGACAATTCCAATGATATTTCAAACCACAAGAGGGACATTTGAGGATTGGCAGTGGTGTTGGAAAGCACTGAAGGAGGTTTTCAGCACTCTGGCATTGTGGAAAACATGAGGTAGTTTCTGTGGACAAATGTGCTTTTCCTGGACACAAGAGAGTTTCCTAGAATGAGGGGGTATTTTCATAAGACTAGGTGTTTAAGGAGTCTCAAAGAAACTAATGTTTCTTAGAATGAAAACGTTTTAAAGACTGTGGATGTTTTGAGAACAAGCCAGGGGGCCTCAACACTGTTTGAAAGACAGGAGAGCAGCTATGAGGTGATCTATATGTAAATAATTGAGTGGATTTCTGTGAGCTCAGTACTGACATTTCCACAGTGCAGCCAGAACTGCTCCTTACACAATGAGAGGAGGACAATAAACCAACCTTACCTGTCCAGGGTGCTTCTAACATCCTGCAAAACAGAAGAACAGGCAGAAGGATATCAGTTTCCAAAACCAATTTAAAATTCTCGCAGAAGTTTAGGTTAAGTTTGTGCAATTCAGGTTAATGTAACCACCCATGCCAGTATCTCATCCAAGGAGACACTAGGGTGCTGATCTCACAACTCAAAACTCACAGTCTGTGATATTCTGAATAGGGTCACATGACACAGCACAGTTTGTGTTATTCAAAATGTGCTCACAAGACAACATTGCTTTTAAATTCTGAATGAGGGCAGATGACACTACAGCCTGATATATTCTGAATGCTTAATGTGTTATAGTCTCTCATTCCTGAGATCAGGCGGCATACCTGCTAAAACTCCTGCATCACCAGAAATTATTGGTGATATACCAGAGAAAGAACTAGTATCATACTCAAAGTACACCACGCCGAAATACTTCTAATGCTCTTATATGGAATTAAATGTACACTTGTAAATAAAGAAGGATTTTGGATAAAGCACAGGATAAGACCCTCAATTCAATCAATCAATCAAACAAATGTTGTACAGCGCAGCACTATCACCCAAGGGGATATCGGTCGCTGAGATTTTGCAGGTCGTAGTCAAAGAGCCAGGTCTTGAGCCTGTGCCTGATGTCCGCCAGAGAGGGAGCAGTATGGAGGTGGAACGGTAGGTCATTCTAGGTCTTAGCAGCGAAGTAGGAGAAGGCCTGACCCCCGTTGAGGCTGCATCAGATGCAAGGGGTGTGGGTGAGGCTCAGGGCGGGGGAACAAAGATGTGTGGCGTGAAGGTGGAAGTTTAAGGTAGTGGTTGGGGGAAGCCGGTCTTTGGTTGTGTAGAGACTTGTAGGCTGTGTGACCAGCTTGAACTGGCAACTCTTCTGGATGGGCTGGAGGGTGATGTGGGTTCGTTTGGGAAGGTCAAGTACGAGTCTGGCTGCTGTATTCTCTATCGTCTGGAGTCTCTTGAAGAGGTGAGTGGAGATGCTGGAGTAGAGAGCTTTGCCGTAGACTAGCTGGCTAGTGATAAGGGCCTGGGTGACGGTCTTTCTGGTATTAATCCACCTGAAGATTCTGTGGAGCATGCGGAGGGTGTGGAAACAGGAGGAGGCGACTGCATTGATTATGCACTTAATATTAAGTTTGTCATCGAGGATGATGCCGAGGTTGCGGGCGTGGTCCGTTGGTGTGGGTGTAGATCCGAGCTTGGAGACCCATCAGCTATGGTCCCATTGGGAAGGTGTTTTTCCGAAGATCAGTACTTCTGTCTTGTCAAAAATAGATTTTAGGCAGTTAGCTCTCATCCAGTCAGCAACACTGGTTATGGCATTGCGGAGGTTTGTTCTGGTTGTGGGGGGTCTTCGGTGAGTGAGAGGATGAGTTGTGTGTTGTCCACGTAGGATATAATGCTGAGCCCGTGGGATCTGATGATGTCTGCGAGGGGGTCATGTAGGTGTTGAATCAGGTGGGACTGAGGGACGAGCTCTAGGGTAGTCGCAGATGATGCTCTTCTGCGCGGAGGAGAAGGGTGTCAGGCGGATTCTCTGTGTTCGTCCTGTGAGTAAGGAAGGAAGCGATCCAAGTCTCGTGCTTCTATTAGAAAACATCTACCCATGCAAGCTGCAACACTAGGAGTGGGATTAACCAGTACTAAGGAATAAGCACTACTGTCTCCTATTTTAGGGTGTTTTTCGTACAAAACAGATGGCTCTTCATACTCTTGGAGAATTGCTCAAACTTGAACTGGATCAAACTCAGTCATTAAATTATGTTCTAAGTAAAAAGTTGAACTTCGCTCAGAATTGTTGCAGTTGTAAGAAAACATTATGAAATTAATGGGCTCACGTAAGTCAGGTCAGGAAATCGTTAAGACCACAAGCACCAGAGCTTAATTACAGTTTGGATAAACAGTACTGAACCTTATTAAAAAGCATGAAACCTATTGTTGATACAGCTGTCCCAAAGAATGCAACCATATTTCACAATGTGATATTTCTACGAGAAACTTCTTTCTTATCTTTGCACACATGATTTGTTGTTAAAAGAGGCCTGGCCACGTGAGTTCCCACCATGCTCCGTGGCTGAAGCCAAGTCAAGAGTAATTTTATTTCGGTTCAGAGAAACATAAAAGTTTGACAAAGCCAATAAAATGTTTCAGTTCATAAAACAATCACTATAAAAAAATAAAAACAATTCAGAAAAATACAGCAGCATCTTATTTGAATACAAGAGCCAATTTTAACGTGAAAATAATGCACTAATGATTTTATATGGTTTCACCCATATCGCTTTCTAATTACAATAGAGCACTTTATGTAATTCGCTACCACAATACAAATTTCAGCAGTAGCCAATGTGTGCAGGAAATTATAACCATCAATATAAGAACAAGGGCGGATATTCCTTAATAATAGAAGCAAAAATCTCGATCTCGGCGATTTATATAAAGTGCAAAATAATACAAAGTGCAACGTGCTTTGGCTCGAATAATTATCGCATGGGCAAGGCGTAAGCTTGTCCGACCACCTTCCTTGGCGAGGGAATGCCAACAGAAAGTGCACAGTGCATAAACAGAATCTTGTTAGATAAAATCTGAACTGAGAATTAGTAGAAAAAGTTAAATAAAATTGAAGTGGGGCAGGAGACAGGTGGGACACTTCCCTATTGCCTGAGTGATGATCGTGCCTATTACCCCTAAAGCCGTGCGCCTCTTTGATAATAGCCTTAGCATTAGGGGGATGCTTTCAGGGTTTTCAAAAAGATATCCTAAACCTATTTCATAGAATCTTTCCTTCAGATAATGGAGCCATGGTATCTTTAGGGCATTGTCCAAGTTTAGACAATTTTTGATGACTGTTCTAGAAAACATTAGGTCATTTGAGAGCCAAATCTTGGTCCATAAAAACAGGGGGGCGCTGCCTATGCGATCTTCTATGAACTTTACACCCAGTTCCTGATGACAAAATTGGGTTGGGGCACTAATGGGGGTAATCAGTAATCTTTTGGTAAATGTATTCTCAATTACTTGAAGCTGTTGGCTTTTGTTGCATCCCCAAACCCCGGCCCCATAAGTGGCGATGGAGAGACATTTAGCTCTATGAAGAGTGATTAATTCCTTTACAGGTTTATGTACCAATTCACAAGTGAATCTAAATAGAGCATTCACTGCCCTGCTCATGTGCTGTGCTCTAATGCTTAAAAGTGGTGTCCAACTCAGTTGATTATTAAATAAATTACCCAAATACGAAAAATTATTTACTTTTTCTATCCTCTTACCCTGTACAGTGAAAGTTTTTGTTTCTGTAGTCTTAGGACCACATACCATTATATATGACTTGATAAAAATGACTTTTAGATCTAGGGAAGACAGAATCAGTAAAAGCGTCAAGGGATTTCTGTAAGCTTACGGCTGTCCTTGCCAGTAAAACTGTATCATCTGCATACGATACTAAAGGAGCCGGTTTATTGCCAATTTTGGGGAAGTCAAGCTCCCTGCGTAATAGAAAAGCCTCCAGCCCATTTGTATAAATTTAAAACAGGAATGGGGCTAGGATACATCCTTGCCGGACACCCTCTGTCGAGATAATTGGATGAGTTTTTTCCCCTTTATTGCCAGGTCTTATGGTAACTGTAGTATTGGTGTGAAGCCTACGCAGGAGGATTACTAATGCCTTTTCGACACCCATAACTTCCATCGTGGCCCACAATTTATCCCGATTAACAGTGTTGAAGGCACTAGATAAGTCCATGAAGGCCAGGTGGATGGAGCCATCCCCCTCCTAAAAACATATTGTATGTTAGAAATAATTCCTGTAGTGGAGGCTCAATCTTCTAGCCGGGCGAGAAGGACCCTACTCAGTACTTAAGCTGCGGCATCAATCAATGAAATAGGCCTCTAGCATGCCGGATCATCGCTATTGCCCTTTTTAAAAAACAGGGACCACTATTGCCTCCTTCCAAAACGCAGGCAAAGTGCCAATAATGGCTGCTTTAAAAAAAATTGTAAGTAAAGGTGCCCATAGACTTTGATTTCTTTTAAAAAGGTCAAGATGGACCCCATCTGGGCCAGGGGCGTTCAAGCAAATACCCTGCACTAAGGCCTCCTCCAACTCAGCGACTGTGATAGACGAACTAAGTTGGGTGATTATAATTAAATCATTGGGTATATCCCTTTGGTCCGTCTCTATTACCTTGTGTAGTGGGTTAAAAATACCAGAGAAGTGAGCATCCCATTTGCCTCACATCTTCGGAGAAAAACGGACGATTAATGATTTTCCAAACTTTTTGGGAATCTTTTAGAGCTCCTGCTCTTTCAAGGTCCTCCCATGCCACCCTCCTCAATTCCGCCTTTCTGTCTCCAATCACATTTTTAGGTCTCGCCTAGCGTTGCAGCGCATGCGCTGCTCGCTTTGAGAGGCATGAAGTACATTATAGCGGGGGGAAGCTCCGTCCACTTTCCGCCCATCTTTTTGATTGGCTTAAATACTAAATTCTGCATTGTGATTGGTTTTTGGCTTGTTAGTCCCGCCTCTTGACAGCCATGTTGTCATTTTTGTCCTTCTGTGGCTATCAGTCCCTTTACTTTAAAAACAGTTTTGTTCCCCTGCCTCTCCCCGTTCCCTCCCACAGTCCGTGACTTCTTGGACCACCACCACCCCCCACCCCCTCCCGCTCGTGCCTTCTTTGACGCCAGCACTTCCGTTTAAAATGCAATAGGTTTTGCGTAAATACGAGTCCTATTGCATTTTAAATGCTTGTTTGTCCTCTGATTGGTGGGTGAATTCGCACTTGTTTTTTGTTTCGCATGGGCGCGATGCCTCTGGGGCTGCGCCTGGTCCTGCGCCGAACACACCGTATGCCATGATTTGTAAGGAGACCCGGGAGGAGAGCGTTGTCAGCGCATTAGCCCAACTTAGCGTGAGGAGAGGAGGTGGCGAAAAACTCAGAGCGGCCAACTTGTGTCTGGAGCTGAGGCCCCAGGTTCGAGTCTCGGCACCAACTCAAAAAATGGATAAGTGGCGGTGAAGGTAATGGTGTGTAAAGACTGTGACAGCAATGCACCAGTTGTTGGGTGCCACAGAGTGTGGAGTGCGCTGGACGTTGCTGGCGGGTAACATGGCATACATCACTCATAGCCTTGGTAGGAAACTTGTGTGGCCCTCAAAAACCCTGCTTCTGCCACACGATTCTGGCAGAGATGGGGAGAGACACTTTGGTTGCGGGTTGGCACCGAGTAGAGGATATCCCGTAGACAGACCCTGTGCCCCCTCACTCGCCTTCAGCCCTCCCCAGACAGCGCCCGACCATGTCACCCGAGCGCCCGTAGGAATTGCAACCAATCCAACCGGCCTCATAAGGATGAAAGGCTGAGGGCATGAAGACTGGGCCTCGAACTACCATCCAAGGATTCCAGCAGCTCCCTGAATCCTCTCCCTATTTGTGCGGGCTATAGCCAAACCAGCAATCACCTAGAGGGCAGAGGACCGATGACCTTCCCCCCTCGTTCCACTGGCCTGACCCATCCTGTGCCTGCGTGAGGCGACGAGCCCCCGAGCCCCCTGCTGGCACCATGATCCGCGATGCCCCCCCTCCCTGTGTGCCGCGCCCTCAGCGCTACCGGCCCCCATCAGCATACACCGCCGGCTGCCCCACGCATCTCCCCTCCCCTCTCTCCCTGGTCAACGGCACTTCATCCCTCCCAAGGCCCACTGCTCCCCGAACCCCCATCCCCCCCTCACCTCACACTCTGTAGCAGCAGCACCTCTTCTCTTGTAGAAATTCCCAGGAGGATATCAGCAGAAAAATAGCAGTAATGGCTCAGATAATTTTATAAGCAACATGTGGCAGAACGGGGACTTGATGCTGGGGTAGCCGCCGGCTGCATGTCCTTTTACCATATAAACTGTATGTTGCATTTTGTGCTTCTATGTGCGCGAGGAAAGCTTCATGTACTAGAAATTTCTGGATGTTTTACTAACTCCTATAGATGCACTTTGACCCAAAAGCATATGAACTAAAAGCTGAATGCAGACCTTCAACATACTAGGACCGCTGTGCACTGCTAGCCTTTAATGTGCACAACCATTTGCAAGGCCCAGAGATGATCTTAGGGGCCCGCGCAGGCTCCTCGGAAGGTCAGTGTTACTGAGTAGCAAGGCTGCAGTTTCTGATTTGACCTCCTGCCACTTCCCGTCTCTTTACCTCACTCTTTTAAAGGTTCTTTTTTTCCCCCTGGTAGAGGAACACTCAACACTCTAGGCACTGAGTTCGGTCCAAGACCCACGCACAAAAGCACTGTTGGGGAGCACCTCTTGCCAAATAAATGCATTTGCAATGCGATAGGTCTCGCATTTACGCGAGTTGAAGCTGTTGGCATTGTAAATGACAATGTCTTTTTATTTATGTTTTAAAAACCAAAACATAAAAAAAAGGCATTGACATTTACAATGCGAATAGCTCAAACTCGCCGAAATGCGAGACCTAGTGCATTGCAAATGCTTGTTATATTTGTGCCTAATGAGTTTAATTAACTCTCTATAGCGAGGAATGACACAAAGGGCTCTTTTTAGTTCATTATGGGCCCTGAAACAGTCCATGTTAAACCATCGTGCCTCCAAGGGTTGCTTTTTGGGGGCATTTCTGGTCAGCCTTTTGGCTATGTCTGAGCAAAGTAACTCGAAATCTTGGATAATTGCAGCCAGGGAGGAGTCTGGTTGCAAACATCCATCTATTAGATTAATATGACCTTTGATGAAGCCATTTCCAGAGAGGGAGGCTGCTGGATGGGACATGCATCCAGGTCGCGCTAAGACTCGCCCTGTATGTGGCGCTGTGCGCTTCGCTGCTAACCGAGACTGCTACAGTTGCAGTCTAGATCACATACACATTGTATCACCTCCATCTGCAGAATCAAGTGAAAAGAGAATCATCTCTCTCCGTTGCCCACGCTGGTGCTTTGACTGTTTCTAGCACTGCATCTCGATCGGATGAACTGCGGGATCCGCAGGAAGCAGGGAGGGGCGAATCCCGTCAAACGGCCAACTAATTACAACAACCACAAAATCAAGGGCACCGGAGGTGTCTGCCTGAAGTTAGAGACTGAGGAGGACACGCCCTGCAGCAACAAGGCTCTGCTGAGTGTTCAAGGTTAAAGGACAGAGAGGTAAGTCTGTTGGCTTATGTTGGCCTCTCACCCCACTGTAATTAATCAGCAAGTGACATTACGCTACCCCTCTGTCCCAAGAGGTCCCAATGTTTTTTGTTGGAATACGGACATTTAGAGTTGGAAACAAATAAAAGGGGTGACGGGTGAGGAAAGAAGGGGGGAGAGGAGAAGAAGAGAGGGGGAAAGGAAGTAAAGGGGGAAAAGAAGCAAAAGAATTAAGGAATAGATGCTGCACTGTAACCTGTGGGGGTCAGTGGGGGCCAAACAGACCCTAGGCCCTCTGGGTAAAGTGGAGATAAGAAAACTTGCCAGAATCAGGGTTCAAACATGAAGGCGTTTGGGAGTTTAAGCAGCCTGAGGCAGAGCACTAGGTTCCATGCAGGCGGAGGGTGGAGTGGAAGTGTGGCAAAAGCAGTCAATGCAGCACTGATGCTGCTTGCAGCACATCTACTTCCTACTCTGGTGTTTCTCCTTTTTAAACACACTCCTGGCAAAACCTTTACCTCCACGGCATTCGCCCCCCCCCAGAGAACCAGAAACCAGGAGCCATCTCTCTACCCCCTACCCACCGACAGTCATCTACCGGATATCTATATAGCAGAGCTCACCGTCATCACCTGGTGGCCCCTACAAATGAAACGCCTATCCAGGGATTCTTCAATGAAAACGTGTGCGCATAATAAGAATCTTAAAGGGGACGAGGGGCAAAAATGACAAATAAGGGACCAAAGTAGCACATCTCGAAGGAAGGGAACCCAACGTGATATATCCCTTTACAGATCTGTGTATAAAACAGGGGATACAATGGACTCTGCCTCCAGTTCCAATACCTCCCCCTACACTGCCACCATTTCGGCCAGAGGGTCAAGTACTTCAGAAGCTCTATGGGACATGGATAAATTGTCATATCCCCTCTTCACGTTGGGAGGAGTAAAAGGAGGAATGAAAGACAGCAACGCAACAGCGGTCACCCCGGCCACTATGAAAATGCAGGCAGCGCAACCTAACAGCAATATGGGGGCAGGAGAGATTGCAGGGAAAGCAAATAATGAACTGGCTTCACGCATGCAGGCTAACATACTTGCGAATCCTCAAGCTCCGATTCTAAGCTCAGGCCAATCAGTATCAACTCCCCCCACAATTGAGATGACTTTGAATCGGATACTTTAAGAATTGCGAGAGATGAAGCTATCTCAGGAGGATGCCCATAGAACTACCAACGAACAGCTGGGACAGATCAACGAAAATATGCAACAACTTTCGTCTTGGATGTCACAGGTAGAACTAAAGGTTTTAGAGCTGGAGGACACCAAAGTCAGACAGGACGAGACCTTCTTGAGAATGCAAGCAGAACTAGAGGATCTACAGTTCAAGGTAGACGATGTCAAAAACAGAGCCAGACGCACCAATCTAAGACTTGTAGGCATACCAGAAAATCATGAGGTGGGACAATCTACAGTAAAATGGGTGTCTGATCTGATTGCTAAATATGTCTTGCCCGAAAAGCCATCAGAAGGGAGAGATTCAACCATCGCTAGGGCCCACCAGGTTCTGGCAGTGAGACCCTTAAACGTCGGATACTCTCATATGATCCTTGTTAATTTTGGGGATGTTCAATTCAAGGAGCAGATCTTATCCCAAGCTATTAGGAAAGTGACTTTCGTTACAGCAGAGAATTTCTCCTTCCGAATATTCTCGGACTTGTAAATCGTGGCTGCAAGATGACGAAGGGAATTCGTTGAACTAATCGATGAGTTTAAACGCCTTGGAGCCCCTGCGGGTATCTTCCAACTGTCCAAACTTAAAGTACTTAACAAGGGTCGGACTCACATATTTCAATCAGTAAATTGGGCAAGGAACTTTTTGGCTTTATTAAGAAAAAGTGGCCACAGAGAAAGCAATGGTGTCGGATAAAAAGATGGGGCAGGGAGTGGAGGAAAGAAGAAGAAGATGAGCCAGTTAGATGTTACTAGGCAATCGGAATGATAAGGGGCAAGAAATCTGATTCAGCAGGGTAACATGTATGCAGCGCCCTGCAGCGTAAAAGTTCACCATCCAGCAGATACTCTCGGGGTGGGGGGAGGGTGCTTAGAGAGTATTATACCAAGGTACTCAAGTAGGAGGAGGGAGATGGGACAAAGGCACAAAGGGTGGAGGGCACGTTGGGGAGGAAGCCCGAGGCAGGGAAGGCTCTAGGAAGGGATGGGAGGAAGGATGGGGGGTTTTTGGGGCACGGGGTGATTGGGAGGAGAGTGAGGGGGAAATATCAGGAGAAATGGCAAGGCTTGGTGGCTCAAGCTATCGTGTTCCCTTAAAAAAAAGAGGAAAAAAAGATGCAGCTGGTATAATTCGTTTTACACAGTTAAAGCAGCAACAATAGCAAAGGGAGATTCAATGAGGATTCAAGATGAACATGGCAGATACACACTTAAGAATTATTTCTTGCCATGCTAATAGCTTAAATAATACAATTAAGGCAAGAGCAATGCTGGCCTGGTTTAAATCACTGCAGGCAAATATCTTTTTCAAGAAGCACATCTAATGAATGATACTGTCTTATTTAATAACTTAAGCATGCAGTGTATGCACCCACAAATGCTGCTCTAAACGGAGTCGCAATTCTAATCACTAGAGAAGTACCCTGTGAAATAATGAAAGGCCCAGGCGAGTGATGGGTTTGGGTACAGATTAAGGTGACAAATCAATTGATTAACTTAACGAGCTATTATAGTCCTATAGACGACTCTCCAGGGGACCTAGACAAATTATTCGATTTGGCGAAAGGGGAGCAAGACGATTGGATAATAGGGGGCGATTTTAATGTGGTTCCCAATATCAAACTTGATGCGTCTCACCCTAATAGAACTCAAAATAAGCCAAAAACGGTTAAGTTTTTAAATCGCTTAATGGAAAATTTTGCTCTGATCAATCCTTGGCGTAACTCCCACCCGAATGAAGAGACTCTATACAAGCCATTCAAAAAAATTTAATTCTTCATCGCGCATAGATTTCTTTCTAGCTTCTCATTCGGTATTCAAAATGCAATCCAAAATTATTTCTAACCCTTTTTCGGACCATTCACTGGTGACCTTGAGCTTCATAATTATAGATCCGGGCTTCGAAAAACGAAGATGGGCTTTCGACAAATCTCTTTTAGCAAATACAACATGGGTGGATCAAATGCGTACAATATTAAGCCAGTTCTTAGAACGAAATCTTGAAACCGCGACTGATTTCTCCATATGAGGGGCTCTAAGACCCATCTTCAGGAGGGAAGTGACAACATTTATGATAGGGCTGAAAAGAGTGGAAAGGGAAAGGATACAGCAACTACAAACATGTTTTAATCAGGCTACAGCAGATTTTTTAGCAGCCCCTTCAAGACAGGCTAAGCTCCTCGCAATACGGGCACGGAATCAAATAAAGGATCATTTCTGTACTAGAGAGATTCTAAATCATAATCCAATCTTTCAACAGAGGCACAAAGAAAACAAACATATTGGGAAATATTTGGCATGGGAGGTCAAGCGGAGGTCCAATCTGAATTGTATAAAGAAGATAAAAGACCCTAAAGAGGATAGTATAAAAACTGAAACACAAGGGATAGCAGAGGTGTTTCTTCAGCATTACGAAAATATACACTCAGAGTCATATGACATATCTCCACAAGCAGTGATTAGTCAGCTGGATAGGTTAGATATACCGACCTTACCAAGAGAGCGGGCGGAAGCACTTCTTGTTCCAATCAGCTTAGAAGAGGTGATACAGGTAGTTAATTCCACCCAGAATGCAAAAGCCTGCGGGAACAATGGGATTCCTGCCGAAGTTTAGAAAGTTTTCACTCCCCAGCTTAATACTTTTTTAGTTAGACTGTTCAATGTTATTATGAGGGGAGTGGCGATCCCCACTTCTTTCACTAAAGCAGTAATTGTCAGTTTTATTCAAAAGGGTAAAGCAGATCAGGATGTAAATTCTTATCGTCCAATTAGTCTCTTGAATCATGATTATAAATTATTCACTAAGATTCTAGCTAATCGTCTGGCTTCAATTGCACCGTTAATTATCCATGGGGACCAAAATGGTTTTATCTTGGACAGACAGATGGCAGACAACACACCCTATCTAACACAGGTAATAGACTACTACTCCTCACACGACATTGAAGCCGCAATGATAATGTTGGATGCGGAGAAAGCATTCGACTGTGTCCACTGGAATGTTTTATTCACGATTTTGGAAAGATTAAGATTCCCAGCCGCATTCATTTCAGTTGTAAGTAATCTATACGTAGGAGCAAAGGCCAATATAATTATTAATGGAAAACAGCAGGGAATATCATTATAAGGTGCGGGACCCGTCAGGGATGCGCTATGTTGCCAACCCTCTTCGAGTTGTTTATTGAACCTCTAGCATGCGACATACATCAGGGCCCCAAGAGCTCCTGTTTCAGAGGCTTGAAAACTAAAATTATTTACGGATGATATGGTGCTGTATTTAAAGGCAGAGAAAGTTAGTCTCTCTAATGTACTGAAAAAGATAGAAGTCTTCTCCAACCTGGGAGGGTATAAAATAAATCATGCAAAATCCAAAGCTCTCCTTTTTAACTGCACAACAGATGTATTACCCAATACTATGCAATCATACTTCTCGTGGAATAAACCCATAAGATGCTTGGGGATATTCGTCACTGATAACATAGGAGGTCTGTTCAGGCTAAATTATTTATCCATGCTCGACAAGATTCGTAGTCTGCTGAACAGATGGCAAAATGGTTCCATGACGATTATGGGACGAGTAGCTTTGGTGAAAATGAATATTCTACCATTGTTGCTGTTCATTTTAACTAATGTACAGACCAAAGCCCCTCAGTCCTTTTTTCTGTCAATTAATTCGGCCATCCGGCATTTTAATTGGCAGAGCAAAAAAAACAAGATTAAACCTAGAGGCCATTGACCTGGTCTTTGAGAATGAAGGACTAGCACTACCTAACATAAAGTGCTTCTATCAGGCGGCCTTCATGAATTGGTTAGTGAGGTCATATTCCAACATCTTGTTCCTAGCTACGCTAACTTTTATCTAGAACAGATAGTGAAGACATCAGGAATCAACCTTTCCCCTTTCCTGTTAATGCAAGGACTCCTGAAGAAAACAAGATATAGGACACCTTGTATTATTGTAGAAGATTTAAAGGATATGAGAAAGTTGGGCAATACCAAAGCTCGTCCCTCCCTGAATATAGCCGAATGTAGGCTTTTAGGACTGCAATTATCTACGGATACGTGTAGTAAGTGGTATTGTGCGGGATATAGGAAGATTAGTGATTTCTTTTTTAATAATGAATTCATGACTTGCCAGCAATTGGGTAACTCAAATCCCGTTATTATCCCTTCGCTTTCTTTTTTTTTTCTGTCAATCAAGAATTTTTGCGAGGGCTGTGTTTTGGAGGAGGGGATCCTTATCGAACCTCTCAGTTCAGCATATTTTGTATCTGAATTAGCAGACATAGGAAATTGGTACAAATTGCTGCATTTCAAAGGCAAAGACAGTAAGATATCTAAGTTATTACATTGGATTGAATCCTCTACCGGGTGCAAAGTGGATATCTCACAGTGGAAGTCCTTTAATCACATTAGTGCTAAGGCGGTTAAAGCCGCTAATCTAAGAAGAATGTCATTTTATAGCAAATGACTGCAGTATCATACCCCAGCAAACGGCACAAACTCTATCCCGAGGTGGAGCCAAATTGTTTTAGGTGCAATGATAGGAATGGCGACTGGCTCCACACTATATTCACCTGCAGCCATCTAAGGTATTATTGTCAAGATATTTTTGCAAATACTAGCTCGAAAAAAGGGGTGAATATTGTGCCAAATCCATATGGAGCCCTTTTGGGCTAGTAGTTTGGGAAGGAGACCCATCTATTAAACAGCAACAGTTATTCTTTATTTCAGTATTGGTGGCTAGATTGCTGATTTTAGCAAACTTGAAATCGGATTTGATCCCCACTTTCTTGTTGTAGATGAACAAGATGCACAAAGTACATACTTACGAAGTGCTGTACGGTAAATGTACGGGATCCTTACAAAAAATAGATAAAATCTGGAAGACATGGGGGGCACCAACATCCGAAGTAAACAAGGGTTGAGAGTAGAATGCGGAAAGGGAGGTGCTAGATGAATGAATGAATGAAGCAACATTTATAAAGCGCATAGCTACCCGTAGGCATCCCAGCGCTGGAGGATAACTGAAGCTTCACAGAATCATTTAGGGAAGAGCCATGTTTTCAGCAGTTTGCAGAAGACAAAGTGATTAAGTTCCCCACGTAGCTGAAGAGGAAGAGAGTTCCAAAGATCATTGGGGTCATTGGGTTTTTGTACTGTATATGCGTGATATGCTAAGCTTATTGTACTTAGTTAAAAAAAAATATTTGTTGTGAAATGTAAATAAGGGAAGGTGGAACGGTGCTAACTGGATAGACCAAAACTGTACACACTGTAGTAATAATATTTAGAGGTTCAAACAGTTAATGAATGTAACCAGCGATCACTCTATTTATTTAAGTTCCATTGATAATTGCATCAATTAGAAATGTATCAAATGTGTTAACATCATGATATTTCAGCTTGAGAATAACATTGAAATGTATTTATATTTTACACTGTTTTAAGGATGTTCATTGTTGACCTCCATAGGAGATTTTTAGCAATAAAAAAGAATCCGTAACCGCATTCTGAATAAGATCACACAACACAGCACATTGTGATATTCTGAATGAAGTCACGTGATGCAGCGCAGTATGTTCCTTATACCGTGTTGGTCTATCAGAATACAAATAGGTTCCTCTGTACTGAATCAGTCTGTACATTGTGTTGGCCATCAGAGCAGAAGGATCTGCTGTTAGTTTAACTTGTCTGTATATTTTGTTGGGTTGTTAGAATACAGGAGGTCAGTGTAAATTAGCCTTGTCTGTTGATCATGCATGTTCTTCCCTTACATTCAACACCTCACACACCATATGAATGTAGCACTTCTGTATTGTCTTGTATTTACCAAGCAGTGTCTCACCTTCAGGAAGTCCAATGCTGATTCCTCACATTTCTTCTCTAGAACTGTTATCAGGGCATTAAGAGAAGTGATTTGATTGGACAGTTTGGAGATATTTTCATTTTCTACCATGGTAATTGTCTTCTCCATCTCCTCCAGTCTCTGGTGCAGTGTCTGCTCTTTATCTCTCAGGAGCTGGCGCAGCTGTTCAATCTCAGTCGCAATTTTCTGCTTTTCATCTCTCACCTTGTTCTGTCAGGATCAAAGAAATTAAGGTTAGATTCTGGGAAGCTTTCAATGAGCACCGCCATATGTAGTGTACAGGCAGAGGGAGCGGGGGCACAAAGCGTTCTGAGAGAAACCAAAAAAACTAGGGCTGCTGCCATATTTAGGTGTGCAGGCAGTGCTCAGCTAAAGATAAGCAAGAAAAAGGTGTTTTTTGCAGCTGCACACTCTTGCTAACTTCCCTTCTACTGTCTTAGTTCTCCGCTCCTCACTGGGCAGTGCACTGCTCATCAATACAGACCGCTCACTGAGCGGTTCCTTAACCACCCACCTCTCCTGCTGAGCTGTGCACTAACCACCCACCTCCCCTACTGAGCTGTGCACTGCCCACCAACACAGACCCAACCCCCACTGAGCTGTATGAATATACGACGTTACATCGCGGTGTTTACACCGCGATACCTTTACAACGCAGGCATTACAATGCAAGTCGTTACAACGACTTGCGTTGGAGGGCGCTGGACTTAGGAATAGTATGATTTACTATTCCAACTCCAGCCTACGTTGCAGTAGGGAAGGTGTTGGAATAGTAAATCATACTATTCCTTAGCCTAGAGCGCCATCCAGCGCAAGTCATTGTAATGACTTGCGTTGTAATACCCGCGTTGTAAAGGTATTGCGGTGTAAACACCGCGATGTAACCGATGTTTCCCGAGCTGTACACTACCCACCCACCCACCTCCCACCACTGAGCCGTGCACTATCCATTAGCACAGAACTTTATGGAGTTGTGCATTGATCACCACACTACCCTCCACTGAGCTGCATACTATCCACTTATATAGCCCCTGACTATGCTGCACATTTCCACCTACTCAGGCCCCACTGAACTGTGTACTGTGCTCCACCCTCAGACCACTGAGCTGTACACTGCTCACCCACCAAACTCCACACACAAACCCCACTGTGAGCTGAGTACTGCCTGCCCAAGAGCCCGACTGAGCTGTGCACTATCCTCCCAGGCAGCATTCCACTGAGCTGCATACTACCGACCCACATAGCCCTTCACGGACTGACCTGAGCCCTGCCCACCCACACAGCCCTCTACTAAGCTGGGTACTGCCCACCTGCGTAGCCTTCCACTGAGGTGTGCACTTCACACCTATGTTCCCAATGAGCAGTACACGACCCACCCACACAGAACCTCTTCAGACTGTTCATTGCCCACACACAGACCCCAAACAGCACCTGCTGCATTGAGTTGAGCATTCCCCACAGACAGTTCCCCACTGAGCTCTGTACTTTCCACCCACAACACCTCCCCCACTGAACTGTGCGCCAGTCATCCATACAGCCCCCATTGAGCTGTGCACTGCTCAAGCTCTCATTTCCTCAGTCAATCTTACCATTGAGGTGTGCACTGCTCAACCACATGGATCAGGACTGAGCTGCGTACTGCCCATCAACAAAGCCCCCGCTAAGCTGAACACTGCCCACCCAAGCCTCCCTCTTACTCGAGTACATTGGAACTGATTGATCATATCTGTGATAGTGTGAAGGAACTACATAAAATTAATGACTGTTTTAACTTTGATGAATGGAGCATCTAGTCTCAGTTGAAGAGCAAATTTTAGGGTGGGAGGAAGGGATTGGAAATATATCTGCCGGTCCTCCTGCCTTAAGTATTTCCAGGCAGGAGGCCGGCCTTGTCCTTTTATTACTGTAGGTCCTTAACAAAATCTGCATATCTTCTATCAACCGTTTCACCCAAGATAGAGAGCCCGCCCCTTCCAACGCAAGATATTCAAGAAAGGAGATGATCCAAATAAGAAATCTGATTATGGATCGCTGGAATCTGATGATAATGATACGTTTCAGGAAGATAATAGAAGTGATTAGGCTAATGATAGTTGATTTGCAATCTCAGGATTAGGCTGGATTCGAACACCCGATCTTCTGCTGCTCCTAGCTCCCAATTCCCAACTCCGGCTCCTAGCTCCGGTAAGCGTTTCCTACGTTTTCTCAACAAATATTCCCGTTTATTTTCTTTGACTCCGTGTTCAATTATTTAACCATTATACCGCATGTTTTGCCGCTCTGTGGTGCGGTAGCTCGCAGGATTAGTATCCGATTTCACCCGATTCCGCACACACACCTGAAGGAGCACTCGCCTCTAGCCGGCCGCCATATTCTTCCTGCCCCTCTATGTTTAAAGTCTTTGAGCGGAACTGCACAATCTCAAATGGTCTTGGAATCTGATTTAAGGATGTCTCCATTATGTGTAGATGAGTTTCACTACAAGACATTTTATAAGCCTGTGCAGTTCCGCTCTGTTTAAAGTCTTTGAGCGGAACTGCACAGGCTTATAAAATGTCTTGTAGTGAAACTCATCTACACATAATGGAGACATCCTTAAATCAGATTCCAAGACCATTTGAGATTCAAACCCATCATAAAAACTTAGAGAGCAGTTGGTGAAACATTAATACACTCTACTGCGAATCGGTATTTGGAAGTGTGAAAACGCAAAATAGGAAAATCCTTTTATTTACCTTGTTTTGCTGCTTTAGGTTAACTTAGCAAAAAACACCATTTTGCCGTCAATGTGTTTTATGCTTGCTGTGTGCCATAATAAACAATTGTATAATAAACAATCGTAGGCTTCGAACGTACACTGTGATAAAGATGTGAGGACACATCTGTCCCAGACATCAGCTGTGGTAAAATGTTTCTTTCTCTCAGAAATGAGGCTTTGAAAGGTATCTCAGAGTAACCTTGATAGTGAGCAGATGCAAGTGTTTCTTGTGTCTTAATCTCTATTGGATGAGCCCGTGAGGACACCGCACTAATGTAGTAAATGTATGAAGTCTTTGTTTCATTTTGCTATAAAAGAGAATGATTTCTCCTGCTAAAATGAGATCCTTTCCTAATTCTATGAAGGAGAATCTATGCCCGGTTTTGTATTGAATCTTGCTGTACATCGTGTACTTGCTAACTTGCTTCTGGCTAAATTCAGTGCTTTTACTAATTCTGAGTAAACCTTTAAAACGTACATCATTGTGTGTCATCTGTGACTGGACTACTTTATTTAAGGGATTGCTTCTATTTGACAGCCCAGTTGTGAAACTGGTCCAGTGGGCAGCACCAAAGTCATGAAAAGGGACTACACCATTTAGGCTCCAGAATAGTTTGTGCGAAGCCCCTGGAAGTGAGACGATTCCAAGGGCGCAGAGGCGGGGTCGCGTGCTGAGAGATCTGGTAGCAGAGCTGATGGTTCTGACTTGATCTGTGAAGATCCTGATGAGACCTGTGTAGGTAAATTGGACTTAGAGCCTGTAGTGTAGTTCCTATTTCCCTAATAGGCTCTGCGCATTGGAATAATATAACCTATAGGTTTGACATAGGGACTATACCGACCTGTAGTCCTATCGATTATATTAAACTTAATTACCTGTGCAAGCTAGCTCAGAGACCACTAGAAACTCCTTGAGAACAAGAAGGGAGTAGTTTCTGGCAACCGAAAAACATGACAACTTTGTTTCCCTTTAGAAGCGGAACATGTCTCAGAATCGTGGAAACAATAGATAACAGTTTCACTCATTCAATCGTGCATGCTTAGTTTCTACAGAGTTACACAGAAAGGAAAGACGGGCGTTTCAATAAAAAGGTTTTATTGAACAGTCTTGTTTCTTGTGTAAGAGATATGTGCTGTTATGATCACAAGACAGTATGCAAGATAAATAATGTACAGCGTAAGCAGTAGAAATAAATAATACTGCGCTAGCATTATCTTTTAGCATATATTTACGTACATAAATAACATGAGCTAAGAATGCGGGTACTCATACGATGCGTCTCTAAGCTAGTTCTACCCCAATGTACCTAACCTAGTCGAGGTGTAGGGAAGAGTAGAAGTAGGTGGAGTATTCTCTAGTATGGTAGACTAAGAGTATGTTAAGTCTAGTATGCCAAGAGTCCCTCTAGGATCTAGTCAGCTCCATACCTTGAGAATGAGAGAGGTGGGAATCTCTTGCCGGATCTGGAACTCTAACACCCTGCGAAGGGAGTCAGAACACTGGAAGCTGGATTCGTCTGCGTGCAGGAATGACAGCGTCTTCTCAGTGCGTCAGGCCGGGATACGGGCTCCTCTGAAGTCGAGGTCTCCTCTAACTTGCTTGGGCAAGGGAAGGTATATTTATACCTGGTAGGTGTTGTGGAATGTTAGCATTGACGTGAAGTCGGACAGAGGAAGATGTCAGGAATGAACCCTTAAGGTATAACGGTTCATACATAATAGATGAGTTCTTGGAGAAATCAATAGTCCTGTGCTAGGGGAACTCCCGAAGCTTAAGGGTCTGGTTTCTAAGAACTCGTTGTGACGTTAGGGTGGACGGATGTCGGTGACCATGCCTGTATTTGGAGTGCACGGTTAATGCCTAAATAAGGACAGGGATTCTATGCCTATATAAGGGCAAGGCGAATTGTGCCTATATAAGGACATGATTCAGGAAAACCTATATACGGACCCCTAAAGCGGAATACATTACCCACTCCATCTTCGAGTGAACGATAATACTAAATGCTAAACATTTAAATGCTAAACATAAAATTGAGTACCACATATTACTAAAAACATTTCTAAAAGCATTTTAAAAGAAGCTTTAAACTGTTGAAATGCAATAGGTACTGTACATTTAAAGCATTGTTTTCATTCTAAGCATATAACGGAAGTGGAATGCAACGTGAATGAAACAGTAATATATACATATGATGAAATGGTCGATAAGTTCTCACAATCAAAGCCATTGCACATCATGGAAGTAAATGAAATGTTAGACAAGTAAGGTGACAATGTGTCCCTGGAAGTATTCAAAGAAGTCAGTTTTATAAACTAGTTCTACTGTAAGCAGATTGTTCATTTGCCATGTCATTTCAAATTTTTTTTAAAAAGTTCAATTCTGTGAAAAGTTCCAAGTTTGAAAAATATGAAGGCCAAATTTCATTGTTGTCCTGGTACACTGTGAGCCGAATCAAAGCCAGTGTATGGGTCTGGCGTAAACATCAGATCATCTATTTCCGTAGCCAAAATATCATCCACCGAAGTTGGTGACATTTGGAACACCTCGTTCAGAAGGTTAATTGCACAGAGATGAGAAACATCGCCTTCAGCAGAAGATGCAATGTTCGCGTCCGTTGTTACCTGTGTGGCCGTTGATCCATCTCGTACCTCAGCAGCAGCCGGAAGCGTCTGTGAGATCTCAATGAATGCCGCCATCAGGATTGGAAGCCTCTGGGGACATCACACAGCATGGGCCGTTATCGGGTCCAGCAGAGTATCGATATCCGTTGGCATGACTGATGGGAGTGTTAGACAGATGTCTAGCACGCATTCTTCACCGCAAAACAGGCAGGGCCTGATTCACAGAACTAACTTATGTCAAAAACGTAAACGTAAACGTAAAGTTAGTACTTTTTAGGTATTCACAGAATACACTTACTCATTTTGGTATTCACAGAATAGTACTAACTTTACGTTTACGTTTTTGACGTAAGTTAGTTCTGTGAATCAGGCCCGCAGCGTAGAACAGGTAAGATGCAATCTTGCCAGATTGGTCTGAAGGACAGGAACCACGTTGTATTAAGTTCCCGTAGACGAGGCATGCCCAAAAGCTGTACTATTCGCTCACGGCATTTCCGTTCAAGGAAGGCTCTCTCCACATCGCTCGGAGTGATGTTGGCGAAGAGGCTTGCCATAGCGTAGTAGGAGGAATAGAAACAGAATTCCTGCAACAAGTGCTAGAATTAACGGCACACCACCAAACACCGAATGTGCGAAGTTTGGGATGATTCCGAGGACAGCCTGGAAAGGTGCTAATAGTCCGGAACAGATGGTCTTAAATACATGTACAATTCCGCTTGTATCTGACATATTAAAGATACGTCCTATCATTTCTACGAAATGTATAGGGCAGTTTGTGCGAATTAAAGCTTGTATCTCAGCCAAAGTCCTTGCAACTTGTAGATCATAGGTTTCTTTGGCCGAGGTCGAAGGCACTGATTGTTGTATAAGCATGGCTTTCATTCTGCTTAAAGTATCAAATCGTATAAAAGAGACATTCAACGAAGGCCATAGAGGCGACTCCCTGACTGTGTCTATTGGGGCAAACAATACTTGCATACAGCAAGTGACCCTGGAGTTGACCGTTACTAGATATGGGATGCCTGGCAACATGCCACAGCAACTTTGATCATTCAACATGAGGTAACTCCCATTAGAAAGTTGTCCAAACGTTGGATTAATCACAGCAGCTGGTGTACCCTGCTGGTGGCAGGACAAGTTTGCCACAGAACCATTACAAGCCCCGTGTAAAGAAATGTCCTGACAAATCAGTGAACCGCTTAGTGCATTTTCACAGTGTGTACTGCTTAGAAACACTTCACGATCCCCACTCCAACATCTATAGGTGTAAGGTAAATTCCAGGATGTCTTAATGTATTCTTTACCCAACCTTTCATATTTGCCTGCTTGCATCTGTTTAAGGCAATACTGAAACTGGAAAGTAGTCACAGGTAGACTAATTTTGCCATGAATAAGCCATTCCGTAGCTGGTTTTTCTGCCACTGTGAATGGTAATTTTTCAAGTTTTTCAATGCTCAGTACTGTATACTTTGCTCCCCTTTGTGCCAGTTCGATCTGTTTATCAGTTAGATTGTATTCTGCAAACAGAGCCGACGTGTTGATAAAACGCCAAGGCACATAGCCCGCACGCAAAGATTGCAGCGTCCAGCTTAATAACATAATAGAACGTAACTGAGATTGGCCTTGCTGTAACATGGCTAAATCTTGTTCCAGTATGTCGATAGCAGAGGATACAATACTGTCCAATGAATAAATTCTGGAGGACAAAGTTGTTAACCCATTGTCGACCACAGAGAGAGTTTTCTCTAAGTTAATACGATCAAGTTCACGTATTCGTTCTGCGGCCTCCATCTGTGACACCTTCCATGCTTCATTATAAGCAGCATAAATGCCGGCATATATGAAACGTTTTTGACGCGGTTTTCTTGGTCCAAGCAAGAATTCCCTAAGGTCTGCGTCTTCTTTAAGTAAAGATAAGTGTTGTTTCACATCCTTAAGTGTAGATTTTTGCAGCCAATCGAGGCATAATTTTCCTACACTGTATGTTGTTACTACCCCCGGATGCTGTCTTTGGACGTATCGTGGGTCTGGCCTATGAATAGTAAACCCCTGTGTTTTATTCAGGAATCTCTCTTGACAGTTGTTTGTGTCTGTGGGCCAGATCAACCATTTTCTCCAATCAGGATTTGTTCTGTTGAGTTGTAGTATGGTGTCAACTGTAACCGCTGCCTGTGTATTGTTATCACTTGCAGGTGTTGGTACAGAAGGTGCTTTCATGTCTTTAATCTTGGCTAACCCAAGGCAAGACGTTTGTTGGACCGTGTCATTCAAAAACATTATTTGCTGAGGGACGATACAGGCTCTAAATAAAGCTTCTATCCCCTGCACTTGCCAATCTTTAGTACCCCAGACAGATTTTGTGTCTATTGTGTCTTTCCATAAGTCGAAACCCTGTCTAGACAGTTGGGCAATAAAAGCTGCAGAGTAAATCTGTTTTGTATTTGTTAACATAATTTTCAGTCCTGTTTTGTTTACATTTCTATAGTAAAATGTTTCTGGATCAGATGTATTGTATCCTGAAAAATATGGAAACTTCTTAGCAAATGTTTTTGAACTACCTTTTGGTGGTGTAGGACAATGCTCCCATTGGTTAAACATAAACACATTTCTAGGTGTTGCAGATTTATGCAAAAAATGATGACCATAGTGGTTATAGCAATACAGCTGTTCATAGTCTGATGAACCCTCTAAATATTCA
This sequence comes from Calotriton arnoldi, assembly GCA_963921515.1. Taxonomy (NCBI): domain Eukaryota; kingdom Metazoa; phylum Chordata; class Amphibia; order Caudata; family Salamandridae; genus Calotriton; species Calotriton arnoldi. The sequence continues at coordinate 117,753 of CAWUFW010002319.1, forward strand.
TTATTAGAAAATGCAGCAGATTTTTCTAGGTCAAACATCATATCATTTACAGTTTCAAAGTCCCAATCATCAGAAAAGGTACTGGATGAAACAAAATCACTTAGTGAGATCTTAAATAAATGTGGAATGTTCAAATGTTCCGTCGGGCCAAAAATATCAAAATCTGTTTTGTCCCACACTATACCATCCTGTATAGGAACGGCTGTGATGTTCACTGCAGACAAGTCTCTTGTTTCACGATGGGATGATTTGTGAGGTTTCAAAAGTAAGTTCACTTCTTTTCTTTCAATGTCCAAATGGATGTATCTCCCATTTATAAGCACGCTCATAGTCATAACCAAAGCTAGCCAAAGCAGGAAGAAAAATATTCCAGAAATAACCCAAAGTTCAATCCATGGTGAAACTAGATAAGTCTTTTTCAAAAAATGTAAAAAGTCTTGTACTTGCTGTTTAAAAGTTTTTGATGCTGGCGACGTCTCGGGCTCACTCGGATCCTCAGAAAACGTATCAAAGTTAATGAAGTAGCCAGAAGCAGTTCTGTCAATTGTTGGAATTGCATCAGGATTTGTAGAAATCGCTGGGACCAGTTGATCACTTGTTACATTGGTGTAGACAGGTGTATTTGGACGAACTGTTACTTGTGTTTCAAGAGGGATGAGTTCCATAGCATTGTTGCTCAGTCCTTCATCTGTTACTGCTGAATTCTCGATGGTTATCAGTCTTTCAGTCTGAACCTCTTGGATAGTAGCGAGAGGAGTGTGTCTGCTACTAGGTCGGAGTCCACGAGGCCTACTATTTAGTATTGGCCACATACTGTGGTTTGATGAGGTCGATGGACACAAATCTTTTCTCCTTTTTTCCAGCAAGGGGCGGCAGAAGTACTGTTCTTGTTCCGTGTATGGCTAGGACAGGTACTGGTTGTCTGTAAGAAGGTCCAAATTCCTTCTTGTCCGCAATCTTCTCTCTGACTAGATCCCCAACTTTTGGAATCCAGACAGGCCTTGCTGGGACCGCCGGTTTTTCCCCAGTGGTGGTTGGCTGCAGGAATACGTTGCTTTGTTTCGTTCTTAGTTCATTTAAGTCCTGTAAAACAGCCAAACGATCTTTGATATCAAAGGGTTTATTTTCCACCACTGTGCCACTGCATTCCAGATCAGGCACCCACATTCTTGTCCCAAATAGAACCTCATATGGAGTGACCCCCCTAGAGAACTTCTTGGCAAGTTGTTTAATGAGCGTTGGACCCCATAAAGATGTTTGACCCACCCATCACCCGAACCTAATACCCTAGCTGTTATAGACTGCTTTATGTCCCGGTTTTTCCTTTCCACAACAGAATTTCCCTCAGGATGAAACAGAGAGGAGTACCGCAATGCAACGCCCAGACTGGCCATGGCGTCTTTGTAAGCCCGAGAGCTAAACACAGGGCCCTGGTCAGAATGTAGCGTGCCTATTGCGTATGTGCCGATAAAGACTCGCAAATCTTTTATAACAGTTCGAGCGTCAGCCGAGCGCTGAGGCCATATCCATAGGAACCTTGACTTAGTATTTGTGGGATTGCACTTGTCCATGAGGACGCCTGTGCATAGATAGTCTAATGCTGTCTAACAATGGTGTCTGTACTGGGCAGCTACATTCGTAGCATGGTGTCTGGTGGCTTTCTCGCTGTAATTTACAGTCTAAGCAGTTATTGATGAATATGTGTATTTCTGTTTTCATCCCAGGCCACCAGTACATCTCTTTTAATGTCAATATTGTTTTAGAGATCCCTTGATGTGACAGACCCTTCCCCAAATGTGTTTCATAAATCAAAGCTGCTCTACGTTCCATGTTTGGAATTACCCTATCCCCCACTCCAGGGATTCGAGCAAAAGGAACGTTGTTCGCATCAATTACATAAGAGTACTTGAGTGGAAACTTTTTTGGTAACGCTGCACCACTGCCTTTGCTCGTAGCATTGACAGCCAACATTATCTCACTGTCTATTTTCGTTTTTGAACGAGTGATCGCAGCTACGGAAGCCGTCTGAACAGCCCCCTTTGCGGCTTCGTCAGCCAATGAATTCCCTGCAACGTGAACGCCATCACGTTGATGACTCAGTGTATGGATCACGTGAGCCTTTGGTAGTTCGCTTTTTAACTGAACTACTTGTTCCCAAAGCGTTTTATGCTTTATTGTGCCACCTTTTGCATCTTTGAACCCGTTTTCAAGCCAAGTTTGTATATATTCATTATACGACTGCACACAGTAGAAAGAATCGCACACTATTAGTGTGGGGAATTCTCGATCTGTACTTTCAAGTGCCAGTTTGAATGCTTGTAGTTCAGCTCGCTGAGCTGTGCAATCTCCTAGAGATTGGGTTTTTGTGACCATAGGTCTGAATTTGCCATCGCGCATGCGACCTTTAACGATTGCGCACGCTGCACTGTAAGCTTGCTTACTCCCTGTTGCGGGTTGTGCGGATCCGTCAGTGTAAATTATGAATTCGTACTGATCGAGAGGCAGAATCTCAGTGGGCAGAGGACATTCATGTTCATATTGCAGGAACGCTTGTGTTTTTAAATCGGGATCAAAAACATATTCAACATCTGTTGCAGCAAGAGAATTAACCCATTGTATCCATCTAGGATGTAATGCTTTAGCATTTGGAATGCTCGCTTTTGTTACCGCCTCTAAGGCCGGTACTGGGGTTACGACAATAATGCGTTTCCCTTGGGCTAGAGCTCTTTCTTTTGCTACAGCGGTTTGAACTGCTGTCAGAATTTTTTCTGTTGAAGTGAAGCGCATTTCTGCTTGTGTATACAAGTGTGATTTGTATGCAATTGGTACTTTTTCACCCTCATTAAATGTTAAGTAGGTGAATCCGCATTGACCCGAAATTATTCGGATCACTAAATTGCGTTGACTTACGCGTGTTTGTAAGTGATTTGTTGCTAACATGTTAGCCTGGAGTGAACGCAAGATTTCTGTGTGTTCTTGTGTCCAATTTTTGATTGAAAAATCAGGTTTGATTAATGCGTAGAGAGGTTTAACCCTTTCTGCGTAATTTAGAATGTAAGTTCTTCCAAAATTTAGGAAACCCAGGATGGATTGTAAATTTTTCAGCGTCTTTGGAGGTTGGAGCAGCGCACACCTTTCTAAAAAGTTGGCTGCCAAGCTCTTGCCTTCACTTGAAAGCTCATATCCTAGAAACAGGACATTGAGATGGGCAATTCTGGACTTTTTGAAGTTGAATTTGTAGCCCTCAGAGGCGAAGCCCAGTATAATGGTGCTCACCCTGTTCAAGTGTTTGTCCAGGTCATCGTCTGTCAGATAGATGTCATCGACATATGACAATGCCTCATTATCATAAATTTGTAGTAACTCCGTTACTCTCGCTGAGAATAACCCCGGGCTGTTCTTGAACCCTTGTGGGAGTCGACAAAATTGACGCTGGGTCCCCATTATTGAGAAAGCTGTTAAGTACCTGCTTCCAGGTGCTATGTTTTGACAAAAGAAACCATTTGAGATATCCAATGTGGTTTTGTATTTTTTACGCACAATGTTATTCATTAATGCTGTACTATGTGCATTTTGCACTGCAAATGTTTTTGAACAAGTGTTTAAGTGTCTGTAATCCAAAACTAGACGATAGGTATTGTCTGGTTTGGAGACAGGAAACAAAGGATTGTTCATTGAAGAGGTGCATGTTTCAATCACCCCTTGGTATTCAAGTTGATCTAAGATCTCCCTGACCTGTTTTTTAGCTTCTTGCTTTATTGGGTACTGCCTTTGTGCAGTAGGTTCATTTTTCAGATGTATTTTATGGTGAGGTGAATCCTCATCCCATCCTACATGATTTTTGTATAATGCTGGGGCCTGGGCAACTGCCCATTTCCTGGCATAAGTATATTTTAGATGAATTGGAATATGGTTAGAGAAGGCAGGCATAATAATGTCCTCGCCATGTGGGCACTCCCTGACAAATTGTGGTGGCCAGTCTTTTTCTGCTAGAAGTATGTCATAGCCCCTTGAAAGTTTTTCCCAAAAAGTGCTTTCACCTGTCTAGGTATGTCTCCCTCCATCCGGAGTGTTATTTCATATAACTTTTGTGGAGTACTAACCCTGGTGTCTACAGTCTCAACTGTAATGTACTCATTCAAGTCCACTATCTCCAGAAGTTCCTTCAGGTTCTGGCGAGCTATTGTGACTTCTGCTGCACTGTCCAGCATTGTCTGAGCCCATTCTCCGTTCTTGAGTTGTGTTCTCAGTATCCTCGGCATGTCTGACCTTCAGACCTGCTACCTTCTTCTTTGAGAATTGAGGTTTTGATTTATTTTTCGGAACGTGTTTGTCGTCTTTCGATTTCACGCGTTCTTCTCTATGTTCTGACCGTCCTCTTCTTTCCGATGTCTGTGACGAGATCTGAAAGGTACGAGAGGAACGTGTATCAGTATCTTGATACCTGTCAGGCTTTTTCAAATTATCCCTATTCCTGAGGTTATACCTCCTTTCAGAGGGCTCCTTTTGAGGAGACCTACCTCGGGATTGAGAACGTTTCTCTGAATTATTTTTATTAGTTTCCCACTTCTTTTTAGAAGATGTAGGAGTTTGTTTAATAGAGTCCTTCTCAGGACTTTCAGATAGTTTTGGCTTCACTGGTCTTCCACCCAAACTATCTCTGCCTAATTCTGCATATGATTGTTCTATTATTCTGGGTAGCTCAGTTTGATGTTCTGTAACATCGAATTCCCTTAATCGTTGGCGGATCGCCACTGCTGCTGCCTCCCCTTTAATATTAGATAATATTATTGTTGAGACCTGGTCGAAATTTTTTAGTAATTTCATACCTAAATTTAGAGCAGGCTCTGCCCCGTATTCGTTTTGAATTTGTTTCAGGACATCTGGTATTACTGCAATTGATGGAATACCATGTGTTTTAGTATAGATGGCAGCAAAGACTGAGCCCCAAGTGGTACAGTCTTCCAGTTGTGGTGTGATCCCCATTGGTAAACAGATTGTTAGGATTCTGTGTTTCTCATACGGGCTAGTATTTGGAAATACTGCTTCGATTTGAGTAATTTTTTGAGCTATCCAAAATGGAATTTGCTCACGTTTTGTGGGCATTTTTCCCATGACTGCGTATAGAGTCTGTGGTGTAATTTTTAGTGTATTCCCCTGTTGAGGAGTTTGATTTGGAAGTGTCAATGGTGGTTGGACTGTGAAAGTCCGCATGACATATTGGACTAATTGTCTGTAGATTTTTATTAACTCTTGTAGTTGAGTAAGTAGTTCCTCATCTGACATTATATCGAGTTCAGGATGAGGAGTGTAGCCGGCTAGGATCGGCCATGTTGCTCCTGGTCTACCTAGTGGACCGAGCCTGGTAATGTTTCTGTGATGTTTTAGGGCGCCTTTAAACCAGAGCTGATGCTCCTGGTATGTTAGTGGAATTTCAATATCCTCGAAAGGAATATATTCCTCTGGTGGATCATCTTCTTTGTAGAAGTGAAACAGTCTTGTTACTGAATTTGATTCAGGAAATATGACCCATGAATAGAATACCTCTGTCTGAAAGGATTCGTGTGCCTCTATCACGAAAACTGCTCTACCTCCTCTTGGTGGTAGGCCGTGTTTTATAAGTTTTAGAGTGATGGCTCTTCTTAAGTTTGGATTGATGTCTATAACACCCTCCTCAGGTTCATTTAAACCTGTAAAGTTAAAAACTGTTGCTATGGCTGGATCAGCCGCAGCTCCACCGGTGTCGGTGGCATTTTCCCTGTTGGACATTTGTTTTTTGAAAAATGCAGAACAAGTTTCAAGGAAACAAAAAGATAAGGTGCACAATATTTTGGAACACTGTATCCTTCAACGTTGAACAAACCAAACAACTAATATATAGGGTGCTTCCCTATTTAGTTATGGCGGATATTTAACCCTACCCACTCCGGACGTCTTATGGAGTATGTGAGTAGGGGTCTCTGAGAAAAGCACGAATTAGTTACTCAGTATCTAGCGTTAAATTACTGCCTTACCAAACCGTTGGGCGCCATGTAGTGTAGTTCCTATTTCCCTAATAGGCTCTGCGCATTGGAATAATATAACCTATAGGTTTGACATAGGACTAAGGTCGGTATGTCCCTATCGATTATATTAAACTTAATTACCTGTGCCAGCTAGCTCAGAGGCCACTAGAAACTCCTTGAGAACAAGAAGGGAGTAGTTTCTGGCAACCGAAAAACATGACAACTTTGTTTCCCTTTAGAAGCGGAACATGTCTCAGAATCGTGGAAACAATAGATAACAGTTTCACTCATTCAATCGTGCATGCTTAGTTTCTACAGAGTTACACAGAAAGGAAAGACGGGCGTTTCAATAAAAGGGTTTTATTGAACAGTCTTGTTTCTCGTGTAAGAGATATGTGCTGTTATGATCACAAGACAGTATGCAAGATAAATAATGTACAGCGTAAGCAGTAGAAATAAATAATACTGCGCTAGCATTATCTTTTAGCATATATTCACGTACATAAATAACATGAGCTAAGAATGCGAGTACTCATACGATGCGTCTCTAAGCTAGTTCTACCCCAATGTACCTAACCTAGTCTAGGTGTAGGGAAAGAGTAGAAGTAGGTGGAGTATTCTCTAGTATGGTAGACTAAGAGTATGTTAAGTCTAGTATGCCAAGAGTCCCTCTAGGATCTAGTCAGCTCCATACCTTGAGAATGAGAGAGGTGGGAATCTCTTGCCGGATCTGGAACTCTAACACCCTGCGAAGGGAGTCAGAACACTGGAAGCTGGATTCGTCTGCGTGCAGGAATGACAGCGTCTTCTCAGTGCGTCAGGCCGGGATACGGGCTCCTCTGAAGTCGAGGTCTCCTCTAACTTGCTTGGGCAAGGGAAGGTATATTTATACCTGGTAGGTGTCGTGGAATGTTAGCATTGACGTGAAGTCGGACAGAGGAAGACGTCAGGAATGAACCCTTAAGGTATAACGGTTCATACATAATAGATGAGTTCTTGGAGAAATCAATAGTCCTGTGCTAGGGGAACTCCAGAAGCTTAAGGGTCTGGTTTCTAAGAACTCGTTGTGACGTTAGGGTGGACGGATGTCGGTGACCATGCCTGTATTTGGAGTGCACGGTTAATGCCTAAATAAGGACAGGGATTCTATGCCTATATAAGGGCAAGGCGAATTGTGCCTATATAAGGACATGATTCAGGAAAACCTATATACGGACCCCTAAAGCGGAATACAACAAGCCAAACACCCTACCTTTATGGTATAGGCAGTTGTGCCCCGAGATTTAAATTGTCCCTGCCCACATTTCAGTCTGGATCAGAGACAAGACGGTCTGTGAGATGAACCGAAGACAACGACGTGAGTGTCAATAGGAACTAATGGGTATGTGTGAGTCAGAGTGAAGTAACCGCAGTGCAGTTTGGGACTTGTAGTGTTATAGATGGACTTTGAAGTGAAATATTATGTTGTTTTAATTCTTGGATTTGTAGGAACAGCTGTCATTGTCATTTTAATGTTGTTTTGGAAATTTTAAGTTGAACTCCGGAGCTAGAAAATATATTGTATTGTCTGCCAAGATGAGGTTTACTGTGAAGCTTTATCAGTGACACCAAGATAGAGGCATAATTTACTATTGGATGGGTGTACTAATTAGAGGCTAGGTGCCATTTGATTTTAAGTGCATGTGGACAGAGGAACTGCTCAATGCAAGCTCTAGCAGGTCGAGAGATTGCTATTGAATCAATGTGCTCTGAAAATAGTAAAATCGTACTTTCTTTAGAAATGCAGGCAAGGTTGAGTTAGGGAAACAAGCAAAAAAAGAGGCTCAAACTATAGTAAAATCTGATCATGCACAGGCAGTGACATCACTGGGTGCTGCACAGAGACAGGCTGACACGCTGCTATTTTTGGACTTTTGAGCTAGTTGTGCTGTCATTGGTGGACTAGTTGTGAGCTCTTGGAACGTAGAAAAGCTTCAGAAGAAGGGCAAAACATTGTTTTAGGAGAGGAAAATGGGCGCAGCACCCAAAAAAGCACAAGGCGACATAGAAAAGGAAGAGAAGTTGATGCCTGAAGGAACACCAGCTAGGGAAATGGCAGTCAAAAAAGGGTTACATATCTGTATCTGGTTGACGCAGTTATGCCAGTATGCTAGGAAAGATGGGAACTTGAAGTTTCCTGAGAAAGGCTCCTTTAGCAGACTGTTAGAAATGGGGGTCTCTAGTTGGCAATGGCTGGCCACTGTCCAAGTAGGGACCCTTCTTCCTAAGTCAGAGTGAGAGGGCTACACCCTTTGATAACCCCTGCTCCACCCTGTGGTAACGTAGCACGAGCAGCTAGGCTTATCTCAGAGGCAGTGTGTGAAGCATTTATGACCATACACAGTAACACAGTGAGGAACACTACAAAGGGACACCACACAAGTAGTTATCAAAAATAAGTATCTTTATATATAGACTTAACACAAGACCAATAACGATAAAAAGCCACAGTACTGAAAAATAGGATTACTCTTGAAATGCTGCAAAAATAGTTCAAAGTTGCCAAGAGGAGTTCAGTTCAAAGCAGTGGTCTCTGCGACCCTTTTACTTACAAAGTACCTGGATTTCGTAGCAAAACCAACAAATTGTCGCAAAGAAGCTGTAGCGATGATTTTCTGCACGCGAGGCCGGCGATGCGATAAATCCTTGCCGCGAGGGAGGATGATGCGCCGATCTGCTGGTGCGTGGGGAGACGATGCGACAAACTTCTGCACGCTAGGCCGTTGATGCGATGACTCCTTGCCGCGAGGGAGGAGGCGATGCGATGATCCTGTTGCGTGTGCGATCAGGTTGCGATGCGAAGAAATGGCGCTCCGCGAAGGAGCGACGATCCTGATGCGATGCGATGAAAATGGCAGACGCCCGGCGTCCGCGCTGCGATGTCGTGAAGCGATGATCTCGGTGCGATGATCTCTTGGAGTTAGCAAGCACTTGGAAGCCCGCAAACGTGCGATGAGACGATCTTTGGTTGCGAGCACTCAGCGGCAGCAGCGCGATGATTTTTCGGGCGCTTTCGGCTGCGGCGGCTCGCAAATGTGCGTTAGCGACGATTTCAGCACTCTCTTCTCTGTAGTAGAACTAGAGGCCCTGGAACTCACAGGAGCCTCACCTGCAGATAGAAATCCTCGCTGGGAGGAATCAGGAGGCTGGTGGTGAAGTCTGATGTGCCTGAGACTTCAACAGGAGGCTAGCTCTCTCCTAGCCCTTGGGTGATTGCTTTAGCAAGATTAATAAAAGTTCTCTCAAAGTCCTTTTCCCTCTTCTTCCAAGTCCAATGGTAACCACTGCAGGCCAATCCAAGAAACAGCACACAAGCACAAGGATAGTCACCTCCTGCAGATTCCTTCAGTTACACGGACAGAGGTTCGTCTTGATATCCAGGAGCAACACACTTTGTAGGGGTTTCAGCACAGATATTTATACCCCAAAAGTCTTTGTTCTCAAAAGCTACAAGTCACTGAGCCTAGCCAGAACCAGTTCTGTTCAGTCCTGGAGCACTTTGTTTACCAGGATGCATCCTTCCTTTCAGGAAGAGGGGGTCTGCTATCAGACGCACAGTGGGAGGTGGAGCCATCATTCACCTTTCCAGGCACAGCCCTATTCAAGTCAAGGAGCTACCCCTCCCCATACTCCAAACACAGGTCTCTCTATTCAACCCAGGTCTGGCTCAGCCTGCCCTGTCCCTCCAAAACCAGACAGCCAATACACATAACAGCAGAGCACACTGGAAGGCTTAGGCAAGAAAATACCTACTTTCTAAAAGTGGTATTTTCAAACACAGAATATAAAAATAAACCACTAAAAGATGTATTTTAATATTCTGAGCTCAGGCATACTAAATTCGTTTTTCTACCATGTTCCTGGGGTCAGTTAGGACTATAGCATGTAATAGTCAAACTACTCATTCTGGCCTATGGGGAACAGGTAGCCTTACAGTAGTGAAAAACGAAATTGGGTGTAATTCACTACCAGGACATGCTACACACACCAAGGCATGTCCTACCTTACACATACAATGCACCCTACCATAGGGGTGACTTACATGATGCCAAGGGAAGGTTCAGGGGCTGGGAAGTGGGTACACTTCACAGCCAAGATGTCAGTTCTGGACTGCACACAGACCCTGCAGTGGCAGGTCTGAGACATCATTTACAAGCTGCTTCTGTGGGTGGCGCAAACCAGCGCTGCAGGCCCACCAGCAGCATTTGGTTTACCAGCCCTGGGCACACACAGGCCACGCTACTAGGGACTAACAGATAAACCAAATAAGCCAATCCTGGATATACCAATTCACATGTCATCTTTACACAGGGAGCATTTGCGCTGTGGCACTGAAGGGCAGTGGCACAGCGCCCAGAGCATCTAATACCAGCAAAAACAGGGGGACAACAGCGAAAAATGGAAGGGAGACCCACGCCAATGGTGCCAGGTCTAACACGTGTCCCCTCCAGCTGAAATGTGGGGAGAACTACCCATCCCCTTGGAAGTTCTCATCACTAAGGCGGAAAAATCTGGACAGACCATCAGCATTGGCGTGTTCTGTACCAGGGCGGTGTTCCACCGTGAAGTCCATACCCTGTAGGGAAATGGACCACCTCAACAACTTGGGATTCTCACCCCTCATCTGCATCAACCATCTGAGGGGCCTGTGGTCTGTCTGAACCCGGAAGTGAGTCCCAAACAGGTATGGTCTCAGCTTCTTTAGTGCCCAGACCACAGCAAATGCCTCACGCTCAATTGAACTCCACCTCTGTTCCCGTGGAAGTAACCTCCTACTGATGAAGGCTACAGGTTGGTCTAGTCCCTCCTCATTTATCTGTGACAGAACGGCCCCCACCCCATGCTCTGAAGCATCTGTCTGGACAACAAATTCCTTAGCAAAATTGGGCGCCTGGAGTACGGGTGCTGTACACATGGCAGTCTTGAGGGCATCAAAGGCTTTCTGACAGGTGTCAGGCCAGTTCACAATCTTTGGCTGCTTCTTGGAAGTCAGCTCAGTCAAGGGTGCAACAATGTTGCCATACCCCTTGACAAACCTCCTGTAGTAACCCGTGAGTCCTAAGAAGGCCCTCACTTGGGCCTGGGTCCTTGGGGGCTCCCAAGCCAGGATGGTTTCAATCTTGGGCTGCAGGGGTGCCACCTGGCCACTCCCCACCTGGTGTCCCAAGTACACCACAGAACCCTGCCCAATCTGGCACTTACTGGCCTTGATTGTGAGGCCTGCTCTGCGCAGCACCATCAACACTTCCCAGAGGTGGCGCAAGTGGTCCTCCCAGGAGGAACTAAACACTGCAATGTCATCCAGGTAGGCGGCACTGAAATCCTCCAGCCCAACCAACACCTGGTTGACCAACCTCTGAAAGGTGGCAAGGGCATTCTTCATCCCAAAGGGCATCACTCGGAACTGGTAGTGCCCATCTGGTGTGGAGAATGCTGACCTCTCCTTTGCCCCATCAGTTAAGGCGATCTGCCAGTACCCAGACGTCAGATCAAACGTGCTGAGGTACCGGGCAGCCCCTAACCAATCTATGAGCTCATCAGCTCTGGGGATGGGGTGCGCGTCGGTCTTCGTGACCGAATTGAGACTTCGGTAGTCCACACAGAACCTAAGTTCAGGGGTGGCACCAGGCGTCGCAGCTTTTGGTACCAAGACCACGGGGCTGGACCAGGGGCTGCTAGAGGACTCAATCACCCCTAGGGCAAACATTTTGGAGACCTCCTCCTTAATGCAAGCCCTGACCCTGTCAGTCACTCTGTAAGCCTTGTGCTTAACAGGAGGACTGTCCCCGGTATCCACCTCATGGACGCACCAATCAGTGACACCAGGAACCAGGGAGAACAAATCAGAAAATTGCCCCAACAGTTGGTGACAATCTCTCTGCTGCTCAGGGGTCAGTGTGGTGGAGAGGATCACACCCTCCACTGACCCATCCTTCTCTCCTGCACACAGGAGGTCAGGAAGAGGCTCACTCTCCTCCTCCATCCCAGCATCTGTGGCAAGAAGCATGCCCACTTCAGACCTCTCAAAGTGGGGCTTCAGGCGGTTCACATGCAGGACGAGCAAGGGGTTCCTGGGAGATTGAAAGTCCACCAAGTAGGTAACTGGACTTTTGCGCTCCACCACCTCAAATGGACCGGTCCACTTATCTTGGAGCGCACAAGTCTCCACTGGGGCCAGTACCCAAACCTTCTGACCAGGTTGAAATTCGACCAGAGTGGCATTCTGGTCGTGCCAACGTTTCATTTCCTCCTGGCTGGCTTCCAGATTTGCTTCAGCAATTTTTCTGAAACGCCGAGTCTGGTTCCTGAAGGCCAACATGTAGCTAAATACATCTTAGGGAGGTTTCATGGGAGATTGCTCCCAGCCTTCCTTGACCAGACTCAGAGGTCCTCTAACCGGAAGGCCATAGAGCAGTTCAAAGGGACTGAACCCTAAGGACTTCTGTGGCACCTCACGGTAGGCAAACAACAGGCATGGCAAGAGGACGTCCCACTTACGCCTCAGGGGCTCTTCTAGGCCCATGATCATGCCCTTCAAGGTCCGGTTGAACCTTTCAACCAGACCATTACCTTGGGGGTGGTAAGGAGTGGTGAACTTATAAGTTACCCCACACTCCTTCCACAGAGACTTCATGTACTGGGAGATGAAGTTGGTCCCCCTGTCAGACACCACCTCTCTGGAGAACCCCACACGGGAGAAAATCCCCATCAGTGCATGTCCCACCACGGGGGCCGTCACTGTCCTGAGCGGGATGGCTTCGGGGTACCGGGTGGCATACTCCACCAAGACCAGGATGAACCTGTTGCCCATGGCTGTCTTGGGGTCCAGAGGCCCCACAATGTCAATGCCCACTCGCTCGAATGGGGTACTAACAACTGGAAAGGGCTGGAGTGGGGCCTTGATCTTCCCCCTACTCTTCCCACTTGCCTGGCAAGTCTCACATGTCCTGCAATGAGTGTCTGAACTCTTGCCCATCTGGGGCCAATAGAAGTGGGTGGCCAGCCTCTCAAAGGTCTTGGTCTGCCCCAGATGTCCTGCCAATGGAATGTCGTGAGCCAACCCCAGTAGGAAGGCTCTGAAGCACTCGGGTACCACCAGCACACGGGCTGACCCCGGCTCAGCAGCCTTAGGCTCGGTATACAGGAGACTGTTCTCCAAATAAATCAGATGTGAACCAGACATGTCACCTTCTGCCTGGGCTGCAGCCTGTCGCCGCATACCCTCAAGAGAGGGGCAAACTCTCTGCTGCTCACAAAATTCCTCCCTGGTGGGTCCCCCTTCCTGCTGCCAATGGGTCAGCTCAGGCAGGACCCAGAGTTCGGCGATCTGCTCCCCGGTAGGCTCCAGGGCATCCCCCTCAGGGTCTGCTCCCTCCTGGGCTGTGGGAACCAAGGGGGCCGGCTCCCCGCACCCCCTGCCCCATCTCTCTAAGGCAGGGATCTGGGCCATACTCTCAGGCTCCAGGTCCTTCTCAACACCCTCCTTGGCTGCCATGGACCGAGTGGTAGCACACGCCCACTCAGGCAGACCCAACATCTCTAAGTGAGATTTCCTCTCCACCGTAGCCCACGGGGAGTTCTCTAAATCATTGCCCAACAGACAGTCTACAGGCATGGCGGGCCTCACAGCCACTTGAAGAGTTCCTGAGACCCCCCCCCACTCAAAGGGAACCTGAGCCACCTCACATTGGCTCTCTGAGTTGTCTGCGGATACTACTGGGTAGAATGCATGGGGGACAACCTGCTCTTTGGACACCAACCGGGAGCTGACAGCAGTTATACTGGCTCCTGTGTCTCTTAGAGCCTCCACCCTATGGCCATTGATGGTCACCCACTTCCTGTACTTTTTAGTGTTGGCAGGCAGTGCAGGCTTAGGGACCATCTCAAAGTCTCCTAATGAGACAAGGGTCAACTCTACGGGATCCCACCCACTTTGGGCACCCATCTCCTCCCCTCCCAGGGCTACACTAGCAAGCTGGCGGGGTGCTGCGCGGGGTGGTGCATTGGTATCCCTCTGAGGACACTGGGGATCAAAGTATTTGTGGCCCACTTGACCACACTTAAAACAAGTAAGGGGCCCCCTCTGAACAGGCCTACCTGTCGGGGGCACTGGCTTCTGCTCTTGGGGAGGCTGGGACACCACTGCTTGGTTCCCTTGGGAAATACTTTGGGGCCCTCTTTGGAACTCCCTCGGTTTACCCCTGTCCCCCCCACTTCTCTGCTGGGGACCCTGCCCACCTTTGGCGAAGTCTCCCACTGGACCCTTGCGAACCCGGGTGCTCACCCAGCGGTCCGCCTCCTCAGCAAGCTTCCTAGGGTTAGTCAGCTTGCAATCAATCAGGTGCTGGCGTAGCTCAGGAAAACAGTTACTAGATAAATGCTCCCATGCAATCAAATCATAAAGCTGCTCAAAAGTTTCTACTTTGCTACCTTTTACCCAGCGTTCCATTGCTCTGCAAAAAAAAGACACATATTCAACCCACGTGGTACCCTCTAGCTTCTTGCAGGTCCTAAACCTCTGCCTATACATCTCAGGGGTCAAACCATAGTGGGTCATCAACGCTTCCTTCATGTGGCCATAAACCATTCGACTTTCAGGGGGCAGGTCCAACAAGGTATCCCTCCCCTCACTCACAAAGCGTCCCCACAACCCCGCTCCCCAATCCTTCTCAGGGACCCGGTGGGACACCATGGCTAATTCATAAGCGGCAAACCATTGCCCAATATCTTCACTTTTGTGGAAATCCTTAATAACCTCCTTGGGTGTATACACCCTACTCTCAGGATGCACTACAGGTATGCTGCCACCAGAGGGGAGATCTCTATACTCTTTGCTTTAATCTCCAACTCCCTCAATATTCTCTCATGCTCAAGTTTCATTTTCATAATCTCAAATTCTAACTTCTTGTTCTCTAGGTCCCTCTGACCATCCATTTTAAGCTTAGCCATCTCCATATTATGCCGCCTATCTCTCTCCCTGTCCTCCATCTCCTCTGGGGACAGACCCTTAGCGGACACACTAGTGCCCGGGCTGGAAAGTGCTTTATCTCCTACTAAGTCTACTACTTCGCCCTGCTGCTCTCCTGCATTCTCTTCCCCCTCCACAAGCTCTCCCATATTCTTAGGGGCATCCCTGGCTTCTAGCCAGGCCTTCAGCGCCTTGTAATACTCCTCCCTTCTAGTGAGACCTGTGATAGGGACTGTGAATTGTTTGCAAAAATATTTGAGCTGCTTGGCATTGTAGGTTTCTAATTTCTCTTCTTCCCAGGAGAGATCCTCCGAGGCATTGGATCTGGGCTTGCCCATTGTAGCAATAACTGGCAATATTAATCAAAAATAGAATCAAAAACCTCAAAAACGTATGTGGTTGCGTTATGGTCTGCACTCACTAGTAGTGTACACTATAATTACTGTATGCGATCATAAATGCAAGTCCAGATCCTCACCGCTGACCACCAATGTTAGAAATGGGGGTCTCTAGTTGGCAATGGCTGGCCACTGTCCAAGTAGGGACCCTTCTTCCTAAGTCAGAGTGAGAGGGCTACACCCTTTGATAACCCCTGCTCCACCCTGTGGTAACGTAGCACGAGCAGCTAGGCTTATCTCAGAGGCAGTGTGTGAAGCATTTATGACCATACACAGTAACACAGTGAGGAACACTACAAAGGGACACCACACAAGTAGTTATCAAAAATAAGTATCTTTATATATAGACTTAACACAAGACCAATAACGATAAAAAGCCACAGTACTGAAAAATAGGATTACTCTTGAAATGCTGCAAAAATAGTTCAAAGTTGCCAAGAGGAGTTCAGTTCAAAGCAGTGGTCTCTGCGACCCTTTTACTTACAAAGTACCTGGATTTCGTAGCAAAACCACGCAAAGAAGCTGTAGCGATGATTTTCTGCACGCGAGGCCGGCGATGCGATAAATCCTTGCCGCGAGGGAGGATGATGCGCCGATCTGCTGGTGCGTGCAGAGACGATGCGACAAACTTCTGCACGCTAGGCCGTTGATGCGATGACTCCTTGCCGCGAGGGAGGAGGCGATGCGACGATCCTGTTGCGTGTGCGATCAGGTTGCGATGCGAAGAAATGGCGCTCCACGAGGGAGCGACGATCCTGATGCGATGCGATGAAAATGGCGGACGCCCGGCGTCCGCGCTGCGATATCGTGAAGCGATGATCTCTGTGCGATGATCTCTTGGAGTTAGCGAGCACTTGGAAGCCCGCAAACGTGCGATGAGTCGATCTTTGGTTGCGAGCACTCAGCGGCAGCAGCGCGATGATTTTTCGGGCGCTTTCTGCTGCGGCGGCTCGCAAACATGCGTTAGCGACGATTTCAGCACTCTCTTCTCTGTAGTAGAACTAGAGGCCCTGGAACTCACAGGAGCCTCACCTACAGATAGAAATCCTCGCTGGGAGGAATCAGGAGGCTGGTGGTGAAGTCTGATGTGCCTGAGACTTCAACAGGAGGCTAGCTCTCTCCTAGCCCTTGGGTGATTGCTTTAGCAAGATTAATAAAAGTTCTCTCAAAGTCCTTTTCCCTCTTCTTCCAAGTCCAATGGTAACCACTGCAGGCCAATCCAAGAAATAGCACACAAGCACAAGGATAGTCACCTCCTGCAGATTCCTTCAGTTACACGGACAGAGGTTCGTCTTGATATCCAGGAGCAACACACTTTGTAGGGGTTTCAGCACAGATATTTATACCCCAAAAGTCTTTGTTCTCAAAAGCTACAAGTCACTGAGCCTAGCCAGAACCAGTTCTGTTCAGTCCTGGAGCACTTTGTTTACCAGGCTGCATCCTTCCTTTCAGGAAGAGGGGGTCTGCTATCAGACGCACAGTGGGAGGTGGAGCCATCATTCACCTTGCCAGGCACAGCCCTATTCAAGTCAAGGAGCTACCCCTCCCCATACTCCAAACACAGATCTTTCTATTCAACCCAGGTCTGGCTCAGCCTGCCCTGTCCCTCCAAAACCAGATAGCCAATACACATAACAGCAGAGCACACTGGAAGGCTTAGGCAAGAAAATACCTACTTTCTAAAAGTGGTATTTTCAAACACAGAATATAAAAATAAACTTCACTAAAAGATGTATTTTAATATTCTGAGCTCAGGCATACTAAATTCGTTTTTCTACCATGTTCCTGGGGTCAGTTAGGACTATAGCATGTAATAGTCAAACTGCCCATTCTGGCCTATGGGGAACAGGTAGCCTTACAGTAGTGAAAAACGAAATTGGGTGTAATTCACTACCAGGACATGCTACACACACCAAGGCATGTCCTACCTTACACATACAATGCACCCTACCATAGGGGTGACTTACATGATGCCAAGGGAAGGTTCAGGGGCTGGGAAGTGGATACACTTCACAGCCAAGATGTCAGTTCTGGACTGCACACAGACCCTGCAGTGGCAGGTCTGAGACATCATTTACAAGCTGCTTCTGTGGGTGGCGCAAACCAGCGCTGCAGGCCCACCAGCAGCATTTGGTTTACCAGCACGGGGCACACACAGGCCACGCTACTAGGGACTAACAGATAAACCAAATAAGCCAATCATGGATATACCAATTCACATGTCATTCGCGCTGTGGCACTGAAGGGCAGTGGCACAGCGCCCAGAGCATCTAATACCAGCAAAAACAGGGGGACAACAGCGAAAATCGGAAGGGAGACCCACGCCAATGGTGCCAGGTCTAACACAGACCAAATCTTGAGTACTTGAGAAAGAGAATGTTCATTATGAATCCTCCCCCTTAGACCCATGCAGTTTGAGGCTTTATATCGATGTGAACAGATGGCGAGAGAAACAAGCATTTGCAATGCAAATTGGTCTCGCATTTGGCAGAGTTTGGGCTATTGGAGGTGTAAATGACAATGTGTTTTACTGAGTTTGTGGCATGCTGGCGTGGGTTTGAATTTGTGGTAGATACCAGTAGTGGCATTGCGGTTCTGGAAGACATCCTGATAACTTGGAAAGAGCTTTTTTAGGAAGCAGCAGAAATAAATAATCTGTCAAAGAAATACTGCATTATATGCTGATGGCCAGGGGTGTTTTTGGGTAGAGGGAGGTTGAAATGAAAGACATGAGGGGTTTCATAATGGGCCTGGATATATTTGCGGAGGAGCAGGTGAGTGGATTGTAAGAATCAGTGGTCAGGGGGGACCAGTGGCTCAGAAGGTTATTTGGAAGGGGCAGGGCATGATGTGAGGTCAGTCGATATGGATATAGGTGAGAAGGGACTTGTATAGGAAGAAGTTCTTAATACACTTTATTGTTTATTTATTGCTGTATTGAGGAAGTATATAATTCAGTTTCTCCTTCACTTTCAAAATTACACTGGCTCTAAGTTTAGAAAAGCATTTCTTACAAAGCATTGACTGTTGTCCACAAATCTTGCCTTTCCAAGCAAGAAACATGAATTTCTTGATAAAAATGCACTTGTTCACACAGAGCCGCCACTTCTCGCGGACACGCCGTGCATTCCATCGAGCACTGGTAGAGAGGCTTCACACACGGCTCGGTGAACAGGCCTGCACCGGCTCCAGCGTGGAGGCAGTGCTGCCAGTGCACAGTCCCGGGGGGGGAGAGGCGAGAGGTGAAGGGCAGGCGCTGTTGCCACAAACTCCGGAGCACCCCTGTACATCCATGTGCATTCTGCTTGCAGTGAATGGCTCACTCTCTCAGAAGCACTGCAAGAGTGACTGCACTGTGCAGGCAGTTAGGGCCCTCTGGCTGCTTGGCTGCTCTCCAAGGCCACACCACAAAGCTGGAATGCTCGGCTGCATTGTAAAGAGCCACTTCTGGCACTGCACACCTGGATTTGTGGAAACTGCGCCCCCTGTTTGCGCTTCCCTGCCCAGCGTGATTCTCTGACTGTATAACACCTCTGCATCCCCGTGCATGCAGTGCACACCTGGATTCTCAGCTACACTGCTGGATCCATTGGCTAGGCTGGGCTCCCAGGCGAGAGCACTGCACGACGGATCTCTCAGTTTCAAGGCATGGCTGCGCCCCCCATTTGCAATATCTGAGTATTCGGGTTGCAGTGCACACCTGGATCATTTGGCTGCACTGCACAGTCAGATTCCCTGGCTACATTGCAAAGCGCCTTCGCTTAATTACTGCCAGCAACTGAATTCCTGAGTCTGTGGCATGGCTGGGTTATCGAACAGCTCTGGATCTTCTAACTGCACCGCACTGCTGGGCTCCCTTGTTGCGCTGCAAACCAGAATGAATTACTTTGCACATCTGGATTGCCTCACTTCTGAGATGAAACACCTGAGCATCCTGTTTTCCCTGCCTGCACCAACCACTGGATTCCCTCGCTACACCATCCATATCCTGACTGCACTTGATTCCACTGTCACACTGGATTCCCTGAGTGCACTGCGCAGCTGTATCCCCTCGTGCTTTTACGCTTTAAAGATCCATAGACTGCCATGGAGTCCCTGACTGCGCTGAACGGAGAGATCACCACACTGCACTACGAAGTTGAACCCCCTACGCACACTGGATTCACTCATTTTATAAAGATCCCCTGCTCACATTGTACAGCAAGATACCCTCACTAGTTATGCATATCCCTGACTGCACTGGATCTCACTGACACGAACACTGGATTCCATGGCTGTACTGCACAGCTGGATACCTTCATTTTATAAAGATCCCTGACTGCCTTGGTCTCCCGGTCTGAGTTGCACATCTGGATTCCCCAAACAGGGTATACATGTCCACTGAGTGCACTGGATTTCACGGACACCAACCCTGGATTCCCGGCCTGCACTGCACAGCTGGATCCCTTCAGTGTATAAAGAGCCACTGACTGCCTTGGGTTCCCTGTGTATGTCGCACAACTGGATTCTCCCACAACACTACAAAGTCCCCAGAACGCACTGGAGTCCATGCAGAACTGCTTTGATACACTGTATTCCATGGCTGCACTGCACAGTGGAATGCCTCGCTGGCACTGCATTACAAAGTTGGAGTACGTGGCTGCACCGCTGAAGATGCCTCGATGCGCACAGCTGGATCTGCCCATACATTACAGGGTTAGATTCCCTCGAAGCACTGCGTGCCCCCGGCACCTCTCATGGACACAACCATGCCTTCTCCCCCACGCACGCACCCACCACCCTGGCCTCCTACTTACCCGAGATGAGGCTGGGCGGCACCATGCTGAGGCTGAAGCCTCTGCCCCCCAGCCCCTGGCGGCTGTCGGTGCAGCTCCGGTCCCGGGCCTCCCAGAAACAAAGGCTCAGCACGGTGGCAAAGAGGAGGCAGCAGCCTGGGCCACAGGGGGGCCATCGCGACTGAGGGGACGGCATAGGATGGGGGAAGTCAGGCTGGAGCTGGGGAGCAAGGCTCGGGCCGCGGGGATGAGCAGACCCTAGGAAGGGCAAGGAGAGCCCGGGTGAGTCCTGGAGCCACAGCCGGCGAGCAGAGGACAGAGAGGGAGCGCAGACAAAGGGTCGGAGGTAGCCCGCGGGGTCCAAATGCGCACCATGTACTTCCAGCCATACCTATAGGATATCACGGGAATAGTGGGCGGAGGAGTTATAACGTGAAGCAGAAGTTTTGGCGCGCATGCGTACGATGTAAAGCATCGCGCGCATGCGAGAGTCTGGACAGGTCAGGCAAAAAAGAGTCCAAATTCACTAAGCCAATCAGAGAAGAAGACAAGCATTTACAAATGCAATAGGACTCGTATTTACGCGAGACCTATTGCATTGAAAACAAAAGTGCGGGCGTTCAAGAATGCACGAACGGGAGTGGGTGGGGGGGTGGTGGTGGTGGGCAGAGATCTTACAGACTGCTGGAGGGAACGGGGGGAGGCAGGGGAACAAAAGAGTTTTAAAAGTAAAGGGGCCGATAGCTATGGAAGGAGAAAAATGACGACATGGCCGTCAGGAGGCGGGATTAAGTTGCCAAAAACCAATCAGAATGCAGCATTTCCGATTAAAGCCAATGAAAAACATCAACGGAAAGTGGGCGGAGCTTCCCCCCACTATACTGTATACTGCATGCCTCGCAAAGCGAACAGCGAGTTGCGCTGCAACGCTATGCGAGACCTAAAAAGCACGACTGGAGATTTGAGCTTCGGACACAAAGGAAGTTTTGATCATGGTTCAACATTCAGGGTGACAAGAATCAACAGAGATGGAGGGAATACATGGTTGAGACAGTAGGAGCATACCTAGCAATAGATAGTAAGACCTCTGATGACGAAAAAATAGGCTCAAAGAAAGACCCACACGAAGAGTCAGACTCAGTCAGTGAACACAAAGGAGATGTATTTATAGATGAGCTCTTGAAAGCTCAACCACTCCTGTGCTATGTGGCACTTGCAGCAAATCCTGATCTCAGGGTCTCACTGAGCATGAGGCAGCAATACTGAATTCCCCGAAACACACGCACCCCCTAATTATGCAGAATCAGGAAGCACTCACCCCAACCGTACTTACAACTCCAGCACAAGCAATTGGATTTCCCCCTCAGACCTAGTGCGTCACCATAAGGCAGACCCCTATTGTACCCCGACTTATCCCGGTTCCACAAAACACTATGCCAAGATGGCAGGATAACCCTAGGAAGGTAGATGACTCTCCAGAAGGAGCAACTCCGAGAAGGATTAGCATAGCTCAGCTAAAGACCAAGGGGCCGATTACGATGGTTGAGGGACCGCCAGGCCCTCTGCCATCTGAGTCCCATTTCCCCCCACTGCATTAGGGTGGCGGGGGGAATCTCTGTGCGACCGCGACGGTCACTAAGACCGCCCTCCACGCTTCCGCCACAAGCAATCGTCATGATTGCCTGGCAGAGCGGTCAGCATGTGTAAAATGGTGGGGGTGCCTAGTAGGCACCGCTCGCCAGATCACAATGCTGGCGTCAGCCAGCCTTTCCATGGCGGTTGAACCGCCATGGAAAGGCTGGCAGAGGCTGGATTCGGGGGCCCGTTGCGGGCCCCCTCTGTGTGGGGGGAGGGTGTGTGTGCACTGGGGGGGTACTGCACAATGTGGCAGGCACCGCGTGGTGCCTGCCACGTAGTGCAGGGAAAGGCACTTTGTGTCCATTTCACATTGCGAACGGTGCTGCAGCCAGCAGCACCGTCCGCAATGTGAAATTGCTGGATGCGACCGCCACGGTGGCGGTCGCATCGTGATTAGGGGTGCTGGACCGCCGCCTCACAGGCAGGCGGTCTTGATCCCGCTACGATGGCGGACGGAGTCCGCCCGCCATCGTAATCGGCCCCAAAATTCGAAGAGATGGTTAAGGGAAATGTGTAATTATACTTTTTAGGTCACTACACAGAAGACAAGCTGATGTCTTTGAGCAAGGAAGCTGCCAGAGTAGCGTGAAATACATATGCTAAGTTGGAAAGGCTGGCAAATGAATGTGGATAAGATTTGAACTAGAGGAAGAAGCTGAGGTGAAATTCCAGGATGTCAATGGCTGACAAGGAGATTAAGGTTTTGAAGCCAAGACGGTTGAGGACATATGTGAAGGAGTTTATTGAGAGCATCAGAGAATGGAGTGATATTGTGAAGTTTAGGGAACAGGGGTCTAAGAAAGAGAGCACAAAGATGAAGTTAAAGGATGAGCCTCAGAGGTCAGGAGAAGAGAAGGTCACAGAATCAATGATTAAAGAGTACCCCTTACGGAGGTATGGGGAGGAGCGTTTGTGCATGCCCCCTGGTCTCGAGCAGATTTTTTGAATTTTGCAAACTTGCTTCCGAAACTAAGAGAGAACCCTGACAAATGGTACTTGCAGATAGACATGACTGTGACAATATCAAAGGTGTTGTGGAAAGACTTGGATGTACTCTTTGAAGTAGCCGTCCCCAACGATTTATGGGCAGAGTGCAAAAGCGCAGTTGATTGGTCAACTGAAGAGCCACCGAGAGTAGCAGGGATGTATGTTGTGTCATACATTTTTAAGGCAAAGAACAAAAGCGGTCATTAATCACCTGAAGACAAAAATTCCCCAGAAAGAAATAGATTGGCCAAAGATTTTCAGAACAAGGCAGGAAGCCAAGGAATCGGTAAATGCTTACTTTCACCGCCTGATGCAGGCTTACCGAGAGCACAATGGAATGAATGACCCAGTGGGAGATAACCTAGGAGGGTTTGTGGCAATGTGTGTTTGTGATCTCTGTCCTGAGTTAAGCACACAGATACTGAACACTGTGATTTGCTGGCTGTCCAAACCCCTAGATGTGATTCTGTACTATTCCAATCGTTGTAGCAATACACCTGAGACAAAAATACAGAGCTAAAAGCAAAGTTCATGGTTGTACAGACTAAGTTTACTCAGAACATGTGAGTGAGAGCAATAAAAATGTTATTAATGACGAGATGGATGCTGCTAATGGAATGAACACGATGGGTGCTGCAATGTCATATGGTGAAGGAAGAGGAAATGTAACCAGTGTAACAATAAGTGCTTTGAAGAAAATATGCCCATGTCACATTTGTAACAGGGTTGGGCATTGAAAAAGAGAGTTCCACTACAATACTGACCTTCTTCAGGTTGTGCCACAGAGGACAGAGATGTGAGGGATTACACAGGTGCCTCAATCCCCAGTGAACTCTAAGGTTCCAAAGGAAGGGATGTCAAAGGTTCCCATGGGCCTAGATCAGGCCCAAGCAGGACGTCACCAATTTCAGACAGATTCCCCAAGTACAGACAGCAGCCTACCAGCAGCACACACCACGGTTTCCCCTTATGTTTGAGACGTCCTTGGGGTATGAACAGGCCCAATGTTGGTGTCTGAGGTTGGAGAGAGATTGTGTGTTTGGTGCAATCTGTGATGTGGATCAGAGTGGCCCAAATGTTGAAGGAGAGATCATCCCATGTCCTTTTTGATAAATATGGAGCTTCTCGTTCGACTGTAAGGATGGTTGAGGTCCCTAACCTACCCCTCTTGGGAAAAGAGATCCAAGTTGTTGGCATTTGGAATAAGCCTCAGTGCCAGTAAAGATTGGCCCGATAAGAGATAAACATCTCTTTGTTCTTTGTGATACCAGCCCAGTGAACTTGCTGGGACATGATTTATTGTGCAAACTGAACTGTGTAATTCATTATACCTCAGACGGAATTGAGCTGGAGACCAATGTGGAGGATGCCAAATTAAAATTAAAATGTCCTGAGTCAGTGGACCTACTATTTCCAGTCTTCACCACCGATGACCTTCCCATTGATTTAAAGGAAACAGTAAGAGAAAAAGTATGAGACTTTACAGGCAAGGAGATAGGGCTAATAAAGGATGCAGAACTGTTGCGAGTCAGGTTACGGTCAGACGCAGTGTAGCCAAAGACTTGTCCATATGAACTGTCACTAGAAGCCATTGCCGGAATGACCCAAGTTATTGAGAGCATGACAGCACAGGGAATAATGCAAAAAGTCATTGGGAGTACATGTAACTCTCCGATCATGGCTTTACAAAAAGCTCATATAGAATGGAGGCTAGTACAGGATTTGAGAATGATTAGCTAAATCGTAGTTCTATGCTATCCTGTTCTGCCGTGATCCTACTTCAAATTCCCCAGAAGCGGAGTGGTTCACGGTCAAAGATTTGTGTCAGACCTTTGTTTCTATTCCTTGAATGAGGAAAGTTGATATCTTTTCACTTTTCAATTCCAAGAAAAACAAGCATTTGCAATGCAATAGGTCTCGCATTTACACAAGTTTGAGCTATTGGCATTGTAAATAACGATGCCTTTTCTTTATGTTTTGGTTTTTAAAACATAAATAAAAGGCATTGCCATTTACAATGCCAATAGCTTAAACTTGCGTAAATGTGAGACCTATTGCATTGCAAATGCTTGTTATTCTAGTGAGAAAGGAAAAGGCATGTCTATTTAAGCGGAACAATGAAACGTCACAGAAAAATTGGAGCCTGAGGTCTAGTTTGCCTTAAGTGAGCTCAAGTACGAATTTTCATTACTGCAATGCATTAAACATGTAATAAAGTGTCATTGCATCCTTTTAACCACTGATGTCAGCCTCACACTGGCAGTCAAGGGGCTAAGAGAAGGGTAAAGTGTTGAAACTACAGACAGTAAACAGGTCGGTAAAACCCCTCTTCACTTCCTGCTCCCGCCTCTGCCTTCCTGAGCAATTGGACCCGGGATTGACAGGGCAGTGACAGGGGTTCTAAATGGCAACCCTGGGGTGGCAGCTGTTAACCCTGCGCACTCAGGGTAGACGTCCATGTGGCCCCTGCTAACATGGTAGGCACAATCTCAGCTCAGAGCCAGAGCTGGGCAACAATGATTGTCCCACCGCCTCCCACCACCAACCTCTCATAGTCACGACTGTGAGGCAGGCGGGTGTGATTCCAAAGAGCTCACCTGTCTTTGCAATGAGGCGGATTAGCACAATACACCAAGGCTTCATAAAGCCAGCTCTTTTAGAGTCTTTTTTGTTCTTTACATTTTTTCCCTACTTGCCTGAAAAGCCCAGTCAGGTTTTAAATAAACATGGTTTTATTTTTCCACATTTCCCAAAGCGTGTTGCATTTTTCTTTTTTGAAGGATGAATGCGGAATAAGGCAGCCATTGATGTGTGCCTAGTTCTCCCAGGATTATGTTTACTTGGCTCTTCATTAATCATCCTGCATTTCTAATCCAGGGGAGAGAGGGGCTGGGTAAACGCACACGGTGTGTTGTAGCTGCTGTACAAAGAAGACTTAAGCTCCTGTGCTACGCAGTACGCATCCACTCAGGCGTGTAGCCACGCATGCGCACGCACATGTACAGCACAAGGCGTTTACTGACAGAGCTCCTCTTAAGTAAAGGCAGCCGGTGACAGGGCAGCAGCTGTTCGTGCAGCCTCCCTTATGGCGTTTCCCCTATAGTACGTTTGAAGCAGTATCCCACGAATTTGGGTTGCCACCGCAACAAGAGAGAAAACAAGGGAAAGTGAAAGAGCGCCATGCGCGCGTTGTAGGCATGCCGTGAGCGTGCACATCGGCGTGGCCTGCGGCTCGTGCCCAGTGGCGGCGCCTGCGGACTTCGCCGTACTTGAATAAGTGCTGCGCGGCTCGTGCGGCCCAGGGACGGGGCCGCCAAAGCAAAAAAAAAAAAAAACAGTAGAGGAAGTCCTGCGGGAGCCCACCCCGCCTTCGTGAATGCCGCATGGTGCGGCCAAAGCAGGATTTCAGGCGGGGCTCCTGTGAGCAAGACGGAGCCCAGCGTGTTGCTGCAGTGACCGGCTGAAGACAGAGACCAGCCGAGGAGCAGCGCAGAGTCCCCACAAGAGCAGGTAAGTGGGGTGAGGGATGCTGTGCGTGTAAAGCGCGCCGCGCTTGGAGCTCGCGTGCGCATTAAAAAAAAGAAAGTGATATTGCATGAGGCTTGCGAGGACGGAAGGGGGACAGGAGATGTGCACATCGCGTGTCTGTACGTGCGTGTTCATGGGCGCGTTCACATTTGCAGTCTGTCCTGCGCGTGCACATCTCCTGTCTCCCTTCCGAAGCAAGTCGGTAACAATAGATCTCGCTAGCGACAGCGCTTTCGCGCTGCGTCGCTAGGCGAGACCTAAAAACTCTTGTGTGGTTTTGAGCTTCTCAAGGGTACACAGAGAGTCCTTCCTACTTTAATCAGGTCCTAAAGAACATAAGCTGCAGATACAGTGCAGTTCTACCTTATTACAGTATATCAATGACTTACTCATTGCATCAATGACAGAAGAGGCTAGCAGACAGGACAACCTTGCTCTGCACAACCACCTTGCTGATAATGGGCACAATGTTTCCCCTGACAAGTTACAATACTGTCAGAGAGAAGTCAAATATCTGGGACACCGAATGAGAAAGAAGCTAGGAGAGTGTCTCATGAGCAAATAGATGTCGTCCTCAAAATGAAATTTCTCACCACACAAAGAGAAGTCTGCATGTTCTTGGGCCTAGTTGGCTATTGTCGGTAATGGATCCCCAACTTTACACTTGTAGCGAAGTCACTGCAAAGGCTGACACATGCAGACATCACTGACCTGATACCTCAGGATGATGAGTGCATGGAAGCCTTCCAAGAGCTTAAGCATTTATTGTGTAGTGCACCCGCTCTTGGAATGCCAGACTACACCAAGGACTTTATGCTGTTCTGTCATGAACATGCATTATCTGTGTTAACACAGGTACATGGTGAAGCCAAATGACCAATAGCCTATCTATCAGCAACACTTGACCCCGTAACTACAGCTTTGCCTAGTTATCTCAAAGCGGATGCAGTGGTTAGCTTGAGTATCCAACAAACATAGGGAACTGTCATGGGTCACCCAGTGCTAGTGATGGTGCCGCATTCAATGAGATCCTACTGACCAAGACGCATACGCAACAGCTTAAAAATAGCCACCTAAATCTGCTTTAAGAGAAGCATTTTGGTCACAGTAAATGTCTCCCTAAGGTATTGTAATGTTCTGAGCTCTGCCAAATTGATGCCCCAACCAGATAAAGAGAATGAGATTGAATATGATCATAACTGCGTTGATGTGACTGAATTATGCACAAAAACAAGACCTGACTAGCTGGTTCATGTCTAAGAGACAGACGTGCCATTTTAAGAGCAGCCTATTCTGTCTGTACCATTGCGGTAGTTGTTAAAGTGTCTCACCTGTATCATGTGACATCTGCTCAAGTGGCAGAACAGATTGCACTTACTAGAACCTGTTGTGCGTCTAAGGAATTGGGAGTCACAAACTATACAGACAGCTAGTATGGATTTGGTGTTGTGCATTACTTTAGGCAACTATAGTCCCAAAGGTGTTTCCTGACATCTGTGGGTTCCCAAATATGCAACACCATATATATTTCAAAATTACTGAATGCTTTGTCTCTGCAGATTTCAGTATGCAAAGTGTGCTGCTCATCAGAGTGGCATGGACTTTGTAACCAGAGGCACCAGGTATGCAGATGAAATGCCTCTCTACTGTGCCCTGGAAGCTAACTAATTCCTTTTAAATTAAGTGGATGGTGAGAGGGAGGCTATATCGAACATGTTGTTGAATACTATACACACCTTCGATGAACTGCGAGAATTACAACACTACACGCCCATAACTGAGCAGTCTGAATGGGAAAAGGTGAGATGAGTAAAGGATGCCATTGATATTTGGGTACCAAGTGAGGGAAAACCTGTTCTCCCTGATTCCATGTTGCCCGTAATGGTCTAACACATGCATGACCAGACAAACATGGGGAGGGATGGCATGGTCCTGTTCTTCAGAAAATATTGGAACAATCTCCATGTCCAGAGTATGGCCGAAAGTCTGTGTCAAAGATGTGTGGTGTGTCTATGACAGAATGTGGGGAAGAGAGTCACTGTAACCACAAGTCACATTGACAAGTCAGATGGACACTTTAGTAGGCTCCAGATTGACTTCTTTGAGATACCGCGGCATAATCAGCTGAGGTATGTTTCGGTAATAGTCTGTTTGTTTTCTAGGTGGGTTGAGGAATACCCCACTAGGAGATGTGATAGTCTGACGGTTGCCAAGCTACTCTTGAGGGAATTAATTCCTCGTTTCGGCATTACGGCCTTTCATGAATCAGATCATGGTACTTACTTCTAGAATGAGATTGTGCAGCTGTTGTGCAGAACATTAGGGATTGACCAAAGATTTCACTGCCGTTATCAACCAGAAGCTACAGGCATTGTAGAGAGTGTTAACAGGACGAGCAGAGCAAAACTGGCCAAAGTGATTGCTTCAACGTATTTGAAATGGCCAGATGCCTTTCCCTTAGTATTGATGAGCATCTGAAATACTCCATGCAAGAGAACAGGACTTTCCCCACATGAATTATTAATGGAGAGAGCAATGAGATTACCAGCTACACCAGCTGCTGCACTTCTCAATATCGCTGATGATGTAGTACTTAATTACTGTAAAGGACTGGCTGACACAGTGTGTTCTGTTTCTCACCAGGTTGAGGTTGCCACCCCAGCTGTGAGTGCGATTCCCTGCCATGATCTGAACCCTAGAGAATGGGTTCATGTGAAACGTCATGTTCGCTAGTATTGACTTGAAGAGCGCCGGCTTGGCCTCTACCAGATTATTCTGATGACCGATACTGCTGTGAAGTGTGCTGGATTACTGAACTGGATCCATACATCCCTTATAATGAGGGCAAGATGTGCTGAGGAGGACAAGGACCCACCTGTGAAGTCAATACAGAGGCCTCATTTTGAAGGGTCTGATCCGTCAAAGGGGGATGAACTCTTTTTTCAAGAGGTCTGTTTCAAAGGTTGTGGTGTGACCTTTCTCTGTACTTTGGTGGTTGAGGTTGATGATGTTCACACCTGTGTGTTTCTAGTGATTGAACTCTGTGGGCCCTTGTCCATTGCCACTTGTTGTGCATTGTTCAATAAATGTAATATCACATGGAATTCCATTTCTTAGGTGTGTACTGCTTTTATATTTTTATATTTTTATTTTGTGTCTCACATTTAATTTGCATCATTGTTGGGATGGGAAGGTTGCTTGCGTGATGTACAGTTGTGTCCCCTGCATATACCTGTGATCCTGTTTTTTAAATTTTTGGTGAAGCCACACACTGATCCCGTGTGTATGCAGTGATCTAGGCCTGGTCTGTGGCAATGATCGGTTCTGAAAATTGTTCTGAATTACACACCCTCACAGTGACCGTTGGTGTTGTGGGTTTCACGCATGGAGCATGGTGTTAGTAGCGTGACATGGATGTTGAATTATACAGACAGGCCTTTGACCTGTGAGATGTATATACACACTTACAGGCGCATTTATCTAAAGTTACACTGCACAAGATGAACCACTAATCTTCAACGATGACGTCCCAGGTGTTGTACATGTGATGTGCTTGTGCGCCAGGATGGATAGTGTGCCGTGCACAAGCGTTACAGGCCTGCCGGATCCATTTTGGGAGGCCACAGCCTGGATTAGAGACAAGATGGAGGAGAGGTTGCTCTTCCTAGACCTCATATGTATATTGATGCCATCTCCTAGATGGCAGGGGGAGCACCAGGCACTATAGTAAGGAAAGAGATGACAGGCTTTCTTTAGAAGTTTTAGGACCCTTCCTGATATATTGGACAGTAAATGAGCCTGACTGGAGTTTCTGGTAGGAGATGGCAGGGGGTGCAGGGTGAGGCCTGCGGTATCTGTTGATAGGGAAAGGAGTCCTTTGTAAAGGTACGGATTCTTGTGTCTGTTCCTGATCCATGTAAGCTGGGTGAAGCCTGCTCACACCCCTCTGTGGTGGGCCCTCCACTTGGAAACTGTCCTGCAGGGCAGAGCTTCATTGCAGACAAAGGCCAGGCCTGGAAGGTGGCCTTTCCAGGACACATAAAAAGGGGAACCAACCCAAGCTGGTTCCAAGGAAGTAGACATGGAATTCAAATCCTCCATCTGTGAAATCGATAGAAAGGTGGGACTCCAAAACCCATCGTTGTTGTGATTTCTTCTACTGAGGAAGGGGTACTCTGCAGAGTACTCAGGGACTACTAAGCAGCCAAGGTTTGGTGTTGTACTGACAACTCCCCAGAGGTAAGGGAATAACACCTGGACTCCGCTCGGAAGGAGGAATCACTGGACTGTCCTGGGTGCAAGGACATCCTGCCTGAGAATGAGGGAAGGAAGAACCAACCCTGCAGGAGGATCTAATTGTGGAAGGGACTGTCGCAGGGGTAAGGTCCATCCAATAATGACTCGCCAAGCAAATGCGCTGAAGGAATCACTGTACTGTCGGACCTGGCAGTATGAGCAACCAAGTCACCTGGAGCTGTTTGCCTGTGTGGCAGGCCCAGCTGAAGCTGTGATAAAAGCCTGCTGGTGGCCTGTGTGCCCCACAAGTGGACCGCATGACCGCAGGATGGCCAAAGTGTGTCGTTGGGTCCTGACCAGTCCTGAAGACGAAGTGAAAGCAGAGGCACCCCAACGGTGCCTCGTGAAGACTTGAGCATGTCACATTGAGACAGTGTATGTCAATGCTAGAGACTGGAATCCGCCATGTTAAAGAATCACCACCTGCAGGAATGTGGCCATTATGCCCAAGAAGATGCACCAAATACTCACCAAAGTGTCAAGAGTGAGCCGCACTATGAGTCAACACCTACCAGTGTGTTGGAGTAAGTCATGCCATGAGTCAAGCATTCAAGGAGTGTCAGAGTGAGACGTGACCTACAGCCAGATGCCCACTAGATGGCCACAGATAGAAGCTGCCACTCCTGCTACGACCCTCCGAGTCACATGCTGCCCAGGCACAGTTACCTGGAAAAATGCTATGTGCCGCCTGAAAGTTTCCTGCTACTGGGTGAGATTCTACTGCTGCAGGAGGGCTGAAAGCACCCCAGTGCTGCTTCTATGAACTGGGTAAGAAACTGAAAGGGCCTTGGCTTGAGAAAATGGGTGCTAAAGGCACTGTCAGTTTGAATTTTCATGTTAGGTGTTTTTACTGCCCTTCTTCATGTACATTTAAGCAAACTGTGTATCAAGAATGACTTTTTTCTCTGCAGTAAGCAGTCAAGACCTGCAGCCAAACGGCACAACACTTTACCCTGACATTATGATACACCTGCTGAATTTTGGAAATTCACTAGTCAGAGGTAAGAGGCCTACAGCCAGACTTTGCCCACCACCAGCAGGACCATTCTTCCCACCATCAAGTGCTCATGACACACTAACCAGGCCATAGGACTCAACAAAAAGGCTGCAAGACATGCCGGTTTAGTCCAGGACACACTAGCCAGGCTGCTGGGCACACCACTCTAGGCATCAGGCTCACCATTATGATGTCAGAACCAATCAGCTGCATCTTGACACCCTCCAGTAGGATGTCTAACAACAGACAGACTTTGTGAACCACTAAACAGATTTTGCAACCCTGAAGAAGGACCTCAGGACCCGCTAGACTAATCTCTGCTCCTAGCAGCTGAACCTTAGCTCACAACAGTAGGACCTCATGATCCATAAACATAACACTAGGGCCCACCAGTCGCATCTCTTCATCCACCATCCAAACCTCACAGTCTCCCAGCCAGACCTTGTTACTGACCACATGAGCCTCGCAGCCCATGATCAGAATCTCCTGAGCCTGCTGCTCCTCTGGTACTCCTGGTGCTGGGCCTCCTGGTGCTGGTCCATGCCCTTCCCCTTATGGTCCTTGCGCCTGTTCCTGGTAATCATCCTGGTTGACCTTCTTTGATTCTCTTCGTCCTGATCCTCCAGGTCACAACCATCCTGGCATTCCTCCTCATTGTAATGCTTCTATTCTTCACCCTCTTGGTTGTCTTCCTCCTGGTTCTCTTTCTACTGCTACTGGTCCTGCTATACCTGTTCCTGGCCGGTGTCCTACTGGTCTTCTACTTCCTGGTTACATTGGGGGCCTCCACAGTCTCCTCTCACACTCCACTCATCTCCACACCTACCTTAGGGCCAGGCAGATTCATCCAGCAAGCATCTCATACAGATGTGTTAACTATTATCGATTTTTATGTTGATGGGCATGTTTAGGATGGAAAAGAAACCTCTGTAGTGATTTGACTCAGCAATGTCTGTTTTATCTTTGCCAGTGCTGAGCCCCAGGCATCCCAGATCCATTAATGTACTAGGTCCACCTCTCTGGGCTACCTTACCCTATCTTTGGAGAGCCATGAACACCTCCCCAAAATATTTCTCTTTGAATTCTGGACCTTGAAGAGATGAATGAATAATGGGATGAACTTGTCCATAGGCCCTAGATTGAGAAGAACATATTTATGTCTAGATAAGGTTCTTGCACACAGACCTCCCTCCACCAACCACCTGGTAAAGAATAGGACCCCAATTCTTCTGGTTTCCTAACCTAACCTTCCTGCCATGGGAAATCCTGAGCAGCTGTTTCCTCAGCACACATTCTGCATGAGCCCTCCACCACATCTTGTTCTCCACCACTCTGCTGGATCCTCAGCACACATTCTGCATGGGACCACCCACCACCCCTTGTTCTCCAGGGAAACGTCGTTTACAACGCGGTGCTTACACCGCACGACCTTTACCACGCAGCCATTACAACGCAAGTCATTACAATGACTTGCGCTGGATGGCGCTCTAGGTTAAGGAATAGTATGATTTTCTATTCCAACACCTTCCCTACTGTTACGTGGGCTGGAGTTGGAATAGAAAATCATATTAATCCTCAATCCAGCGCCCTCCAACGCAAGTCGTTGTAACGACTTGCGCTGTAAAAACCGCGATGTAAAGTACCACGATCAAAATGATCGCGTTGTACTGTCATACATTCTGTTCTCCATCACTCTACTGGTTCCTCGGCACACATTCTGTAAAGGACCCCCCGCCACCCCTTGTTGTACGCCACTCTTCTGGGATCCTCAGCACACATTCTGCATGAGCCCCCCCACCATCCCTTGTTCTCACACAACTCTTCTGGATCATCAGCACATTCTTCAAGGGGCCACCGACCACCGCTTGTCTCCACCACCCCTTGTTCTCCACCAATCTTCTAGATCCTCAACACATATTCTGCACGTGGCCACCCACCACCCCTGGTTTTCCACCACCCCTTGTTCTTTACCACTCTTCTAGATTCTCGGCACACATCCTGCACGGGACCAGCAACCCACCCTTGTTCTCAGCCACCCCTCTGGATCCTCAGAATATATTCTACATGGAGCCACCCACCACCCCTTGTTCTCCAATCAATCGATCAAGGTTTGTATAGCACAACTACTCACCCGTGAGGGTCTCAAGGCACTGAGGGGGTAAAGGGGTGCTTCTGAACTGTCTGGGCACTGGGGTTCAGTCGAAGAGCCAGGTCTTGAGATCCTTCCTAAATTGGGTCAGCATGGGGGCTTGCCTGAGGTGCAGAGGCAAGGTGTTCCAGGTCTTGGCGGTAGGAGAAGGATCTTCTTCTGGTCCTGGTCTTGCAGATCTGTGGGACGGTGACCAGGGCCAGTTGGGTAGAGCGGAGGTGTCTGGTGGGTATGTAGAATGAGAGGCGGGGGATCAGAAATGCTGGTCCTGCATCATGGAGGGCTTTGTAGGCGTGAGTGAGAAGCTTGAAAGTGACTCTTATGTTGACTGGGAGCCAGTGGAGTTCTCGCAGGTGTTCGGTGATGTGGCTGCGGTGGGGGATGTTGAGGTCCAGTCTGGCTGTGGCATTCTGAACATTTTGCAGTTTCCTGAGGAGTTTCTGGGTGATAATGGCACAGAGTGTGTTGCCATAGTTGAGTCTGCTGTTGATGAGTGCGTGGGTGACCGTCTTTATGGATTCAGAAAGAGTCCATCTGAATGTCTTTCGATGCGTGTGGAAGCATGATGAGGAGGCGGCGTTGATGTGGCGGTTTATTGTGAGTGAGGAGTCCAGTATGATGGTGAGGTTTTGTGCTTGGTCCGTGTGTGTGTATGGAGTTCCTAGCGCAGCAAGCCACCAGGAGTCAGCCCAAGCTGTGGGGATGGGTCCCAGGATGAGGACTTTGGTCTTGTTCGAGTTGAGTTTGAGGAAGATGTCTCTCATCCAGGTGGTGACGGCCTTCATCCCGTTGTGTAAGTTGTTTCTGGTGTCTGTGGGGTTTTTGGTGATGGAGAGGATGAGCTGGGTGTCATTGGTGTAGGAGATGGTATTGAGTCTGTCGTTCCTGATGATGGCTGCGAGTGGGGCCATGTACACGTTGAAGACGTTCTCCACCAACCCTTGTCCTCCACCACCCCTTGCTCCCCCACAACCCCTTGTTCTCCACCACCCCTCTTTATCTCTACCACTCTTCTGGATCCTCAGTAGCTCCTCTCCATACACTCCAGAATAATGCATGAAACCTCTGACTTTAGAAACCAAAATGGGTTCAATTTCCCAATACTTGTTCCAAATCTCCCTCTCATGTTTTCTCAAATATTGGCGCTAATGTCTATCCTTCCTTAAGGTTAAAAGGCTAACAGCATTGTTTACACGGCTTAAACTATAAAACTACAAGTGTGGAAATACATTTTTCTCATCATTATATATACTATTTATATTTGGGTTTTATTTTATACATAAATCTCCTTTAAACACTATACAACTAATCATCTCTATTCTCTGTATTCATACAATCGCCAGGCCCTCCAAACAGAAGTTAAAACAGTATTAATCACTGGCAGCTCACTAAACACTACTAACAGTTGCATTTTATAGTGCCATTACATTCTGAAAATAGGAAGTAGGCAACATGGCTTATCAACCAAACCCAGACAGCAACATAAGCTCCCCTCCCAAATGCAACAGGTAGAGCTTGGAAAGCAGCATTGCAGGCTTTCCTCCTTCACACAACAGGTACAACCTAGAAAGCAGAGTGTTGGGACATAATATCGCTTTTTAAATATTTAAAAAAATATATAGTTACTACCAAATATATCATGAAAAAGTATATTGTAGTAAAGAATACCACTTTTTGTAGATAATTTAATTTTCAGGAATATTGTTGTTTTTGAATATCGTTTCTTTAACGTAACTGTAAAAATATTGTTTTTTAATTACTTTAATGTGTTTTAGTAATTCATTTTTTATTTAATTATTAATTTACAGTGTAGTAGCAGGTTGTGGGTTTGTAGGGGGATAAGATGGAAAATTAACTAAAATCTGCATAATTTTGACTGTATAGTAAATAGTTTTTTATCGTAAATTAAATATTTAATTGATTACTCTTTATGTAAATTGTTTCATTTTTAAATTATATTTTTAGATTAATTTGTTAATTGTTATGTATATTTTATTGTTAGCAATGGTAATTTATATTGTAGTTGTTGGGTTTGCAAGGGAATCAGGTGAGAAGTTAATTGAAATAAAATGTATATAAATGTAATATTACCTTATTTTTCGGTAAATTATATATTAATGGGAATATTAATTCTGTAAATTACTGAATGTTTTAATTATTGTTCAATTGTTTTAACATTGTATTCCTTAAAATGTGTATTTTAATGTGTATATGTTTATTGCTTATGCATTTTTTAATACTGTGTTACTTATTTGAGGGACGTAGGGTAGTAAGATATTAATTTCTAATATGCATATAATAATTCTTATTTAGATGTAATTGATTATTGATAATTAATTGTGTATAATTTTACTCTTTTACTTACATTAGTTATTTGCTTTTTTCATTCATAATTATATTAATGTTAAGGGTTTTTTAAACTTTTGTTTGTAAAATGATTTTTATTTTTAATATTTGTTTTTTTTTAAGTATTAGTTTAAACTAAATAATTTGGCACTTATTTTAATATTTTGAATTTTTGTAGTTAGACAAGTGAATGCCATTATTTTGTAATTTATTAAGTAACAATATTTGTTTCTATATAATATTGTTTAATATTTTCTTTATTAGATATAAAAAATATTTTAGTAAATGATTAGGGACTTGTAATCTTTATATGTAATTCCTTTGAAGTCTAACACTTTCCCTACTGTTACTTAGATTGGAATGAGAATAGTAAATCTAACCACTTTGAAGTGCAACACTTATCTGACTGTTGCTTGAACTGTAGTGGAAATAGTGCATCTAGCCCCTCCAAAGTCAGTTTAGGGACACCTTATTGTGTTAAACAATATTTTTGACACAATATTTTTGTCAACTAACATTTTTACCACAATATTGTATCAGTGATCACAAAGTATATCACATGGAAATAAATCTCTTTAAAAGTTTCACCAGCCGGGACACATACATAGTATAAGCATGGAAATTGTTTTTATAGACACTTAATGTAACAGGGTCAAAGAGACATATTTCCATAGAAAAATATATTAATTATTTTTTTAAATATCTTTACTTTTTATACTGTAATCAACAAGAAATAGTGCTCATGCTTTTCAGTGGAGAGGAGGTGTAGTGGGATGTGATGGATGTAGTAACAAACAGCGCATCGCTTAGAAAAAGACAAATTACTCCTATCTGGATCGACGTATCGACCTCCATTATTCTGAGGTAATCACCAGGACAGAGCAAGAGCGCTAGAGATCTCTATATAGAGGCCAAGTGCAACATTAAATGTTCCAGAATGGGCGTGTCGATGAAGCCCATGTGCGAACAACTCGGACAGTCACTTGCATCAGACGGGGACGAGGGATGACATCCTATGCCCTCACGGCCAGCCCGTCTAAGACAAAAACCTCATTTACTTGATGTGGCTGTAATTCAGCAATAAGGGGGTATCAAGCATGTCTCAGCAGTATGTGGGTTCCTAAGATATAGATGCACTTAATGCAGAGCCTGCATCAGTGTAAGAATCATACGTATTAGAATGCCGACATAAAGGCTCATTTAAAAGAAAGCGTAAAAAATTGATTCCAACCCGCGTGAGCAATCAGCGGTATGGTGGTCATTTTGGGAATCGGCATTACAATATTTCCTCCCTCACACAGTGGACCCTGCTTGGAAAGCAGTATTACAAGATTTCCTCACTCACACAATGGGCACAATAGACGCAGCAGCATTACAAGCTACCCTCCCTTACATAACAGGTACAGGAGCATTACAAGCTTCCCTTCCTCACACAATAGGTACAGTTTGTAAAGCAGCATTACAAGCTTCCCTCCCTTACACAAAGGGTACAGCAGCATTAGGTTTTGAGAAGAAATGGGGATAAATGGTCAGACTTTTATGCAAAAACAAATACAAAATAGCACACCAAGAATTACCTGTGAGTGATCTTAAAGTAATTGGTTCTTTTAAAACAGACACATTTAACCGAAGAAAACTGTCTGGTGGCTGCATGGGTGTCTAGGTCCTGGGCTTGATATGAAAAGGCGGGTTTGGTCATTCCTAGACTGTCAAGGGGGGGGAATAATGGGATGGGCCACTAGGAGAATGAGAGAAGGGGGATTTGGAGCAAGCTTGTTTTGTAGTTGTGACTAGACACATGCGTTCCAGAGTGATTCTGAGCCGAACATTCTGTTGTGTAGTTCCTATAAAAAGTATACAGGATCTGCATGTTTAGACAACATACACTGTAAGATTGGTGTCAGACAAACTCTGATCACCCCCACCGGGTATGTTGGCCTTTTGTTCCAACTAGCTCACAATGCCACTAGAATCTCCTCTTACCAAAGAGAGAATAGTTCCTGGCAACCATCGAACATGACAACCCTGATCCCTCAGGACCATGGAAACAATATACTACTTTTTGCTTAGTCACTCGTGCTTACTTAGTCTGTCTCAGAGAGATAGACAGAATAAACAGTCTGGGCGTTTTTGAATAAGAATTTATTGAACAGTTGTTATTCTGGTGTAGAATAGATGAGCTGCAACAACCGTTAGGCAGTATAAGATATAAATGATTAGCAGTACTACAAAGGTAAATGGATGGTATAGCTCTACCATCTTACTAAAATCATGAATATATCCGAGTATATAAAACACATGATAAAAAGATGTGTACTCCTACAATACTTCCCTAACTAGATGTACCTAAGTGTACCTAGCATGTAGGTAGGTGTTAAGCCAAGAATCCCTCTAGGATTTAGTCAAACCCATTACCTGAAGTGAGAGACTGTGGGACCCCGTCCTGGTCTCGAGTTGGACACCCCAAAAGGGATGTTTTAGACCACTGCGAGCTGGAGTGTCTGCAGGAACCTCAGCGCCTCTGGTCAGTGTGTCGGCTGGGAAGTCTCGGTCTCCTCTGTCTTATCTTAGCAAGATGTGATGTATATAAACCCATAGGTCTCCCCAGGGGTCCTACCTTGCTGTGTTACTGTGTCGGGCTACGGATGACGTTGGGCATGAACTTTGTTCATAGATTTTATACAGGAGATGGTAGTCCTGCTGTGCTTTCAAGAATCCTCATGCATAATGTATGAGATTTCGAACTAGGGAAAACCCGCGTTCTGAATGCAATGTAATATCTAGGTAAAAGGTCAGTCCCTGTAAACCGTGACAAGTGTAATGAAGGGAGAGAATATAGGTGAGGGTAATGAGATTAAATAGGCCTATATTATGGTACCTATATGGAACATAACAATTCAAGGGGAGAATATGTTTCCTCTTATTATCCTCTCCTGTGTCTACCTCCTCTGCTTCCATTTCTCACTTTTGTCAATGTCTTCTCATGTTTATTCTTCGCTACTATTGTCACACTCTTCTCTCACATTCTTTATTGTTACTTGCCTCTTTCCCAATCTCTTCTCTCCTTTCCCATCCTATTCTCATACACCTTTTCTGTGTCACACTTCCTTTTTCCTTTCTGTCCCACCCATTTCTTCCCTTTCTCCCTATCTCCTACTTCACTCTTCCTCTCCACCTCCTAGGGCCAGTGCAAGGATTTACTGCCCTGGAAAAAGTACCAGTTTTCTCTACCACTCCTATTCCCCCAAGCAATGGAGCCATATTTTCTCCTCAAACTAGTCATATGAAATCCTCAGCCAGCAGCAGCGTAGGCGTTAATTTATTATTCCTTCTGCAAAACGTACTCAATCCTCTCCCCTCCACATCATGTTTCCTTTCTCTTCTTTTTTATAATATAATTTTTATTGAAATTTCCCAGAGATGCCAAATATTCCCCAAAAATGACAGCCCACCTTTCACACAGAATAGGAATAATTATAAAGTTTAAATATGAGTGAACAGGTCACCCCATGGTCAGTCACCATCCCCCGATTCCCGCCAACCCCCTTGCCCCCACAAACTCCTCTATAATATCACCAATCTGTCCATATCCTAGCATGTTTCTTCAGGAAGACTGTAGATTCCCACCACCTTTTTCTTAATCACAAGTGCTGCAGCTGTCTCTCTGGTCACAGTGGTAATTCCCCATTTGTAGTCCTCTAGACAGTGCTGCTAGCTGCTTCTCTGGTCCTGTTGATAACTGCTCATTATATGTCCTTTAGACAGTGCTGCTAGCTGCTTCTCTGTGCCCAGTTGTAATTCCTCATTCTTAGTCCTCTAGGCAGTGCTGCAGCAACTTCTCTGGTCCCTGTGGTAATTCCTCATGCTAAGGCTCTAGACAGTGCTGCAGCTGCTTCTTTGGTCCCAGTATTAATTTCTCATTCTTAGTCCTCCAGGCAGTGCTGCTCAGTGCTTCTCTAGTCCTGTTGGTAATTCTTAATTCTAATTCCTCTAGACAGTGCTGTTAGCTGCTTCTTTGGTCCCATCAGTAATTCCTCAATCTAAGTCCTCTAGGCAGTGCTGCTAGCTGCTTCTCTGGTCCCAATGGTAATTATTCATTCTAAGTCCTCTAGACAGTGCTGCTAGCTGCTACTCTGGTCCCTTTGGTAATTCCTCATTGTAAGTCTTCCAGACAGTACTCCTAGCTGCTACTCTTGTCCTGACAGTAATTCCTCATTGTAAGTCCTCTAGACAGTGCTGCTAGCTGCTAATCTGGTCTTCTCTGTAACGCCTATATTTTAAATCCTCTAGGCAGTGCTCCAGTTGTGTCTCTGCTCCCAGTGGTAAGTCCCCAGTGTTAGTCCTCTAAGCAGGGCTGCAGCTACGTCTCTGTTCCCAGAGGTGATTCCCCATTCTTATTCCTCTAACAGTGCTGCAGCTGCATCTCTGTTCTCAGTGGTAATTCCTCAATCTTAGTCCTCTAGACAGTGCTGCTAGCTGCATCTCTGGTCCCAGTGGTAATTCCTCATTATTAGTCCTCTAGACAGTGCTGCTATATGCTTCTCTGGTCCCGGTAATAATTCCTCTTCTAAATTCGGAAGGTAGTGCTTATTGCTTCTCTGATCACAGTGGTAATTCTCATTCTTAGTCCTCCAGACAGTGCTGCAGCTGTATCTCTGGTCTCAGTAGTAATTCCTCATTGTCTGACTGTAAGGCAGTGCTGCTGACTGCTTCTCTAGTCCCGTCGGTAATTCTTTATTCTAATTCCTCTAGACAGTACTGCTAGCTGCTTCTCTGGTCCCATCGATAATTCCTCATTCTAAGTCCTTTATGCAGGGCTGCTAGCTGCTTCTCTGGTCCCAGTAGTAATTCCTCATTCTAAGTCCTCTAGACAGTGTTGCTCGCTGCTACTCTGTTCTCTTCTGTAATTTCTCATTGCAAGTCTTCCAGACAGTGCTGCTAGCTGCTACTCTGGTCCTGTTGGTAATTCCTCATTGTAAGTCCTCTAGACAGTGCTGCTAGTTTCTTGCCTGGTCCCAGTGGTAATTCCTCATTCTAAGTCCTCTAGACAGTGCTGCTAGCTGCTTCTCTGGTCTCTTCGGTAACTCCTCCATTCTAAATCCTCTAGGTAGCGCTGCAGCTGTGTCGCTGTTCCCAGTGGTAATTCCCCATTCTTAGTCCTCTAGGCAGTGCTGCAGCTGTGTCGCCCTTCCCAGTGGTAATTCACCTTTCTCAGTCCTCTAGGCAGTGCTGCAACTGCATCTCTGTTCTCAGTGGTAATTCACCTTTCTCAGTCCTCTAGGCAGTGCTGCAGCATCTCTGTTCCTAGTGGTAACTCCGCATTCTTAGTCTTCTAAGTAGTGCTGCTAGCTGCTTCTCTGGTCCCATCTGTAATTGCTCCTTATGAGTCCTCTAGATAGTACTGCTAGCTGCTTCTTTAGTCCCATTGGTAATTCCTCATTCTAAGTCTTCCAAACAGTGCTGCTAACTGCTACTCTGGTCCCGCCTGCAATTCCTCATTCTGAGTCCTCTAGGCATTGCTGCTAGCTGTTTCTCTGGTCCCAGTGGTAATTCCTCATTCTAGGTCCTCTAGACAGTGCTGCTATCTGCTTGTCTAGTCCTGTCTGTAACTCCTCTATTCTAATGCCTCTAGGCAGTGCTGCAGCTGTGTCTCTGTTCCCAGATGTATTTCCCCATTCTTAGTCCTCTTGGCAGTGCTGCAGCTGGTGTCTCTGTTCCCAGTGGTAATTCCTCATTCTTAGTCCTCTAGACAGTGTTGCAAGCTGCTTCTCTAGTCCAAGTGGTAATTCCTTATTCTTAGTCCTCTAGACAGTGCTGCAGCAACTTCTCTGGTTTCAGTGGTAATTCCTGATTGTAAGTCCTCTAGACAGTTCTGCTAGCTGCTTGCCTGGTCCCAGAGGTAATTCCTCATTCTGAGTCCTCTAGACAGTACTCCTAGCTGCTACTCTGGTCCCGTTGGTAACTCCTTTATTCTAAGGCCTCTAGGCAGTGCTGCAGCTGTGTGTCTGCTCCCAGTGGTAAGTCCCCATTCTTAGTCCTCTAGGCAGTGCTGCAGCTTCATCTCTGTTCTCAGTGGTAATTCCTCATTCTTAGTCCTCTAGACAGTGCTGCTAGCTGCTTCTCTGGTCCCAGTGGTAATTCCACATTATTAGTCCTCTAGGCAGGGCTCCTAGCTGCTACTCTTGTACTGACAGTAATTCCTCATTGTAAATCCTCTAGACAGTGCTGCTAGCTGCTAATCTGGTCTTCTCTGTAACTCCTATATTTTAAATCCTCTAGGCAGTGCTCCAGTTGTGTCTCTGCTCCCAGTGGTAAGTCCCCAGTGTTAGTCCTCTAAGCAAGGCTGCAGCTACGTCTCTGTTCCCAGAGGTAATTCCCCATTCTTATTCCTCTAACAGTGCTGCAGCTGCATCTCTGTTCTCAGGGGTAATTCCTCAATCTTAGTCCTCTAGACAGTGCTGCTAGCTGCATCTCTGGTCCCAGTGGTAATTCCTCATTATTAGTCCTCTAGACAGTGCTGCTATATGCTTCTCTGGTCCCGGTAATAATTCCTCTTCTAAATTCGGAAGGTAGTGCTTGTTGCTTCTCTGATCACAGTGGTAATTCTCATTCTTAGTCCTCCAGACAGTGCTGCAGCTGTATCTCTGGTCTCAGTAGTAATTCCTCATTGTCTGACCGTAAGGCAGTGCTGCTGACTGCTTCTCTAGTCCCGTCGGTAATTCTTTATTCTAATTCCTCTAGACAGTACTGCTAGCTGCTTCTCTGGTCCCATCGATAATTCCTCATTCTTAGTCCTCTAGACAGTGCTGCAGCAACTTCTCTGGTTTCAGTGGTAATTCCTGATTGTAAGTCCTCTAGACAGTTCTGCTAGCTGCTTGCCTGGTCCCAGAGGTAATTCCTCATTCTGAGTCCTCTAGACAGTACTCCTAGCTGCTACTCGGGTCCCGTTGGTAACTCCTTTATTCTAAGGCCTCTAGGCAGTGCTGCAGCTGTGTGTCTGCTCCCAGTGGTAAGTCCCCATTCTTAGTCCTCTAGGCAGTGCTGCAGCTTCATCTCTGTTCTCAGTGGTAATTCCACATTATTAGTCCTCTCGGCATGGCTGCTAGCTGCTTTTCTGTCCCAGTGGTAATTCCTCATTCTAAGTCCTCTAGACAGGGCTGCAAGCTGCTTCTCTGGTCCTGGTGGTAATTCTTTATTCTAAGTCCTCTAGACAGTGTTGCTAGCTGCTAAACGGGTCCATTCTGTAATTCCTCATTGTAAGTCCTCTAGACAGAGCTGCTTGCCTAGTCCCTTTGGTAATTCCTCATTCTAGGTCCTCTAGAAATTTCTACTAGCTACTTCTCTTTTCCCATCAGTAACTCCTCCATTCTCAGTCCTCTGGGCAGTACTGCAGCAACGTTTCTGTTCCCAGTGGTATTTCCTCATTCTAAGTCCTCCACCAAGTGCTGCTAGCTGCTTCTCCGGTCCCGTCTGCAATTGCTCATTATAAGTGCTCTACACAGCGTTGCTAGCTGCTACTCTAATCCCAGTGGTACTTACTCATTCTAAGTCCTCTTGACAGTGCTACTGCTAATTACTACACTAGTGCGGTCGGTAATTTCTAATTCTAAGTCCTCTAGGCAGTGCTACTAGCTGCTTCTCTAGTCCCAGTGATAATTACTAATTTTAAGTCCACTATACAATGCTGCTAGCTTCTACTCTGGTTCCGTCTGTAATTTCTAATTCTAAGTCCTATAGAGAGTGCAGTAGCTGTGTCTCTGGTCTCAGTGGTAATTTCTCATTCTTAGTCCTCTAGGCAGTGGTGCTAGCTGCTTCTCTTGTCAGTAATTCCTCTTTCTAAGCCTTCCAGACAGTGCTGCTAGCTGCTACTGTGGTCCCGTCGGTAATTCCACATTCTAAGTCCTCAAAACAGTACTGCTAGCTGCTTCTATAGTGGCAGTAGTAGTTCCTCATTCTAAATCTTCCAAACAGTGCTGCTAGCTCCTAGCTGCTATTCTGGCCCCAGTGGTAATTCCTCATTCTAAGTCCTCTAGATAGTGCTGCTAGTGGCTTCTCTTGTCCCATCAGTAACTCCTACATTCTAAGTCCTCTAGGCAGGGCTGCAGCTGTATCTCTGTTCCCAGTAGTAATTTCCCATTCTAAGTCCTCCTGGCAATGCTTCCAGCTACTTTGCTGTTCCCAGTGGTAATTCCTCTTTTTCAGTCCTCTAGACAGTGCTGCTAGCTCCTTGTCTGGTCCCAGTGGTAATTCCTCATTCTAAGTCTTCTAGACAGTGCAGCTGCTGCTTCTCTGGTCCCAGTAGTAATTCCTCATTCTTAGTCCTCAAGGCTGTGCTGCAAGCAGCTTCTCTTGTCACAGTGGTAATTCCTCATTTTAAGTCCTCTAGACAGTGCTGGTAACTGCTAGTCTGGCCCCATAGCCAATTCCTCATTCTAAGTCCTCTTGGCAATGCTCCTACCTGCTTCTCTGGTCCCCTCGGTAATTCCTCATTGTACGTCCTCTAGACAGTGGTGATACCTGCTTGCCTCGTCCCAGTGGTGATTTCTCATTCTTAGTCCTCTAGACAGTGCTGAAGCAACTTCTCTGGTCCCCGTGGTAATTCCTCATGCTTAGTCCTCAAGGCTGTGCTGCTGACTGCTTGTCTAGTCCTGTTGGTAATTCTTCATTCCAAGTCCCCTAGACAGTGCTGCTAGCTACTTCTCTGGTCCCAT
This sequence comes from Calotriton arnoldi, assembly GCA_963921515.1. Lineage (NCBI taxonomy): Eukaryota > Metazoa > Chordata > Amphibia > Caudata > Salamandridae > Calotriton > Calotriton arnoldi. The sequence goes on from CAWUFW010002319.1 coordinate 162,590, forward strand.
CGGCAATTCCTCATTCTAAGTCCTCTAGACAGTGCTGCTAGCTGCTTCTCTGGACCCAGTGGTAGTTCCTCATTATTAGTCCTTTACACAGTGCTGCTAGCTGCTTCTCTGGTCCAAATGGTAATTCCTCATTCTTAGTTCACTAGCCAATGCTCAATCAATCAGTAATCTTATAAAGCGTGACTACTCACCGTGAGGGTCTCAAGGCGCCGAGTTGGGATGGGGGGGTGTGTGTGGGGGGGAGTGGTGGGTCTGCAGTTCAGTCGAAGAGCCAAGTCTTGAATTGCAGCAGATATTGGTGATTGCATGAGGCGCAGAGGCAGGTAGTTCCAGGTCTTTGCAGCGAGGTAGAAGTATCTTCTTCCAGCTGTGGTCTTGCGGATCCGTGGGAGGGTGGCCAGGGCCACTTGGGCGGAACGGAGATGTCTGGTTGGAGTGTAGAAGGAGAGGCGGTAGTTGAGGTGTGTAGGTCCGACATTGTTGAGGTCTTCGTAGGCGTGTGTGAGAAGCTTGAAGGTGATACATTTGTTGCCAGATTAGCCAGTGAAAGTCTCTCAGGTTACCTGTGATGTGGTTGGGTGTGAGATGTTCAGTATGAGTCTGGCAGAGTTTCTGAGTGGTGCCGGCGTAGGATGCATTGCTGTAGTAGATTCTGCTGCTGACGAGCGCATGGGTGGACATTTCCCTGGACTCGGTGGGGATCCACTTGAAGATCAGGAGGGTGAAACAGCATTGATTTGGTGGTTCATTGAGAGGGAGGAGTCCAGGATGATGCTGAAGTTTCGTGCGTGGGCCGATCTTGTCTGAGTTAAGCTTGAGGCAGCTGTCCTTCATCCAGGTGGCGGCTGTGGGTTTGTCTATGAAGGATAGAAACAGCTGGATGTCGTCTGTGTAGGAGACCATGTTGAGTCTGTTACTTCTTATGATGGCTGCAAGCGGGGCCATGTAGATGTTGAAGAGGGTGGGGCTCAGGGAGGATCCCTGAGGCACCCCGCAGCTGATCTCAGTGGGCTCTGAGTTGAACAGTGGAAGTCTGACTCTGCATTCAGCCGGTGAGGAAGGAGACAATTCATTCTAGGGCTTTGTTTCTGATGTTGGCGTCATGGATTCTTGTGCAGAAGGTGTGGTGGGAGATGGTGTTGAAGGTGGCTAAGAGGTCCAGGAGGATGAGGGCAGCAGTCACGCCTCGTTCGAGGAGGATGCAGATGTAATCTGTAGCGGCAAGAAGAGCGTTCTCGGTGCTGTGGTTGCTTGTGAAGCTGGATTGCGAGAGATCCAGGATGTTGTTTTTTTTGATAAACTCAGAGAATTCAGTGTTGATGGCTTTATCAATGACTTTGGCTGGGAAGGGGAGCAGAGAGATGGGTCTGTAGTTCTTAAAGTCTGTCGGGTTGGCAGAAGGTTTCTTCCGCAGTGGGTTGATCACTGCGTGCTTCTAGTCTTCCGGGAAGGTTGCAGACTCAATGGAGCAGTTGATGGTGCGGCAGAGTTGATGAAGGTGCCGGCTCTGTTGAAGATGGGGTGAGGGCAGAGATCCGAGGGGGCTCCAGAGTGGATGCTCTTCATGATCCTGAGGGCGTCGTCAGAGGTAAGGGTGGTCCAGTTGGTCAGTGTCTGCTGGGGGCTGGAGCTATCGGGTGCAGTGGTTGTAGTGATGGAGTCTTGGGTTGCAAAGCTGTTGTAGATCTCCTTGATCTTGCGGTGGAAGAAGGTGGCGAGGAAGTCGCAGAGCTCTTGAGATGGGGGGGATGTCTGCTGACTCTGTGCTGGGTTTAGCGAATTCTTTGACCACAGTGAAGAGGTCTTTGCTGTTGTGTGCATTGGCATTGATTTGTTCCTCAATGGCTGCTTTCTTTCTTGTTCTGATGAGGTGGTGTGCAGTGATGGTGGATTTGAAGGCAGCGTGGTCTGCCGCGATCTTGCTGCTCCTCCATCATTTCTCAAGCCATCTGCAGGTGTGCCTGGACTTTTGGAAGTCAGGAGAGAACCAGGTGGCTGCAGCTGCTTCTCTGATCCCAGTGAAAATTCCTCATTCTAAGTTCTCTACACTGTGCTGCTAGCTGCTTTTTAGGTCCCATCGGTAACTCCTCCATTCTAAGTCCTCTAGGCAGTGCTGCAGCTGTATTTCTAGTCCCAGTGGTAATTCCCCATTCTTAGTCCTCTAGACAGTGCTGCAGCTGCTTCTCTGGTCATACTGTACGTGCGTAACTATTCCTAATTTAATTAACAATAGCTTCTAGCATGAGTATGAATATTTATATTTGGTTGCTGGGTAAGCATGAGGCTGTTTAGTAAAATATAGCACATTGGAAGTGAAATTACTCATTAGCTCCAATCCACAAGCAACCAGAGAAAGATGCACATCCCTACCGCTGAAGGATCGCAAGATGATGGTTGTCTTCATTGTCTTCTTGGAAGTACCAACTGTAGGCCTTGCTATGGCATGTACCGAATAAATGAATCGTATGATTGCTTGAACCACTCATCTGAACGTGGGTGATTAAGGCTTCCAGTAACTATACATTAAAAGGTGAAATAAGTAATCTAGATGTCTCACACACCCTTTACTGTTTTTGCAATGCAGAATGTAGCCCACCATGGGTCATTCTGCACTTTGAGAGGGAGGAGTGCTCTCTTTGAAGCATTTAATGTAATGGTGCTTGTACCAGAGGAAGCAGAACTTCCCTGATTTATATGGGCAGCACCCCTAGGCAGTTTTTTCATCAGACTATAGGATAAAAAAAAAAAAGAAAATCTGATGGGTCTACACATGCAAACAGCAGTTCATACAAAGCTGGCGCCCTTCTTACTTTGCAGTGCTTTACAAAGATTAGATCAAGGTTTGATAGTATTTGCAGCATAGTGCCGGCATCTAAGATTGCTCGATTCTGAACAAGAACGTACCACGCACAATTCCACAACTAACAATTCCAGTACAAACCCCATACATCCACTTCACTACAAACAAATAAGCATAAATAACAAACAAAATCATTTACAACGCCAAAAACTCAAACTTTCGCAAATGCGAGACTGACTGCATTGCAAATGCTTGTTTTATATGCATGCCCCATCTCTCTCCATCTCAACACACTGCTGTCTCCCTTCTCAAGTCATTTTCTTGTAACTCACCGCACATCCACGAAACCTTCTCTCTTCCAGACCATCATCTTAACATGAGGATTTGTGATAACTATAAATAAGTTAAAGACATTTACTGAGGAATAACATACAATAACCAGAATGTATGTCCTCCAAACAATTATGCAATGTATAAATATCTGCCAAAACAGAACATATGTATTGTGTAGATACTTGGTGGCCACTTGGTGTTCGGAGATTCCTGCCATCCGGGCTACAATATAAACACATAGAAATAACTCTACCATGACCCTCCATTTTAGGTGTTTGGTGGTGCATTCTCAAGCCAAATAAAAGGGCTCTTTCTTAATCTACCCACCTTAACTGATTCTAATTCTGGCCACTGAATGACTTTAATTATAAGAGAAAGAATGGCCCGAAGTTCAATCGAGTTGGAACCTGCTGCATGAAGGCCATCTCTAGGGAATCAAAGGACTTTACAAAATCAATGAGCATTAGTGCAGAGGAGCCAGAAAGTCCTGCGTTCCTACCAGTGCAGTACGATCACTTCGGATGCAATGTCTAGTGCCCCTGTTTGGAATGAAGCCATTTTTGTCTCAGTATCAAGGAGCCAATTACCCCCATCAACCTGCTGGCCAATGCATTGGCAAGGACCTTGACTTGAACTATAGTTAATGAGATTGGCCTGTACCACTGACAGAGGCCCGGAGTATGCCCAGTTTTAGAAGAACTGTTATTGTAGCTGATTGAAGATCTCAGGCAAAGACCTAGGCGACCTGGTGTCTTCCAATACACCTAATAGCTGAGGTGAAGTAAGTGATGCAAACGTCCAAAAGAACTCACTAAGGAGTCCTCTTGGGCCTGGGGTCTTGCCAGTTTGCATCTCAGCCAAGGCACCGGCAAGCTCATTTTCAGTGAGTGGAGATTCAAGTTCATTCCAAAGGTAATTGGATGGAACTTGATGTGGAAGGCCACCTATCAGGGGAGACAGATGTTCTGTGTTGGGAACGGGCCTGACATAACAGAAGGAGTGATAATAGTCTGTGAATACTTAGGTTATCTCAAGGGTGTCTGTTGACAATATTACAGAAGAGTCTTGGATACAGGGGACTATTCTGGAGGTGGTCTGTCTCTCAATCAACCAGTACAATAGTTTACCCGGTTTGCCCCCTCTCATAGACTCTCCTTAGAGGTGTTATCCATGTTAATCTAGTTGTGTTTTGTAACTCGCCTTACATCCACACGCCATACTCACTTCCAGACCATCATCTTACCATCCTCTCTTACAACTTCCTTTTACATATATTCTTTTCACCCCATATTCTTTTTATGAAACTTTTTGAGGATGTCTGATAACTATAAACAAATTAAAGACATTAACTGAGGAATAACATAAAGAAAAACATTTACCAGAATGCATGCCATCCAGACAACTACACAATTTATAAATATAATCTAATCAGCATTACTTGAGACCCATCAAGATCAGGAAGCAATCACCGACTGTGGACCTCTGCTGGTCTTCCAGTTCCACAAGATGGATCAGCGAGAGGAAACAATCACCGACATGGGGTCTCAGTTCTTCTAAACCCATTAAGAATAGGAAAGAATCACTGACACTGAATCTCAGCTAGTCCAAACGTTCTACAAGAACCATCAGTAAACGTCATCAATCCTAAGTAACACTGAGTTGAGGTGCACATCTCTTACTCAAGGAGATAAACTTGAAATCCCTTAGAAAATCCTAAAACGGACCTGTCACCTTCAAAAAGATTTAGGACATAATCTCAAACCTCACGAAGGTCAACAAGGGCAAATCTCAACAACAAACGCCCAACAACACAATACTGACTTCAATGACACATTCCCTCCACCATGATCAGTACACCTCTTAGACAATGGCATTTAAAAAAGACTATCTAAAAAAGGCAGGGGCGGCTCTGAACAGGTCCAAAAGGAAAAAATAAAATAATACCTCATTTTATTTTTCCTTCCTTGCTCAGCGGGGTAGGGGTGGGGCGGGGCTGCTCTGCTCACAGAGCAGGGGAAGAGTGGTTTGCCCAATCCAAGTGCACATGAGGGTTTGACCGGCCCGAGTCATGCGTACTTTGCATGTTCTCTACCCAGGCTGCATTAAAACCTGGGAGGAGAACATGCCCAGGCTTCCATTCCCTGGCTGAGAGTCAAACCACGGCGCTCAGACCAATCACAACGTTGCATGCAGCATTGTGATTGGCTATGGGGAGCCTGGGAGCCTGGTGCTTCCTGCCCTGAAGTCCTGGAAGTGGGCGCAGAGGACCGAGAGGCAGCGGCAATGGCATCAGCGGTACACAGGTAAGTGGTTCATTATTATTTTTTATCCCCCGCGACTCGCCCCCCCACCGCCAATAAATACACGCCGACACTAAAAAAAGCATATTCTGTGGCTAGTGACAAGATGATACTAAGCACACATCGGCAATAATGTAGTCAATATTCTGGAATCTTGATCTATTTGTGTTGAACTTTTGGAATTCAGATTATGACAACAGAACTAAAGTGCAAAGAAACATACAAATGAATACCCCCAATCATCCACAGCTGCATATCTGCATATACACTTACTGACAATTCCAGACCCATTCATACACAAACCCAGTGACGCACACAACACAAATGAATGTGTGCAAACAAACAGTCACACATTTTTCTACAGCCAAACATACACAAACCTGTAGACAGACATGTACAGACATAGGTAAGTGCACGCTCACAAAGAGATGACTAACTACTCATGCACACACACTGATGAATGTTTGTTACCATACACACACACAAACACACTAACAGATTAATGTGCACAAATAACAGACACACGCCTCCATGACACACTTACAGTCAGATGCCCACGGTCCATGCATACATATTCTGACACAGACCATGTAACCATGTGATTACCACGTAAAGGTCTGGAGAGTAATACTTGTTTTTTATTCTTTTGGAGAGACCCCTCAAAAGATCTGGGCCCCTCAGGACCCTGGCAGTGACTCCCCGCCCAGTATATTTACCTAGTGGAAGTAAGACCCAGGCTGGAGGGTGAACCATTGGCTTCTCTATATTTACCTAAACAGGCGCATGCACAGGTCTGCGCATAGAAAATGGAAGATCTTTAATTGCCCAGGGCTCACGGCTGCCACTCACCCTCATGGTGTGATATTGTTCCTCTTCCTTGAGTTTATACTCCAGCATGTATCCCATCTCTCCCCTCAGAGGACACAGCCAGTCCTGCAGCTTCACCTGTAAAGAGGAAGAACACAAATGACAACTTTATATCTCTAAAGTAACATTTTTCATAAAGTAATATTCACTACAAAATCACATCTTCTATTACCAGCCACTCACATCTTGATTATAAGTTGTAGGCAAAGCTTTCCAAAATAGAAGTATAAACCACACTTATCTGACATATAAGTACTGAGCCACGCATGTAAAGATTGTAAGTATAAGGTCATGTTTCCAGAACATGTGTACCAGACACACGTGTACAGATTGTAAGTACCAGGTCACATGTTTCGAGATTATGTGTACAAACCACACATGTACAGATTATAAATATCAGGTTACATGTTTCCAGATCATGTGTACTAGCCACACGTGTACAGATTGTAAGTATCAGAGCAAACACAAGGAGATGATGGACGGAGCACTGAAAGTTTTCAGACACTCACCCCTAGTCACAGATCTGGGTTGAATCCATCATTGTTCTTTAGCTCACATCGTCACCCCAGTTCAGGCCCAGCCATGTGCAAATCAGTCTTGACCGTGTGCCTCATGGGAACAGTCCAGCCCGAACTGCCAGGCCAGGTCAGATTACATGTTTCCATATCATGTATACCAGCCACACATTTTCAGATTGTAAGTACCAGATCACATGTTTCCAGATCTGTGTACCAGCCACAAATGTACATGTTGTAAATACCAAACCACACATGTACAGACTGTAAATTCCTGCCATATATGTTCAGATTGTAAGTATCAGGCCACATGTTTCCAGATCATATGTACCAGCTGCACATTTTCAGGCTTGGATTTCCAGAACACTTGTATCCATAATAAAATACCAGGACAGTCTTATCCAGACCATAATTTCCAAGAAACAGGTGTCCAAATTGGTCCTAAATGTCACTTCCACCATACGTATCTCTCCTCTCTTTGCAGCCTCAGAGCTTGGATATTTTGTCCCAGTTTCTTCTCAATGACTCCATGACTTTGGGCTGCAGGGAATTCACTTCTATTACTACGTCTTATACAGGAACACAGGCAGCAGGGAGCAGGCATCAGTCTGTGAGAGGCCGGCTGCAGCCCTTGGAGGGCCATTGAGAGGGAACAGGCACCGGCCCCACAAAGAGCAGACACGAGCCTCATGCAGGGTCTGTGTCACAGAACAGGCAGTCATAACCAGAGAGAGCAGACATCGGTCCCTTACAGGCAGGCAACAAGAGAGCAGGTGACACCCCCTTACAGGGTCTGCCTCAGGGAACAAACACCAGTCTTGTACAGGATCTGTGACAGGGAACAAACACCAGCCTTATACAGGGTCTGCCTCAGGGAACAAAGACCAGCCTCATACAGGGGCTGCCTCAAAGAACAAATACCAGCCTCATACAGGGTCTGTGGCAGGGAGCAAATACCAGCCTCATACAGGGTCTGTGGCAGGGAGCAAATACCAGCCTCAAACAGGGTCTGTGACAGGGATGAGGCAGCCATAACAAGAGGGAGCAGACACCGGCTCCCAACAAGCAGGCTGCAAGACAGGGTCTGCAACAGGAAACAGGTCCCAGCTTCTTGCAGGATCTGTGCTAGGAAAGAGCCAGTCATAACCAGAGGGAGATTTCAGCAAATAATCTGCAGTCACAGTGAGACAGCAAGAAATGCACCATTCAGTTGCTAGATCTGTGACAGGTAATATGCAACAAGGCACCTCCCCTTACAGGATATATCACTGGGAACAGGAGAGAGAGAAAGGAAGAGAGAGAAAAAGATATATATAGAGAGAGAAAGAGATAGAGAGAGAAAGGGATAGAAAGAGGGGGATACAGAGAGAGAGAGGGAAAGAGAGAAAGAGAGAGAGAGAGAGAGAGAGAGAGAGAGAGAGAGAGAGAGAGAGAGAGAGAGAGAGAGAGAGAGAGAGAGAGAGAGAGAGAGAGAGAGAGAGAGAGAGATTAGCATCATGCCGGCAAATTTGTACCCTTCGTTTTCATATACAGCCTAGAGCCTCTGCCGGACTGGGAAGCTTCAGGGAGGGCAGAGGAAAAGAACAAACCCTTGGCAATAAAACCTAGTTATGGACCTTATCTTTTACTTCACATACTCAACTAATTGAAACCGAAATAAACCGGCTATGGGATACAGTCCCCCGCCTACCCAAACAAAATCTTCTGCACTACCACACAAGAAACGTAATCCTTACAGTACAAGATGACAACAAATAAACAGGCTACCTAGTCAAGGTCAGCTGCTGACAAGAATGAGGGTATAGAATCACCATCCCAAGATCCCTCCACAATTGCCATGACCACCCAAGGCACAGGCCAGCCCCTAGGGCCACTTAAGATGAAGAACAATCATAAGATCTCTGTAGCCAGCCTGATTACCAAATACTTGCTCCCATCACTTCAAAATGGCGTCCTAACTTCAGTCGGACCATACCTCCCTGACAGCAACTCAAGTAGCAAAGAGGAGGCCCTCCCTTCAAAAAGCTTTCAAATACGCCTTCTTTTGGACTCACCCGATCTGGGCCCCACGGTCACAAAACGCCGATCTCACTCTTGCCCAAGCATGGGGGTGTTATCAGGTCCATTCCATCACCTTTTGGGCTGGACACCGAGCCAAAAGCACACACGAGCTTTGACTCAATGGACCAATCAATCATCCTTTACCGACAGATCCAAGTGGACATTCAGTGTGCCAGGAAAGACTTTAACAATTGCTGCCCAAATGCATCAACCACAACGATCTCCCCTCCAGAACCTCACAAAGTTTACAGCCCTAGATTCCCCATGAGCCCCGCATAAACAGCAGATGGGGGATCTAACATCATTTCTACAAAATCTAGAAACTAAAATTTAACAAACACTGGAGCTCACCAAGCAGCTGTTCAGATCCCCTAGCGGAACCAACAATCTTGATTCCACTAAACAAAACATAGATAACTCATATGGAATGGCAGCCTCTGAGTCCCTTAAACTCAGCAATCCTCAATATATAACGGCCAAAGCACTACTTTGGCCAAATAGACTTAGTACAATCAATAGCCCTGCACTTGGCGGATCTGAACAAAAAAATGGACCTGAATAAGAACACCTATCTTACCTTGCAAAGTCACTGTTCCTGTGCAGCAATTATTGATCAGTGGGCAAACTTACCAGCAGTATTGACAACACTGGTGGATCAATCTGCGATATTAGTGGACCACATTCATCAGGCCCGCAATACCTTAACCAGCCCCGAATCAGCTATCCAACCTCTTGACCATCAAATCAATCCACCAGAACGTTCACCCCAAACATAACCACAAACATTACCTTTGCAATCATACACTTTACCAGAGCTCTTAGTCCCCCCAGGCCCTCCAAACGCTGGGCACAGTTCTTCCACCAGGCACCTTGCAAGGGAAGGATCAGAAGGTTCATCGATTCCTAAGTGGATGGAAGGCTCACTTTCCAGGAAGGCAAAGAAAAAATTGAGAAAACTTCAAAAAAGAGCTAAAACTAAAAACCGAGCAATGTCTCTCCCCAGCAAAATGCATACAACATAATCAGCTGCTGGCTCTGCACAGTTTTACCCAATTTTCACAGCAAAGTCCCACGGTAACAAACCCAAGGTTATCGTAGTGAAGGATCCATGCTCCAACAAACAAAGCCCAGTCAAAAGAGGAGCAGCAGATGAATCAGGTGGTAGTATGAGTCCTGTGAGGGACATTTCCGCTCCCCTCCCCTGCAGGGAGAAGGGGGCCGCCTCCCCCAAGCCACTCTGATCATCCCTACTGAAGACTCAGATGCAAGGATAAGCCCCATCTCTCGGACTATAAGAATCTCACCAAAAACAAGGGGACAGACAGACGCCTGCATGCAAGCCTCTCCTAACGTAGAACACAATAACAATAGCGTAGAGAGTTACAACTGGGGACTACATAACCAGGCCCGTCATACACCAGATGCCGCCCTCGGCACTTCAGTGCACACACCGTTCCTAACACTCCAAACCCCAGCAGCCTCCGAATGTCACTCTAAAGTTGTCAATCCACTGAGCAGCAGTCACCCGAAGTCAGAGCATGGCACAGTCGAGGTGGCTCTCACACAGAAATACCACTTCAAAGGCCACCACGATATTTTGAACAGGGGCACCATACTCCGTCTAGTGACACATATACCATTGCCGGCCCACATAAGATCAGCAGATCTCGCCTGGGTCAAATTTCAGTGCCTATCTGGGGACACCCATGGCGAGTCTATACTGGTCGGGCTGCATCAGCAGTCACACCAGATAGCAATGCTACGCGAAGCCAATCAACTGGCAGATTGGGGCATTTAGATCAAGCATCAACCCCCAAAACAAATATCCCCATGTCCTAAAAACCAAAATCCAAAAGCCCCTAACTTATTCCATCCTAAAATGCACTGATGGCATTCGCACAGGCAACCACCTCTCTGACAAGTCCTTCCAACACGATGCCCTGAGAATTATAAGTTCTTCAGACCAAAGGTCAGTTCTTTCTGGCAAATCCGATATGTAATCACCTTGGACTCCAGGCCCTGTCTGGTAACCACCTCTCTCAATGGCATCTTTAAACCTCCGAGATGTAACTTCGGCAGCCCTCTGAATTGTCCAAACATATATCTAACCATCATCTCCTGAAATATGGCAAGCATCCAGAAACTCATTAAGGCAACCTCAGCACTAGAGTATCTCCACAGCAGTGACATCATCTGCCTGCAGGAGACATGGGTAATGACTACAACAACTCTACCAGGGTACTTTGAAATTCACACCCCGGTCATCAGGCGTAACATTTTTGGGCAACCAACTGGCGGCTCTCCATTTACATCCAAAACGCCTGAAGGGTGGACGTCACCACAATTATAATCCTCTCACCTGGAATACAAGTTCTACTCATCAATGGAATAAAAAAATAAGAAACAGTCGCTTCAACTGCTTCTATTCAACTGCTATGTTAATCCAATGCTGCACCAGAAGAATCAGGCACTAAGCGACCTGGCGGACATTATTGGAGACAAACAAATAAGGGGGAGGAGGAGATCTCCTACTACAACATCCTCTGAGTATAACTAGTCACACACTGAGAAGTAGGAGAGTATAGGTTGCTTTTTAAGAGAGATAAAACTTGCAAAGTACAATTCTTTGAAACACTGCCTTCACCCACAAAAATGTGTGGCATGCTTCATCATTGGGCTGCTAGACACACCTCCGCATGAGGTGGACCAATAGGGTGGACGAGACAATACAAACATATAGAAAAGGTCAGGATCATAAAGACAATAAGCGCAGACAAACTGATTAAAACTAACTCAGGAATATTCCACTGTCTATTTTATTCATGGATTCCCTGGTCAGAGCTAAAAGGTATCTCAATACCAGTGGATGGTGCTGAAGCGGGTGGATTAGGCACCATACACCCCTCCACTCTGCAAGGGAGTCGACATGTTTCAGCCAGAAATTGTGTCTTCCACGGCTTTCTTCAGGACTGTTAGATCCCGTATTTTACTACCTTTCTTATCTACCTCAGTTAGTATACTGATTTATACACCTTTAATTTTACATAGGTCCTGTAATCACACTCCATACAGGATCTGTAAGTGAGAAAAAAGAAATGCACACGTGAAAAGAAAACTGAAAGCCATCACAATTAAAATACATCATGTGCCTTCACGTGAATAAAGAATCTTGTACTTTGCCCCTCTCAACCTGTTAGGTGCGAAGCAGCTTATTGATCATTCTATCTAAATCTCTGCTTGCCAGGGCAATGCCCTTCCTTGATCGTGAAATCTATGATCCTATATTTTAAAAGAAACATTCATATATATGTATATACATCTATGTCAAGCTAATCACCACTCGGAGAAAACCACGTGCATGTATATGTACCCTTCATGGAAAAACAATGGGCAATACGTTCTTAACTGGGTTAATCTTACTGAGTTTCACTGTAGTACCTGCTCGAACTGGCGCGGGAATGAGGGCGACCCCCTGTAGTCACACACTGATTAAAAACGGGGGTAATGTATAGAAAGTTAGAGAGAGACACATATCTATAACAAAGACTTCATCCATTCATACTTTACATCTTATGCATATATAAATATTTCAGGCGCCCCTGGTGATGTACGTGCCCTGAGTATTTGATGCTCGCTTGTATCCTGTGCGTCTGCCGCTCGTATTCTACTGGTGAGCTAAGGCCCTCTGATAGAGGCATTCATTCTCTGCTCGCTTCTCACAGTACCCAGCTTACTTCATCAAGGTGGGCTCGCCACTGGCTCAGTGTACTTCCCGGCGCTGCGTAGGTATTGAGTGGTTCCCCCCGATGTTTATTCAAGGGACTCCACTTCCTGTCACGTGAACACGGGAGCGTGTCACGTGTGCGGCCAAGGATGCTTGAAAAGACTAGAACCGTGACCTACGTTCATTAGAGCGTCATAGACCTACCCCGGTCCATGTCTCACAGGCCCATGACGCTCACCATACCGCCATCTATTATTGGTGAGTTATTTTGGGACAGTATTTCTTGCGTATTGGTTTATATTACACCCGCTCAGGTCCCTGTGTAAACAGTACATGAGCGCTTAACCCTACCGCTACCATCAGTGGGTGCGGGTAAAGCACGTCAACCAATTGCCTTTGTTAAGTATTTTCCGACATGGAGCAACCTAAAATAGGAGTATGGACTGTTCATGGGAAAGGGTATGGCTAAGTTCACTACTATGTTTTTAACAGATAGTATGGGAATGAGTGTCTGAGACGTGTATCAACCACTTATGTTTGGAGGAGGTGGATATGTTGCTCTGTACCTGTCCCTTAAGATTGCAAGAACCAATCAGTAAATGGAATATTGATGGAACCTGATCATAGTCTATTCAGAGTATTCCACGGAATAAAATCGTTCAGGCTAAATTCATTGGCTTTGTATTCTGTATATTAATTTTGGCTCCATAAGGAATAGAATTCTGTTAGGGTCTGTAGACGTAGTTGAAATATATAGTTTATCAAGTACCATCCAGTATAGATCGTCCACTGTGTGCTTTTTTTCAGCATAGTGTGTGGTGAAAAGTGTCATGGTTCTCTCACACCTAATGTTACTTCTATGCTCCATGATTCGGACCTTCACCCTTCGTGTTGTCATCCCCATCATCTCCTTGTGTTTGCTTTGTTCGCCCTAAGTTGGCAGGGTATGCCCAGACGTGGGTCCCTTGCTCACTTTGCCACTGGATTCAAGCTAACCTGGCTGATGAAGGGTGTTACCCAGAAACTGGTCCCGGGATTCTTGTTTCCGGTTCAGGGAAGACCTGGCTTGGCAGTTCGGGCTGGACTGTTCCTATGAGGCACAGGGTCAAGACTGATTTGCATATAGCTGGGTCTGAACTGAGGTGGCGAAGTGAGCTAAAGATTGATGATGGATTCCACCCAGATCTGTGACTGGGGTGAGTGTCTGAAAAGTTTCAGCACTCCGTCCATCATCTCCTTGTGTTTGCTTTGTTCACCCTAACTTGGCAGGGTATGCCCAGACGTGGGTCCCTTGTTCACTTTGCCACTGGATTCAAGCTAGCCTGGCTGATGATGGGTGTTACCCAGAAACCCGTCCCAGGATGCTTGTTTCCGGTTCAGGGAAGACCTGGCTTGGCAGTGCGGGCTGGACTGTTCCCATGAGGCACAGGGTCAAGACTGATTCGCATATAGCTGGGTCTAAACTGAGGTGGCGAAGTGAGCTAAAGAATGATGATGGATTCATCCTAGATCTGTGACTGGGGGTGAGTGTCTGAAAAGTTTCAGCGCTCCGTCCATCATCTCCTTGTGTTTGCTTTGTTCGCCCTACGTTGGCAGGGTATGCCCAGACGTGGGTCCCTTACTCACTTTGCCACTGGATTCAAGCTAGCCTGGCTGATGAAGGGTGTTACCCAGAAACCGGTCCCAGGATGCTTGTTTCCGGTTCAGGGAAGACCTAGCTTGGCAGTTCAGGCTGGACTGTTCCCATGAGGCACAGGGTGAAGACTGATTTGCATATAGTTAGGTCTGAACTGAGGTGGCAAAGTGAGCTAAAGAATGTTGATGGATTCAACCCAGATCTGTGACTGGGGGTGAGTGTCTGAAAAGTTTCAGCGCTCCGTCCATCATCTCCTTGTGTTTGCTTTATTGGGACGGGGGTCTCCTGTGGACTAGATGGTCCCTTTTATTTGGGCTTCTCTTGAATGAAAAGAGAGGCTTCTCCAGGGTCAAGGCATTCGAATTTAGAATCCGCCAATTCCTAAGTATGATGCGCTTGATGTGATTGGAGGCGGTGCTAAAGGTAGTGACACAGATGGCATTTTTGTTTTGCGTTTTTTCTACCCTTTTTTCAGGAGGGCCTCCCTATGGCAGTTCAATGCTCTCTTCTGCGCCCTCCTGATAACTCCAGTAGGGTACTTCCTTCCTCCTTTGGAGTTTTACTGCTAATGTTTCCGATTCTCTCTTAAAATCCCTAACAGAATTCTATTCCTTATTGAACAAAAATGGATATACAGGTTGCAAAGCCATGAATTTGGCATGAACGATGACAGTCCATGGAATACTCTGAATAGACTACGACCAGGTTCCAACAATATTCCATTTACTGGTTGGTACTTGCAATCTTTAGGGACAGGTACAGAGCAACATATCCACCTCCTCCAAACATAAGTGGTTGATACACGTCTCAGACACTCATTCCCATGCTATCTGTTAAAAACATAGTAGTGAACTTAGCCATACCCTTACCCATGAATAGTCCTTATGTAGATATGGAAATGTGGAATTGCATTGCAGCTTCGAGAAGAAATAAACATTGAGTGCAAGAAATCGGTCCACACCCATTGTCCCGGACCGATACGTTCCAGGGGTGTATCGGCATTTAGGTATATACTCCTATTTTAGGTTGCCCCGTGAGATCTGGAGGTATCTCCATGTCGGAAAATACTTAACGAGGGCAGTTGGTTGACGCGCTTTACCCGCACCCACTGATGGTAGCGATAGGGTTAAGCACTCATGTACTGTTTACACAGGGACCTAAGCGGGTTTATTATGAACCAATACGCAAGGAATACTGTCCCAAAATAACACCAATAATAGATGGTGGTATGGCGAGCGTCATGGGCCTGTGAGACAGGGACCGGGGCAGGTATATGACATACTAATGAACAGAGGTCACTGTTCTAGTCTTTTCAAGCGTCCTTGGCCACACACGTGACACGCTCCCATGTTCACGTGACAGGAAGTGGAGTCCCGTGAATAAGCATCGGGGAGAACCACTCAATACGTATGCGGCGCCAGGAAGGAAACTGAGCCAGTGGCGAGCCCACCTTGATCAAGTAAGCGGGGTACTGTGAGAGGCGGGCAGAGAATGAATGCCTCAATCAGAGGGCCTTAGATGGCAGACGCACAGGATACAAGCGAGCATCAAATACTCAGGGCACGTACATCACCAGGGGCGCCTGAATTAATTATATATGCATAAGATGTAAAGTATGAATCGGTGGAGTCTTTGTTATAGATATGTGTCTCTCTCTAACTTTCAATACATTACCCCCGTTTTTAATCAGTGTGTGACTACAGGGGGTCGCCCTCATTCCTGCACCAGTTCGAGCAGGTACTACAGTGAAACTCGGTAAGATTAACCGAGTTAAGAACGTATTGCCCATTGTTTTTCCATGAAGGGTACATATATATGCACGTGGTTTTCTCCGAGTGGTGATTAGCTTGACATAGATGTATATACATATATATGAATGTTTCTTTTAAAATATAGGATCATAGATTTCACGATCAAGGAAGGGCATTGCCCTGGCAAGCAGAGATTTAGATAGAATGATCAATAAGATGCTTCGCACCTAACAGGTTGAGAGGGGCAAAGTACAAGATTCTTTATTCACGTGAAGGCACATGATGTATTTTAATTGTGATGGCTTTCAGTTTTCTTTTCACTTGTCCATTTATTTTTTCCCACTTACAGATCCTCTATGGAGTGTGATTACAGGACCTACGTAAAATTCCAGGTGTAGTAATCAGTATACTAACTGAGGTAGATAAGAAAGGTAGTAAAATACGGGATCTAACAGTCCTGAAGAAAGCCGTGGAAGACACAATATCCGGCTGAAACATGTCGACTCCCTTGCAGAGGGGAGGGGTGTATGGTGCCTAATCCTCTCACTTCACAACCATCCACTGGTATTGAGATACCTTTAACTCTGACCAGGGAATCCATGAATAAAATAGACAGTGGGATATTCCTGAGTTAGTTTTAATCAGTTTGTCTGCACTTATTGTCTTTATGATCCCGACCTTTTCTATATGTTTGTATTGTCTCCCCCACCCTAGTGCTCCACCTCATGTGTTGGTCTGCACGGAGGTGCGTCTAGCAGTCCAATGATGAAGCATGCCACACATTTTTGGGGGTGAGGGCAGTTTTAACAAAGACTTGTACTTTGCCAGTTTTACCTCTCTTAAAAAGCAACCTATACTCTCCTACTTCTCAGTGTGTGACTGGACAATATTGGAGACCTTCTCACCAAATATCCGAACCATAATCGAGTCATAGTTGGGGATTTCGACAACAGATCGATCGGCATGTCATCAAAAGATAATAAATCACCAAAAGAGGTCCTACAATTGCAAACCCTTTTAGACAATTTCTCTCTACATTCCACTCACAAGTTTAAACAAGCCCTGGATCCAAAATGGCTGCCGCTGCCCACATTTAGGAACATCTCAACAATTGACTACATGTTTATCAGCGACCTGCTAGCTCAAGATCTCTGTGACTTTGACATTGACGACTGGGAACAGAGTTACCACAGACCCCTTAGAGCGTCCTTTAGACTCTCATGACAGCAGCACGAGAGCTCATATCAATTGGAGAACCCATGGGGGAAGAACGTGATAAAGTACTACGCAGAATAAAATGGATTGCAAAGTTAGGCCCATAACTGATCACCTGGATAACTATCAATGAACAACTGGATATAACACGGAGCCTGGAGGTACTTTTAGAACATTGGGCCATTCTCCTAGCCGACCAACATCCGGCGCTGAAGGGAACACTGGCTGTCCATTCACGGCAGGGACAAATTCAACCCACTCGTCCTCTGCACAACGAACCAAAGGGTACGCTGACAAGTAAGCAGAAGCTCCGGAAGGCCCTGAAGGTAAAACGGAGATGTGACAACTCATCCCTGGGCCAAGACATCACAACTCTTCGAGCTGCTTACAAAAAAAGTGTTTGGGAGCAACGCACCAAATGGTAGAAGCAGAATGGCCTAAAATCTTCTCCCTTCTTAAAGAGAAAAGTCTTGCCCTCTTCTGAAAGCACATCAACCAACTCAGCAACAATGGCCAGTCTAAGGAGAACGGAGTATCAGAGAGTACATGGGTTAACTATGTTAAACAGCTCTACAGCAGAGAGATGGGCGAACCACGAGCGATCCATCTTACACAGGCATCAAATCTGCCAGACAAGCAAGACTTGGAGATTTCAGAAGCTGAAGTAATTAAAACCATCAAACAAATAAGGAGTGATGGAGCCCCGGGACCCAACAGAATACCAGTAGCAGTGTTCAAATTAGCCCAAACCTTTTGGGCAGGGCTCCTCATGTCACTCTTCAACTACGCCTTCCTTACAGCCAGATTACCACCAACATGGCAGGGATCAATCCTTCATCCAATTCACAAAAAGGGAGGCCACTCAAAACTGGTCAACTATCGGCTAATAGCTACTGGATATCAAAGCCAAGGTCTACGCCCATATCCTACTAGATGAACTGGAAATCTGGGTGCAGAAAATAGCATCCTTCCTAACACCCAGTGAGGTTTTAGATCAGATTGCTCAACAATAGATAAAACATTAGCGCTGGCCTATTTATTGTGGAAAGCCACACAAGATAAGCAGCCACCTCTATTCTGCTGCTACGTAGACTACAGCATGGCATTTGATAGAGTTGACCGAGGAACTTTATGGCACACATTAAACTCCTTGGGGGATACACCCCAAACTTCTCACAGCAATAATGACACTCCTGGATTAGGATCAAAACCTGTGCCATGACAGTAACTGCAAAAATTCCTTCAAAAAATGGCCTAAAAAGGTTAAAATTCTAGCAAAGCTCCTGCTTCCCGTTTGGTGTCTGTCCTCCCTTCACTGGTCCACGCAGACCAATCGGGCTTTAGGACGGGGCGTAACACAGCATTGAATATTCGCCGCGTGCACAATGTCCTGGGGCATCAACACTGTATAGAAGAAGATGCGGTGGTGCTCTCACTTGATGCCTCCATGGCATTTGATTCTATAGAATGGCCCTATCTTTTTGAGGTGCTAGAACGCCTAGGGTTTGGCCCGAGATTCATAGGGTGGATTAGACTGCTCTATACGGAGCTGCGGGGTCAGGTGAGGGTGAACAACCGCACGTCCCGAACGTTTAAGTTGAGCAGAGGCACCAGACAGGGCTTCCCCCTATCCCCCCTGCTTTTCGCCTTGGTGCTGGAGCCGCTGATGTCCTGGGTGAGACGAGACGTGGTACTTCGGGGGCTGAGGTGGGAAGAGGGCAACGAAGACAGGATATCATTGTACGCAGATGACATTCTGATCTATTTAGCGTCCCCCTCTGCCTCAATATGCAGACTATTGAATATCTTTACGAATTTTGGCAAATACGCTGGGTACGCCATCAATTGAACTAAGTCGGTGCTGTTTGTTCTGCGGGGCCCCATTCCTAGTCTTCCCCAGGGATGTAAAATCGAGGTGGCCCTTGAATGATTCTGTTATTTGGGGATCTTTATTACACCAGACCCCCAACTCTTTTATGACAAAAATGTGGCCGTCCCTTTAAAAAGACTTCACAATGATGTTAAACATTGGAGATCACTGCCTCTATCGCTGCTGGGCAGTGCTGCCCTGTTTAAGATGCTGGCTCTCCCGCGATTTCTCTACATTCTTCAAAATTGCCCTTGCCGTATCCCTGACTCATATTTTAAAAGCATTGAAGGGGAGGTCGGCTCACTTTTGTGGGATGGAGGAACGTCGCGTATAGCATTGAACAAATTGACTAAAGGATGCTACGATGGGGGGATTGCACTCCCCGATATTGGACTCTACTACTGGGCCTCACAATTGGTGGCGATAAATCATTGGCTGTACCGTTCTCCGACTGACCCAGCATACAGACTGGATAGATATCAGATGGGACGAGAGAGGTGCCTAGGGGCCTTATACACTAAGGTCCGAAAAGGGAGGTATCTGGGCCCTATGGCTCAAATGGTAAACATCTGGCATCAGACAACCAAACGTCTGGGCTGGACCGGGGTGCTGACTAAGGCCACGCCCCTATGGTCCTCTCAAAGATTGGGGTTACTATGTCACCATCTGGGTTTTGATAAGTGGGATGCCATTGGCCTGTCCACCATAGGAGATCTAGTTAAAAAGGGCAAGATCCTTACATTCAGGGAACTACAAGAGCAATACGAACTGGCACATGGGGAGATATTTCGCTATTTACAGATCCGCCATGCTCTTACGGTAGCTCTCCCAAACATGACAAAGGTGCCGGAATCATCTCCCTTTGAGGACCGGTTGCTTTCTGAGCTTATCCCAGATAAAGCCATATCACTCACATATCGTAAATTGTGCAATAACCTACCAGATCCCTTTCGAAATCTCAGAGACCACTGGCAAGCTGATATCGGACAAATCGAAGATGAGGACTGGCAAACTGCATTGATGTCCCATAACTCATCGTTTTCGATTGATTCAATTGAAAATTTTACACAGGACATACCTTACCGGGGTTACCCTAGTCAAAATAGGGACGAGACAGGACACGCTCTGTTTGCGCGGATGTCACCAGGAGGCAACTTTCTATCACATTCTATGGGACTGCCCCCAAATACGACCCCTATGGGAGAGGGCGACAACACAGATGCAGGACGCACTAGGGAAACAAATCACCTTAACACCACCAATGGGGTTTCTCAATATTTGGGAGGCCACTGATCTAACAGAAGTGGAACAACAACTAGCCACCCTGGGCTACACTTTGGTGAAAAGAGCGATTGCAATGAAATGGGGGGCAGCGGAACGACCATCGACTAAGGTTTGGGCAGCGGAGATGGACAAGTGTATGATCGCAGAAAAAGATGTCTATAAATCTAGGGGTTGTCCTAAGAAATGGGACAAAAAATGGAGCGGGTGGAATACACATAGGGGGGAATTATGTGTCTCACCAACTGTGGAGATGGAAATGTCGAGAAGGAGGAGACACGTCAATGGGATGATGGAATGAGTCATTGTGCACTGTTATGTTCTAAGAAAATTGTTATATTTGGATTGGAAAACGTGCAAATCTTGCTCTGTAATTTTACAATCTGAAATCAATGAAATATTTTTTTTTTTTTAAATGGCCTAAAACAAGGCTGTGTATTAGCTCTGCTACTTTTCAATCTCTACACCGCCGATTTGCCGAAAATTCTGGAAGGTACAAGTCTAGTTATCAATCAATCAATCATGTCACTTATAAAGCGCACTACATACCCGCGAGGGTCTCAAGGCGCTGGGGGAAGAGGGGGGTGGTGCTGCTACTGATCGAAGAGCCAGGTCTTGAGGAGTCTTCTGAAGGCCAGTAGGTCTTGGGTCTGTCGGAGGTTGGTGGGGAGGGTGTTCCAGGTCTTGGCGGCGAGGTGGGAGAAGGATCTGCCGCCGGTGGTCGTTTTCCGGATGCGGGGGACTGTGGCGAGGGCGAGGCTGGTCGAGCGGAGCTGGCGGGTGGGGGTGTAGAAGCTGAGTCGTCTGTTGAGGTAGGCTGGTCCGGAGTTGTGGAGTGCTTTGTATGCGTGGGTGAGGAGCTTGAAGGTTATCCTCTTGTTGACAGGGAGCCAGTGCAGGTCTCTCAGGTGGGGTGTGATGTGGCTGCGTCGGGGGATGTCGAGGATAAGACGTGCAGAGGCGTTCTGGATGCGTTGCAGCCGTCTCAGGAGCTTAGCCGTCGTTCCTGCGTAGAGGGCGTTTCCATAGTCCAGCCTGCTGGTGACGAGGGCCTGGGTGACTGTTTTTCTTGTTTCGGTGGGGATCCACTTGAAGATCCTGCGGAGCATTCGGAGGATGTTGAAGCAGGATGAGGAAACGGCGTTGACCTGCTTAGTCATGGAGAGGGTGGGGTCGAGGATGACCCCTAGGTTGCGTACGTGGTCGGTGGGTGGCGGGGCTGTTCCCAGTGATGTTGGCCACCAGGAGTCGTCCCAGGCTGAAGGGTTGGAACCAGGGATGAGGACCTCCGTCTTGTCCGAGTTCAGCTTCAGGCGGCTGTTCCTCATCCATTCGGCGACGGCCTTCATTCCTTCGTGGAGGTGGGCTTTGGCGGTGTGAGGGTCTTTGGTGAGGGAGAGGATCAGCTGGGTGTCGTCGGCGTAGGAGATGATGTTGAGGTTGTGCTGTCGGGCGACGTGGGCGAGGGGTGCCATGTAGATGTTGAACAGCGTTGGGCTGAGGGAGGAGCCTTGGGGTACGCCGCAGATGATCTTGGTGGCCTTGGATCGGAAGGGGGCGAGGCGGACGCTTTGTGTTCTGCCGGAAAGGAAGGATGTGGTCCAGTCCAGGGCCTTCTCTTGGATCCCGGCGTCGTGAAGGCGTGTTCGTAGTGTGTGGTGGCAGACCGTGTCGAAGGCGGCTGATAGGTCCAGGAGGATGAGGGCTGCTGTTTCTCCGTTGTCTAGCAGGGTCCTGATGTCATCGGTGGCGGCGATGAGGGCGGTTTCGGTGCTGTGGTTGCTGCGGAAGCCGGACTGGGAAGGGTCCAGGATGTTGTTCTCCTCGAGGTAGCGGGTCAGTTGTTTGTTGACGATTTTCTCGGTGACCTTCGCGGGGAACGGGAGCAGAGAGATGGGTCGGAAGTTCTTGAGGTCCTTGGGGTTTGCCTTGGGTTTCTTGAGTAAGGCGGTGATCTCGGCGTGCTTCCAGCTTTCCGGGAAGGTTGCTGTCTCGAAGGAGATATTGATTATTTTCCGGAGATGGGGCGCGATGGCTGTACTGGCTTTGTTGAAGATGTGGTGAGGGCACGGGTCTAGCGGTGAACCGGAGTGGATGGTGTTCATGATCTCGCTGGTGTCCTCGTCGTTGATGTTGGTCCAGGAGAGCAGGCGGTTGGTGGTTGTGGGGGCAGTGGTCTCGGTGGTTGCCGAGGCGGTCGTGGTGTTGAAGCTGACATGGATGTCGGCGATTTTGCGGTGGAAGAAGGTGGCCAGTGAGTCGCACAGGTCTCGCGACGGCTGGATGTCGTTGGTGTTGGAGCTGGGGTTGGAGAGTTCCTTCACGATGTTGAAGAGCTCTTTGCTGTTGTGTGCGTTGTTGTCTAGGCGGTCTTTGAGTGAGGCCCTTTTGGCGGATCTGATGAGGTGATGGTGACTGCGGGTGGCGCTCTTGTGGGCGGCGTAGCTGTCCGCTGTCCGTTCGTGGAGCCAGATCTTCTCCAGTTTTCGGCATGTTCGTTTGGAGGCCTGGAGGTCTTCGGTGAACCAGGTGGCTTTCTTGCTGGTGTGGCTGTTGGGCGGATTCTTGAGCGGGGCGAGGGTGTTGGCGCAGTCGTCGATCCACTGTCTGAGGTTGCGGGCGGCGGTGTCGGGGTCGGAGGGTTCGGCGGGTGGGCTCAGGGCGAGGGTTGTGGTTAGCTGGTCTTCCGTGACTGCTCCAGCAGCGGCGAGGCATTTGTTCGGTGCGGTGGTGCGTGGTGGGCTTCCTGTAGGTGAAGTGGATGCAGTGGTGGTCAGTCCAGTGGGGTTCGGAGGTGTGGTTGAAGGAGACGTGTGGGCTTGCGGAAAAGATGGAGTCGAGCGTGTGGCCGGCGGCGTGGGTGGGGTGTAGTCACGAGCTGTCTGAGTCCGAGGGTGGCGAGGTTGTCGATCAGGGTGGTGGAGTTGGTGTCCTTGTTGTTCTCGAGGTGGAAGTTCAGGTCCCCGAGGAGGATGTAGTCCGTGGAGGCGATGGCGTGTGTGCTGACGAAGTCAGCGATGGAATCGCTGAACTGTGGTCGGGGTCCGGGGGTCTGTAGATGAGGGTTCCTCTGAGGGTGGTGTTGGGATCGGTGTGGATCTGGAAGTGCATGTGTTCGGCGGTGCTGAGGGTGTCAGTCGGTGTTGGTTGAGACTCTGAGGGTGTTCCTGTGGACGATGGCGATGCCTCCTCCGACTCAGTTGGTGCGGTCCCTGCGGGTGATCTGGTATCCGTCCGGGATGGCAATGGCGATGTCGGGGGCTGAAGCGGATTCAGCCAGGTCTCCGTCAGGAATGCGACGTCTGGGGAGGTTGAGTCGAGAAGGTCCCAGAGTTCGATGGCGTGTTTGCGGGCGGAGCGGGTGTTGAGGAGGATGCATCTGAGGTAGTTGGGTTCTTTCCTGGGCGGTGGTTTGGCGGGGCGGGTGCTGGCGAAGCTGCAGTTCCGGCAGGTGAAGGGCCCTTGGGTGCGCTTCGGGTGGCCTGGTAGCAGGTGTGATCTTTTCCGGGGTTGAGTGCGTGGAGGGTGCTGGCGTCGTATCGGCGTCTGTTGATGTGGCGGGCGCGGGGGATGCCCGGACCAGGGGGTCTGGCGCTGGGCCAAGCTTATGCCAAGCCTAAGGAGCTTGCGCCTAAAGACTATGCAATATGTAGACAACATCATCATCATAGACCAAACAAGAACGGGACTAGAGAGAGCCGTCAACACGTACAATACAATGAACAACTCCTGGTGAATCAGTCTAAAACCAAAGTAATGGTCTTCGGTAATCACCCCCAAAAGAAATCCCTTCATTGGCAAATAGGCGAACAGCGAATAGTCACCTGTACCAGCTACAACTACCTGGGTGTCTGGCTCAACGAAAGGGCAAACCCAGTGGTCCACCTCAAACACCTCAGGTCAAAGGGAGCTGGGCTCATACACAGTCTGAGATGCTTAAACTGTCAGTTAAAGCAACTTGTCACTGGCGCCACACACAAGGCAGGTCATAAATTGGATGGCATTTTCTCTAATAACACGCAGCTGGCATTCACTGACCTTCTCCCAGTGGTTTGGTCAGACCACAAGGCGGTATTGTTTAAGTTGACTCTGCCTGACAGATGCATTAGGAAATCAGCAAATAAACAATTGGTCAGCAGAGCCTGGAATAAGGTAAAGGCCGATGAACTACAGGAACTGTTGACCTCTACTTCGTTTGCCCTACCTTGTGATCTAGATGATGCCACATCCGCCTATACTAACTGGCTGGAAGCAGCTGGCAATAAGCTAGCTCCTAAAAAACTCCTCCGCCCCAATAGGGCACGACCCTCTTCGCCTTGGTATACCCAAGAGCTTAGAGATAAAAAATTGGCATGCAAGCACATTGAAAGAACATGGAGGGGGGAATACAATGAGACAGATGAAAATAAATACAAATTAAGCTTAGCTCAGTATAAGCAGTTGCTTAAAAAAACAAAACAAGAGTTTTTCGCAAATAAAATTAATTCTGCAAAAAATTCAACTAAGGAACTTTTCAAAACGGTCACCGCCTTAGCACACCCAGCGCCCCCTCCTATTACGGCTAGCCAAGAACTGTGTGACAAGATAGCAAAAATTTTCTTCGATAAAGTTGAGGTTATTTTTTCTACTCTCACAGACTCAACAACTAAGACATTCTTGACCGACACAGTAGAACCTAAGCCGCTACAAAGCTCCTTGCCACAGCTTGATACATTTGCCCCAGTTACAGTCATAGATACTTTTAAGCTTCTTATGACAGCAAAATCGGGCTCACCATTTGATCCATGCCCACTCTCAATACTTAAACTAGCACCCGAGCCAGTCACACTAACTTTGACTTCCATCATTAATGCTATGTTTGAGAAAGGGGATTTCCCCAAAACATGGAAATGTGCATCCATACTGCCCTTGCTGAAAAAACCCAGTCTGGCTCCTAAAGACTCCAATAATTTTAGACCCACTTCCAGACTACCACTCCCTGCAAAAATTACAGAAAAAATTATGAATGCACAACTCAGTCTGTTCTTGGAAGAAGCCCAGGTACTAGATCCCACCCAGTATCGCTTTCGGGGGGGGGGGGGGTAGGGGGGGGGCACAGCACGGAGTTCGCGCTTCTTAAATCCACTGAAGAAATCAGGACTATACTGGACCAGGGAGGAAAAGCTGCTATGATTATGCTGGACCTCTCGGCGGCCTTTGATACGGTCCTTCACGTTTTATTGATGGACCGTCTGCAAGAGATTGGAGTCAAGGGCACCGCCTGGAAGTTACTCAAATCCTTCCTATCCAATAGAGTACAGACTGTGTCCCTCGGTGAGTTCACAGCAAAACCTTTCTCGTTGTCCTGTGGAGTCCCGCAGGGGTCGTCCATGAGCCCGACACTTTTTAACATTTATGTGTCACAGCTGGCTCCCCTGATTGAATCTTTTGGTTTTAATTTAACCTCATATGCGGATGACACCCAAATTGTAGTGTCACTGCTACCTGATGGGGTACAGGGAATGGCGTCCCGTTTCCATGATTGCATGACAGCCGTGGGTAACTGAAAGGCCCAAAACTGCCTTAAGCTTAACTCCAGTAAGACAGAGGTGGATTTGTTCGGCAATGATCCAGATTTTTGGACCCCGGCATGGTGGCCGGATACACTGGGTCCTCTTCCGACTCCTATTAGGAAGGTAAAAAATCTAGGAGTCTACATAGACAACACACTCAGTTTTAAGGATCAAGTGAACGCGGTGGTCTCTGCTATATCTTACACTTTGAGATCCTGCAAGAAAATTATGCCTTTCCTACCCAAAGACAGCCAACGAACAGTCATTACTGCCTTAGCTATGTCCAGACTGGACTATTGTAATAGTCTTTATCTCAATATCCAGGAAGGTCCTATGAAAAAACTTTAACTCCTGCAGAATGCAGCTGCCAGACTACTCACCGGCATATCAAAACATGCTTCAATCTCAGCTGAGATTAAAAAGCTTCACTGGTTGCCCATTAAAAAATGTGTTCTGTTTAAAGCTCTGTGTCTGGTCTACAAATCCTTTCAAGGAAATGAACCCCTCCATCTAAAACTGCAGTTCCAGTGGTATGTTCCTAGAAGACTTCTGCGCTCTTCAGAAGCAAAACTGGTATCAGTGCCCTTTGTAAAGAAGTCCAACTGGGGAGGTAGAGGTTTTGTGGTTGGTGCATGACAAACCATCTGGACTTCAGGAAGGCCCTGAAAACGTGGCTTTTTTCTGTCTAACTACTTCCCAACACTACCCCGTGTTTTAGGCCTCCGTAGGACGTCATGTTCAGCGCCAGAACACCCTCGGGTAACAGTTTGCGCTTTAGAAATATCAATAACATTAACATTAACAACATTAACTACATAGCCCAATAGCTGAGCCAATACTAAACGTCCTACAAGCCAAGCTGCTGCCAGCACTGTCCTCTGGTCACCTAGTCTTTCTAGGGAAAATGAGCCCATGCCTCATGGAGTACCAAACAATGGCATACAAAAAAATATGTTCCTTTCCCCGGCACGCAAGAAGGGCCAGGATGAGGTTGGAGCTGATCCTGGCAAGCGCAGATCTCCACTGCCTAGGAGATCTAATGAAATACATCTGCATCCTACGCACCCCAGCTCTATCCCTGAAAGCTCAACTACAACCCGTATTTGCAGACGAGCACTTACCATGGCACTCACAGCTGCACTTAGCCATCGGTACTCTAAAGATCGAAAAAATAAACTTGTCCAACCCAAGCATCCCCCTGTAAATGTGAAAAGGACAGTAAATGCGCAAACCACCCAAGCGGCATATGAAGGAGACATTGAAAGGCTCCAACGCAAGCCTCTCTTTACAGCTTTGGATTCTTCCTACATCAAGGGGAAAGCCCAACCATACTTCAAAAACCCCTACGACCTCAGTCTGGCAACAAAATCACTTACATGAGGCCGCTAGCTCTTCCAATCTATGGGGCTTATTTACAGGCCCCTTGCGCCACGTTTGCGTCACTTTTCTCATGTTAAAAATGACGCAAAAGTGGCGCAAGGGGCTTGTAAATAAGCCCCTATGATTTTAATCCACTCTGGGCACGCATGGACCCTGCAGGTTATGTAATTATCATCTTGAGTCTTGACTCCACCTACTGTGCTGCTGCCACACTTCTGCAATGATCGACGCCGTCTTTTAACCCCACTTGGCCGAGGTAACGACCCCAGATGCTGCAGGGAAGCATCAGATCTGTGTTTCACCAATAACACTGCAGACACTCTCGTAGGATTAGAGAAACTCGCCATCATCCACGCGGCACTGCACACAGCCCAGCTCCGAAAACAGGAAACACGCCGGAACAGTGACACCCTTGGGGAAGAGCATCTACGTTTTTACTTGATGCATATGATATCCGGATCCGCTAACCCCCTCCAGGGCTGTAACTCCACAGGCACTGCACCCTACACATCTAATCTAATCCCTTTTGAGAACATCTTTTTACATTTTATTGTACTATTTCACAAAAACTGCCTTAAATGATGCTAACCGTGTGTTGGGCTTTCCTCAAAAAGATTTTTAATGATTGTTTGCTATATATTCTTTTATAAGGTTTTTTTTTAACGATTGACTGGCAATTCGTATCTATGGGTAACAGTGCAACCACGGTTGCACACATGTAATCATTTTAATTAATCGAACATGAATAAACAAATGAAATACAGCCTAGAGCGCTGTTCACGATTCCAGAACACGTACTCCTGGTCTTCCTTCTCTATAAAGCCTTAAGCAGAGCAGTCCTCGAGATCCCAGAGCACTCACAGACATACCGTGTACTCTTGGGCCTCATTCTCTATAGAGACCATAGAACTGCTTAAGATCCCGGTGCACTCACTGACATACACTGTACTCTTGGGCTTCCTTCTCTATAAAGCCCTAAGCAGAGGAGTCCTCTATATCCCGGTGCACTCACTGACATACTGTGTACTCTTGGGCCTCATTCTCTATGAAGCACAGAGAACTGCTTAAGATTTCGGAACACTCACTGACATACCGTGTACTCTTGGTCGTCCTTCTCTTTAAAGCCCTAAGCAGAGCAGTCCTCGAGATCCCAGAGCAGTCACAGACATACCGTGTACTCCTGGGCCTCATTCTCTATAGAGACCATAGAACTGCTTAAGATCCCGGTGCACTCACAGACATACCGTGTACTCTTGGGCCTCCTTCTCTGTAGAGACCATAGAACTGCTTAAGAGATCCTGGTGCACTCACAGACATACCGTGTACTCCTGGGCCTGCTTCTCTGTAGAGACCATAGAACTGCTTAAGATCCCGGTGCACTCACAGACATACCGTGTACTCTTGGGCCTCCTTCTCTGTAGAGACCATAGAACTGCTTCAGATCCCGGTGCACTCACTGACATACCGTGTACTCTTGGGCCTTCTCGTGCATAGAGCCAAAACAACGATGAGACCTCCGAGCACTCACAGGTACTTCCAAATAAATGTGTTGTTTTGGGGCATTTCGCCAGGTTGAGGTCATATCTCACTTACACCAGTAATGATATTAGCTGTTAATGTGGATGTGGTAGTATCTGGTCATAAGAAGTCCTGATAACACCAAGGTAACAGGTTACACAAATGTGGCCACAGCGGGTGGGGATCACAAGCAATGTTCTAGAATGTGGAGGTGAAAGAGTGAGGGGTTCAGAGATCGAGGGTAATCTGAGGAGGGTGTGAGGGTGGAAACGACGAGGGTAAAAAAAACAGAAGGAAGGATAAGAGAAGAATGGGAAGGAAAGAGGGGGTGAAACAAGAGTAAAGGAGACAGAAAAAGGGAAGAGTAGATCTATGACCAAGGGGTGATTAGAGAGGAGTGGGAGGGTGATGGGGGTCATAAAATAGAAGATGGTGTGAGAGAAGGATGAAGGAGTCTGAGGAAGTAGTAGGATGGAGAAGAGGAATGAAAAGCAAAGTAGGTGATGGGAGTAGGGTGATGAGTAGGCATGTACTGAGTGGGGAGGATGAGAGGTGAGTAGCGAGAGAGGAGTAGTGTAATGAGTAGGCATATACTGAGAGGGGCAATGGGAGGTGAGTGAAGGGAGAGGAGTGGGGTGATGAGTAGGCATGTGCTAAGAGGGGCGATGAGAGATGAGTAGGGGAGAGGAGTAGGTTGATGAGTAGAGATGTACTGAGGGTGATGAGAGGTGAGTAGAGGGAGAGGAGTAGTGTAATGAGTAGGCATGTTCTGAGAGAGGCGATGAGAGGTGAGTAGAGAGAGAGGAGTAGTGTAATGAGTAGGCATGTACTGAGAGAGGCGATGAGAGGTGAGTGAAGGGAGAGGAGTAGGGTGATGAGTAGGCATGAACTGAGAGGGACGATGAGCCGTGAGTAAAGGGAGAGGAGTAGGGTGATGGGAAGGCATGTACTGAGAGGGGGTGATAGGAGGCGAGTAGAGATAGAGGAGTAGGGCGATGAGTAGACGTACTGAGAGGGGGTAATGAGAGATGGATAGAGGTAAACAAGTAGGGGGATGAGTAGGCATGTACTGAGAGGAGCCGATGAGAGGTGAGTAAAGGGAGAGGAGTAGGGCGATGAGTATGCTTGTACTGTGGGGGGTGATAAGAGGTGAGTAGAGGGAGAGGAGTAGGGTGATGAGTAGGCATGTACTGAGAGGTGAGTAGAAGGAGTTGGGTTTTTGGTTGACTGGGGAGTTAATCCTAGTCAGGCAGCAACCACAATCCTAGTCAGGGTAAGTGTCAGGGAAAACCTAAACTAACCTTCGTTCACCCTCTGGTAGCTTGGCACAGAGCAGGCAGGCTTAACTTAGAGGCAGTGTGTTAAGTATTTGTGCAAAACGTCAAACAGTAAAACAGTGAGAACATCACATAAAATGAATCCACACCAGTTTAGGAAAATAAAGTAGAGTTTAATAAATAAAACAAGACCAAAACACAAACATTCCAGTGGGGAGAACTTGAGTTATGAATTTCTAAAGAATAAACTGTAAATATCGCTTATAATCAAGAAGCACCAACTGGGGACATCTGGTCACTTCGGATTGGGAAAAAGTCAAAAGTTCAGGCTGACCACGATAGAGCGCGGGCCGGCTACAGGGATCCAATTGGTCCTGCTGAACCAACGTACCTGAAATTATGTTTGCGAAGCGTTGCATCAGTTTCAACTCAAGCAGTAGAGGTGATGCATCTGTTCTGAGATGTGGCGAGGCTGCGGTATGGGTTCCTGATGTGGCGAGGATGCAGTGTGCTGTCGAGGCAATGCGTAATTTCCAACCAGTACAGAGGCTGCGATGTGAAGTTCCTGTGTCATTGTCGAGGCTGCTGTTGACGGGGATGCGGGGACCTCGCACCAGGGAAAGCGTTGCGCATTGTTGATTCTGAGTGCGATGTGTTGGTCCCAAATGGGGGGTGCAGTCACGGTGCAAGCCTGTTGCATCGGTTCCAACGCACACAGTGGAGGCAATGAGCTAGTTCTGATTCACACAGCAGAAGCAATGCATTGGTTCTGCTCCCGCAGCAGAAGATGCATCTGTCCTTTCGGAGCAAACACCTTGGGACCACTTCCAAGGATTCAGGACTGGGGTGGCACAACTTGGCAGAGCAGACTCACAGATGTCAGAGTCCAGGTGCAGTAGCAAGGTGGTTGGAAGTCTTTTATGTCCCTGAGACTTCAGATTGGGAGGCCGGCCAGCTCATTTACTCTGGGTTCAAGTGACGCAGGTACAGTCCTTCTCACCCAGGCAAGAGAGAGCAGCAGGCAGGAGGGTAGCACAGCCAGGCAGGAGTCCAGCAAAGCAGCAGTCCAGCAGAGCGGCAGTCCTTCAGCAGCACAGCAGTTCTTCTTTCTGGAAGTCTTCACAGGTCCAAAAGTGAAAAAGGGAAAAATAAGCCACCTCTAACTACACGCTCTCAAAATAGAGTTGTAAATTAAATACACCACCACAAAGGTTTATTACAATGAAAAATATCTCTATTTCTTTCATTTATTTTAAACTTGTTTACAAATATTGAGGAATGATTTAAGCATATACATGTATATATCCTAACTGCCACACCTACCAATCAACAAACAAAGAAAAAATTCACTTCACACTATCAAACTGCATACATACCATTCATACCTCCCATACCATATTTAAAAAGAAAGACATTAAAACATGTATAGTCAAAATTGTACAGCACCATATTCAATCATGTGAACACCACCTAGACATGTTCAAGTCAATGCAAAATCTTTGTGCAATATATGATAAAGCACATATACGTGTGCAAACCAGATTATTGGATCTGCGTATCTAGCAGGACATATGTTCCTGTACATAAAATGTATCTATACATCCTACATCAATCATAAGAATGAGAGGAAAAACACATCCCATAAATACAATGTAGGCTTTTTCTGATGTCTGTACAACTGTAGCACAGGTGCCGACGTGCGTTTCAGTGCCAAGTGGTCAGCCGACGGCACACCTTCTTCAGGGTACCGAACAATGTACAGAACGATGAATAATAACAAGAAGTGTAGGGTATCCCAACAATTGTCTTTAGGCTGCTTGAGAAGGAACATAGTCCGTGTGACCCAAATAAGGCCTTATGAAGAAACAAATTCAGATGGAAGTCAACCAGATAGAAGTATCCAGCTGTCCAAACACAGAAGAATAATTTAGGGGTCACAAGGATGAGACCTCCAATGGAAATATCTATTTGCAAGATCAGGTTTATTACTCGCATATAGGCTGCAAAATACTTTAAGCATGCCAGCTCCTCCATCCCATCCTCCCAGGATGGCCCATCAAGGCTTATCAAGTCACAGCTAAGCTCCAATTTTGTGTAGTTGCCTAGGAGGAATACGCAAAGCCCAGCTGTCAACCCACCCCAGACATGAGAGCAGAGACAGGCAGCAGGCACCAAATGGTTAAAGAAAGAAAATGCCATCATTCGAAAAGTGGCATTTTCAGAATTGCGATCTAAAATTCGACTTCACCATAAGTTGTGATTTTAAATTGTGATTCCAGAGACACCAAACTCGAAAAGTCTATCTAAATTGTGAATTACACTTATAAATTGTAATAAGGTAATTCCATTGTTATCCTATGGGAAACATTGGTCTAGCAGTATTGAAAATCGACTTTGGGAGTTTTCCACTACCAGGACATGTAAAACTTAAAGGTACATGTCCTGCCTTTTAAATACATTGCACCTTGCCCTCCGGGTTGTCCACGGCCTACAGTAGGGATGACTTCTATGTATAACAAGCATTTGCAATGCAAAAGGTCTCGCATTTGCGAGAGTTTAAGCTATTGGCATTGAAAATGACAATGCCTTTTATTTATCTGTTTTGCTGTTTAACACATAAATAAAAGGCATTAAGTCATTTACAATGTCAATAGCTCAAACTCTTGTAAATGCGAAACCTATTTAAAGAAGCAGCTGCCATTTTCCCGACTGCTCGGAAAGTGAAAGCACGCATGGCGCGATGAATGTTGCAGGAAAGGATGTCGTGCCTGCAGTAGGAGAAACTCATTAAAGAAAACAGTGCTTACAGACGTACCTTGTAACAACTGAAGTAAAAGGGCCAGACCTCATGGGAGGTTACAAATGAAGACAAGGCGGTACTAAGGAGGGACTAACAATCCTATCAACGAATCAGAAGCCAGCATTTCCAAAGGACAATGGCACAAGCCAATGACAAATATGGGCAGAGAGTTGGCGGGGCTTCTATTCCATACTCCAATACAGCATTCCGCAGGTAAGCGCATGCCCTGCCCAGGCTCGACCTAAAAAGGATATTTTTATTTTTGTACTTATTTCAGAGACGCACAACTCTTTCTTTTAAAAAAAAAAAAAAAACAGAATACGTTCACAGATCGTAACAAAGTTCACATTGAGTGTAAAAGAAGTGGGGAAAACAACCAGCTGATGTTATCAACACACGGAAAATGTTTGCGACTGAAAATAGCCCCGTGATAATGAGAAAGCAGAAGTACGCAACAAACAGCACATAGGATGGACACCTAAGGTTGCATGTATGCCTGAAAATATTTTATTGTGTACTTAATCATTTTATGAATGTGTTTTGTACATGCAAGTGTACAAATTGTTACCTACTTACTCAACAGATAGTTATGTTTCACATTCATGTATTTGTATACCACAAATACAGGTTTACAGCTTTTTCAGCTCCTTTCCAAATTCAGGACCATAAAAAATAGGATAGAAAATGGATGTACAATGTACACTTTACAATTTACAGTGTGTAAGGTTCCAAAAATTAAATATTATTTATTAGGCAGGGTGATATTTCATAACCCCAGCCTAATTTTTAATGGGTCATCTTTTATCAAGAGGCATGATACACACTGATAACTCTTTCAGTGTGAATGAATTGGAACCAGGGGGCATATTAGCAAGGGTGTTATCGCCGCTTTAGCGGCACTTTTTGCTGATAAAGCGGCGATATTTTTATCGCCCTATTAGCAAGCTGTCGCTAACAGCTGTTAGCGACAGCTTTATGGCGAAAGCGACCCTTTTGGTGCCGCTTTGCATGTCAGCGATATATATCGCTAATGACATGCAAAGTAGGCGTACCCAACTAAAAGCAACTGAAAACAGTCACAAACACAACTTCCCCCTATTATCAATGCCCGCGAAGCGATAAGAAAAGTCGCGCTAACCGCGATTAGCGCTGGATTTTAACACCTGATAAAAACTTGACTTAACCATCTTGTCAATGGGAGGTGGATTGTAAGGTTAAGTCCTCACCTGCCTATTAGCAAGCTTTCCATTAGCGCAGTGAATTCATCGCTGGATTTCTCGCGCTATTGCTGGGTTTCGCCGCTATCGCTGGATTTTTTATCGCCTCGGAGATAAGCGTTGATAATAACGCGTTATCTCCGCGATGAAATCCAGCGATAGCCGGCGATAAAAAAAAACAGCGCTAAGCGCGCTTTGCGATAATTATCGCAAATCCTTGGTAATATGCCCAAAGGTTCCCTAGGATTCAAGGAACACTTGGTTGGTGTTTTTCTCATCAATTTATTATGGGAAACTTCTCAAAACGCCCATTGTACGGTAAGGATTATCCATGTGAATTTACTTCAGCTCTCGGTTGTGGACAAGTGAACAAGCAGAACAATTCTGGAAATGTAAACATTTGAAGGTGTCAGCCGGGGTTGGCAGAAATCACTGAATCAGCATGTTTTGCAGATAAACAATTACAGCACTCACTGACTCCAAAAATGTTGCACTTAGGATAGGAACATGGCACGTCAATGACAAAGAAAGGACACACGCTGATGGGGCAAAGGTTACGCTCCACACATCCTCTGCGACTTTTGCATTCCTCACTAAACACCAATCTCAAAGCCCCTATTTCTGCATTTCACACCACATTGCATTTCACTGCTACATTGACAAAGTGATTTAGCACTATTGATGAAAAAGGCTCATGGAAATCAAAGCGAAAACATAGGAGAGGGCCTCTGGTCGTAAAGCTTCCATCTATCACTATTAACAAGCACTAAATCAGACAATGTTTCAAACTGTGGGTGTCTGGAGTGGAGTGGACTCAAGTAAAGGTGAGGTTTGTCAGCTTATTGTAAGATATGATGCGATCAGTGTGTAGAGCCATAAGGCGTTTCATATAGAGGTTGAAGATGAAAGGAAAGTCTGCATGTGAAAGGGCGCCTGGGACTGGGAGGTTCCAATGTGACCCAAATGATGTTGATTGGAAGGGATGACTATCTTAGTCGTTCAATGAGACGCATTTTATTCAATTGTTTGCTTATGTTTTTTAGGTCTGGCAGAGAAAACAAGGAGTGATATTTCCTTTCTAGTGAGCAGGGGTACAGTGAGAACTATGTATACATCTCCAAAGCATGATAAGACGCATTGACATTATATAAAAACAAACAACCTCGTAAAATATAAGGTTACATTTTGAATACTAATTACATTTCATATTCTATTTCTGTAAAGGTTTCCACCCATGGCAGTAGCCGTTATAGTCCTGTAATAGGGTCAGCTGCACAGGGAGGGACCCGTAGTCTCCCATATTCTACATATAAACATTGGTCTTGGACTGGGGGCTGGGGGCTGGGGCGGGGAGGAGGAGGCTGTAGGGCTTGGGGCTTCCTTTGGGTCACAGAGACCTGTGGTACACTCCTGCAGCCGCATCAACTACATAGCTGTCAATTGGCCACAAGTCAGCAGAAACACTGCAAACCAGTCCTGGTTTTCTAACCAGCAGCACTTTGACTTCTGGGAGTTGTAGTTGTGCTTTGTGTGAGAAGTTGGCCTGGCATATGCTGTCCACTAATTATAGTGGGCACCTTGCACCAGTCCAAACAACCCCTTATTGGAGATAGGTTAAAGACAACCTTTATTGAAAGCTATCCTAGTGGTAGCTGTGGAGAGCAGCCTTCAGGCTAAGTCTTGAAGGAATGTAAAGCAGCTTGTTTTACCAGTCTATAATCTCTTGAGTGACCAAATGAAAGAGGACCACACCAGGTATATATTCAAAATATATGTATTTATTACTAAACACACCCTCTAGTCTCTTTATGAGGCTAGAGTTCAAGTACATAAATTATAAGTTAGTTATCTACAGTAATAGCACAAATACACGTTTGAGCCCCAGGGGCGTACCAAACCATATACCAATAAAGTGGTATAAGAACCACGACTGAGCTAGACACAAGGCCTAGAGCCTGTAGAAGTGCTTGGACCACAAGGAACCACCCAAGGCAGTGACACAGGGGACCCACGGGGACGCGTGCAGTGTATGAACACAGCCGCGAACCACCGTTAACTTCTATGGGGAAAGTCGCGATTAGAATTTAGAAGAAAAGGGACACTTAGAGGAGGACTTGGAGCAAACCCTTTGAGAACTAGGCTGTTCTAGTGTCAATACCCACGGGAGCACCGGAGTACTCGAGTTACCTCACCCAGGGAGCCGGGTGCATAGGTGTCTTTCTGGGTCGGGTTTCGTCGTCGCTTTCTATGGCGATCTGCTGCAAAGTGCTGCTGGCGACCAAGTCGAAAGTGTTCGGGTGGATCCAAAGGTGGATCGAAGATCTGAAGAACCTGAAAGCAGAGGGGACAGAGTCTGGGTCACTAGCCAGTGACCAGGAAGGCGATGAGCAGATGCCCACCGATGTCGAGTGCTTCAGGTAGGTTGACGGTCATCTTGACTCTTCAGCCACGAGGTCCAGGAGGCGTCGACGACGACCAGGAGCTGGATTCGAGCTGTCCCACGACGTCTGTCGATTGCAGGGGTGTCGGCGACCGGATTGGACCCAACAAGCCTTGGCAACGGCAAGTCTCGTGGAAATGGAAGAAGGACGTTGTTGCAGACCAGCAAGGTCTGGGGGACTCACCCAGCGAGGATAAGTCAGGGCACACCTGGAGCAACCAGGGAGCCCAAGCAGAAAAAGATTGGCCTTCGGGAGGGCCTACTAGCCAACGGACTAGCGACCGCGAAGGAGCCTCGAGACGATGCACGTGGAGCTGGCTCACAGGACACTCGTGGAGTGGAGGCCAGTGATCTTCGGTGCAGTTGGTGCTGGAGGCTGGGGCTACTCGGAGCCCAAAGCACGACTTCGTGGGAGACCCAGAAGAGGATGCACTTGCAAATGCGATCGGTGTCCAGGGGTCACGGTTCCACATTACCCACGACAGCTACGGGCCTCAGCTTTGCTGGGGACTCAGGGCAGCCTCGGGGAAGTCTGGAAATCCACCTCTGGTGATGCAAAGACTTCGGCGTCCGACGGGAGCTTCAGCGATGCAGACCGGACAATTGCTTCTTTGGTGCCTGCCAAGCAGGGGAGTCACTCCTTGACCCCAAGGGAGATTCTTCAGTCCTCTAATCTTGAAGTAGAGCGTCGAAGGTCCAGGATTCTGTATCAGAGTTTCGTCCAGGTAAATCTAAAGTCCTAAGGACTGGGTTCCCCTACTTATACTAAGGTAGGGGGTTGGACATACTCTGTGGCCCCACCTATGGGAGGGCCAGGGCAGAGGGGTGGTTACACCCCTTTCCCTTTGTCCAGTTTCACGCCAGAGCAGGGGCTGGAAGCCCCTGAGCCGGTTTGAACTGGGGTATGCACAGGGACACCAAGTGTGCCCCCAGTGCAGGATTTCAAAGCACCCGAGAGTGCTCCCACCCAGCCCCAATACACACTATCCTGTCTGGGGAGGTGGTCACACCTCCCTGGGACAGGAAACCTATTGTCCAGGCCTCCCCTGCCGGAGTTTCGGTCAGCAGCAGGAGGCCAGACTCGTGTCTGTGGCAGCGGCATCCATTTTGTGATGCCAGGGCTCTGGAAAGTCAGTACCGGGCATACCGGTGTGTACATGTCTTTCCCTCTAGAAGGGTGGAATGCTACCCCCGCCGCCAGAACTGGCGGGGGGTAGTATTCCAAGATGTTTGACACCAAACACGACATGTTTCCGTGCAGCCATCCCAAAGTTAGCATTTAACGCGAGGTTATAATGCGCTTAAGAGTATATGGTCAGGCTGCACTACAAACAGCATCAGAGAAGGGTCTCCGAACGCTGCAGAGGGGCCCTGCTCATGCAGGGGCACCCTCTCACATAGGAACCACGCACTCTGCCTTCAGGATTGATAAGGCCTGCCATAGGAGTGACTTATAGGTTTATATGTGTGTATGTATTCAGTGATATAGGTAGCCTATATCACAGTAAGGGGTGCATGCACCACCTTACCCAGGCTGCAGTAGCAGACCTGTGGTGTCAGTTTGGATGGCCTTCCAGGGGTGGCACAATACATGCTGCAGCCCCTGGTAGGCCTCTGAGGTACCTATGCCCTGGGTACATAGTATACCATATACTAGGGACTTATAAGGGCACTCCAGATTCCAATCAGAGATGTGCCTAAGGCACATGGAAACCATTTTAAAGAGGAAGCAGCTAGGCTGGGGTTCTGATTAGCAGGGCCCCAGCCAGACTAAGGTCGAAAAACAGTGAAGCATCAGCAAAAAGTGGGGGTACCCATGTGAAGCAGATCCTACTCTCCTACACAACCCCCCAAACGTAGGGACATTAAACTAACCTTGCCCAGTTAAGTCTTCATGTTCTAAGTGGAAGTACCTAGAGAGTCCATCTGCATTGGCATGGTTACTCCCAGGTCTATGTTCCACTGTGAAGTCCATCCCCTGTAGGGAAATGGACCACCTAAGCAGTTTGGGGTTTTCACCCTTCATTTGTTTTAGCTATAAGAGGGGCTTATGATCTGTTTGAACAAGGAAGTGAGTACCAAACAAGTATGGCCTCAACTTCTTCAGAGCCCAGACCACAGCAAAGGCCTCCCTCTCAATGGCTGACCAATGTTTCTCTCTAGGGGTCAGCCTTCTGCTAATGAAAGCTACTGGCTGATCCTGACCTTCATCATTCAATTGTGACAGTACAGCCCCTACCCCCAATTCAGATGCATCAGTTTGAACAATGAACTTCTTGGAGTAATCAGGACTCTGTAGAATGGGAGCAGTGCACATGGCCTGCTTCAGGTCATCAAATGCCTTTTGACAGCTAACTGTCCACTGAACCTTTTTGGGCATTTTCTTGGAAGTTAAGTCATTCAGGGGTGTCACTATTGATCCATACCCCTTGACAAATCTCCTATAGTACCCAGTCAGGCCTAAGAAGGCTCTCACCTGAGTCTGGGTAGTTGGAGCAGTCCAGTCCATGATGGTCTGGATCTTGCTCTGCAGTGGTTGAACCTGGCCTCCACCCACAAGGTGGCCCAGGTACACAACCTGACTCTGCCCTATCTGGCACTTGGTGGCCTTGATAGTCAGGCCTGCTTTCTGCAGGGCCTGTAAAACATTTCTGAGGTGGACCAGGTGATCCTCCCAGGTGGAGCTAAAGACAGCAATATCATCTAGATATGCTGCACTATAGGCTTCCAGACCTGTAAGGACTGTATTCACCAACCTCTGAAAAGTGGCAGGTGCATTCTTCAGACCAAAGGGCATCACCACAAATTGATAATGCCCACTAGGGGTTGAGAATGCTGTCTTTGGCTTTGCATCATCAGCTAGTCTGATCTGCCAGTAGCCAGCTGTCAGGTCAAATGTGCTTAGATACTTGGCTGAGGCCAAAGTGTCTATTAGCTCATCTGCCCTTGGTATTGGATGGGCATCAGTCCTAGTGACTGCATTGAGACCCCTGTAGTCCACACAAAACCTCATCTCTCTTTTCCCACCATTGGTGTGAGGTTTTGGCACAAGGACCACTGGACTAGCCCAAGGGCTATCTGAGGGTTCAATAACTCCCAAATCCAACATCTTCTGGACTTCTGTCCTGATACAGTCCCTGACATGGTCAGGTTGCCTATAAATCTTATTTTTAATAGGCAGACTGTCCCCAGTGTCCACTTCATGAGTGCACCAGGTAGTCTGACTGGGTGTCAGTGAGAATATGTGTCTGAACTGATTGAGCACCTGTCTGCAATCAGTCTGCTGCTGGGTAGTGAGGCTGCCTGCCAAGGCTACACCATCCACTGACCCATCACCAGGGTTCTGTGAGAGCAGGTCAGGGAGTGGGTCACTCTCTTCCTCCTGTCCCTCATCAGTAGCCATGAGCAAGCCCATGTCTGCCCTGTCCACATATGGTTTTAACCTGTTGACATGGAGAACCCTGTGGGGACTCCTGGGTGTTCCTAGGTCTACTAAGTAGGTAACCTCACCCTTCTGTTCAACAATGGTATGGGGTCCACTCCATTTGTCTTGGAGAGCTGCTGGGGCCACTGGCTCCAACACCCACACCTTCTGTCCTGGCTGGTAAACAGTCAGTACAGCCTTTTGGTCATGCCAGGCCTTTTGAAGTTCCTGGCTAGCCTCAAGGTTTTTAGTTGCCTTTTTCATATACTCAGCCATCCGGGAGCGGAGACCAAGTACGTAGTCCACTATGTCTTGCTTTGGGGGCTTGAGAGGTAACTCCCATCCTTCCTTCACCAAGCACAGTGGACCCCTGACAGGGTGACCAAACAAAAGTTCAAAAGGGCTGTAGCCAACCCCTTTTGAGGCACCTCCCTGTACGCAAATAAAAGGCAGGGCAAGAGTATGTCCCATCTTCGCCTAAGCTTTTCTGGGAGCCCTTTAATCATGCCCTTCAAGGTTTTGTTGAATCTCTCAACTAAACCATTGCATTGTGGGTGATAGGGTGTGGTGAACTTGTAAGTCACTCCACACTCCTTCCACATTGCTTTTAAGTATCCAGACATAAAGTTTGCACCCCTGTCTGATACAACCTCCTTAGGGAAGCCCACTCTTGAGAAAATTCCCAGGAGGGCCCTTGCCACCACAGGTGCTGTAGTGGTCCTAAGGGGAATAGCCTCTGGGTACCTGGTGGCATGATCCACTACCACCAGGATAAACCTGTGCCCAGATGCTGTTTGGGGATCCATGGGACCAACAATGTCAATCCCCACCCTTTCAAAGGGAACCCCCACCACAGGTAGTGGTATCAGGGGGCCTTTGTAGTGCCACCTGCCTTGCCACTGGCCTGGCAGGTTACACAGGAGCGACAAAACTCCTTGGTGTCTTCAGACATGTGGGGCCAGTGAAAGTGAGGGACAATTCTGTCCCAAGTCTTGTTCTGGCCCAGGTGACCTGCTAAGGGAATATCATGGGCTAGGGTCAATAGGAAGCCCCTGAACTTCAAAGGTATAACCAACCTCCTGGTAGCACCAGGCTTGGGGTCTCTACACTCTGAGTACAAGAGTCCATCATCCCAATACACAGTATGGGGACCACTAGCTTTCCCAGCAGCCTCAGCAGCAGCTTGCTGTCTGAGGGGTTCAAGAGAGGGGCAGCTCTGCTGCTCCTGGCTCAGATCTGCCCTGGAAGGTCCCCCTGTCCCCAAGAACTCAACCTGTTCAGGTTCAAGCTCCTCTGGGACAGTTCCTTCCTCAGGACTGAGATCATCCCCCTCAAGGGACTGATCTTCCTTCTGAGCCAAGGGGGAAGGCACTGCCTTTACCCTACTACTCCTCTTCTTGGAGGGCACTTGGTCCATTATTCCAGAATCCAAGGCCTGTTCAGTGCTAGACATTTTGGCTTGTGACCTGGTCACAGCAAACACATCTGCAGGGATCCCCAGCATTTCTGCATGGGTCCTGAGCTCCACTTCTGCCCAAGCTGAAGTTTCTAAGTCATTGCCAAGCAAGCATTCAACGGGTAGGTCTGCACTTACCACAACCTTCTTAAGGCCAGTTACCCCTCCCCAGGAGAAGTTAACAACTGCCAGAGTATGGTCTGTTCTGACGTTGCTAGCATTGGTCACTTGGTACATT
This sequence comes from Calotriton arnoldi, assembly GCA_963921515.1. NCBI lineage: Eukaryota > Metazoa > Chordata > Amphibia > Caudata > Salamandridae > Calotriton > Calotriton arnoldi. Next base: position 204,245 of record CAWUFW010002319.1, read on the forward strand.
TCACCAAGTATTATCTGCCCAGGATTCACAAGGTCTTGTGTCACCATGGTGACACTTGCCCCTGTGTCCCTAAATGCCAAAGCCTCTCTTCCATTGATTAAAGGCTGTTGTCTGTACTTGCCCAGATTACTGGGACTCACAGAGGAGGTCATATCCATGCCTCCATCACAGACTAGGACAGCCTGAGTGAGTTCTCTGACTAGGTCAGAGCTCATCTCTTTACCCAGGGTCAACCCTACTAAACCCTTGGCTTGTGTAGTCCCACCACCAACTGTAACTGCACTAGGGGGAGCAGGTGCCTTAGGGGCATTGGTGGGGGCTGGAGTCGAGTCTTTGGACTTGGTGCAATCACTGGTCCAGTGGGTCTTTTGCTTACAGACCTTGCACCATGGTTTCCTTTGGCCTTTCCCTTTGGTAGACTGTGAATCCCCACCTGAAGAAGATTTTTGGGGGCCTTGTGAAGACTTTTGATCTTTACCCTTCTCCCCACCCTTATCAGAGGTTTTCGAATCTTGCTTCTTAGGGTCACCACCTTGGTTCTGTACCTTCTGCTTCACCCTGGTTCTGACCCATTTGTCTGCCTTCTTTCCCAATTCTTGGGGAGAGGTCAGATCAGAGTCTACCAGGTGCTGATGCAACAGCTGATTTTGACAGTTATTAAGAATCTGCTCCCTCATTATCAGATTGTACAATCCTGTGAAGTCACATACCTTACTGCCCAATAACCAACCTTCCAGAGCCTTGGCAGAACAATCAACAAAGTCCACCCAGTCTTGAGTCTGTGCTTTTTGGGTATCCCTGAACTTTAACCTGTATTGTTCAGTGGTTAGGCCAAACCCATCAATTAGAGCACTCTTCAAGACTTTGTAATTATCAGCATCCTCCTCTCTAACAGTGAGGAGCTTGTCTCTACCTTTGTCTGCAAAGGAGAGCCACAAGATTGCTGCCCACTGCTCCTGAGGGACCCTCTGTACTTTACAGGCCCTCTCTAGAGCAGTTATCCATTTGTGGATGTCATCCCCACTCTGGTAGGGAGGGACAATCTTGCTCAGGTTTCTATGGTCATAAGACCTTTCCCTATCTTTGGGGAAACTGCTGCCACCATGGGACTCTAGTCCCAACTTTTGTCTCTCTCTATAGAGATCTAGGGACTCCCTGTCTATAGCCAATTGCTGTTTCCTGAGTTCAAGCTGAGTTTGCTCATATTGAATCAGTCTCTTTCTCCTCTCATGAGAGGATTCCCTCCTATGAGAGGAGACAGAGGTCCCTATTGAGGTGTCAGAGTGGTTAGACTCCTGAGAAGGAGACCTAGACCTTCTGGGCACACTCAGAACTCTTCCTGGGGGGACAAAGGGGAGGTCATTCTGATCCTCTCCCTCCTCCTCCTCCACAGGAGGAATTGGGTTTTCCAGGACAAGGTCATTTTCACCTTCCTGGCCAGTTTCAGAGGGGGGCCTGGGTTTCTTCACCCCTGGCCCCTTCCTCATCTTCTGCCCCACCCTCTTTGCCTACCCCTTCAGACCCTAGGGGCCTGCTGAGATCATCAGCTAGTAACACCTCCCTGAGGTGTTGGGTGCTGGCACTTTTGCCTGCCTTCAACTTCCTAGTATTGCATAATGCTCTCAATTCCAAGAATGGGAGTTTATCATACTTGGAGGGAAGAAGCCCACTGGCTTCTGGCAAGGACTCACTGGGTCCTGGCTTTGAAGACATTACTAGTGAGGTGTGGTGTATGCACTACCTACTCTAGTGTGGCCTACTAAACTCTCTTGAGTTGTAGAAAGGGTGTGCTGTCCCTTAACACACAACTCTAAGTTCAGTAGAACTTACTGTATTACTAAGCTTGATTTATATGTACCTTAGGTACCCTTAGTGGTTTTCAGTTGATCAATTCAATTGAGATTATCTGGTAAAACAATAGCAAGCTGGAATCCCACACGCTGCACACCAATGTGAGAAGTTGGCCTGGCATATGCTGTCCACTAATTATAGTGGGCACCTTGCACCAGTCCAAACAACCCCTTATTGGAGATAGGTTAAAGACAACCTTTATTGAAAGCTATCCTAGTGGTAGCTATGGAGAGCAGCCTTCAGGCTAAGTCTTGAAGGAATGTAAAGCAGCTTGTTTTACCAGTCTATAATCTCTTGAGTGACCAAATGAAAGAGGACCACACCAGGTATATATTCAAAATATATGTATTTATTACTAAACACACCCCTCTAGTCTCTTTATGAGGCTAGAGTTCGAAGTACATAAATTATAAGTTAGTTATCTACAGTAATAGCACAAATACACGTTTGAGCCCCAGGGGCGTACCAAACCATATACCAATAAAGTGGTATAAGAACCACGACTGAGCTAGACACAAGGCCTAGAGCCTGTAGAAGTGCTTGGACCACAAGGAACCACCCAAGGCAGTGACACAGGGGACCCACGGGGGACGCGTGCAGTGTATGAACACAGCCGCGAACCACCGTTAACTTCTATGGGGAAAGTCGCGATTAGAATTTAAAAGAAAAGGGACACTTAGAGGAGGACTTGGAGCAAACCCTTTGAGAACTAGGCTGTTCTAGTGTCAATACCCACGGGAGCACCGGAGTACTCGAGTTACCTCACCCAGGGGAGCCGGGTGCATAGGTGTCTTTCGGGGTCGGGTTTCGTCGTCGCTTTCTATGGCGATCTGCTGCAAAGTGCTGCTGGCGACCAAGTCGAAAGTGTTCGGGTGGATCCAAAGGTGGATCGAAGATCTGAAGAACCTGAAAGCAGAGGGGACAGAGTCTGGGTCACTAGCCAGTGACCAGGAAGGCGATGAGCAGATGCCCACCGATGTCGAGTGCTTCAGGTAGGTTGACGGTCGTCTTGACTCTTCAGCCACGAGGTCCAGGAGGCGTCGACGATGACCAGGAGCTGGATTCGAGCTGTCCCACGACGTCTGTCGATTGCAGGGGTGTCAGCGACCGGATTGGACCCAACAAGCCTTGGCAACGGCAAGTCTCGTGGAAATGGAAGAAGGACGATGTTGCAGACCAGCAAGGTCTGGGGGACTCACCCAGAGAGGATAAGTCAGGGCACACCTGGAGCAACCAGGGAGCCCAAGCAGAAAAAGATTGGCCTTCGGGAGGGCCTACTAGCCAACGGACTAGCGACCGCGAAGGAGCCTCAAGACGATGCACGTGGAGCTGGCTCACAGGACACTCGTGGAGTGGAGGCCAGTGATCTTCAGTGCAGTTGGTGCTGGAGGCTGGGGCTACTCGGAGCCCAAAGCACGACTTCGTGGGAGACCCAGAAGAGGATGCACTTGCAAATGCGATCGGTGTCCAGGGGTCACGGTTCCACGTTACCCACGACAGCTACGGGCCTCAGCTTTGCTGGGGACTCAGGGCAGCCTCGGGGAAGTCTGGAAATCCACCTCTGGTGATGCAAAGACTTCGGCGTCCGACGGGAGCTTCAGCGATGCAGACCGGACAATTGCTTCTTTGGTGCCTGCCAAGCAGGGGAGTCACTCCTTGACCCCAAGGGAGATTCTTCAGTCCTCTAATCTTGAAGTAGAGCGTCGAAGGTCCAGGATTCTGTATCAGAGTTTCGTCCAGGTAAATCTAAAGTCCTAAGGACTGGGGTCCCCTACTTATACTAAGGTAGGGGGTTGGACATACTCTGTGGCCCCACCTATGGGAGGGCCAGGGCAGAGGGGTGGTTACACCCCTTTCCCTTTGTCCAGTTTTGCGCCAGAGCAGGGGCTGGAAGCCCCTGAGCCGGTTTGAACTGGGGTATGCACAGGGACACCAAGTGTGCCCCCAGTGCAGGATTTCAAAGCACCCGAGAGTGCTCCCGCCCAGCCCCAATACACACTATCCTGTCTGGGGAGGTGGTCACACCTCCCTGGGACAGGAAACCTATTGTCCAGGCCTCCCCTGCCGGAGTTTCGGTCAGCAGCAGGAGGCCAGACTCGTGTCTGTGGCAGCGGCATCCATTTTGTGATGCCAGGGCTCTGGAAAGTCAGTACCGGGCATACCGGTGTGTACATGTCTTTCCCTCTAGAAGGGTGGAATGCTACCCCCGCCGCCAGAACTGGCGGGGGGTAGTATTCCAAGATGTTTGACACCAAACACGACATGTTTCCGTGCAGCCATCCCAAAGTTAGCATTTAACGCGAGGTTATAATGCGCTTAAGAGTATATGGTCAGGCTGCACTACAAACAGCATCAGAGAAGGGTCTCCGAACGCTGCAGAGGGGCCCTGCTCATGCAGGGGCACCCTCTCACATAGGAACCACGCACTCTGCCTTCAGGATTGATAAGGCCTGCCATAGGAGTGACTTATAGGTTTATATGTGTGTATGTATTCAGTGATATAGGTAGCCTATATCACAGTAAGGGGTGCATGCACCACCTTACCCAGGCTGCAGTAGCAGACCTGTGGTGTCAGTTTGGATGGCCTTCCAGGGGTGGCACAATACATGCTGCAGCCCCTGGTAGGCCTCTGAGGTACCTATGCCCTGGGTACATAGTATACCATATACTAGGGACTTATAAGGGCACTCCAGATTCCAATCAGAGATGTGCCTAAGGCACATGGAAACCATTTTAAAGAGGAAGCAGCTAGGCTGGGGTTCTGATTAGCAGGGCCCCAGCCAGACTAAGGTCGAAAAACAGTGAAGCATCAGCAAAAAGTGGGGGTACCCATGTGAAGCAGATCCTACTCTCCTACACTTTGGCCACTGCAAGCTTGGGCCTACCCGGATTCAGCATCAAAGTGCTACAGAATAAAAAGTCAGGACTCGGTCCTGTACTTCGAAGATATGCCCGTGTATGTGAAATTCAGATTAAAACCCATCTCTCTGATGCGTAGAAAAGAGAGGTAGCTAACTGCATGAAATATTTTTATTAGCCCATGGCCCAGTGCTTAATTTTATGAAGTGCGCTCTAAATACATGTTAACATCACCTAATAAAATCATATTATGAAACGGCAGAGGAGCAGAGGGAGGGCACATCTGTTACTGGGCGGTGAAGGTTGTGTCACGTAAATGCAAGGAAACACTGAATATAAAATCAACTGGAATGCGGTCAGCCCCAAGGGGGTGGAAGCCGGAAACGGAATCCTATATAACTAGCAGGTTAGTCCAATAATTCCACACAGGAAGGGAGGCGGGGAGCAGTCACAAACAGCCGAGCGGTTCTACGACTCCGGCTTCTCCCTCTGCCCAGCCGGGGAGAAGCTAAACCTATGTTTTTGATAACCCTGCTAATTTACAGGGCTTACACCATAATAAATTTCTTCCTGGAGCATAAAAAACACTGAGTTATTACTGGATTTTGGAGTGCTTGTTATATTGACCTTGGCAGGATGAAGGGCTTGGTTGACTGTGCTCGGAGTTGAACATACACAATTATGTCGGCAAAATTCTCGAACATACCAGCTATATAGGAACATTTCATACCCGTGCATTCGTCAGTAAGTATCGCCGTCTATGGTCTCTATCAAACGCTTTTCTTTAGCTTTCCTTTTGCAAATCACTGCCATTAGGTTTGTTCTTCAAATGGGTTTAAAAAAAAAATAAAGACTACAATTACCAGAATGCACTAGCGTTATACCTGAAACCTCAGTACTGTACACATGCTATCCCAGTGACTTAGAGACATAAGTCTCCCTTTATTAAGCATACATGACTACACGTCAACAAAGAAATAGTGCCCCAGTCCTCTGGGCTTTCTTTTACACGTCCTTATTTTCAGGTGTGCTAGTAACAAACTGTACGTCTGCATGAAATTATTGATATTCAAAGCATCATATCAGAATGTAATTCTATTCGGTATCAAATGCTTAGTATAACGGTCACAGCTCAGGGACGAGGAAGATGGGCGCATCACTTGCCTTTTATAGCTCATCCAAGAGGTATTTGTGTCATTTTCTGCCTCTTTCACCCACTCAACGCTGTGTGTACAAGATATCAGGAAGCGTGTCTCCCGATTCCCCCTCCCCCCCCTGATTCACAATATGTAACAATATCGCAGTCAATCAGCGCTCGGCCTTCCTCATCTGGAGCCTTTCAGCGTCTTCACAAACATGCCTGTCCCATTACACAATTTAGGGCCGAACAGCTGTGTCCTTCAGCAGGCAGCAAACAAAAACAAGCGAGAGGGGTGGGGGGAGTGCACAGAAAGGAAGAGATGCCCTCTGAATGCTTACGATTACAACTAATTGTTTCAAAGAAACTACCTTCAAATAAAATTTAAACTCAAAAGCGGCATTCAACTTCAATATTTTACATGCTGTGTGCCGCTAAACCGTGCAGGACCAAAATAAAACAAGTGGGAGAGGAGGGGGAAGTGCACAGCACAGGCGCCCTTGGAATGCCTCTGTCTACAACTAACAAACGGAAGGCACGGCTGCCAGTAATCCAACTGAAGCTTGCAGTGCTAGTTAAATAAATAAACAACGGGGAGGGGAGGGGAGGGCGGGAGGTTACGGCAATAAACTAAATAGTGCTCACCTACTAGATAAGATAGAATGAGAGAACAAGGGTACCCCAATTTGCGAACCTGGGGTGATCAGATATTTTAGGAAAGGCAGTGGTTCAAGTGGTGGCCACAAGGGGTCCGGAGCAAAAAGTGTGAACCCCAAAAGGGGCACTAGGAATCTCAATTAAACTAGAGCATTAATCATACTGGGAGCACAGAAGTAGGGGAACATATTTCGTGTAAAATAGACAGTTTATTTTACACAAGTAAAACTTAGTACTCTAAGTAATATTCAGGTGCTCACAAAAGTGAAAAGTGGGCGTGATGTGACAAGGTGATAGTGGATTAAAAAACATAACATCGCATTGACAACAAGACAAATGGAATTCTACGTAAAATGTAAACAATAGAAGGAGTTCCTGTTGTAAGGGTCGACGGCGTTTCGATCTTATAAACTCAAGATCATCTTCAGGACATATAGTGAGCAATCTGAAATCTCATTTGGTCAAGGGAGTAGACCCGGGCGGGGTCACAGGCGCGGTTCCTTCAGTCGTACCTGGGGTGCCTCTTGAATGGGACGGCTGTCTCAATTAATAGAGCCTCGAAGAATTTGCTGATCTAGGGCTGCCTCCGGCAGTAGGTAGTCAATGGGCGAGCATGGAACCTTAGTTAGAGACTGTTCAGGAACGGCAATGCGGGAACGGCAATGCGGTCAGGGGCTGGTATGATAAGCCGTAATTAGTCAAGGCGAGGGCTTGGTGTGGCCTGAGGCACTCAAGGAACTTTCAAGGAACAGAGGTGTAGTTCGTAATAAAGACAAATTCAGTGGTGTCTGAGTTTGTATCTGATCGCAGGTCGGGAATCAAGCACCTTCCTGGCGGCGGCTCATCAATCGACTGGACTGGAGCGGCTCTTTATTACGAACTACACCCCTGTTCCTTGAAAGTTCCTTGAGTGCCTCAGGCCACACCAAGCCCTCGCCTTGACTAATTACGGCTTATCATATCAGCCCCTGACCGCATTGCCGTTCCCGCATTGCCGTTCCTGAACAGTCTCTAACTAAGGTTCCATGCTCACCCATTGACTACCTACTGCCGGAGGCAGCCCTAGACCAGCAAATTCTTCGAGGCTCTATTAATTGAGACAGCTGTCCCATTCAAGAGGCACCCCAGGTACGACTGAAGGAACCGCGCCTGTGACCCCGCCCAGGTCTACTCCCTTGACCAAATGAGATTTCAGATTGCTCACTATATGTCCTGAAGATGATCTTGAGTTTATAAGATCGAAACGCCGTCGACCCTTTCAACAGGAACTCCTTCTATTGTTTACATTTTACGTGGAGTTCCATTTGTCTTGTTGTCAATGCGATGTTATGTTTTTTAATCCACTATCACCTTGTCACATCACGCCCACTTTTCACTTTTGTGAGCACCTGAATATTACTTAGAGTACTAAGTTTTACTTGTGTAAAATAAACTGTCTATTTTACACGAAATATGTTCCCCTACTTCTGTGCTCCCAGTATGATTAATGCTCTAGTTTAATTGAGATTCCTAGTGCCCCTTTTGGGGTTCACACTTTTTGCTCCGGACCCCTTGTGGCCACCACTTGAACCACTGCCTTTCCTAAAACACCTACTAGATAAAGCATGCTGTGTTAGGAACGAAGTAAAAGGTCCAGTCCGGATTGGCGGTCCCAAAAGGAGACAGGGCAGTAACAAGGAGGGGCTATGAAGCCTCATTATCAATCGGAAGCCAGCATTTACCATGGACGATGACGCCAGCCAATGAAAAATATGGGCGGGGCTTCCACGCCACTTCTAAAAAATACCCTAATACAGCATGCCTCGCAAAGCGAGCAGTGCTTTGCGCTGCAACGCTAGGCGAGACCTAAAAAGGGTAGGTTTGGGCCTGGCCAAAGGGTTATTTTGCCAGATAGACATGGCAGTGTAAAACTGCATCCACAGGCTCTGCAATGGCAGGCCTGAAACATGGTTAAAGGGCTACTTCAGTGGGTAACACAATCAGTGCTGCAGGCCCGCTAGTAACAATTAATTTACAGGCTCTAGGTACACGTAGTACCACTTTACTAGGGACTTATAAGTAAATTAAATATGCCAACTGGGGATGAACCAATATTACCATTTTTAGGGGAGAGAGCACAAGAACTTTAGTCGGGCGCCCTCCCTCCTGGAGCCGTAGATGGCACTGCAGACTTCCACCCCCCAGGGCCAGCTCCAACAATATCCCGGGGTGCCCACCCCTGGGACATTGCAGTATGCTATAGCACGCAAGTGTGCTCCGCTTTGAACAAGCGAGAGCATACTGCTCTCGCTTGTTCAGAGCGGAGCACACTTTGTTTTTTACACCCAGGGAGCTTTATGTCAGCAGCTCCCTGGGTGTAAAACGCAATGCCGCATGATGCAGGAGCCGGCCGGGACCGTAGGGGCTTCAGGCTCTCCCCGCGGTCCCAAACGAGATGGCCATGCCCGGAAGGAGGGCCGCTCGGCCCCTTCCCTTTAAAAAAAAAAAAACGAATTTGCCGGGCCTCGGGGATGGGGTCTCCAGAGCCAAAATCAGCCTGGGAAGGAAGGCCACGCAGCCCCCTCCCCTTTTTTAATTAAAAATCAATAAAAACCTAGCCCCGGGGATGGGGTGCTGGGGGCCGAAAATGGCCCAAGAGGGGGGCCGCTTGGCCCGCCTCCCTTCAAAGAAAAAAAAATGAAATGGCTGGGCCCCGGGTGATGGTGTACCAGGGGCCGATATCAGCCTAGGGAGGGAGGAGTATGGCCCCCTAGCCTTTAAATAAATATATAGAAATAAAGGCAGAACCCCGGGGGATGGGGTCCCCGGAGCCCTCCTGTCACCTCCAGTAAGCCCCACACAGCTGGATTGATGAGAGGTGGTCAGCGGCCCGCCCCTTTCTCCACCACTCTGCAAACACGCCTCCTGGTGCATTCTTGGTTGTGGGATGAAGTCCCCTTCACTGATGAGGGTCCTTAAAGGCCAAATAGCCCACCTGTTACCTCCAGTAACCCCCACAAAGTGGGATTGCTGAGAGGTGGTTGCAGGCCATGCCCCTTTCTCCACCACACTGCAAACGTGCCTCTCGGCGCAATGCTGGTGGGGGGTGAGGTCCCCTGGCCTCCTGAGGGCCTCAGGACTAAAGTGGACTCCATCCCACAAGCAGCAGTGCGCCAGGAGGCTTGTTTGCAGAGTAGTGGAGAAAGGGGCGTGGCCTCTGACCAGCTCTCAGCAATCCAGCTGCGTGTGGCTTACTGGAGGTGACAGGAGGGCTAGTTGGCCCCCAAGGACCCTCAAGAGCCAAGGGGACTTCATCCCCCAAATAGTAGTGCATCAGGAGGTGCGTTTGCAGAGTGGTGGAGAAAGGGGGTGTGGCCTGCTATCAGATCTCATCAATCCTACTTTATGAGACTTACTGGAGGTGATAGGAGGGGTACTTGGCACCCAAGAACGTCCTTGGGGGCCAACTACCCCTCCTGTTACCTCCAGAAAGTCCCACACAGCAAGATTGCTGAGAAGTTGTGAGAGGCCCTGCTCCCTTTTTACACCACTTTTCAAACGTGCCTCCCGGTGCACTACTAGCTGGGGGATAAAGTCCCCTTGGCTCCAAAGGGCTTGGGGGCCAAGAAGCCTTCCTGGTACCTCCTGTAAGCCCTACGCAGCAGAATTCCTGATCGCTGGTCGGAGGCCCAGCCCCCTTTCTCCACCACTCTGCAAATGCGACTACTAGTTAAAGAAGCATTAGGAATGTAATAGGTCTCGCATTTCCGAAAGTTACGGCTATTGGTGTTGTAAAGGTAAAAGTTTTTTACTAATGTTTTTTGGAGTGGATGTACATTGTGTGTAGCGGAATTATGCGGTATGTTGTGCAGTGAAATTATCTGGATAGAAAGTATGTGGTGTTTAGTGTATAGGAATTATGTAGAGGGAGATTATGTGTTATGGAGAGTAATTATGTGGTATGTAGTCTGTGTTGTGGAGTGGTAACCTCAGGTTTAGTCTTCCTCGTTTCCATGGAAGCTAAACTATAAACTCAATGAGACAAAAAAGAAGGAACCACTGAGGAGCACTTCTGGACCTAGTCGGAGGTATAAGCAGGGCCACTAGAAATATGCGACTGTTCAGCTGCATCGATTTTCGCATAATTAGACATTTTCTGCATTCGCCACATAATCCATCATCTGCTGCCTAATCTGCAGATTTGAACAAAAAAAAGCTTGTTTCTAGCTCAAACGTTACCAAAAATGCAGTGACAAGTGTTACAGAGTGGTGGAAGGCCCTTTGAAAATCAGGAATGGTCACCTGTACTTATTGCAAAATGTGGGTGTTAAATTGGTACTAATGGTGCGCAAACCACTCTTGCTTCTTTCTGCACCTCTCTTGCCTCTTCCTGCATTTCTCTTGCTTCTTTGTGCACCTTTCTTCCTTTTTCTGCACTTCTCTTGCCTCTTTCTGCACATCTCTTCTGCTTTCTGTACCTCCCTTCTTTCTGCACCTCTCTTCCTCTTTTCTTCTGCACCTCTCTTGCCTCTTTCTGCACCTCTGTTGCTTCTTTCTGCACCCATCATGCCTCTGTATGCACCCCTCTTCCGTCTTTCTGTATCTCTCTTGCCTCTTTCTGCACCCCTTTTCCCTTTTTCTGCACCACTCCTACCTGTTTCTGCACCTCTGTTGATTCTTTCTGCACCCCGTTCCCTCTTTCTGCACCTCTCTTGCCTGTTTCTGCACCTCTCTTGCCTCTTTCTGTACTTCTCTTGCCTCTTTCTGCACATCTGTTGCTTCTTTCTGCACCCCTCTTGCCTCTTTCAATACCCCTGTTCCCTCTTCCTGCGCATCACTTCCCTCTTTCTGCACTACTCTTCCCTCTTTCTGCACCTCTCTTGCATCTTTCTGCATTTCTCTTGCTTCTTTGTGCACCTTTCTTCCTTTTTCTGCACTTTTCTTGCCTCTTTCTGCACATCTCTTCTGCTTTCTGTACCTCTCCTCTTTCTGCACCTCTCTTCCTCTTTTCTTCTGCACCTCTCTTGCCTCTTTATGCACATCTGTTGCTTCTTTCTGCACCCATCATGCCTCTTTCTGCACCCCTCTTCCGTCTTTCTGTACCTCTCTTGCCTCTTTCTGCACCCCTTTTCCCTTTTTCTGTACCACTCCTCCTGTTTTTGCACCTCTGTTGGTTCTTTCTGAACTCTCTTGCCTCTTTCTGCACCTGTGTGGCTTCTTTCTGCACCCCTGTTCCCTCTTTCTGCACCTCTCCTGTCTGTTTCTGTACCTCTCTTGCCTCTTTCTGTACTTCTCTTGCCTCTTTTTGCACATTTCTTGCTTCTTTCTGCACCCCTCTTGCCTCTTTCAATACCCATGTTCCCTCTTTCTGCACATCTCTTCCCTCTTTCTGTACTACTCTTCCCTCTTTCTGCACCCCTTTTGCCTCTTTCTGCACCTCACTTGCCTCTTTCTGCACCTCTCTTGCCTCTTTCTGCACCTGTCTTGCCTCTTTCTGCACCTGTCTTGCATCTTTCTGCACTTCTCTTTCTTTTTTCTGCACCTTTCTTGTTTCTTTCTGCAACTCTCTTGTCTGTTTCATCACTTCTCTTGCCTCTTTCTGCACCTCTGTTGCTTCCTTCAGCACTTCTCTTGTCTCTTTCTGCACTTCTTTTGCCTGTTTCTACAACTCTCTTGTTTCTTTTATCACTTCTCTTACTTCTTTCTGCACCTGTTGTTTCTTCTTTCTGCACCCCTCTTGCCTCTTTCTGCACCCCTCTTCTGTCTTTCTGTACCTCTCTTGCCTTTTTCTGCACCCCTGTTCCCTCTTTCTGCACCTCTCCTGCCTGTTTCTGCACCTCTCTTGCCTCTTTCTGCATTTCTCTTGCCTCTTTCTGCACCTATGTTGCTTCTTTCTGCACCCCTGTTCCCTCTTTCTGCACCTATCCTGCCTCTTTATGCACCTGTCTTGCCTCTTTCTGTACTTCTCTTGCCTCTTTCTGCACATCTGTGGCTTCTTTCTGCACTCCTCTTGCCTCTTTCTGTACCTCTCCTGCCTTTTTCTGCACCTCTCTTGCCTCTATCTGTACTTCTCTTCCCTCTTTCTGCACACCTCTTGCCTCTTTCTGCACCTCACTTGCCTCTTTATGCACCTCTCTTTCCTCTTTCTGCAACTATCTTGCATCTTTATGCACCTCACTTGCCTCTTTCTGCACCTGCCTTGCCTCTTTCTGCACCTGTCTTGCCTCTTTTGCCTGTTTCTACAACTCTCTTGTTTCTTTCATCACTTCTCTTACTTCTTTCTGCACCTGTTGTTTCTTCTTTCTGCACCCCTCTTGCCTCTTTCTGCACCCCTCTTCCGTCTTTCTGTACCTCTCTTGCCTTTTTCTGCACCCCTGTTCCCTCTTTCTGCACCTCTCCTGCCTGTTTCTGCACCTCTCTTGCCTTTTTCTGCATTTCTCTTGCCTCTTTCTGCACCTATGTTGCTTCTTTCTGCACCTCTCCTGCCTCTTTATGTACCTCTCTTGCCTCTTTCTGTACTTCTCTTGCCTCTTTCTGCACTTCTCTTGCCTCTTTCTGCACATCTGTGGCTTCTTTCTGCACTCCTCTTGCCTCTTTCTGTACCTCTCCTGCCTTTTTCTGCACCTCTCTTGCCTCTATCTGTACTTCTCTTGCCTCTTTCTGCACCTCTGTTGCTTCTTTCTGCACCCCTCTTGACTCTTTCTGCACCCCTGTTCCCTTCCCTCTTTCTGCACCTCTCCTGCCTCTTTCTGCACCTCTCTTGCCTCTTTCTGTACTTCTCTTGCCTCTTTCTGCACTTCTCTTGCCTCTTTCTGCACATCTGTGGCTTCTTTCTGCACCCCTCTTGCCTCTTTCTGCACCTCTCCTGCCTTTTTTCTGCACCTCTTTTGCCTCTATCTGTACTATTCTTGCCTCTTTCTGCACCTCTGTTGCTTCTTTCTGCACCCCTTGTGCCTCTTTCTGTACCGCTGTCCCCTCATTCTGCACATCTCTTCCGTCTTTCTGCACTTCTCTTCCCTCTTTCTGCACCCCTCTTGCCTCTTTCTGCACCTGTCTTGCCTCTTTCTGCACCTGTCTTGCCTCTTTCTGCATCTCACTTGCCTCTTTCTGCACTTCTCTTCAGTCTTTCTGTACCTCTCTTGCCTCTTTCTGCACCCCTGTTCCCTTTTTCTGCACCACTTCTGCCTGTTTCTACACCTCTGTTAGTTCTTTCTGCACTCCTCTTGCCTCTTTCTGCACCTGTGTTGCTTTTTTCTGCACCCATGTTCCCTCTTGCTGCACCTCTCCTGCCTGTTTCTGCACCTCTCTTGCTTCTTCCTGTACTTCTCTTGCCTCTTTCTGCACCTCTGTTGCTTCTTTCTGCACCCCTCTTGCCTCTTTCTGTACCCCTGTTCCCTCTTTCTGCACATCTCTTCCCACTTTCTGCACTACTCTTCCAACTTTCTGCACCCCTCTTGCCTCTTTCTGCACCTCACTTGCCTCTTTCTGCACCTCTCTTTCCTCTTTCTACAACTATCTTACCTCTTTCTGCACCTCACTTGCCTCTTTCTGCACCTGTCTTGCCTCTTTCTGCATGTCACTTGCCTCTTTCTACACTTCCCTTCCTTTTTTCTGCACCTTTCTTGTTACTTTCTGCAATGTCTTGTCTGTTTCATCATTACTCTTCCTTCTTTCTGCACCTCTGTTGCCTCTTTTAGCACTTATCTTGCCTCTTTCTTCACTTCTTTTGCCTGTTTCTGCAACTCTCCTGTCTCTTTCATCACTTCTATTGCTTCTTTTTGCACCTCTGTTGCTTCTTTCTGCACCCATCATGCCTCTTTCTGCACCCCTCTTCCATCTTTCTGTACCTCTCTTGCCTCTTTCTGCACCCCTTTTCCCTTTTTCTGTGCCACTCCTGCCTGTTTCTGCACCTCTGTTGGTTCTTTCTGCACTCTCTTGCCTCTTTCTGCACCTGTGTTGCTTCTTTCTGCACCCCTGTTCCCTCTTTCTGCACCTCTCCTGCCTATTTCTGTACTTCTCTTGCCTCTTTTTGCACATCTCTTGCTTCTTTCTGCACCCCTCTTGCCTCTTTCAATACCCCTGTTCTCTCTTTCTACGCATCTCTTCCCTCTTTCTGTACTACTCTTCCCTCTTTCTGCACCCCTTTTGCCTCTTTCTGCACCTCACTTGCCTCTTTCTGCACCTCTCTTCCCTCTTTCTGCACCTGTCTTGCCTCTTTCTGCACCTGTCTTGCATCTTTCTGCACTTCTCTTTCTTTTTTCTGCACCTTTCTTGTATCTTTCTGCAACTCTCTTGTCTGTTTCATCACTTCTCTTGCCTCTTTCTGCACCTCTGTTGCTTCCTTCAGCACTTCTCTTGTCTCTTTCTGCACCCCTCTTCCGTCTTTCTGTACCTGTCTTGCCTCTTTCTGCACCTGTCTTGCATTTTTCTGCACTTCTCTTTCTTTTTTCTGCACCTTTCTTGTTACTTTCTGCAATCTCTTGTCTGTTTCATCATTACTCTTGCTTCTTTCTGCACCTCTGTTGCCTCTTTTAGCACTTCTCTTGGCTCTTTCTTCACTTCTTTGCCTGTTTCTACAACTCTCTTGTCTCTTTCATCACTTCTCTTACTTCTTTCTGCACGTGTTGTTTCTTCTTTCTGCACCCCTCTTGCCTATTTCTGCACCAGTCTTCCGTCTTTCTGTACCTCTCTTGCCTTTTTCTGTACCCCTGTTCCCTCTTTCTGCACCTCTCCTGCCTGTTTCTGCACCTCTTGCCTCTTTCTGCATTTCTCTTGCCTCTTTCTGCACCTATGTTGCTTCTTTCTGCACCCCTGTTCCCTCTTTCTGCACCTATCCTGCCTCTTTATGCACCTCTCTTGCCTCTTTCTGTACTTCTCTTGCCTCTTTCTGCACTTCTCTTGCCTCTTTCTGCACATCTGTGGCTTTTTTCTGCACTCCTCTTGCCTCTCTCTGTACCTCTCCTACCTTTTTCTGCACCTCTCTTGCCTCTATCTGTACTTCTCTTCCTTCTTTCTGCACCCCTCTTGCCTCTTTCTGCACCTCACTTGCCTCTTTCTGCACCTCTCTTTCCTCTTTCTGCAACTATCTTGCATCTTTATGCACCCTCACTTGCCTCTTTCTGTACCTCTCTTGCCTCTTTCTGAACCTGTCTTGCCTCTTTCTGCACCTGTCTTGCCTCTTTCTGCACTTCTCTTCCTTTTTCTGCACCTTTCTTGTTTCTTTCTGCACCTCTCTTTCCTCTTTCTGCAACTATCTTGCATCTTTATACACCTCTCTTGCCTCTATCTGTACTTCTCTTGCCTCTTTCTGCACCTCTGTTGCTTCTTTCTGCACCCCTCTTGCCTCTTTCTGCACCCCTGTTCCCTCTTTCTGCACCTCTCCTGCCGCTTTATGCACCTGTCTTGCCTCTTTCTGCACATCTCTTCCTTTTTTCTGCACCTTTCTTGTTTCTTTCTGCAACTCTCTTGTCTGTTTAATCATTTCTCTTACCTCTTTCTGCACCTATGTTGCTTCTTTCAGCACTTCTCTTGCCTCTTTCTGCACTTCTGTTGCCTGTTTCTACAACTCTCTTGTCTCTTTCATCACTTCTCTTACCTCTTTCTGCAAATCTGTTGCTTCTTCTTTCTGCACCCCTCTTACCTCTTTCTGCACCCCTCTTCCGTCTTTCTGTTCCTCTCTTGCCTCTTTCTGCATCCCTGTTCCCTCTTTCTGCACCTCTCCTGTCTGTTTCTGCACCTCTCTTGCCTCTTTCTGCATTTCTTTTGCCTCTTCCTGCACCTATGTTGTTTCTTTCTGCACCCTGTTCCCTATTTCTGTACCTCTCCTACCTCTTTCTGCACCTCTCTTGCCTCTATCTGTACTTATCTTGCCTCTTTCTGCACCTCTGTTGCTTCATTTTGTACCTCTCTTGCCTCTTTCTGTACCCCTGTTCCCTCTTTCTGCACATCTTGTCCGTCTTTCTGCACTTCTTTTCCCTCTTTCTGCACACCTCTTGCCTCTTTCTGCATCTCTCTTGCCTCTTTCTGCACCTGTCTTCCCTCTTTCTGCATCTCACTTGCCTCTTTCTGCACTTCTCTTCCTTTTTTCTTCACCTTTCCTCTTTCTTCCTGGAACTCTCTTGTCTCTTTCATCACTTCTCTTGCTTCTTTCTGCACCTCTGTTGCTTCTTTCAGCACTTCTCTTGCCTGTTTCTGCACTTCTTTTGCCTGTTTCTGCAACTCTCTTGTCTCCTTCATCACTTCTCTTGCTTCTTTCTGCATCTGTGTTGCTTGTTTCTGTACCCCTCTTGCCTCTTTCTGCACCCCTGTTCCCTCTTTCTGCACCTCTCCTGCCTCTTTCTGCACCTCTGTTGCTTCTTTCTGCACCCCTCTTGCCTCTTTCTGCAACCCTGTTCCCTTCCCTCTTTCTGCACCTCTCCTGCCTCTTTCTGCACCTCTCTTGCCTCTTTCTGTACTTCTCTTACCTCTTTCTGCACTTCTCTTGCCTCTTTCTGCACATCTGTGGCTTCTTTCTGCACCCCTCTTGCCTCTTTCTGTACCTCTCCTGCCTTTTTTCTGCACCTCTTTTGCCTCTATCTGTACAATTCTTGCCTCTTTCTGCACCTCTGTTGCTTCTTTCTGCACACCTTGTGCCTCTTTCTGTACCGCTGTCCCCTCATTCTGCACATCTCTTCCGTCTTTCAGGACTTCTCTTCCCTCTTTCTGCATCCCTCTTGCCTCTTTCTGCACCTGTCTTGCCTCTTTCTGCACCTGTCTTGCCTCTTTCTGCATCTCACTTGCCTCTTTCTGCACTTCTCTTCAGTCTTTCTGTACCTCTCTTGCCTCTTTCTGCACCCCTGTTCCCTTTTTCTGCACCACTCCTGCCTGTTTCTACACCTCTGTTGGTTCTTTCTGCACTCCTCTTGCCTCTTTCTGCACCTGTGTTGCTTTTTCTGCACCCATGTTCCCTCTTGCTGTACCTCTCCTGCCTGTACCTGCACCTCTCTTGCCTCTTCCTGTACTTCTCTTGCCTCTTTCTGCACCTCTGTTGCTTCTTTCTGCACCCCTCTTGCCTCTTTCTGTACCCCTGTTCCCTCTTTCTGCACATCTCTTCCCACTTTCTGCACTACTCTTCCAACTTTCTGCACCCCTCTTGCCTCTTTCTGCACCTCACTTGCCTCTTTCTGCACCTCACTTGCCTCTTTCTGCACCTCTCTTTCCTCTTTCTGCAACTATCTTACCTCTTTCTGCACCTCACTTGCCTCTTTCTGCACCTGTCTTGCCTCTTTCTGCATGTCACTTGCCTCTTTCTGCACTTCCCTTCCTTTTTTCTGCACCTTTCTTGTTACTTTCTGCAATGTCTTGTCTGTTTCATCATTACTCTTCCTTCTTTCTGCACCTCTGTTGCCTCTTTTAGCACTTCTCTTGCCTCTTTCTTCACTTCTTTTGCCTGTTTCTGCAACTCTCCTGTCTCTTTCATCACTTCTATTGCTTCTTTTGCACCTCTGTTGCTTCTTTCTGCACCCATCATGCCTCTTTCTGCACCCCTCTTCCATCTTTCTGTACCTCTCTTGCCTCTTTCTGCACCCCTTTTCCCTTTTTCTGTGCCACTCCTGCCTGTTTCTGCACCTCTGTTGGTTCTTTCTGCACTCTCTTGCCTCTTTCTGCACCTGTGTTGCTTCTTTCTGCACCCCTGTTCCCTCTTTCTGCACCTTTCCTGCCTATTTCTGTACTTCTCTTGCCTCTTTTTGCACATCTCTTGCTTCTTTCTGCACCCCTCTTGCCTCTTTCAATACCCCTGTTCCCTCTTTCTGTGCATCTCTTCCCTCTTTCTGTACTACTCTTCCCTCTTTCTGCACCCCTTTTGCCTCTTTCTGCACCTCACTTGCCTCTTTCTGCACCTCTCTTGCCTCTTTCTGCACCTGTCTTGCCTCTTTCTGCACCTGTCTTGCATCTTTCTGCACTTCTCTTTCTTTTTTCTGCACCTTTCTTGTTTCTTTCTGCAACTCTCTTGTCTGTTTCATCACTTCTCTTGCCTCTTTCTGCACCTCTGTTGCTTCCTTCAGCACTTCTCTTGTCTCTTTCTGCACCCCTCTTCCGTCTTTCTGTACCTGTCTTGCCTCTTTCTGCACCTGTCTTGCATCTTTCTGCACTTCTCTTTCTTTTTTCTGCACCTTTCTTGTTACTTTCTGCAATCTCTTGTCTGTTTCATCATTACTCTTGCTTCTTTCTGCACCTCTGTTGCCTCTTTTAGCACTTCTCTTGCCTCTTTCTTCACTTCTTTTGCCTGTTTCTACAACTCTCTTTGTCTCTTTCATCACTTCTCTTACTTCTTTCTGCACCTGTTGTTTCTTCTTTCTGCACCCCTCTTGCCTATTTCTGCACCAGTCTTCCGTCTTTCTGTACCTCTCTTGCCTTTTTCTGTACCCCTGTTCCCTCTTTCTGCACCTCTCCTGCCTGTTTCTGCACCTCTCGTGCCTCTTTCTGCATTTCTCTTGCCTCTTTCTGTACCTATGTTGCTTCTTTCTGCACCCCTGTTCCCTCTTTCTGCACCTATCCTGCCTCTTTATGCACCTCTCTTTCCTCTTTCTGTACTTCTCTTGCCTCTTTCTGCACTTCTCTTGCCTCTTTCTGCACATCTGTGGCTTTTTTCTGCACTCCTATTGCCTCTTTCTGTACCTCTCCTACCTTTTTTCTGCACCTCTCTTGCCTCTATCTGTACTTCTCTTCCCTCTTTCTGCACCCCTCTTGCCTCTTTCTGCACCTCACTTGCCTTTTTCTGCACCTCTCTTTCCTCTTTCTGCAACTATCTTGCATCTTTATGCACCTCACTTGCCTCTTTCTGTACCTCTCTTGCCTCTTTCTGCACCTGTCTTGCCTCTTTCTGCACCTGTCTTGCCTCTTTCTGCACTTCTCTTCCTTTTTTCTGCACCTTTCTTGTTTCTTTCTGCACCTCTCATTCCTCTTTCTGCAACTATCTTGCATCTTTATGCACCTCTCTTGCCTCTATCTGTACTTCTCTTGCCTCTTTCTGCACCTGTCTTGCATCTTTCTGCACTTCTCTTTCTTTTTTCTGCACCTTTCTTGTTTCTTTCTGCAACTCTCTTGTCTGTTTCATCACTTCTCTTGCCTCTTTCTGCACCTCTGTTGCTTCCTTCAGCACTTCTCTTGTCTCTTTCTGCACCCTCTTCCGTCTTTCTGTACCTGTCTTGCCTCTTTCTGCACCTGTCTTGCATCTTTCTGCACTTCTCTTTCTTTTTTCTGCACCTTTCTTGTTACTTTCTGCAATCTCTTGTCTGTTTCATCATTACTCTTGCTTCTTTCTGCACCTCTGTTGCCTCTTTTAGCACTTCTCTTGCCTCTTTCTTCACTTCTTTTGCCTGTTTCTACAACTCTCTTGTCTCTTTCATCACTTCTCTTACTTCTTTCTGCACCTGTTGTTTCTTCTTTCTGCACCCCTCTTGCCTATTTCTGCACCAGTCTTCCGTCTTTCTGTACCTCTCTTGCCTTTTTCTGTACCCCTGTTCCCTCTTTCTGCACCTCTCCTGCCTGTTTCTGCACCTCTCGTGCCTCTTTCTGCATTTCTCTTGCCTCTTTCTGTACCTATGTTGCTTCTTTCTGCACCCCTGTTCCCTCTTTCTGCACCTATCCTGCCTCTTTATGCACCTCTCTTTCCTCTTTCTGTACTTCTCTTGCCTCTTTCTGCACTTCTCTTGCCTCTTTCTGCACATCTGTGGCTTTTTTCTGCACTCCTATTGCCTCTTTCTGTACCTCTCCTACCTTTTTCTGCACCTCTCTTGCCTCTATCTGTACTTCTCTTCCCTCTTTCTGCACCCCTCTTGCCTCTTTCTGCACCTCACTTGCCTCTTTCTGCACCTCTCTTTCCTCTTTCTGCAACTATCTTGCATCTTTATGCACCTCACTTGCCTCTTTCTGTACCTCTCTTGCCTCTTTCTGCACCTGTCTTGCCTCTTTCTGCACCTGTCTTGCCTCTTTCTGCACTTCTCTTCCTTTTTTCTGCACCTTTCTTGTTTCTTTCTGCACCTCTCTTTCCTCTTTCTGCAACTATCTTGCATCTTTATGCACCTCTCTTGCCTCTATCTGTACTTCTCTTGCCTCTTTCTGCACCTCTGTTGCTTCTTTCTGCACCCCTCTTGCCTTTTTCTGCACCCCTGTTCCCTCTTTCTGCACCTCTCCTGCCTCTTTATGCACCTCTCTTGCCTCTTTCTGTACTTCTCTTGCCTCTTTCTGCACTTCTCTTGCCTCTTTCTGCACATCTGTGGCTTCTTTCTGCACCCCTCTTGCCTCTTTCTGTACCTCTCCTGCCTTTTTTCTGCACCTCTCTTGCCTCTATCTGTACTATTCGTGCCTCTTTCTGCACCTCTGTTGGTTCTTTCTGCACCCCTCTTGCCTCTTTCTGTACCGCTGTCCCCTCATTCTGCACATCTCTTCCGTCTTTCTGCACTTCTCTTCCCTCTTTCTGCACCCCTCTTGCCTCTTTCTGCACCTGTCTTGCCTCTTTCTGCATCTCACTTGCCTCTTTCTGCACTTCTCTTCAGTCTTTCAGTACCTCTCTTGCCTCTTTCTGCACCCCTGTTCCCTTTTTTTGCAGCACTCCTGCCTGTTTCTACACCTCAGTTGGTTCTTTCTGCACTTCTCTTCCCTCTTTCTGCACCCCTCTTGCCTCTTTCTGCACCTGTCTTGCCTCTTTCTGCACCTGTCTTGCCTCTTTCTGCATCTCACTTGCCTCTTTCTGCACTTCTCTTCAGTCTTTCAGTACCTCTCCTGCCGCTTTCTGCACCTCTCTTGCCTCTTTCTGTACTTCTCTTGCCTCTTTCTGCACTTCTCTTGCCTCTTTCTGCACATCTGTGGCTTCTTTCTGAACCCCTCTTGCCTCTTTCTGTACCTCTCCTGCCTTTTTTCTGCACCTCTCTTGCCTCTATCTGTACTATTCGTGCCTCTTTCTGCACCTCTGTTGCCTCTTTCTGCACCTGTCTTGCCACTTTCTGCATGTCACTTGCCTCTTTCTGCACTTCCCTTCCTTTTTTCTGCACCTTTCTTGTTACTTTCTGTAATCTCTTGTCTGTTTCATCATTACTCTTGCTTCTTTCTGTACCTCTGTTGCCTCTTTTAGCACTTCTCTTGCCTCTTTCTTCACTTCTTTTGCCTGTTTCTGCAACTCTCCTGTCTTTTTCATCACTTCTATTGCTTCTTTTTTTACCTCTGTTGCTTCTTTCTGCACCCTCTTGCCTCTTTCTGCACCCCTCTTCCGTCTTTCTGTACCTCTCTTGCCTCTTTCTGCATCCCTGTTCCCTCATTCTGCACCTCTCCTGCCTGTTTCTGCACCTCTCTTGCCTCTTTCTGCACTGCTCTTGCATCTTTCTGCACCTCTGTTACTTCTTTCTGCACTTCTCTTGCTTCTTTCTGTACCTGTCTTGCTTCTTTCTGCATCCCTCTTGCCTCTTTCTGTATCCCTCTTGCCTCTTTCTGCACGTCTCTTCCCTCTTTCTGCACTTCTCTTCCCTCTTTCTTCACCCCTCTTGCCTCTTTCTGCACCTCACTTGCCACTTTTTGCACCTCTCTAGCCTCTTTCTGGACCTGTCTTGACTCTTTCTGCATCTCACTTGCCTCTTTTTGCACCTGTCTTGCCTCTTTCTGCACATCTCTTCCTTTTTTCTGCACCTTTCTTGTTTCTTTCTGCAACTCTCTTGTCTGTTTAATCATTTCTCTTACCTCTTTCTGCACCTATGTTGCTTCTTTCAGCACTTCTCTTGCCTCTTTCTGCACTTCTGTTGCCTGTTTCTACAACTCTCTTGTCTCTTTCATCACTTCTCTTACCTCTTTCTGCAAATCTGTTGCTTCTTCTTTCTGCACCCCTCTTACCTCTTTCTGCACCCCTCTTCCGTCTTTCTGTTCCTCTCTTGCCTCTTTCTGCATAACTGTTCCCTCTTTCTGCACCTCTCCTGTCTGTTTCTGCACCTCTCTTGCCTCTTTCTGCATTTCTTTTGCCTCTTCCTGCACCTATGTTGTTTCTTTCTGCACCCTGTTCCCTATTTCTGTACCTCTCCTGCCTCTTTCTGCACCTCTCTTGCCTCTATCTGTACTTATCTTGCCTCTTTCTGCACCTCTGTTGCTTCATTTTGTACCTCTCTTGCCTCTTTCTGTACCCCTGTTCCCTCTTTCTGCACATCTTGTCCGTCTTTCTGCACTTCTTTTCCCTCTTTCTGCACACCTCTTGCCTCTTTCTGCATCTCTCTTGCCTCTTTCTGCACCTGTCTTGCCTCTTTCTGCATCTCACTTGCCTCTTTCTGCACTTCTCTTCCTTTTTTCGGCACCTTTCTTGTTTCTTTCTGCAACTCTCTTGTCTGTTTCATCACTTCTCTTGCTTCTTTCTGCACCTCTGTTGCTTCTTTCAGCACTTCTCTTGCCTGTTTCTGCACTTCTTTTGCCTGTTTCTGCAACTCTCTTGTCTCCTTCATCACTTCTCTTGCTTCTTTCTGCATCTCTGTTGCTTGTTTCTGTACTCCTCTTGCCTCTTTCTGCACCCCTGTTCCCTCTTTCTGCACCTCTCCTGCCTCTTTCTGCACCTCTGTTGCTTCTTTCTGCACCCCTCTTGCCTCTTTCTGCAACCCTGTTCCCTTCCCTCTTTCTGCACCTCTCCTGCCTCTTTCTGCACCTCTCTTGCCTCTTTCTGTACTTCTCTTACCTCTTTCTGCACTTCTCTTGCCTCTTTCTGCACATCTGTGGCTTCTTTCTGCACACCTCGTGCCTCTTTCTGTACCGCTGTCCCCTCATTCTGCACATCTCTTCCGTCTTTCAGGACTTCTCTTCCCTCTTTCTGCATCCCTCTTGCCTCTTTCTGCACCTGTCTTGCCTCTTTCTGCACCTGTCTTGCCTCTTTCTGCATCTCACTTGCCTCTTTCTGCACTTCTCTTCAGTCTTTCTGTACCTCTCTTGCCTCTTTCTGCACCCCTGTTCCCTTTTTCTGCACCACTCCTGCCTGTTTCTACACCTCTGTTGGTTCTTTCTGCACTCCTCTTGCCTCTTTCTGCACCTGTGTTGCTTTTTTCTGCACCCATGTTCCCTCTTGCTGCACCTCTCCTGCCTGTTTCTGCACCTCTCTTGCCTCTTCCTGTACTTCTCTTGCCTCTTTCTGCACCTCTGTTGCTTCTTTCTGCACCCCTCTTGCGTCTTTCTGTACCCCTGTTCCCTCTTTCTGCACATCTCTTCCCACTTTCTGCACTACTCTTCCAACTTTCTGCACCCCTCTTGCCTCTTTCTGCACCTCACTTGCCTCTTTCTGCACCTCACTTGCCTCTTTCTGCACCTCTCTTCCTCTTTCTGCAACTATCTTACCTCTTTCTGCACCTCACTTGCCTCTTTCTGCACCTGTCTTGCCTCTTTCTGCATGTCACTTGCCTCTTTCTGCACTTCCCTTCCTTTTTTCTGCACCTTTCTTGTTACTTTCTGTAATCTCTTGTCTGTTTCATCATTACTCTTGCTTCTTTCTGCACCTCTGTTGCCTCTTTTAGCACTTCTCTTGCCTCTTTCTTCACTTCTTTTGCCTGTTTCTGCAACTCTCCTGTCTCTTTCATCACTTCTATTGCTTCTTTTTGCACCTCTGTTGCTTCTTTCTGCACCCTCTTGCCTCTTTCTGCACCCCTCTTCCGTCTTTCTGTACCTCTCTTGCCTCTTTCTGCATCCCTGTTCCCTCATTCTGCACCTCTCCTGCCTGTTTCTGCACCTCTCTTGCCTCTTTCTGCACTGCTCTTGCATCTTTCTGCACCTCTGTTACTTCTTTCTGCACTTCTCTTGCTTCTTTCTGTACCTGTCTTGCTTCTTTCTGCATCCCTCTTGCCTCTTTCTGTATCCCTCTTGCCTCTTTCTGCACGTCTCTTCCTCTTTCTGCACTTCTCTTCCCTCTTTCTTCACCCCTCTTGCCTCTTTCTGCACCTCACTTGCCACTTTTTGCACCTCTCTAGCCTCTTTCTGGACCTGTCTTGACTCTTTCTGCATCTCACTTGCCTCTTTTTGCACCTGTCTTGCCTCTTTCTGCACATCTCTTCCTTTTTCTGCACCTTTCTTGTTTCTTTCTGCAACTCTCTTGTCTGTTTAATCATTTCTCTTACCTCTTTCTGCACCTATGTTGCTTCTTTCAGCACTTCTCTTGCCTCTTTCTGCACTTCTGTTGCCTGTTTCTACAACTCTCTTGTCTCTTTCATCACTTCTCTTACCTCTTTCTGCAAATCTGTTGCTTCTTCTTTCTGCACCCCTCTTACCTCTTTCTGCACCCCTCTTCCGTCTTTCTGTTCCTCTCTTGCCTCTTTCTGCATAACTGTTCCCTCTTTCTGCACCTCTCCTGTCTGTTTCTGCACCTCTCTTGCCTCTTTCTGCATTTCTTTTGCCTCTTCCTGCACCTATGTTGTTTCTTTCTGCACCCTGTTCCCTATTTCTGTACCTCTCCTGCCTCTTTCTGCACCTCTCTTGCCTCTATCTGTACTTATCTTGCCTCTTTCTGCACCTCTGTTGCTTCATTTTGTACCTCTCTTGCCTCTTTCTGTACCCCTGTTCCCTCTTTCTGCACATCTTGTCCGTCTTTCTGCACTTCTTTTCCCTCTTTCTGCACACCTCTTGCCTCTTTCTGCATCTCTCTTGCCTCTTTCTGCACCTGTCTTGCCTCTTTCTGCATCTCACTTGCCTCTTTCTGCACTTCTCTTCCTTTTTCGGCACCTTTCTTGTTTCTTTCTGCAACTCTCTTGTCTGTTTCATCACTTCTCTTGCTTCTCTTCACCTCTGTTGCTTCTTTCAGCACTTCTCTTGCCTGTTTCTGCACTTCTTTTGCCTGTTTCTGCAACTCTCTTGTCTCCTTCATCACTTCTCTTGCTTCTTTCTGCATCTCTGTTGCTTGTTTCTGTACTCCTCTTGCCTCTTTCTGCACCCCTGTTCCCTCTTTCTGCACCTCTCCTGCCTCTTTCTGCACCTCTGTTGCTTCTTTCTGCACCCCTCTTGCCTCTTTCTGCAACCCTGTTCCCTTCCCTCTTTCTGCACCTCTCCTGCCTCTTTCTGCACCTCTCTTGCCTCTTTCTGTACTTCTCTTACCTCTTTCTGCACTTCTCTTGCCTCTTTCTGCACATCTGTGGCTTCTTTCTGCACACCTCGTGCCTCTTTCTGTACCGCTGTCCCCTCATTCTGCACATCTCTTCCGTCTTTCAGGACTTCTCTTCCCTCTTTCTGCATCCCTCTTGCCTCTTTCTGCACCTGTCTTGCCTCTTTCTGCACCTGTCTTGCCTCTTTCTGCATCTCACTTGCCTCTTTCTGCACTTCTCTTCAGTCTTTCTGTACCTCTCTTGCCTCTTTCTGCACCCCTGTTCCCTTTTTCTGCACCACTCCTGCCTGTTTCTACACCTCTGTTGGTTCTTTCTGCACTCCTCTTGCCTCTTTCTGCACCTGTGTTGCTTTTTTCTGCACCCATGTTCCCTCTTGCTGCACCTCTCCTGCCTGTTTCTGCACCTCTCTTGCCTCTTCCTGTACTTCTCTTGCCTCTTTCTGCACCTCTGTTGCTTCTTTCTGCACCCTCTTGCGTCTTTCTGTACCCCTGTTCCCTCTTTCTGCACATCTCTTCCCACTTTCTGCACTACTCTTCCAACTTTCTGCACCCTCTTGCCTCTTTCTGCACCTCACTTGCCTCTTTCTGCACCTCACTTGCCTCTTTCTGCACCTCTCTTTCCTCTTTCTGCAACTATCTTACCTCTTTCTGCACCTCACTTGCCTCTTTCTGCACCTGTCTTGCCTCTTTCTGCATGTCACTTGCCTCTTTCTGCACTTCCCTTCCTTTTTTCTGCACCTTTCTTGTTACTTTCTGCAAGTCTTGTCTGTTTCATCATTACTCTTCCTTCTTTCTGCACCTCTGTTGCCTCTTTTAGCACTTCTCTTGCCTCTTTCTTCACTTCTTTTGCCTGTTCTGCAACTCTCCTGTCTCTTTCATCACTTCTATTGCTTCTTTTTGCACCTCTGTTGCTTCTTTCTGCACCCATCATGCCTCTTTCTGCACCCCTCTTCCATCTTTCTGTACCTCTCTTGCCTCTTTCTGCACCCCTTTTCCCTTTTTCTGTGCCACTCCTGCCTGTTTCTGCACCTCTGTTGGTTCTTTCTGCACTCTCTTGTCTCTTTCTGCACCTGTGTTGCTTCTTTCTGCACCCCTGTTCCCTCTTTCTGCACCTCTCCTGCCTATTTCTGTACTTCTCTTGCCTCTTTTTGCACATCTCTTGCTTCTTTCTGCACCCCTTTTGCCTCTTTCAATACCCCTGTTCCCTCTTTCTGTGCATCTCTTCCCTCTTTCTGTACTACTCTTCCCTCTTTCTGCACCCCTTTTGCCTCTTTCTGCACCTCACTTGCCTCTTTCTGCACCTCTCTTGCCTCTTTCTGCACCTGTCTTGCCTCTTTCTGCACCTGTCTTGCATCTTTCTGCACTTCTCTTTCTTTTTTCTGCACCTTTCTTGTTTCTTTCTGCAACTCTCTTGTCTGTTTCATCACTTCTCTTGCCTCTTTCTGCACCTCTGTTGCTTCCTTCAGCACTTCTCTTGTCTCTTTCTGCACCCCTCTTCCGTCTTTCTGTACCTGTCTTGCCTCTTTCTGCACCTGTCTTGCATCTTTCTGCACTTCTCTTTCTTTTTCTGCACCTTTCTTGTTACTTTCTGCAATCTCTTGTCTGTTTCATCATTACTCTTGCTTCTTTCTGCACCTCTGTTGCCTCTTTTAGCACTTCTCTTGCCTCTTTCTTCACTTCTTTTGCCTGTTTCTGCAACTCTCCTGTCTCTTTCATCACTTCTCTTACTTCTTTCTGCACCTGTTGTTTCTTCTTTCTGCACCCCTCTTGCCTATTTCTGCACCAGTCTTCCGTCTTTCTGTACCTCTCTTGCCTTTTTCTGTACCCCTGTTCCCTCTTTCTGCACCTCTCCTGCCTGTTTCTGCACCTCTCGTGCCTCTTTCTGCATTTCTCTTGCCTCTTTCTGTACCTATGTTGCTTCTTTCTGCACCCCTGTTCCCTCTTTCTGCACCTATCCTGCCTCTTTATGCGCCTCTCTTTCCTCTTTCTGTACTTCTCTTGCCTCTTTCTGCACTTCTCTTGCCTCTTTCTGCACATCGGTGGCTTTTTTCTGCACTCCTATTGCCTCTTTCTGTACCTCTCCTACCTTTTTCTGCACCTCTCTTGCCTCTATCTGTACTTCTCTTCCCTCTTTCTGCACCCCTCTTGCCTCTTTCTGCACCTCACTTGCCTCTTTCTGCACCTCTCTTTCCTCTTTCTGCAACTATCTTGCATCTTTATGCACCTCACTTGCCTCTTTCTGTACCTCTCTTGCCTCTTTCTGCACCTGTCTTGCCTCTTTCTGCACCTGTCTTGCCTCTTTCTGCACTTCTCTTCCTTTTTCTGCACCTTTCTTGTTTCTTTCTGCACCTCTCATTCCTCTTTCTGCAACTATCTTGCATCTTTATGCACCTCTCTTGCCTCTATCTGTACTTCTCTTGCCTCTTTCTGCACCTGTCTTGCATCTTTCTGCACTTCTCTTTCTTTTTCTGCACCTTTCTTGTTTCTTTCTGCAACTCTCTTGTCTGTTTCATCACTTCTCTTGCCTCTTTCTGCACCTCTGTTGCTTCCTTCAGCACTTCTCTTGTCTCTTTCTGCACCCCTCTTCCGTCTTTCTGTACCTGTCTTGCCTCTTTCTGCACCTGTCTTGCATCTTTCTGCACTTCTCTTTCTTTTTTCTGCACCTTTCTTGTTACTTTCTGCAATCTCTTGTCTGTTTCATCATTACTCTTGCTTCTTTCTGCACCTCTGTTGCCTCTTTTAGCACTTCTCTTGCCTCTTTCTTCACTTCTTTTGCCTGTTTCTACAACTCTCTTGTCTCTTTCATCACTTCTCTTACTTCTTTCTGCACCTGTTGTTTCTTCTTTCTGCACCCCTCTTGCCTATTTCTGCACCAGTCTTCCGTCTTTCTGTACCTCTCTTGCCTTTTTCTGTACCCCTGTTCCCTCTTTC
This sequence comes from Calotriton arnoldi, assembly GCA_963921515.1. Lineage (NCBI taxonomy): Eukaryota > Metazoa > Chordata > Amphibia > Caudata > Salamandridae > Calotriton > Calotriton arnoldi. The sequence goes on from CAWUFW010002319.1 coordinate 232,744, forward strand.
TGCACCTCTCCTGCCTGTTTCTGCACCTCTCGTGCCTCTTTCTGCATTTCTCTTGCCTCTTTCTGTACCTATGTTGCTTCTTTCTGCACCCCTGTTCCCTCTTTCTGCACCTATCCTGCCTCTTTATGCACCTCTCTTTCCTCTTTCTGTACTTCTCTTGCCTCTTTCTGCACTTCTCTTGCCTCTTTCTGCACATCTGTGGCTTTTTTCTGCACTCCTATTGCCTCTTTCTGTACCTCTCCTACCTTTTTCTGCACCTCTCTTGCCTCTATCTGTACTTCTCTTTCCTCTTTCTGCACCCCTCTTGCCTCTTTCTGCACCTCACTTGCCTCTTTCTGCACCTCTCTTTCCTCTTTCTGCAACTATCTTGCATCTTTATGCACCTCACTTGCCTCTTTCTGTACCTCTCTTGCCTCTTTCTGCACCTGTCTTGCCTCTTTCTGCACCTGTCTTGCCTCTTTCTGCACCTGTCTTGCCTCTTTCTGCACTTCTCTTCCTTTTTTCTGCACCTTTCTTGTTTCTTTCTGCACCTCTCTTTCCTCTTCCTGCAACTATCTTGCATCTTTATGCACCTCTCTTGCCTCTATCTGTACTTCTCTTGCCTCTTTCTGCACCTCTGTTGCTTCTTTCTGCACCCCTCTTGCCTCTTTCTGCATCCCTCTTCCCTCTTTCTGCACCTCTCCTGTCTCTTTATGCACCTCTCTTGCCTCTTTCTGAACTTGCCTTGCCTCTTTCTGCACTTCTCTTGCCTCTTTCTGCACATCTGTGGCTTCTTTCTGCACCCCTCTTGCCTCTTTCTGTACCTCTCCTGCCTTTTTTCTGCACCTCTCTTGCCTCTATCTGTACTATTCGTGCCTCTTTCTGCACCTCTGTTGGTTCTTTCTGCACCCCTCTTGCCTCTTTCTGTACCGCTGTCCCCTCATTCTGCACATCTCTTCCGTCTTTCTGCACTTCTCTTCCCTCTTTCTGCACCCCTCTTGCCTCTTTCTGCACCTGTCTTGCCTCTTTCAGTACCTCTCTTGCCTCTTTCTGCACCCCTGTTCCCTTTTTCTTGCAGCACTCCTGCCTGTTTCTACACCTCAGTTGGTTCTTTCTGCACTTCTCTTCCCTCTTTCTGCACCCCTCTTGCCTCTTTCTGCACCTGTCTTGCCTCTTTCTGCACCTGTCTTGCCTCTTTCTGTATCTCACTTGCCTCTTTCTGCACTTCTCTTCAGTCTTTCAGTACCTCTCTTGCCTCTTTCTGCACCCCTGTTCCCTCTTGCTGCACCTCTCCTGCCTGTTTCTACACCTCTCTTGCCTCTTCCTGTACTTCTCTTGCCTCTTTCTGCACCTCTGTTGCTTCTTTCTGCACCCCTCTTGTCTCTTTCTGTACCCCTGTTCCCTCTTTCTGCACATCTCTTCCCACTTTCTGCACTACTCTTCCAACTTTCTGCACCCCTTTTGCCTCTTTCTGCACCTCACTTGCCTCTTTCTGCACCTCTCTTTCCTCTTTCTGCAACTATCTTGCCTCTTTCTGCACCTCATTTGCCTCTTTCTGCACCTCACTTGCCTCTTTCTGCACCTGTCTTGCCTCTTTCTGCATGTCACTTGCCTCTTTCTGCACTTCCCTTCCTTTTTTCTGCACCTTTCTTGTTACTTTCTGCAATCTCTTGTCTGTTTCATCATTACTCTTGCTTCTTTCTGTACCTCTGTTGCCTCTTTTAGCACTTCTCTTGCCTCTTTCTTCACTTCTTTTGCCTGTTTCTGCAACTCTCCTGTCTTTTTCATCACTTCTATTGCTTCTTTTTTTACCTCTGTTGCTTCTTTCTGCACCCTCTTGCCTCTTTCTGCACCCCTCTTCCGTCTTTCTGTACCTCTCTTGCCTCTTTCTGCATCCCTGTTCCCTCATTCTGCACCTCTCCTGCCTGTTTCTGCACCTCTCTTGCCTCTTTCTGCACTGCTCTTGCATCTTTCTGCACCTCTGTTACTTCTTTCTGCACTTCTCTTGCTTCTTTCTGTACCTGTCTTGCTTCTTTCTGCATTCCTCTTGCCTCTTTCTGTATCCCTCTTGCCTCTTTCTGCACGTCTCTTCCCTCTTTCTGCACTTCTCTTCCCTCTTTCTTCACCCCTCTTGCCTCTTTCTGCACCTCACTTGCCTCTTTTTGTACCTCTCTAGCCTCTTTCTGGACCTGTCTTGCCTCTTTCTGCATCTCACTTGCCTCTTTTTGCACCTGTCTTGCCTCTTTCTGCACATCTCTTCCTTTTTTCTGCACCTTTCTTGTTTCTTTCTGCAACTCTCTTGTCTGTTTAATCATTTCTCTTACCTCTTTCCGCACCTATGTTGCTTCTTTCAGCACTTCTCTTGCCTCTTTCTGCACTTCTGTTGCCTGTTTCTACAACTCTCTTGTCTCTTTCATCACTTCTCTTACCTCTTTCTGCAAATCTGTTGCTTCTTCTTTCTGCATCCCTCTTACCTCTTTCTGCACCCCTCTTCCGTCTTTCTGTTCCTCTCTTGCCTCTTTCTGCATCCCTGTTCCCTCTTTCTGCACCTCTCCTGTCTGTTTCTGCACCTCTCTTGCCTCTTTCTGCATTTCTCTTGCCTCTTCCTGCACCTATGTTGTTTCTTTCTGCACCCTGTTCCCTATTTCTGTACCTCTCCTGCCTCTTTCTGCACCTCTCTTGCCTCTATCTGTACTTATATTGCCTCTTTCTGCACCTCTGTTGCTTCATTTTGTACCTCTCTTGCCTCTTTCTGTACCCCTGTTTCCTCTTTCTGCACATCTTGTCCGTCTTTCCGCACTTCTTTTCCCTCTTTCTGCACACCTCTTGCCTCTTTCTGCATCTCTCTTGCCTCTTTCTGCACCTGTCTTGCCTCTTTCTGCATCTCACTTGCCTCTTTCTGCACTTGTCTTCCTTTTTTCGGCACCTTTCTTGTTTCTTTCTGCAACTCTCTTGTCTGTTTCATCACTTCTCTTGCTTCTTTCTGCACCTCTGTTGCTTCTTTCAGCACTTCTCTTGCCTCTTTCTGCACTTCTTTTGCCTGTTTCTTCAACTCTCGTCTCCTTCATCACTTCTCTTCTGCACTTGTCTTCCTTTTTTCGGCACCTTTCTTGTTTCTTTCTGCAACTCTCTTGTCTGTTTCATCACTTCTCTTGCTTCTTTCTGCATCTCTGTTGCTTGTTTCTGCACCCCTCTTGCCTCTTTCTGCACCCCTCTTCCCTTTTTCTGCACCTCTCTTGCCTCTTTCTGCACCCCTGTTCCCTCTTTCTGCAGTTCTCTTGCCTCTTTCTGCACATCTGTTGCTTTTTTCTGCACTTCTCTTGCCTCTTTCTGCACCTCTGTTTGTTCTTTCTGCATTCCCCTTGCATCTTTCGGCACCTCTCTTGCAAATTTCTGCACCCCTCTTCCCTATTTCTACACCTCTCTTGCCTCTGTCTGCACCCCTGTTCCATCTTTCTGCACCTTGTTTGCCTGTTTGTGCAACTTTCATGCCTCTTTCTGCAGTTCTCTTGCCTCCTTCTGCACCTCTGTTGCTTTGTGCACTTCTCTTTCTTCTGTCTGAACCCCTCTTGCATCTTTCTGAACCCATTCTGCTTCTTTCTGCAATTCTCTTGATTCTTTCTGTACCTCTCTTGCTTCTTTCTGCACCTCTGTTGCTTCTTTCAGCACTTCTTTTGCCTCCTTCTGTACTTCTTTTGCCTGTTTCTTCAACTCTCTTGTCTCTTTCATCACTTTTCTTGCTTCTTTCTGCACCTCTGTTGCTTCTTTCTGCACCCCTCTTCCCTCATTTTGCACCTCTCGTCTCTTTCTGCACACCTGTTCCCTCTTTCTGCACCTCTATTGCCTGTTTCTGCAACTCTCTTTCCTCTTTCTGCAGTTCTCTTATCTGTTTGTGCACCTCTCTTGCCTCATTCTGCTCCTCTCTTGCCTCTTTCTTCACTTTTCTTGTCTCTTTCTACACCTCTCTTGTTTTTTTCTGCAATTCTTTTGCTTCTTTCTGTACTTCTTTCGCCTGTTTCTAGATTGAAATGGGAAGTGCAAGCTGTTAAGTTTAAAGGTCTGCATGCTCTATTGACTGAGGTACATGTCTGCTTGTACATGTATTCTCACATGTGTTATGGATCTGAAGATGGTAGCTTAAAAAGCGGGTAGCTTCTCTTATAGGTGGTCAAATCGTGTTAGTTCTGCTCTGTCATTTGGTTGCACAGGCAGACATGCGTTATGTATATAGGTGTTACAGAGCCCCTCAAATTTACTATTGCCCTGTATTAGGAGCAGAAAGAAATACATGCACCTTCTTGTACACAAATTTACAAAGTATGCTGTTTGAAACACGGATATTCAACTTTTTGTATGTTTATTTTTATGTAACATGCACCAGGTACAAGCAGAGACACACGCATGCATACCTTCACAAACTTGGTCAGACTTACAACAGTGATATGGTTAGGATTGTTGTTTTACATTTGATAGGACTAACATTCTGAACAGTTGATGAATAGTGAACCTTCAAGAGAAAAGTGAGGTTTAAGACATCTTGGGAGAAGGATTAGTGATTAGGGTACTTTGTATGAGTCTGTGGAAAGGTACAGTCGAAGTAGGCCTCTTTCTGCAACTCTGTTGCTTCTTTCTACATTTTTCTTGCTTCTTTTTGCACCTTTCTTACTCTTTCTGGACTTCTGTTGCCTCTTTCTGCACTTCTTATGCTTCTTTATGCTCCTTTCTCCCTCTTTCTGCACATGTCCTACCTATGTAGGCATATTTAGAAATTAGCATTTAAAAAACCTTAGAAATTCACAGAAAAAAACAGAGGTTTCAAAACATTATAGTTAGGAATTAACAGTTAAAAAACCTTTTAAATTCACTGAAAAAACCATAGGTTTCAGGGACGTTATAGTTAGTTGGACATTTCACTCGTACAAAACCAGAGAAATTCAGCCACTATAGTTAGTTGAGCTAACTATAACTTGCGCCCCCGCAATGCACTGCTGATGACATGACATATTACATCATTCATGACATGGTCAGTGACATTACTGATGCAATCACTGATGACATCTCAAATGACATCACTGATGACATCAATGATGACATCATCCACATGATAATCTGATGCACCTTCTCATACCCTAATATAACCTTTGATACACCCACTCTAAAATACAGAATACCATTTTTGAAACCATAGATACACCAATACCAGTTACTACATACCCACTCACTGATTCCTAGGTCTACACACACATCCACTCATTCACCCATACAGTCACTCATACATGCAGTCACTCATCAATACACTACTATCATATGCACTGATACACCTATACAGAAACTCACACACCACCACTCATCCATAGAGTTACTCACACACCTAGTCAGTCACGCAAAGAATCAATCACACTCCCATTTACTCACCTATACAGTTATTCACACACCACCTCACTTATTCATACAGATACTAACACATAATTACTCTCTTATACAATCACTGATACAAGCACACACTCATCCATACAGCCACTCTCACAATCACTCACTCTCACATATAGTCATTTATATACTCCAACACTCACATATACTGCCTTTCACATATGTGGTTACTCACACATGTACCACTGAGACATCCCTTCACTCACCAACATACCCATACACCCACTCACCCACCCATACAGCCCTTCACAGATGCACTCTTGAACCCATACACCCAGTGAATCACCCACTCACAAATCTATGCACAGAGTCACACACACCCCACCCACCCACACAGACACTCAGGCACCCATACAGATACTCAGACAACCAATCAATAACCCATATAGACACTCATGTAGCTGCTCACCAACCCATGCAGCCGCTTACACACCAACTGACAGACTGATACAGACATTCACACAGTTTAGTCACTAACCCATGCATTCAGTACGACACGTTTAATCACTCACTTATACAGTCAGTCACGCACCTACTAAATCATTCATTCAGACACTCATACACCCACTCATTCTTCAATACACCTTGGCATATATATATATATATATAAAACATATTTAAACTTTACAGAAACACGCAGTAATTGGATGATGTCATCATTGATGTCATCAGTGATGTAATTTGAGCTGTCATCAGTGATGTCATCAGTGATGTCACGGACCATGTCATGAATGATGTAATATGTGACGTCATCAGCAGTGCATTGCGGGGGCGCGAGTTATAGTTAGCTCAACAAACTATAACGGCCGAATTTCACTGGTTTTGTATGAGTGAAATGTCCAACTAACTATAACGTCCCTGAAACCTGTGGTTTTTTCAGTGAATATATATATATATATATATATATATATATATACATACATAGTTGAAGAAGAAGGATTACAAGTAAACAACAGCCAGCCAGGGCAAAAATCTGGATCCCCAGGATACAATGAGTCACAAAGAAATAAAATATCCAGGAAAGAAGTCTCAAACAGATGGATTTACTGAAGAACAGAAATATATTTCCACTACAACGTTTCAGCTTCCGCCTGCTTTGCTGAGTGGCTGCACAGATGACACAGCAGAATTTTCAAAAATCATCATGAGTGACGATTCCATTTGGAATGTGGAATCAATACAGTCTTGAGAGCTCTTGAGATATGCAGCAATCAGGTGGTATTGTCAGTAATGTCCAGTCCATCTGGATGCAGTGATTTTAAACGGTACATCCAGAAGTTTTCTCTGGAGTCCAGTAGTTCTTCCTTTAAGACATGTTCCACATGGAAAATCTTCAAATCTGATAGTAAATGACCCACAAGGTTAAAATCATTGGCTACAGGCTGGTCAATTTTCTTATTAATTATTGCCGATTTGTGGTTCCTGAATCGTGTACGGAATTCATTCACTGTTTGGCCTACATATTGTTTTTTACAGCTTTGGCGTTGGCACTGAATCACATAAATAATGCATGTTGAGCAACATGTAAGATGCTGTCTTATTCCAAAGGTCCTTCTCATAACAGAACTAGTTACTGATGATGTTTGCAAAAGGTATTCACACGTGATGCGCCTTTTAGAGTTACAGCAATGAACCCCTGCATTTGTTACAACTTGCTTGAGTTTAGCTCTCACAATCAGAGATTGTAAATTGGGAGCTCTATATTTCTGTGATTGGGAGCTGATGGATGATAGTTAACCACAAATGGAGTTCTGTCACGTTTGTTTTTGCTTTTGGTATTCCAAATAAGTGCTTCCCTGGGTAACTGCAAAGACTTATCAATTTGTTGCTGTATGATATGCAGAGCATAGCCTCGCCTTTTAAATAATGTAGCAACCTCCTGTAGATGGTCTTTACAGGTGTCCTATTGCTGTAGATGCGTCTTATTCTGAGGGCTTGGCTGTAGATGATGCTCAGTTTAGTGTGGTGTGGGTGACATGTGTGAGAAAGTGCCCTCTTTCTGCATGTTTGCCCCCACTGTTTGCTGAATTGCTGATGTGCATTGACTGAGTGTGCCCTGGGCTCCTGCTAATCAGTGACCCAGGGCCTATGTTCTTTCCCTAAAACTGCATTGAAGCCTAAACTCAATTGGCATCTCTGGCCACAGGTCGGCCCCTGGTAAATGGTACCACAGGTACCCAGGGCACTGTGACCAGAGAAGGCCTCTAAGGGCTGCAGCACTTATTGTGCCACACTTAGAGGTCCTGTACCTTCACACTCAGCCTTTGCAGGCTGCATGTTTTGGTGCAGAACAAAGTGAAGAGTCGACATGGCACACATCCCTGTGTGCCATGCCTATAACCCACTGCCCTGGCATAGGTCAGTCACCCCTCTAGCTGGGTGCACTATACCAGTGGTGACGGTATAGGTGCATGAGCCCTGTACCCCTACAATGTCTAAGTCCATTCTAAGACATTGTAAGTGCAGTGCTGCTATTAAGAGTATATGGTGCTGGGAGTTTGTCATTACGAACTGCACAGCACCATAATGGCTACACTGAAAACTGAGAAGTTTGGTATCAAACTTCTCAGCACATTAAACCCACACTGATGCTAGTGTGAGATTTAATGAAAAATGCACACAGAGGGCATCTTAGGGATGCCCCCTGAAAACTAACCTACCACTAGTGTCCAAGCTGAGTAGCTGCTTTCAGCTGCCACCACCAGACATGTTTCTGGACCTCAGGGTCTAGAGCCTGCCGCTCTCGGGGGCCTAAAACAATGCACATCCTGGGACGAGGTGCCAAGCCTCCTGCCCCAGGATGGGCAGGGTCCACGAAGGGGAAGCTTCAAAGGCTTGCTGCCTTTGTGAGCTTCCCAAGGGCACTTGCTGCTTTCAGCAACTGGTCCCCACTGGTTCTGACCCCCACTTTGGGCAGGAGAACCAGGGGAAAAAACAAGTGAGGAAGAGCGGTGTGCCCACCTCTGCCAACTCCACCCCTCAGATGGGGGAGGCAAGGAGAAGCACAACTCTGAGTCCCCGCCATCTTGCAGATGGGGGAACTCAGCCTACCAGGGAAAGGCTTATGCCCCCCTCCCACTGGAGGGGGGCATAATAGGGGGAGTACCCACCCCAGGGAAGGGACCCATTGGTCCCAACCTTTTACCTACATGTAACGCCCTTAAATCTAGTATTTAGGGGCACCCCTGAACCTTGCTTCCTGAGACCACAAGACACTACAAGAAAAGAAGAAGAAGGACCAAACAGCCATGCCGAAGCTAACAAGAGGAAGACGCCAACTGACTTGGCCCCAGCCCTACAGGCCTGTCTCCACCTTGAACCTGCTCCTGTGAAACACCGGTGTGTCCTGCAGCCAGCTGTAGGAACGTAGGATCTGATTGCATAGATACCCCCACTTTTTTCCTGGTGTTTTGCTGGTTTTTGACTAGTCTGACTGGGATCCTGCTATCCAGGACACCAGTCTATCTGCTTTCTCCCTTAAATTGATATGCATGTACTTTAGGTACACTCCAGATTCGATTCTGGGGTACCCTTATCAGTCCCTAGTATATAGTACACCATGTACCCAGGGCATAGGTACCCCAGAGGCCTCCCATGGGCTGAAGCATGTATTATGCCACCCCTGAGAGGCCATTCAAATTGACACAACAAGCCTGCTACTGCAGACTGTGTACGCTGGTGCTTGCACCACTTACTTAAGATATAGGTTCACTATATCTATCTAAATCACTACACTTAAATACCTATCAGTCACCTCTATGGCAGGCCTTAACAATCCTGAAGGCAGGGTGCTGGGTTTTATGTGAGAGGGTGCCCCTGCATGAGCAGAACCCCTCTGCAGCCTTCGGAGACCATTCTCCGGGGTTGTCTGTGATGCAGCCAGACATATATGTTTAAGTGCATTATAACCTCGCGGTAAATGCTAACTTTAAAACGGCTGCTTAGAAACATGTTGTGTTTGGTGTCAAACACCTTGGAATCATACCTCCCCGCCAGTAACTGATGGGGGAGGTATGATTCCACCCTTCTGAAGGGACATGTGTGGGTCACCGGTATAGCCGGTACCAGCTTTCTTGACCTGGGCAGCACAAAATGGATGCTGCCAGCCGCAGACACATTTCTGCTCTCCTGCTGCTGAGCCAAGCTAGCGCAGAGGAAGGCATGACAATAGGCATCCTATCACAGGGAGGTGTAACCACCTCCCAGACAGGATTTAGTATATTGGGGCTGGGTGGGTGCACTCTTAGAGTGCCAGAAAGTCTTCACTGGGGGCACAGTTGGTGTCGCTGTGCATAGTCCAGCTCAAACCAGTTCCAGGAGCCATTTGCTCCTGCTCTGGCACGAAACTGGACAAAGGACATGGGTGTAGCCACCCCTCTGTCCTGCCCCTCCCCTAGGAGGGTCCACAGAATCTTTCCAACCCCTTCCCATGGGTATAAAGTGGGTAACCTGGCCACAGGACTTTAAATTTTACCTGGACAAGATTCTGCAAAGAAGAAACCAAGTACTTCGACTGCCTGCACATCGCTGGACGACTGAAGAATCTCCCTTGGAGTAAAGGAGTTACTCCCCTTTACAAGCAGGCACCAAAGATGCATCTGACCTGTTTGCTGCTCCCGAGCTCCTGAGGACTCCGAAGATTTCAGCAACACAGGAGGTGGGTTTCTGAATGTCCCGGAGGTTGATCTGCCCTCTCAGTGATTCTGAGACCAGTATACCTAATGGGGACCGTGCAACCTGAACCCCTGTGCACCGCTTACTTTTGCAAGTGCATGTGCTTAGTGACGATTCCTGAGCCTGTGCTTTGGACTCCGTGTAGTCCTGACCTCGAGCAGTATTTGCACTGAAGATTTCTGGGCTCCACTCCATGAGTGTCCTGTGGGCTGGTGCTTTGTAGACTTGCTTGAGGTCTCCTCGTGATCCCTGGTCCGTTGGCATGTGGGTCCTGGCGAGAGTCACCTTGCTAATTCTTGGGCTTACCTGGTTGCTCCAGACGTTACCTGATTCTCCATTGCTTGGAGAGTCCCCTGTACCTTGCTGGTCCTCACGTAACCTGTTTCCTCTGACCACGTGGGTTGCAGTTGCCAAGGCTTGTTGTTGCTCCAGCCGGACATCGACCCCTCAGCTCTCGACATCCTTCGTGGGATAGCTCACCTCCGGACTTTGGTCATCCTCGACATCTCCTGGTCCCCGTGGCTGCAGAGTCGAGCAACCCTTCTTCTATCCTGAAGCACTCGACATCGGTGGGCATTCGACTACCGAGCCCCTGGTCTCCTGAAGTGACCCAGACTCTGTCCCCTCTGCTTTCAGGTTCTTCTCACCTCGAATCCAGGCCTGGATTCCACCGGACGTTCTTCTCCCTCCAGGCAGCAGGACTTCTTTGCAGCTCTCTATTGAAAACGACAAAGGTTTCCGACACCACTTGACCCCTATGCACCCGGCTCCTCTGGGATAGGTAACACGGGTACTTCGGTACTCTCTGGTGGGTTGGCCTTACAACCTCCTAAGTTCCGAAGGGTTTGCTCGAAGTCCTCTTAGAAGTGTCCTTAACTTGTAAATTTCCAACCGCGACTTTCCCATAGAGTTGTACGGAGCACGCGTCTGTGTTTCCTCACTGCACCCGTCCTCCGTGGGCTCCCTGTGTCACTCCTCTGGGTGGTTCCTTGGGCTCCCAGCGATTCTATGTGCTCTAGGCCCTGTGTCTATTGAAGTCGTTGTTGTTATACAATTTATTTAGTATATGGTTCGGTCTCCCCTGGAGCCCGCTGTGTATTTCGCTATTTACGAATGTTCTATTGATACAGTATTGTGTGCTTTGTGCCCTAGTCTCGTATAGAGACTAGTAGAGAGTGTTATATTAATAAATACATATTTTTATATAAACACTGTGTGGTTCTCCTTTCATTTAATAATTTAGGAGGTGATATTCTGGTAAAACAAGCTGCTTTACATTCCTTCAAGATTAAGCCTGAAGGCTGCTCTCCATAGCTACCACTAAGATAGCTTTCAATAAAGGTTATCTTTGACCTCAGACATCATAAGGGTCGTGTGGCCTGGTACAAGGTGCCCACTTTAACTAGTGGACAGCATATACCAACCCACCTTCTCACATTGCTGTGCAGCGGTTGGGATTCAAGCTTGCTATTGTTTTACCAGATAAATCTCATTGAATGATTAACTGAAAACCACTAAAGTATTAGGTACATATAATACAATCAAGATTAGAATAAGTAAGTTCTACTGAACTTGGAGGTGGGCAAGCCAAGGGTCTAGCACACCCTTTCTCCAACTCAAGAGAGTTTAGTCTCCACTAGGTTAGGTAGGTGCCTACACCACATAACACTAGTATGTCTTCAAGAGGAGAAGCCAGTGACTCTCTGCCAACTAGATACAATGCCATCTCATTTCCAGAATTGAGAGCCATGTGTGCATCTAGGGAGTTGAGGACACGGAGAACAGCAAACACCCAACGTCTCATTGAGATTTTGCTTCTAGATGACCTTAGAAAGACCCCAGGGTCTGATGAGGTAGACAGAGTGGGTGGGGCAGGGAATGAGGAAAGGGCAGGAAGTGAAACCTTCTTTGACCTGGAATCAAACCTTGACCAGGAGAATCAAGAATATTCTAACCTGGACAACCAAGACCTTCCTTCAGGTGGGGGAGAAGGCCCCAGTGGCCCTCTCTTTACTCCACCAGGGAGGGTACAGAGTTTACCTAGGAGATCCAGAACTCCCTCTGTGAAGTCCAATCACTCAGGTACTTCTGTAGGGACTTCCATATCAAACAAGAGGGAATCCTCTTATGATAAGCAGTGCCAATTTCTGGAGCTTGAGAGAGTCAAGCTCAGGCTCAAGAAAGAGCAATTGGCCCTAGACAGGGAATCCCTAGAGCTCCAAAGAGCAACAAGCAGATTGGGACTAGAGTCCCATGGTGGCAGCAACAGTGTCCCTAGAACTAGAGAGTATTCTCATGATCATAGGAACCTGAACAAGCTAGTCCCTCCCTAACAGAGTGGGGATGACATCCACAAATGGATAACTGCACTAGAGAGGGCCTGTAAGGTACAGAGGGTCCCTCAGGAGCAGTGGGCAGCTATCTTGTGGCTCTCCTTTGCTGACAAAGGTAGAGATAAGCTCCTCACTGTTAGAGAAGAGGATGCAGACAATTATTCAGTCCTGAAGAGTGCTCTCATTGATGGGTTTGGCTTAACCACTGAACAGTACAGGATTAAGTTCAGAGACACCCAGAAGGCACAGACTCAGGACTGGGTTGATTTTGTAGATTGTGCTATTAAGGCTCTGGAAGGTTGGATACATGGCAGCAAGGTGCATGACTATATAGGATTGAACAATTTGATTATGAGGGAGCAGATCCTTAATAATTGTCAAAACCAGCATTTACACCAGTACCTGGTGGACTCAGATTTGACTTCGCCCCAAGAATTGGGAAAGAAGGCAGATAAATGGGTCAGGACCAGGGTGAATCCAAAGAATCAGGGTGGTGACCAGAAGAAAGATTCTTCCAAGAACCAAGAGAAAGGTGGGGATAAATCACAAGATAAATCCACTACAGGGCCCCAAAATTCTTCTTCTGGAGGTGGGTCCCAAACTCCTTCCTCCCCTGAAAAGAAACCTTATTGCTTTGTCTGTAAAAAGCCAGGCCACTGGAAAAATGATCCCAATTGTCCAAAGGTCAGCAATAAGGAAAATGTTCCTCCCAGCACTACTACCACGTCTCCTGGTACTACAAGTAGTAATCTCCGAGGTGGTAGTAGTGCACCCAAAAAGTTAGATGCGTTCTCATGGGGAACTGAGGTGGACCCTGACTTAGCAAGGTCCCCATCCCAGGCCTCCTCAGTCTGTGTTGGTGGCATGGGATTTGCCACTTTTACTGTCAGTCCTAATTCTTTGGGCAAGTACAGACAGGAGCCACTGATCAATGGTCAGAAAGCTGTGGTCTTTAGGGACACAGGGGCTAGTGTCACCATGGTGACAGAGAACCTAGTACCCCCTAAGCAGCTTTTACCTGAGTTTAAGTACCAGGTGACCAACATTGATGGTGTCAAGACAAATCATCCCATGGCAATAGTCAATCTCAGCTGGGGAGGGGTCACTGGCCCTAAAAGAGTGGCAGTGTCCCCAAACTTGCCTGTAGATTGTCTCATGGGCAATGATTTAGAAACTTCAGCATGGGCTGAGGTAGAACACCAGGCCCATTTAAGAATGTTAGGCCTCCCTGAGGAAGTTGGTGGGACCCTTAGGGTCTCAGTCCAACCCCAGGCAAATTTAGGAGGAGTGGAGCCTGAAAGAATGGCCCACTCTACTCTACCAGAGAGCAAAGGGATTGAAGAAAAGTCTTCTTCCCCCCAGACTATAGGTAAGGATCAGCTTCCTCAGGGAACTGATCCTACCCCTTGTGGAGGAACTGCCCCAGAGGTGGTCAGGCCTGTCCTGGCAATACCTCTGATGGCAGGGGACCCTTCCAAGGTGGTACCCAGTCTGGAGCAGGTATCCTGCCCCTCTCTACCCTACCTCAGTCAGCCTAGGGCTGCAGAGGTCAGGGAGGTCAGTGGACCCCTCAGGGCCCACTGTCCAGAGGAACCCCCTCATCAACAGATTAGAGACACCCAGTCTAGTAGCACTAGCCAGGTGAAGATTCCTCAACACACTGGGCGATCCCTCTTACCCTTGGGTAGTGACCTCCCCCAGATGGACTCTGTTGGGCAAAGGCAAACCTGGGACCAAATGGTTCCAAACCTACCCTGTCCCTCCAGTGTTCCAACCAAAGGGACTCAACCCCAGCTGTAGGTAGCCAGAGGTTGACCCCTAGGGCCAGATATAACTCAGTCAGGGAAAGAAAGGCCTTCATGGTGACCAGTGCTCTGAGGAAGCTGAGAGCAACTTATTTAGGGCCTCACTTCTCCACTCAGGCACCCCACCAGCCTTTTTCTTTGCAAAAACACCCTACAGGTAATACTCCCAAATTTTGGAGAAAAACCAATACCCTTAGGGGTAGGGACCATAAGACAGGGGGTATCCATGCTAGTGCAGGATCTTCCTTATATGGCCACTTAGTCAATAAAGTCTCAACTGCACAAGGTTAGTCTTATCTCCTTTCATTTGGGGGGTGGGGGGGGTTATGTAGGAAGGTAGGATCTGACTGCATAGATACCCCCACTTTTTTCCTGGTGTTTTGCTGGTTTTTGACTAGTCTGACTGGGATCCTGCTATCCAGGGCCCCAGTCTATCTGCTTTCTCCCTTAAATTGATATGCATGTACTTTAGGTAAACTCCAGATTCGATTCTGGGGTACCCTTATCAGTCCCTAGTATATGGTACACCATGTACCCAGGGCATAGGTACCCTAGAGGCCTCCCATGGGCTGAAGCATGTATTATGCCACCCCTGAGAGGCCATTCAAATTGACACGACAAGCCTGCTACTGCAGACTGTGTAAGCTGGTGCTTGCACCACTTACTTAAGATATAGGTTCACTATATCTATCTAAATCACTACACTTAAATACATATCAGTCACCCCTATCACAGGCCTTAACAATCCTGAAGGCAGGGTGCTGGGTTTTACATGAGAGGGTGCCCCTGTATGAGCAGAGCCCCTCTGCAGCCTTCTGAGACCATTCTCCGGGGTTGTCTGTGATGCAGCCAGACATATATGTTTAAGTGCATTATAACCTCGCGGTAAATGCTAACTTTAAAACGGCTGCTTAGAAACATGTCGTGTTTGGTGTCAAACACCTTGGAATCATACCTCCCCACCAGTAACTGGCGGGTGAGGTATGATTCCACCCTTCTGAAGGGACATATGTGGGTCACCGGTATACCCGGTACCAGCTTTCTCGACCTGGGCAGCACAAAATGGATGCTGCCAGCCACAGACACGATTCTGCTCTCCTGTTGCTGAGCCAAGCTCGCACAGAGGAAGGCATGACAATAGGCATCCTGTCACAGGGAGGTGTAACCACCTCCCAGACAGGATTTAGTGTATTGGGGCTGGGTGGGTGCACTCTTAGAGTGCCGGAAAGTCTGCACTGGGAGCACATTTGGTTTCCCTGTGCATAGTCCAGCTCAAACCAGTTCCAGGAGCCATTTGCTCCTGCTATGGTGCAAAACTGGACAAAGGACATTGGGTGTAGCCACCCCTCTGTCCTGCCCTCCCCCTGGGAGGGTCCACAGAATCTTTCCAACCCCTTCCCATGGGTATAAACCTGGCTACAGGACTTTAGATTTTACCTGGACAAGATTCTGCAAAGAAGAAACCAAGTACTTCGACTGCCTGCACATCGCTGGACGACTGAAGAATCTCCCTTGGAGTAAAGGAGTTACTCCCCTTTACAAGCAGGCACCAAAGACGCATCTGACCGGTTTGCTGCTCTCGAGCTCCTGAGGACTCCGAAGATTTCAGCAACACAGGAGGTGGGTTCCCGATGGTCCCTGAGGTTGATCTGCCCTCTCAGCAATTCTGAGACCAGAATCCCTCGTGGGGACCGTGCAACCCTAACCCCTGTGCACTGCGTACTTTTGCGAGTGCATGTGCTTAGTGATGATTCCTGAGCCTGTGCTTTGGGAAGGAAGGCAGACCACTGGGTCAAGACAAGGGTGACAAAAACAACCACTGGGGGTGACCAAAAGAAAGTGGTTACAAAACCTCCCCAGGGGAAAGGTGGTGAGAATCCCCAAGATAAAAAGCCTGAGTCTTCTAAAGGGCCCCAAAAACCTGCACAATGGGGGGGGGGGTCCCAAAACTCTTCCCAGTCCAATAATAGGTACAGGGGAAAGAACGTTGATCCTTTAAAGGCCTGGTGTAACAACTGTAAGAAGTTGGGACACTTAACTGGAGATGCTGCTTGCCCAAACAAGAAACCCCCTAGTCCTACTACAGCTACTCCTGGTGTAGCAAGTCTTCAGATGGGATCAACAGTGTGCCAAGAGCAAATCGGGTTGCACACTGAAGCATTTCTAGTTTCAGAAGGGGAAGGTGAGTTTGCCACTGTAGCTGTGTGTCCACTCAACTTAAAGAAGTATTTACAATACCCTTGGATTAATGGAACTAGGATAGAAGCTCTGAGGGATACAGGTGCCAGTGTCACTATGGTGAGAGATACACTCTTTTCCCCTGAGCAATACTTGATTGGGAGAACTTACCCAGTCACCAATGCTGACAGTGTTATCACTAACCATGCAATGGCTATGGTGACATTAGACTAAGGGGGGTTGCTGGACTGAAACAGGTAAAGCTACCAGCTGCATGTCTGCTTGGCAATGACCTGGAAACCTCAGCATGGGCTGAGGTTGAACTGAAAACCCATGCAACAATGCTGGATATCCCTGAGATGGTGTGTGTGAAAACAAGAGCACAGAGCAGAAAACAGGGTGAAAAAGAAGTGTTGGAGCCTGAAAGTATGGCCCAAACTTTCAAGAGGAAAGGTAAGAAGACTAGGGAAACAGCTTCTGTACAGCAAAAGGAACAGGACCCCTCTCCTCAGGGAGAGGACTTGGACACCCCAGAGGGAACTGAGCCCATGGAGATTGACCCTTACCAGGTTGAACTCTTAGGCCCAGGGGAACCCTCTAGGGAAGAGCTGTGCCTTGGACATCAGGACTGTCCAACTCTTGAAAGCCTGAGGCCGCAAGCTGCTACACAGGAAAAGGGAGATGTTAGTGCTACCCACAGAGTATATTGGGAAGAGGGTACTGTACACTGAGGCCAGAGACCCCAACCCTGGAGCCACTAGGAGAGTGGTAGTGCCTCAGAAGTACAGGGAGTTCCTCCTAACTCTAGCTCATGACATCCCTCTAGCTGGGCATCTGGGCCAAACCAAAACCTGGGAAAGGCTAGTTAGCCACCTTTACTGGCCCCAGATGTCTCAGAAGGTGAAGGAGTTTGTCAGCTCCTGTGTCACCTGTCAAGCCAGTGTCAAGACAGGTAACCACCCAAAGGCCCCTTTAATTCCACTACCAGTGGTTGGGGTTCCCTTTGAAAGGGTAGGTATGGACATAGTGGGTCTACTTGAACCTCCCACAGCATCAGGAAACAAATTGATTCTAGTGGTAGTGGATCATGCCACTAGGTATCCTGAGGCAATTCCCCTTAGGACTACTACAGCTCCTGCAGTAGCCAAGGCCCTCATTGGTGTCTTTACCAGGGTAGGGTTTCCTAAGGCGGTGGATTCATACAGAGGTTCCAACTTCATGTCTGCTTACCTAAAACACATGTGAAAAGAGTGTGGAGTGCAGTACAAGTTTACTACACCCTATCACCCATAAACCAATGGCCTTGTTGAAAGATTCAACAAGACATTGAAAGGCATGATTATGGGACTCCCTGAAAAATTAAAAAGGAGATGGGATGTCCTCTTACCATGCTTGTTTTTTGCTTACAGAGAGGTGCCACAGAAGGGAGTAGGGTTTTCCCCCTTTGAACTTCTGTTTGGCCATCCTGTGAGGGTACCACTCTGTCTTGTAAAAGAGGGTTGGAGAAGCCTCTCCAAGAACCCAAACAAGATATTGTGGACTATGTGCTTGTACTAAGGTCCAGAATGGCTGAGTACATGGAAAAGGCATCCAAGAATCTTGAGGCCAGGCAGGAGCTGCAGAAGCACTGGTATGACCAAAATGCTGCACTGGTAGAATTTCAACCAGGGCAAAAGGTGTGGGTTTTGGAGCCAGTTGCACCAAGGGCTCTCCAGGACAAATGGAGTGGCCCTTACCCTATCCTAGAAAAGAAGAGTGACGTCACCTACTTGGTTGACCTGGGCACAACCAGGACACCCAAAAGCGTTACCCATGTGAACCGCCTTAAGCTCTTCCATGACAGGGCTGACATCACCATGCTGATGGTGACTGATGAGGATCAGGAGACAGAGAGTGAACCTCTCCCTGACCTCCTCTCATACAGCCCAAAAGATGGTTCCGTGGATGGAGCTGTCTTTTTCAGACACCCTCTCTGCCCAACAGCAGACTGATTGCAAGCAAGTCTTGCAGTAGTATGCAAAGCTCTTTTCCTTGACCCCTGGTCAGACAAACTGGTGTACCCATGATGTGGACACTGGTGACAGTTCACCTGTCAAAAACAAAATCTATCACCAGTCTGATCAAGTCGAGGAAAGCATCAGAGCTGATGTCATCAAGATGCTGGAGTTAGGGGTTATTGAACCCTCTGAGAGCCCCTGGGCAAGTCCAGTCGTTCTAGTCCCCAAACCTCATCCACAGGGTGGAAAGAAAGAAATGAGGTTCTGTGTGAACTATAGAGGGCTCAACTCTGTCACAAAGACAGATGTTCACCCTATCCCAAGAGCAGATGAACTGATACATAAATTGGGTGCAGCCAAATTTCTAAGTACCTTTGACTTAACTGCAGGGTACTGGCAAATTGTCAAGGCCCCATGAGCAAGAGAAAATACAGCATTCTTCACACCTGATGGGCATTATCAATTTACTGTTTTGCCCTTTGGATTAAAGAATGCCCCTGCCACGTTCCAGAGGTTGGTGAACCAAGTCCTTGCTGGATTGAAGTCCTTCAGTGCAGCTTATCTAGATGATATTGCTGTCTTTAGCTCCACCTGGCAGGATCACCTGATCCACCTTGTGAAGGTTTTAAAAGCCCTGCAAACTGCAGGCCTAACTATCAAGGCATCCAAATGCCAGATAGGGCAGGGAACTGTGGTGTACTTGGGCCACCTTGTTGGTGGAGGCCAGGTAGAACCCTTACAGCCTAAGATCCAGGCAATCCTGGACTTGTCAGCTCCAACAACCCAGACCCATAAGAAATAACCTAAAAACGATTGAATTGGTCATCTCATCTACTTCCAAAACTCGCTGATACAGCTAAAATGATCATGGAGGCTAGTACAGCATTTTCCCCAACGGCATTAAATGCCTGAACTAAATTTGTGATAGAATTGACAAAACAAAAACCAAATTTAACATCGAGAAGGTTTCAAAACTACGTTCACCCATTATCTCAGAAAATCTGAGAATTAAAGAAAGAATTGAGAAGAGAAATGAGGAAGACAAAAAAACTGGGTACAGAAGCAGCCACATGGGAAAAACTAAAACAATTGAAGAAGGAATATAAGAAACATGTCTGGCAGGGGAAAAAAAGAACAGAAGAGTTCTGGACAAAGCTACTCCACAATTGCAAACAATAAAATACTAAAGCTTTCTGGAAAACAATAAATAGCTTAGACAAGGAATTTAACGTAACAGCCTCATCAAATGTTACGGAACCAGATTGGGCAGTTTATCTGACAAAAGTCTTCTCTAATGAAGAGCAGCTACAATTAAATGAAACTAAAAAATCCATTGAGACACATATAACAAACAGCATCAAAACATTGACTAGTTTTGAGTACTTAATCATCGCAGATAATACACCTTGTACTCTTTCAAGAGTTGAAAAAGTGATTAAAGCTGGTAGAGGTGACAGTGCCCCAGGTCCAAACGGCATTCCGTAGGCAATATACAAATGGGATCCAAAATATTGGTCTTACCCGATAACGGCACTATTTAAAGAAGTGGAAAACACGGGCATGGTTCCAGATGGTTGGATGATCAATAATAAACCCAATTTTTAAGGGGAGGCGAAAGAACAAAGCCAGCAAATTATAGACTAATACCACTTATTGATTCAGAAGCAAAATATTATGCATCACTAATATTGGAAGATTTAATCGAATGGTCAAATACCAAGAATTTGATTCCAGCCCAACAAACAGGATTTTGGAAAGGGTATGGTACCTCAATTAACATGACAACAGTTGCAATAATTGCGGAAAAGGGCAAACGTCTAAAGAAAAACTTACAACTCTGCTTTAGCGATCTGAAAGCAGCTTTCGATCGTGTGGATCGACCCCTCTTACGGGCAAAATTAAGATGATGGGGCATTCAAGAAAAAATCTGAAGAGCAATTGAAATGCTATATACAGACACATGGATTCAAATCAAGGTAGGATATGGTACCAGAATATCCAGGAAAATACCAACTGCAAAAGGTCTTAAGCAAGGGTGCGTGTTAGCACCACATTTGTTTAACCTCTTTACTGCTGATTTATCTATCTACCTGGATCAAGTAAACTCGCACGCTCCGAGACTAGGTCCATTAACGATATCCCATCTGTCATACCCCGAATGATATTGTGCTGCTGAGTCATACGGAAGTGGGACTACAAAGATTAATTAAAGAAACTGCAGTATATACAAAACTTAACAAATTGGAAATTAATATCACAAAGACAAAAATCATGTCTATAGGAAATAATCCCAATGCTTCATTGAAAATCAAGCTGGGCAACGCAACCATAGAAGTCGTCAGCACTTACAAATACCTGGGCTTCAATTTTGATAAAAAATTATTTTCAGACACACCAACAGTATACGGTTAGAAAAAATAATACTTTAACACACACATTTTGTGCACTTGTAAAAAACTTGATGGCCCTTCCGTTCAACCATTGCTTGCTGTCATCAAAGCAAAACTGCTTCAAAGCTAACTTATGCAAGTATGGTGATGCATGGTAAAGATTCTAAACTGCTGGATAGATTACAAATCAAAACATACAAACGGGCTTTTGGTCTTCCTTGTAACGCTTCAACTGCTCAAATCCGTTTTTCAATTTGGATTAACTCAGCAAAACATAGCAAGAAGATACCACTCCATAAAATCCTGGCATAAAATACGAAATAATCAGTCCAGCCCTTTAATCAGTGCGTTGTGGCAATCTCTGATTAACGATAAGAACTCACGCTACAATAAATACTTGTTATCATCATTACAAATAACTAATACGGGTGATTTATGGGACATAAATCTGACACATGCTACTGTTTGTCATGCGATGAATAAAGCAGCAAAAACTCACTCGCTAGTCGAAGTTAAAACATATTCTCACATTGCAACCTGCAGCATATCTACATCTATCCTATCCGGTGTAGCTCAAGAAAAAGTTATTGGCTATACACTTAGGAGAACTGCCATCCTTAGCAGATAAACCGTCATGGAGATATAAAGGCCCAAAAACGTGCAGGTTATGTGGCACCCTTAAAGAGGATTTCTTGCATTTGGTTTGCATATGTCCCATACTAAATAATGTACGCCTTATTCTCCTAAAGCGCCTATTTAACGAGAGGGGGATTCGTACATGAAGAACAGCTATCATGAGGAGCCTCGACTCCACAGCCCCCCAACTAAATTGCTAACTTTTGAAGTTTTTGCAATCGCATGATAAAGCAATCAAACAGAATTCCTAGGAGCTTACATCAGTTTAAGGGACTGTGAGCAAAAGACATTAACATATAACATCAACATAAGTATGGGACTCAGACACTCGGATCCTCTGATACTCTTATAAATAAAACCAGTATTTAATTTTATACCGATGCACATGCCACTTTACAAATAATTGAGATGATTATGAATGGTTAAGAATCGAAGGAAATGTCACAACAATATGCTGCAAAGAAGAACACTATATTATCCTGTATTCCTGCAATATTAACTAGTGCATTTTACAAAACTGATTATTTTAAAAAGAATTTAATTTTAAACATGTTTTATTAATCTATATTAATTATAGTAAAATGTGCAGGGATCATTTACAAAGGTGCTGTATCTTAAAGCAAACACATTTATTTTGTATTAATTGTAAAATATCGTGACGGTTTTTATTAACTTATAACAACCCATCTCCCCAAATCCCACTTGTCCCACAGCACCCATGAGCCCTATTATTCCCACCACATCCCACACCCTTACTTCCTCTCATCCGGCCTTCCTACATGCCCCCCTCCCCTCTCCATTGCTCCCTGGGGTTCACTCATACACCACAACCACTCCCCCTCTCATCCTAACGATTGCACACCCCACCACTTCCTTCTCCACCCTTAACACCTCCAATACTCACTTGGCCCCATTTACACCTCACCTCCTTACAACCTCCCAGCCCCCGTTCGTACACGCCCTTTCGCCCCCCACCACTAATCCCACCAGCCCCCTTATAACACACACCCATACCGCCCCACTCCCCGCGCCAACTCCCCCCGCTCTACTGATTACCACACAGAAAGATTGTTACAAAAAGAACCATTTGACGATTCCCTCCCAAATGGCACACAACGTTTATCCTCACATCTCTTAACCACATTCCACACTTCAAACATGTTAACACCGACATCTGACCCTAGACTCGATCAGATATTACTATCACTACAACAAGTCAAAGAAGACCTTCAAACTCTACATGACCTGATTCTGCAACACCCCAAGTCCACGCGTTCCACGCTAGAAGTTGAGGCATTCCACCATACCAATCACTTGAAACTCACCCAACTGCGGCGTGCAAGCTCCCAGAAATATGAGCACCGAAGGTGGAGAACAGTACCCTACCCCAATGCTGCATCCCGCCCGATCCGGAGGTTAAATACTCTTTCAATGAAGGACTTAACCTCCTTACTCCAATCCTATGAGCTCCCGTCATTGCCACTTAATACGGCGCAATCAGACATCTCACATAGATCCTCTATAATCCAATCCATCCCTTACAATACCTTTGGAGCTACTAGACACATTTCCAGAGGTATAGATGAAAACAACCTCACGCGAGTCCCCATATTGCACAATCTCACCACAACTCCTATCAAACCTCGGCTAAAACGTATGCTTCTAAATTGTAGGTCAGCCTCAAAACATGCCGCCGACATAACCGACCTCATACTCACCAATGACCCAGACCCTATAATTATTACTGAAACATGGCTAAACGAATCATCCACACCCATCCTAGACATACTACTACTCCCAAATTACCACATCACAAGACTTGATAGAACAGAGAGGCCAGGCGGTGGTATTTCTTGCATACATCGGAGCAACCTCTCTGTGAATCGCTCTGACTCCCAGGTACCTACCTCCTGTGAATACATGTGTTTAGAGATCACTAGTAACAACAAATCAATTTGTTCATTACATGCATTCTACCACACTCCAGGGGATAACCTCACCTTCATCGAACATTTCATTGATATCCTAGCTACAAATGCAGATCAACAAAATATTCAAATATTCCTTGGAGATTTCAACCTCCATTGGAATGACCTTGACGATCCAGGGGTCAATAGCCTCAAAGCGTTCCTCTCAGACCTTAACTTCTCCCAAATCTGTGACAGCCCCACTCATGATAAAGGCTCAACCCTTGATCTTGTAATCTCCAAAGCGGACTGCACCCAGCTGGAATCGATCCTCCCCTGTGACTGGTCGGACCACCACATCATCACATTCCACATCAATGAATCAGTTAAAGCACTCTCTGTCCAACCCCCGAGAAAGAAAATCTTGAAGAGAAACCTAAATAATGTTGGTCCCAACCTGCTCGCATCCTCTAGTTCTAACTTTATGCTTCCACCGGATGGTGTATCTGATGTGCAAGATCTGACTAACCATTATTTCAATTCCATGAACAGGGTACTAGACAACATAGCCCGCTTACAGCTGAAAAGAGTCACCACAAAAGACTCAAAACCCTGGTATGATGGTAGGCTAAACGAAGATAGACGTTCATTAAGAGTAATGGAACGACGATGGAGATCGGTACCATCCTCTGACCATCTCAAGCAACTAAGAAGCACAAGAAATTCTTATTACAGAAAGTTAAGAAGATCAAAAGCAGACTTCTTCAGTAAGCAATTAGACCAAGCCAAGAATCGTCCCAAAAAGCTATTCGAACTAATCAAATCTCAATCTAAGGGTATCTCGCACCTCCCCCAAGCTAATGCAGACACATTACCCAACTGCGAGGAATTTGCCTCTTACTTCATTAGGAAAACAGAAATCATAAAGTCAGACTTGCGCAATGACCTATCATCCCATACAGTTACTTACATGGACACTCCACTGCCCCCGCTATGGGACCCTCTCCTATGCCCCGTAAAGTTCAACCTCAAAAACAACGCCTCCTGGTCATCCTTCAATACTTACAGTGAAGAAACTATATTGAAAACGCTTACGGCCCTGAATCCCTCCAACCACTATACAGACCCTCTTCCCGCAAATTACTTAAGAGACTTCATTCCATTGATATTGCCTCTATGGACCAAGATTATTAACACCTCGCTCCTTCAAGGAACCATCCCTGAAATCCTCAAAGCAGGCCAGGTATGCCCAATCCTAAAGAAGCCATCGGTGGACCCTTCTTACCTGAATAACTATCGCCCAATATCCAACATCCCCACCTTGGCCAAACTGCTTGAAAAATGTGTTCACTCGCAGCTTGGCAACCACATAGATCAATTCAGCTTGCTCGATCAATACCAATTGGGATTCCGTGCAGGACACAGCACTGAATCAGCCATGACCCACATAATTGACGACGCTTTAACAATCCTGGACCAAAACGCAGCCTGTCTACTAATCTTGCTTGACCTATCCTCGGCCTTCGACACCGTCAAGCACGACAACTTGCTTGACCTCCTGAAATACAGAATGGGTCTTTCCGGTTCTGTTCTTAATTGGTTCCCCTCCTTCCTTCAAGATAGAACACAAAGAGTCAAGATCAATCAATCCCTATCCAAGCCCACTCCAGTCACCTTAGGAGTACCGCAGGGATCATCCCTCTCGCCTACACTTTTCAACCTTTTTATGGAACTACTCACCGAACTGCTCAGGTCTTCAAATGTCCATTATCACATGTATGCAGATGATACACAACTCTACATAAAGATCCACTCACTTGATGACATCAAATCTCTCAATGCAACGCTCCAACAAACACAGACCTGGCTGGCCAAAAGTCATCTGAAACTAAACACCCTCAAAACCGAATTCCTTTTAATCTCCCCCCCCAGCCAATCAACCATCATCCTCGATTGGTTGAAACACTTGACAGCACTCAACGGTCAACCTCTCATTATCGAGTCAGCGAAATCGCTGGGAGTAATTCTAGATAGTAAACTAAATATGCAGAGACACATCAGCGCCTCCACAAAAGGAGAACATTTTCAGTTGAACACCTTGAGAAAACTCAAACCCTTCCTGCCCGCAAATGACTTCAAGCAGGCAGTTCAAGCGCTAGTAATCCCTAGAGTGGACTATGGGAGTGTCGCTCTCTGCAGCCTTCCCAGATCGACGACGGCCCCTCTAAGAGCTTCAATCAATTCAGCGGCGAGACTCATCACAGGCTCCAAAAGAAACTGTCACATTTCCCCTGACCTTCGTGCCCTCAACTGGCTACCTTTTGAGGCGAGAATCCACTTGAAAATCGCCTGTATGATGCACAGGGCATTACATCACAATACACCTAGTTACCTAGCTGACAAATTGGTGCTATCTTGTGGTAACAGATCCACAAGGAGCTCAAATAACCTGCTATTGAAACCATAACGTTTTGCTAAGAAGAAAACTTACAATCGGACCTTCTCAGGAATGGCTCCCAGGATTTGGAATGCCTTGCCCCCAGAAACGAGACGGAACCCTACCACGGCATTCTTCAAAAAGGAAGTGAAATCTATTCTCATGGCCAAATTCACCAATTGGTATATCCTTGTATATATTTGTCAATTTGTAGTAGTTTACTATTACTGTTTTTATTCTACACTATATTTTTGTTATGCGTGTCTCGATTATTCACATTTGCCTGTAAAGCGCTCTGATACCCGCAAGGGTCTTGTTCGCGCTATACAAAACCTTTTAAAATAAAAAATAATAAAAAAAAAAAAAAACAGACCCAAGTCAGGGCATTCTTTGGCTTGACTGGGTACTACAGGAGGTTTGTGAAGGGATATGGGTCCATTGTGGCTCCCCTCACAGAACTCACCTCCAAGAAGATGCCCAAAAAGGTAAACTGGACAGTTAGTTGTCAAAAGGCTTTTGACACCCTGAAAGAGGCACCAATTCGCAAAGTTCCAGGTTATACCAAGCAGTTCATTGTGCAGACTGATGCCTCTGAGCTAGGGATAGGAGCGGTCCTATCCCAGACCAATGATGAAGGCCAAGACCAACCTGTTGCTTTTATAAGCAGAAGGCTTCTCCCCAGAGAGCAGCGTTGGAGTGCCATTGTGAGGGAGGCCTTTGCTGTGGTTTGGTCCCTGTAGAAGCTGAGATCATACTTGTTTGGTACTCACTTCCTAGTGCAAACTGATCACAGACCTCTCAGATGGCTAATGCAGATGAAAGGTGAACATCCTAAACTGTTGAGGTGGTCCATCTCCCTACAGGGAATGAACTTTATAGTGGAACACAGACCTGGGACTGCCCATGCCAATGCAGATGAACTTTCCAGGTTCTTCCACTTAGAAAATGAAGACTCTCTAGGGAAAGGTTAGTTTCATCCTCTTTCATTGAGGGGGGGGGGAGGGGTTGTGTGAAAAAGTGCCCTCTTTCTGCATGGTTGCCCCCACTTTTTGCTGAATTTCTGATGTGCTTTGACTGAGAGTGCCCTGGGCCCCTGCAAATCAGGTACCCAGGGCCGATGTTCTTTCCCTAAAACTGCATTGAAGACTAAACCCAATTGGCATCTCTGGCCACAGGTCAACCCTTGGTAAATGGTACCACAGGTACCCAGGGCACTGTGACCAGAGAAGGCCTCTAAGGGCTGCAGCACTTATTGTGCCACCCTTAGAGGTTCTGTACCTTCACTCTCACACACTGCCTTTGCAGGCTGCGTGTTTTGGTGCAGAACAAAGTGAAGAGTCGACATGGCACACATCACTGTGTGCCATGCCTACAACCCACTGCCCTGGCATAGGTCAGTCACCCCTCTATCTGGGTGCACTATACCAGTGGTGAGGGTACAGGTGCATGAGCCCTGTAACCCTACAGTGTCTAAGTCCATTCTTAGACATTATAAGTGCAGTGCTGCCATTAAGAGTATACGGTGCTTGGAGTTTGTCATTACGAACTCCACAGCACCATAATGGCTACACTGAAAACTGAGAAGTTTGGTATCAAACTTCTCACCACATTAAAGCCACACTGATGCCAGTGTGGGATGTAATGAAAAATTCACACAGAGGGCATCTTAGAGATGCCCCCTGAAAACTAACCTACCACTAATGTCCAGGCTGAGTGGCTGCTTTCAGCTGTTACCACCAGACATGATTCTGGACCCCTGGGTCAAGAGCCTGCTGCTCTCGGGGGCCTGAAACAATGCACATCCTGGGACGAGGTGCCAAGCCTCCTCCCCCAGGATGGGCAGGGTCCACGAAGGGGAAGCTTCAGAGGCTTGCTACCGTTGTGAGCTTCGCCAGGCCACTTGCTGCTTTCAGCAACTGGTCTCCACTGGTTCTGACCCCCACTGTGAACGGGAGAACCGGTGGGAAAAACAAGTGAGGAAGAGAGATGTGCCCACCTCTGCCAACTCCACCCATCAGGTGGGGGAGGCGAGGTGAAGCACAACTCTCAGTCCCCAATATGCCCACTGGAGGGTGGCATAATAGGGGGTGTACCCACCCCAGTGAAGGGAACCATTGGTCCCAACCTTTGACCTACCTATAACACCCCTAAATCTAGTGTTTAGGGGCACCCCTGAACCTTGCTTCCTGAGACCACAAGAAACTACAAGAAAAGAAGAAGAAGGACCAAACAGCCGTGCCGAAGCTAACAAGAGGAAGACACCCACTGACTTGGCCCCAGCCCTTGAGGCCTGTCTCCACCCCAAACCTGCTCCTTCGAAATCCTGTTGTGTCCAGCAGCCAGCAACCTCAAAAACCCCGGATGACCTGCCTGCCTTCAACCACAAAGACTGTGTCTCCCTTGAACACTGGATATGTTCATCTCCAACCTCTGGCTCTGGCCGGATACAGCGAATCTGCCCCACTCTACACCCACTGTCCACGGCCCAAGCTCGAGTGGGCAAACACCACGAGGAGGTCCCCCCGGCGATCCTAACCCGAGATCCGGCGGTCCCTGACCTGCCTCTAACCTCCAGCGGATGCCTGCAGCCTAAATCCAGAAGGTCCCCCCAACCGCGACCAGGAGCTGGTAAGAAGATCCGACCCTAAAAGGCACCCCTGCACCGACGCCCCACGGCCTTGGGTGGCCAAACCGACGGTGCCTAACCATCCCCCTACATCCCAACTTACCTCTGGAAGTGGTGGTCGCACCAAGAAGACCTTCGTCCCCAAGCATGCAGTGCCTTTGCAAACTGGAGGTTCCCCATTGCAAACACCAGGACCCCCGTCATCGAAACAGCACCCTGCACCCAGAGACGTTTTAATGCATGGGCAAAGTGGGCTCTGGCCCAGGGCCCCAGCCTTTCAGGGGGCCCCCTGACCGAGTCAGCTCCCTTCTCCAGAGTTTTGCCCTAATGACCTTGACTATTTCTTAAACAGATTGTTTTAAATACTGTTTTCCTTCAATTTATTTTTTATGTACCTGATGTGTGAGAGTTCAGTACAGCCATTTTGCAGAGAAATGTTGTGTTTATGTTTCATGCAATATACATAAAAAAGTTTCTTTCAGATCAAAACAAGGCCTAACATATAAGAAATGGGAGGGCGTCACAGAGATTATTTGCAGTAATATTGGTGAGCTGCTGCTGTGTTACAATATTGAAAACACACATAACCATCCCTGAATATTAGATGTAAACACATTTAGGGCCTTATTTATGAGAAGTGATGCATCGCTGTGTGAAAACAGGGATGCGTCACTTCTTAGTGCGCCCTCCTTGCGACATGATGGATGCGTCATATTTACTGTATGACGCATCATGTCACAAGGAGTTACAGATACGCCAGTATTTCTGACGTATCTGTAGGCGCAAAAGTGATGCATTGCTGGGATGTGTCTGAAAATAGACTTACCTCCAGCAATGTGTCCTTTCACATTACGCCTGCTGTGAGGCTGGTGTAAGATATTGACGCAATGGCGTCCTAGAAGTGGTGCACTGAGTTCTCATAGATTTCAATGCGCCACTTCTACGAGGCTTTTGCGGGGGAACACCCACCCTGCATACATTATACCTGGCGCTGGTATAATGTGGAGCTGGGGTTTACAAAGTGACGCATCTGCCTAGATGCGTCACTTTGTAAATAGGGCGCAACATGGCACATTTTTACGCTGCCGGTGCGTCACAAAAGTGACGCACCGGCGGCATAAAAGTGAAGCAAGGCCTCCTAAATAAGGCCCTTAGAATTTGGACGAGTGTTCCTTTGCACTGCCAGGGACCTAATGAAATGAAATAGTGTAATTAATAAATCGCGCAGCTCCTCAGACTAGAGTGTCCTGGCGCGTGACAGCGGGAGGAAAACGTGCGTAAAAGACCCATCAGTTATTAAAAAGCCAGGTTTTTAAGTTCTTCCTGAAAGAGAGTAGGTCTGTGGTTAGTCTCAGAGACTCAGGGAGTCTATTCCACAATTTTGCACCTAGAAAGCCGAGGGATCTGCCTCCAGTGCGGGCACAGCATATTTTAGGCACGATGGCCAGGTTGGCATTGGAAGATCTTAGGGGTCTAGATGTTGTGTAGCAATTAACGTGCTTATTTAGGTAGCCGGCTCCTAAGCCGTGGAAAGCTTTAAAGAAGATGGTAATCGCTTTGAAGTCGATCTGTTCTTTTATGCGGAGCCAGTGTAGAGACTTAAGAATAGAGGTCATACACCTGGGAGCCCATCAGGGCATCGACATGTATCCCTAGGTGCCTGACCCCAAGATGGCGGACTCCCAAGAGGAGTAGTACAGCACCAGGTACAAGAAGCAGCCCACACAACCACAGAGGCTCTGCTTGGTAGTCGAACCTACTAGGCACTGCAGGGATTTAATTCCTGTCATGAACATTCTCAAGGCGGGAGAGACACCCTGGATAGGGGAAACAGCCTGCAGGGGACTGCTGACTGGTAGAGGGGAGAGTCCCTGCATGCGCCCACCCGAAGCTCGGGGAGGGGGGAGAGTGATCCACCCCTTCCTCGGGACTTCCTACAGTAGGCATGGGGTCACCGGAATAAGGGGACTTCGCTGAACCTGACCTTAGGATGGTGCCTGTGTTTTGGAACTCTGAGTATTTGATGAGTGATGCGATCATCTGTGAGCTAAACCGGAGCTGCTGAAAGACTCATTAGTCGCCGTCCTCTACCCCCAACCTCCCTTAACTATGTCGCCTGGACTCTACATCTTATGGATTTCCCCCTGGGACCCAATTTTCAAACAATCTCATATTAGATGCCGAGATGACTCTGCGTGGTGTTTGTTTATTGGCATTGGCCCGAGTTTCTACGTGGCCCCACCTGGGTTCTGGTCCCGCTTGCTCTAACTTTTGGGCCTCCATAAGACACTTTTCTTCCACTGCCGGTCTACCAGAACTGATCTGCTTCCATGCCCCCTGTTCTTTTTCTCCTCCTCCCTTCCATTCCCTTCTTCCTCTACTGGGGTCCTGATCCCCTATGTTTGATTATGCAACTGTAACTAATGTAACCATGCAAATCTGTTATCTTTGTTGTTCCCTACTGCGGAAACCTGAGCAACATGGCTGATACCCGGTGGAGCTGCTAGACAGCTATAGAGGAGATCGGCCCTGGTTCACCCCTTGACCATCACCTACCCAGCCGGACATTAGGCATAGTTCTCCTCGTCTCCCCTTTTTGTCTCCCTCCGCCCCTCCCTCCGATGAACTACTGTTAACTTTGTTCTTTTTCCTGTGTTCTTACTATGCTCTTGTAACGGATGTAATTTGTAACTTGTAACGCAACGATCTTCATGTAAAGCGCTCTGATACCTCCGGGTCTAGCCAGCGCTATATAAAACTCTTCAAATAAAATAAATACTAGATCTGGGTTTAGGTCTCAGGATGGCTCTGGCCGCCGCGTTTTGTACCACTTGTAGGCGCTGGATAAGGGATTTGGGAAGACTGAGGTACAAGCTGTTGACATAGTCAAGCTTTGATGTCACCAGAGCCTGCACTACGATCTTTCTGCTCCCAAGAGGTAACAGTGGCAGGAATTTTTTTGCATCCGGAGTATGCCAAAGCAAGCGCCAGTTAGATTTTGGATTTGAATGTGCATGGAGAGTGTCTTGTCTATGACAATTCCTAAGTTTTTGACTTTCTCCTTTTCCGGGGCGGGGGCAGCAGATCTTTTTGCCACGAAGAGCTCCAGTCAGGTGTTTCTGGATTACCAAAGAAAACGACTTCAGTTTTGTCAGGATTGCACTTCAGCTGATTGATCTTAAGCCAGTTAAAAACCTTTGTGAGGCAAGGCCTAATCATTTCCCCGTCAAAGTCGGTTCCTTTTTCACATGTAAAAATCAGCTGAGTGTCATCAGCATAGGAAACAATTTTGGCGCCCTCTTCCTCTACCAGAAATGCAAGGGGGATAGATATATATTAAAAAGGTTAGGACTGAGAATGGAGCCCTGAGGGACACCTACATTCATGGCCGGAACGAGGGATGAGAAGGGGGAGCCAGATGTCCTGAGATCTATTTGCCAAGAAGGATGACATCCATGTTAAGGCGGTCCCCCCGGCCGATGTTAGCAAGTCTCTCCAGGAGCCTCTCATGTGGGACCGTATCGAAGGCCGCCGACAGATCGAGCAGTATCAGAACAGCCTTGCCTCTGTGGTCCAGCTTACCCTTGAGAAATTCAGTCACTTCCAGCAGAGCGGACTCCGTACTGTAGTTAGCCCTAAAACCGGATTGGGACTCATGAAGGAGCTTCCCATCTTCAATGTGTTTTTAGAGGGCCTTGTTTACATGCTTCTCTAATACTTTGGAGAGGGCCGGAAGAAGGGAGATTGGCCTGTAGTTGGCAGGCTCCATCGGTTTGGCGTTAGCCTTTTTATCAGTGGAAGAATCTTAGCATTCTTCCATAATTTCGACATGTTGCCTGAGGAGAGGGAAGCATTAAAGAGCTGGTTTACCATGGGGTTTATGGTGGGAGCTAATAGGTTCCGGATATTCACTGGACATGGTTCGGTAGGAGAGCCAGACAATGCTTTGGAGAAGGGTCAGTGACTCTTCAAGCTGAAACTCAGGGAAAGTTAGTAAAGATGGAGGATCCAAGAGGTGAAATTTGCTATTAGAACTAAGGTAGAATGTCAGTTCTTCCTCTGAGATGTTAGTGAAGGCTTGTTGGATCACGAAGATCTTTTGTGGAAGAATTGAGCTATTTGCTTAGACCATTCTTCCGTGCATGGCCCTTCCTTTGTGCTGGCTTTCGGGCGCTAAAGGATTTAACTATGCTAACGATTTCCTTACTCTTATTTTGGGCATTTTCTATCTTGGTTTGAAAGAAGTTTTTCTTGGCTGCCTTCACGAGAATGTAATGAGCTTTTAAGGTGTCTTTATACACCTTCCTGTCCTCAGCTAGATAGGATTTACGCCATTTTCGTTCCATTTTTCTACAATTTCTTTTGCTAGATATGAGGGAATCGTTAAACCATGGAGCTGGTGGGGCCGACCTCTTTGAGGAGCGGGAAACAATCGGTACTGCTGCACCAATGTTGGTTCGGACCCATGAATCTATTGAGAGGGCGTCCGAGTCGGGGCAGCCAGACAGCTCCGGTGAGGAACGACCGATGGCGTCTGCTAACATCGGGATGGATATTTTATGGAACGTTATGTAATTAGGGACCCTCTGCCCTGCGTTAGCCCGAGGGGCTGTGGCAGAGTTGGGAATGACGAATTTTAATAGGAGGTGGTCAGACCAGGTAATGGGAAGAGGTAGGCTTACTGTTATGTCAAAGTTGTGAAAGATTTTGTCTAGGGTATGGCCCTTCCCATGGGTGGCCAAAGAAATAGATGGAAACATGTTGCAGGCCTGCAGCGTCTCCAACAAAGAAATTGTTTGAGGTGCTTTTCCATTGTCCATGTGTATATTGAAATCTCCCAGAATAAGGCAGTTGTTGTATTTTAAGTCCAGGGAGGTGGTGGCTGTATTAAGCGTAGTAATAAAATTTCCAATTGCACCGGGAGGGCTGTAAATCAGAAAACCAGCTATGCTATGATGGGGGATAAGGTACAGCGGAAGCCTAAGGACTCTGCGCCCACGATGTTTTTCATCGGGATGGGAGAGCAGTCTATTTTTTTATTGTAAATTATGGCGACACCACCCCCCTTCCCACTCGGTCGGTCCCTCCTAAGGATTTTATAACCCGTAGGGATGGCCGAGGTGATAGTAGGGTTGGAGGCTTCAGACAGCCAGGTTTCAGTGAGAAATAAAAGATCAGGCTGTTCGTCTAACAGTAGGTCATAAATGTGTGGTTCATGCTTTTGCATAGAGCGACAATTTAAAAAGGTGGCCTTTAAGTCCTCTGTTTTCTTATTGTTTATTACACTTATTGTTGCGTGGGAGGATCTTGGGTGCGAGTTTCCTGGGCTGGAGGAGAGACCAGTTGCACTTATTGCATCGAAAGTCTACCTCCAAGCTCGGATCAGCCGCTGTACACTGACATAATGGTAGCCGCCTAAGGCTAAGCAGTTTTTCCCTATTGTAATATAGTGGAAGAAACTCACCGGAGGGGAACGGGCAGCATGGCCGGCGCCGGACGCCTCCGGGACGCTGACAGGCGCAGACGGGCTTGCCTTTAGCGCGCCAGCGGCGCGCGTCCATTTGCATCGGGAATATATAGGCTAATGCCTATGATGCAAACTGGATCGCTAACGCAGCTGAGGAAGCGGAAACTGTGTGGGCGGAAGTGAGGAGCCTGATAGTAGCCCCAGCCCTCCGCACAATCGGTGTATCAGCCGCGGCGGACCAGGACTGGAGGATAATCGAGATGCGAATTGGAGCAGCTAAGGAGGTGTAGGCAAGCAGAATAAAGTAAAGTGCAAGTGCGCGTAGGTAGGAGAAACTGTTAAAAAGCACCGAGTAATTCAGCCACACATATACAATTTAAAAAGTATTAAAAACCTAGTAGCAGGGCAGGAAACACTAAATCATACCGCTGTCAGCTGCGCGCGTCCGTTTACATCGGGAATATATAGGCTAATCCTGTGATGCAAACTGGATCGCTAACGCAGCTGAGGAAGCGGAAACGGCGTGGGATACAGGGGCTCAAATTGGATCATAAATTCAAAGCTGTTCTGAACAGGGGCCCCAAAATATGTTTGGCCCAGGGCCCCCAAAATCCTTAAGATGTCCCTGCCTGCACCTGGCCGCCCTAGTGCCACTGGGGGTGCACCTTTGGTGCTACTTTGTATCCCTATTTGCCCTGAGCTAAAGTCTAGGAGCTTTGCTCCCACAACCAAGTGGCCTGCTCATCAGCAGCCACCAACCAGAGGTCCCCTATCCCCCCTTGGATAACATTGTGCCTCAGCACTCTGCACTCGGCCGCCCTAGTGTCGCTGATGGTGTAACAAGAGTGCATCCCTGGCCCTGGGTGACCCCTGAGTCTACCCCCAGAACCTCAACTCCCACTACCAAATACTTTCCTTAAAACTGATAAGACTATTTTCCTCCATACGATAACATTCACTATTTTTCTTGGAAAAAATTTTGTGTGGAGTTTGAAAACCTAAAGTAATTATTTAAATTTGTACTAATTAACAAAAACGATTTTACTTACCTGTTTACAGGAAATGTCCCAGAGTAGTATCCAGGTATACTACTCTGTGTAATAAAAGTAATCTCAAAAGTAACTTACCTGTAATCTTACTGAAAATCCTATGCACGGTATATGTACTGTATTTACAAAGCATTGCATTTCTCAGAAACAATACTGCAAGTCAAAACAAAGTGCATTTACAATTGAAATCCAAACTGTGTTACAAACTGTATATTTACTGCAAAGTACTTATCACTTACCTGTGCCAGGCTTGCTTGATTCTAGGAAATAAAATAACTAAAGAATATTTTTATACAAAAACAATTGGTCTGAAGTTCAGTCTTTGAGGGTGTGAATTCATTTGCTGAATCAGTGTGTACAACAAATGCTTAACACTGTCCTCTGATACTGCCTTACTGCTTGACCACACTACCCCAAATAGAGAGTAAGGTTCTTTCTACTTTTACCTCTGCCTACCTTTTGGTTCCACTGGACTCTGTGCACACTATACCTCACTTTGATATAGTATATACAGAGCCGGCTTCCTACAACATGAAGTCCAGTTTAGATACAAATGAGCATCTGTAGGCTTGTGGTACAGATCAGTTGTAATCTTTTGTTCATGAATGGT
Source organism: Calotriton arnoldi (assembly GCA_963921515.1). NCBI lineage: Eukaryota > Metazoa > Chordata > Amphibia > Caudata > Salamandridae > Calotriton > Calotriton arnoldi. The sequence continues at coordinate 268,262 of CAWUFW010002319.1, forward strand.
GAGTAGCACATCCAGAAAAGGGAGAAGATGCTTCTGTTTAGTATTGCTGCTGGTAAATTTGATGGTGGGATGGATATTGTTGATATAAGCTGTAAATTGTTCCAATGTTCTACTTCCTGCATTCCTTATTATAAATATGTTGTCAATGTATCGTAGCCATACCAGTGGATTGATGCTAGAAGTAGCAAGTATATAGTTCTCTAGTTTGCCCATGAAGATATTTGCATAGGGTGGAGCCATCCGAGTGCCCATGGAGCTCCCTTGTATCTGCAGATAGTGTTTAACATTGAAGGTAAAATTGTTGGATTTAAAGATAACTCTTGCAAAGTTGGTAAGCACATTTGTTGATGGCTTTTTCACAGTTTCTTTTATCAAGAGCTTCAGATAATGCCATAAGCCCATCCTCATGGGTATAATGACGTAACAATCAATGTAGCCAGAAGAGTATCATCATCAAATGTGTTGGTTTGGTTTAATTTTTCAATAATCTTGTATCTTTAACAAATAATGGGCTGGAGGTGCAGGTCGACAAATAAAGATAGTCTCTCAGTGGCTGTGTCATTGCCAGAGATGATGGGACGGCCAGGATCGTTTATTTTGTGAATTTTGGGAAGCATATAAAATCTCCCAGGTCTTGGTTTGGGATGAACAAGTATATCTGCTGTAGTTTCATCAATGAGGTTTAAGCTTCTGTACCTTACAACCATGTTCTTAATTTCTTTGTTCAAGTCTTCTGTGGGATCAGTTTCCAAAGGTTTGTAAGTGTTGGTATCCATTAGTTGTCTCAATCCCTCCTCAATATAACCACTTACTTTCATGGCAACCACTGCACCTTCTTTGTCTGCTGGTTATATAATGACATCCTTTCTCCGTTGAAGGAGGTGGAGAGCTTTTCTTTCTTCTCGGGTAATGTTATCAAAAATCCTTTTAGGTGTTGATTCCTTGATGAGTTTGTTGATGGATAAAATGTATGTATCAAGAACAGGATTTCTACCACATTGAGGAGTCCATGATTTGGGATGGCGGAACTTCTTAAATTGATCTGAAAGGTAGCTTTGCAGACCAACATTAGAATTATTGTAAAAGTATTCTGCAAGTCTGCATCTTCTCTCGAAGGTTTTTAGGTCTCTCTTCATGGTGGCCGCATTATGGTCCTTAGGTACAGGACAGAAATAGAGGCCTTTGCTCAAGAGGTTCTATTCACTTGGTGATAGGAGCCCTCCAGTCAAGTCAATAACCGGGTCTGATGTCTGGAAGGGTTGTAGCTGTGAGTTTAACTTTTTTTTTTAATAAGTATAATTGTTTGATTAATTTAAATAAACATTTTTTTTTTTTTTATTATATTAATTTTATTAATTATATATTTAATATTTACAATTTAAAATTATGTATATTTAAAAAATGTATATTTTATATATTGATATTAGTGACAACGATATTTTTTGCCGCAATTTTTGTACTTACCATTATAAGTATAGCATGGCGATATTTTTGCCTTCGATATTTAAGTCCTGATATTTTTGTAGCACAATATTTTAAAAGGCGATATTTTGTCACAGAACCCACCGCTGGCCCAACTGTGATCTCTGTACCTTCAGAGGAGCTGATGTCACAGTGGTTCTTCTGAAGGTACAAAAGGTTTGCTGGACGGCCGCCGTGGTTTTTAGAAGAAGGACCTTGTTTTTGAAAAACAAATATCTAATATTCCTCTGCCCAGGGAGTTTTTTCCCATGGCGTGGGGGTCATTATTTTTATTTCATAGATAGCATTCCAATTGATTGCTCTTCTGCCCACTGTGCCACTTCAGTTTGGATGGTAGAGAAAATAAACCCTTGGCCAAGGATAAAATGGAATTACTGCGTACAAATATAGTTTGTACACAAAAAGTGTTTTTTCAGGTCACCCATACGTTGCACCAATATCCTCAACTATTACAACCCATATGGTAGATCCAAGTAATTACATGAACACCATAAATATATTCAAAGTAAAATCATATTTTATTAATTTTAAAACATCTCATAAATCACTATATCATAAAACAACCCCATACATTTCACAAGGGTACACAGTAAAATTCATATACAAAAACATTTATGACAAAAACCACACAGGAGAGAAACACAAAGACAATACAATTTGTCATCAAACAGCACATCTAAGAGAAACACTTCTCTCGCTTATCCTGGATACACTGTATTGTATTCGGTCTACAGGATAAGCTGGTTCCAAAGATTGTGCAAAACAGCGTCGACGCGTTTCGATGGCTTAATTTATTTTTCCATCTTTATCAAGACAAACTTTTATCTCTCTCTTTATCGGCACTGTCTGGTTGCCATAAAACTGCCCTTATTCCATTCCAATTGTGTCTTCTATGTTTGACTGTAAGGCATAATATAAGCCCTCAGTACCACAAATCTGTAAAAAATCAGAAGATTTTTCCGCTTTAAAATTCTTTTTCTCTTTAAAAAATGTTTGTTCTTTCTAAATTGCTGTCGTTGCAATCTGTCTCTTGCTTTTATAATGCCGGCCTGGAATCCATTTGATAATTTTAGTTTGTCTCTTTAACAGCTGTTAAAGAGACAAACTAAAATTATCATTGATAATTGATAATTTTAGTTTGTCTCTTTAACAGCTGTTAAAGAGACAAACTAAAATTATCAAATGGATTCCAGGCCGGCATTATAAAAGCAAGAGACAGATTGCAACGACAGCAATTTAGAAAGAACAAACATTTTTAAAGAGAAAAGAATTTTAAAGCGGAAAAATCTTCTGATTTTTACAGATTTGTGGTACTGAGGGCTTATATTATGCCTTACAGTCAAACATAGAAGACACAATTGGAATGGAATAAGGGCAGTTTTATGGCAACCAGACAGTGCCGATAAAGAGAGAGATAAAAGTTTGTCATATTTTATTAATTTTAAAACATCTCATAAATCACTATATCATAAAACAACCCCATACATTTCACAAGGGTACACAGTAAAATTCATATACAAAAAACATTTATGACAAAACCACACAGGAGAGAAACACAAAGACAATACAATTTGTCATCAAACAGCACATCTAAGAGAAACACTTCTCTGCTTATCCTGGATACACTGTATTGTATTCGGTCTACAGGATAAGCTGGTTCCAAAGATTGTGCAAAACAGCGTCGACGCGTTTGATGGCTTAATTTATTTTTCCATCTTTATCAAGACAAACTTTTATCTCTCTCTTTATCGGCACTGTCTGGTTGCCATAAAACTGCCCTTATTCCATTCCAATTGTGTCTTCTATGTTTGACTGTAAGGCATAATATAAGCCCTCAGTACCACAAATCTGTAAAAATCAGAAGATTTTCCGCTTTAAAATTCTTTTTCTCTTTAAAAAATGTTTGTTCTTTCTAAATTGCTGTCGTTGCAATCTGTCTCTTGCTTTTATAATGCCGGCCTGGAATCCATTTGATAATTTTAGTTTGTCTCTTTAACAGCTGTTAAAGAGACAAACTAAAATTATCATTGATAATTGATAATTTTAGTTTGTCTCTTTAACATCTGTTAAAGAGACAAACTAAAATTATCAAATGGATTCCAGGCCGGCATTATAAAGCAAGAGACAGATTGCAACGACAGCAATTTAGAAAGAACAAACATTTTTAAAGAGAAAAGAATTTTAAAGCGGAAAATCTTCTGATTTTTACAGATTTGTGGTACTGAGGGCTTATATTATGCCTTACAGTCAAACATAGAAGACACAATTGGAATGGAATAAGGGCAGTTTTATGGCAACCAGACAGTGCCGATAAAGAGAGAGATAAAAGTTTGTCTTGATAAAGATGGAAAAATAAATTAAGCCATCGAAACGCGTCGACGCTGTTTTGCACAATCTTTGGAACCAGCTTATCCTGTAGACCGAATACAATACAGTGTATCCAGGATAAGCGAGAGAAGTGTTTCTCTTAGATGTGCTGTTTGATGACAAATTGTATTGTCTTTGTGTTTCTCTCCTGTGTGGTTTTTGTCATAAATGTTTTTTGTATATGAATTTTACTGTGTACCCTTGTGAAATGTATGGGGTTGTTTTATGATATAGTGATTTATGAGATGTTTTAAAATTAATAAAATATGATTTTACTTTGAATATATTTATGGTGTTCATGTAATTACTTGGATCTACCATATGGGTTGTAATAGTTGAGGATATTGGTGCATCGTATGGGTGACCTGAAAAAACACTTTTTGTGTACAAACTATATTTGTACGCAGTAATTCCATTTTATCCTTGGCCAAGGGTTTATTTTCTCTACCATTCAGTAGTACCCTATTCCCCTGGTTTTGAAGGGGTCCCTCTCTTTTTTCTTACCACTTCAGTTTGGACCCAACCATATGTGAATCAGTCTTTGCCCAGCTCCAATAGGAAGAGTCCAGCGGTCGGTCACGGTGAGAGTACCCATGCACTGTAAAGGGAACTTACTGATTGAACCCTAAGGTAGCGAATCAATTCTTAGATCTTAGAAGAACGCGGCGTCGTGGGCTGATTAATCCCAAAGTACAGGCACGTCATAACAAGAGAGATAAAACGAGGTGACTGTCTGATAATTGTGGCAGCGGTAGTGGTGCAAGTGTTCACCATGAATTGAGAAGTCAAAATAACTTACTTGTACAATTAATGTGCTCGGTAGAAAAATCACGGATCTCCTATGACCACGGAGGCATTTATTAGAAGGAAGAGAGGGGAACCAAGTCCCTGTTAGGCCAAGAGCGAGTCAATCACCACTGTATCACTTGGCCATACGATGAATTTAAATGGGAGGTTAAGCCGGATGGTAATTAATGTATGAAAAACATTAGGGGAATAGAAAGGAAAGCGAAGTGCACAAAACTTACTTAGGGTGTACCGTTTAGTCGGTAAAAGAAGATGACGGGCAGATGCTCTGTCTGTCTCTGGGAAGCAGCTATGCCGCGAGTACTTATTACATCCTGGTTAAAGACCCGGAAGTGCGTCGCGGGGGCAAACAACTAGACCGCTCCCCAAAAAATAAAGGTGCATGCGCAAGCTAAAGCATGCATATTATGAGTGAACTGCTAAAGACGTTCGTGGTGCTTAAAAGTCTAGGGTAGCTCAAAGAGATGAGCAGTGTCAGATTTAGGAGTGTGGAGAGGAAAAATTATTTAAAAACTCATATATACACAATTGAATTAGTTGATATACATATATGACGGGCAATGGCCTCAGGGGTATACAGGTACATGATTATATGAACATATATTTATCAAAGTTTGAAGGTGAAAATCATTGTTATTTGCAACACATTAACAGACACAAATAAACTAATACAGCAAGAGTGTTTCAAGACTTAAAGTACTGGTGCATTCAGTTGTTTAAGGATGGAAATCATTATTACGGGACACAAATGAGCTAATACAGCAAGAGTGTTTCCAGACTTAGAAGTACTGGTGCATTCAGTTGTATATATACACAGTGGCAGCATTGTTGGCTGAAGCGAGGAGATTCAAAGGATAGCATTCCACTCATCCTGTGTGTTCAGCCCATGGTTGATAGATTGGCAATTGAAGATCCATGTGCATTCCAGCCTGTTCAAAATCAGTTGGTTGTTGCCGCCTCTGGGCTGTGGATGCAAAATGTCAATTACTTGCCAGTTGAAGTCATTTTCAAAATGTCTTTTTTCCAAGAAATGTTCCACCAGAGAGGCTGTGATGGCTTTGCAACGGATTCTGCTTTTGTGTTAGGATATTCTTGTCTTGATATTCCATGGGGTTTGGCCTATGTATTGCATGTTACAAGGGTAAAGAATGCAGTAAATAACATTACATGAATTGCAATTGGAGAAAAAGTTGAGCGTGCTTTTGATGTTGCCATACTCAAAAACATTGGCATTTGTGGTGGAAACACAAGTCAAACAATTGCTGCATTTATAATGACCCAGGACAGGAGGGAGTCCTAGATACGAGAGAATAGAGGTCTTGGGTCATTTGGGCTTGTATGTTCTCACTAAATGATCTCTATTGTTGCGACCTCTTTTAAAGGAGAAGAGGGGACTTCGCTGGTGATATTAGCCAATGTGAGAACCGGCAAATGTTTTTTAATGCTTTTGGTCAATTTGTTACTGATGGGACAGAAAGTAGTTATGCATGTGATTCTGGACATGGATGTTCTTTGTTTTGGATGTAACAGGAACTCCCTATGGGAATACCAAGCACACTTAAGTGAGTGTTTTATAAGGCGGCTGGGATAGCCTCTGTCTATGAGTTTCTTGGAGAGTACTTCCGACTCTCTAAAGAAATCCTCCTTGAATTTGCTGTTGCGGCTGATCCTCAAGAACTGGCCATAGGGAAGGCCATCCCATAGGGCTCTGGGATGTGAGCTGGTGTAATGAAGTAGAGTATTACGTTCCGTGGGTTTACGAAGCAGTGTGGTATATAATTCTCCTTCTAGGGTTTTTACTGTAACATCCAAGTAGTCAATTTGTTCGTTACTGAATTGGTATGTGAACTTCAGATTTGGTTGGCAGGTGGCAATATAAGTCAATGTGGAAAATACAGTATGAAATTGCTGGCATGTATGTGTTTTCCGCCTGCGACAGCAGAGCAAGCAGCAGCCCCGCATTGGAAATGTGATGGCTCACCAAACTGAGAATGGAGCGGGCGGTCTGAAGGTTTGGCAGACAGGGTACTCCGTCACATTTGTCTCAGGAAGAGAATGGTTTTGCATTGCCTCTTGCATTGCCTCTTTCCTCAGCAGGACAGAGTTCTATTGTTAATCATGGTTGTGAGTTGAAAAGCATGTGGAGAGAAGAACCTTAGTCAGATCTTATGAGTTTATTGTGGAAGACATAAGCAACGTTTTGACACTTTCCGGGTAGGAGATCTCTACAGGAAAAATAGCATTTTATAATTTGGAATAATTATAGCCCAAAAAAGTTGACATCCATCCACCATTCTGCATTCTTTAAGTCCAGTTTCTTTCTAAAACTATTTTGCAAAATAGACCAATTTGACCACAATTTTTCAAAAGTTTCTCAGTAGACAATCTCTCAGACCCTCTTTTGCTAAGTTCAGATTGCTTGCTTTGCTCTCTCCTACCATGACAGTCATAAATGATTTCTATATCCCAGCACTTTCACATTTTGCTAGCAGCCACTAGTAATTCCACCAGTAAGGTGATGGGTACAGGCCAAATGACCCTCTTTATCGTGTAATTCCACAAGTAGGTGGTGGCAGGTTGAATTCTTTGGTGGTTCTTCCCCAGTTTTGCCTCATTTGTAACTCCACCTTTTGGGGCAGGGTGACGGTGAATCTCCCTGTTTCTGTTGTGATTCCACTATTATGGTGGTGGTGGTGGCAGATTGAATTCTTGGGTGGTTCTTCCCTAGTTTTGTGTGGTGGTTGCAGGTGAGTCTCCCTGTTTCTCTTGGTGGTCGCAGGTTGGATTCTTGTATGAGTTGTTCCCCAGTTCTGTGTCATTCCATCTTTTGGATGTGGTGGCAGCGGTGCTCTGAAGATGAGTGTTGGCCATAGGTCACTGGGGAATGATGATGTGCATCAGTCTTTTGTTTTTAGCTTTCAGTTCTGCTTCCCTTTCTGTATATATAGGATGTACCTTGCGACACATGTGCAAATCAGGCCCTGATCACAATGTCGCTCTGGGCACACATGCAGATGTTTGTCTCCGTGAAACCTGGCACAAAATGTGGGAGCAAATACTGCACATGGCAGTGGCATAACGCAAAATGATGCCCCCCCCGTAGAATGTGGTAAGGGACCAGTGAGTCTCCCATTTCTTACAGATATTCATTGACCTTGATATTACAGAGTAATGGAATAAAGAAAATTACTTATTTTCACTCGTGAGTGCGATACAACTTCTTTTTGAAGTATTGTGGCTGATGTTGATACGGCATGGCTCTGCCGTTGTAACGGACCCGCACCGCCATTGATGCATCAATGGTATCTAGCTAAAAAGGGAGCCGCTTTTCGATGTGGATATATATATATATCAACGCGTGAGCCAGCAAGATTGGATACTGTATACAAATACAATGCCTTGCCCCCCAGCAGATTTATCACCACAGCGCATTACATCACTGCATGGGGAGAAAGGAAGCAGTACTTACTGCAGGGGTTACAAGTGGTTTCAGCGAGGCCCCCCCGCAATTAAAGTCAAAAGCCCCGGGGAGGTGGCAGTTCCCGGGGAAGGGTGGGGGGCAGGAGCCCCCCCATGTATTTCATACACAGCAATGGGGAGGTGGCGGTCCCCGGGGCTGCGGGGAAGCCGCGTGCCGCCCGCATATTATTAATAAAGCCCCGGCAGGTGGTGGTCCCCGGGGCTTCAGGGGCCCCCGCACCATTATTACACATTGCACCCGGGACCTGGCCCACCCGGGGGCTTTAAGAAAACAAAGTGCGGGAGACCGCACTTGGTTTTTATTCTGCCGGTTTCACGCACCCAGCGTGACTCCGGCCAAATGTTTTTAAAAAAAATGCTTTTTTTGGGCCTGGGGTTCCATGTGGGACCCCCTGAGTAGGCCTAAGGGGTCAGGGTGTTTCTAGCCTGCCCCATTTTCTTTTGTTTTTTATCTTTTTTTATACTGTTTTTGAGTGTTGACAGCCAATCAGAATGAAGCTCGTGATCGGGAGGGTTCGCAAATCCACTGCGGTCACCAGATATCGATATTTTATATTTTTAAGTTTCTCAGGAACTACTGAACATATTTACACCATTTAAAGCAAAGAGTGCACTCTGGCCCGAGAGCTACCTCTCTGCCAAATTTGGTGTAATTCCCTTCAGCAGTTTGGGCTGTAGCCGCGACAAAAGTTCCTATAAAAATTAACATGGAGAAAACGCATTTTGGGACCCCGTTTTTCTCGACCCTCGCTTGACGAATCACCCCGAAACTTTCAAGACATGAGCTGACCAAAGCGGGCCATTATTTTTAAAACTTTCGCCAAGATTCGTCAAACGGCGCCAAAGATATTGGCAAATCAAAAACACTTTTCCTATGGAAACTACGTCCGAACTATAACTAACTACTGGCAACAGCCAGTAGGGAAAAACCTATTAGCTCTGTCAAGGGGGTGACAATTAAACAAGCCAACAGTATAACACACTTATTAAAGCCTTCCTTTTCCCTTTCACAGGCCACCTAATGCAGCCATAACTCAAACCACAATAAAACCCTGATGTCTTAGCTGAAGTATAAAAGGTCAATCTCCACAAATGATTTGAAACACCAGCCACTTTTTCTGGAGTCATGTTGTACATGCCCCAGGAGACACAGAGTTACTTTTAATATTTGATTTCTGGGAGCTGCTGCTCTCACGTAAGCCCCACCCCCCATAACACTTCTGTAACATGTTGGTGTTGTCCTTTCACAGATTTGGGCACCACAGAGCAGAATAAATATGCAAATTAGTCCATGAAGGGCATTATGAGGCACTCCTAACCAGGAGCAGTGAATAATACATGAGCCCCCTAAACCATGTATGTATGTATGTATATATATATATATATATATATATATATATATATATATATATATATATGCTTGCAAAGAGGCTCCATTTTGCTGGGGCCCCCGACCCTGCAGGGCGTGCTCTATTGAAACAGGAATGGAGAATCCTGTTAATCCGTGTAACCAAAAAGACTGCAGAGCCCAACTTCGACTTATTCACAAGTTGACATTTATTCGTCTGAAGCGCGGCAGCAATCTAAGCACTCATATATTCCCTACGCGTTTCGGCGTTCTCGCCTTGTTCACAGGTGAGTGCACTTTTCAAATCCCAGTGGTCACATGACCCGTGCTTCTAACTACGAGCCCCAGAGTGCACCATTAATTCAATTTTGCAGCATGACTTGGCGTCCAGTTCAATATTGCTCAATAGCGTTATGTCTTGGCCAATGTCCCATTCAATTGCTGGCATACTTCATAGTGCACACTGTTCAAAGTGTATTATTTACAAAGTGCATTTGTCTTTCTGCTGCCACGCTCATAATTAATACTTGCGTTGCGAGGTTACCAAAGAGAGGATGTCACCTCTCTCATCTCCCTTTCTTTTCACCTTCACCAAATCGCCGTGGAAATCCGCTGGCTGGTGCGATAAACAAGCGGGTCATGCCCCTCCATTAGATGCTTGCAAAGAGGCTCCATTTTGCTGGGGGCCCCGACCCTGCAGGGCGTGCTCTATTGAAACAGGAATGGAGAATCCTGTTAATCCGTGTAACCAAAAAGACTGCAGAGCCCAACTCGACTTATTCACAAGTTGACATTTATTCGTCTGAAGCGCGGCAGCAATCTAAGCACTCATATATTCCCTACGCGTTTCGGCGTTCTCGCCTTGTTCACAGGTGAGTGCACTTTTCAAATCCCAGTGGTCACATGACCCGTGCTTCTAACTACGAGCCCCAGAGTGCACCATTAATTCAATTTTGCAGCATGACTTGGCGTCCAGTTCAATATTGCTCAATAGCGTTATGTCTTGGCCAATGTCCCATTCAATTGCTGGCATACTTCATAGTGCACACTGTTCAAAGTGTATTATTTACAAAGTGCATTTGTCTTTCTGCTGCCACGCTCATAATTAATACTTGCGTTGCGAGGTTACCAAAGAGAGGATGTCACCTCTCTCATCTCCCTTCTTTTCACCTTCACCAAATCGCCGTGGAAATCCGCTGGCTGGTGCGATAAACAAGCGGGTCATGCCCCTCCATTAGATGCTTGCAAAGAGGCTCCATTTTGCTGGGGCCCCCGACCCTGCAGGGCGTGCTCTATTGAAACAGGAATGGAGAATCCTGTTAATCCGTGTAACCAAAAAGACTGCAGAGCCCAACTCGACTTATTCACAAGTTGACATTTATTCGTCTGAGCGGCAGCAATCTAAGCACTCATATATTCCCTACGCGTTTCGGCGTTCTCGCCTTGTTCACAGGTGAGTGCACTTTTCAAATCCCAGTGGTCACATTGGCCAAGACATAACGCTATTGAGCAATATTGAACTGGACGCCAAGTCATGCTGCAAAATTGAATTAATGGTGCACTCTGGGGCTCGTAGTTAGAAGCACGGGTCATGTGACCACTGGGATTTGAAAAGTGCACTCACCTGTGAACAAGGCGAGAACGCCGAAACGCGTAGGGAATATATGAGTGCTTAGATTGCTGCCGCGCTCAGACGAATAAATGTCAACTTGTGAATAAGTCGAGTTGGGCTCTGCAGTCTTTTGGTTACACGGATTAACAGGATTCTCCATTCCTGTTTCAATAGAGCACGCCCTGCAGGGTCGGGGCCCCAGCAAAATGGAGCCTCTTTGCAAGCATCTAATGGAGGGGGCATGACCCGCTTGTTTATCGCACCAGCCAGCGGATTTCCACGGCGATTTGGTGAAGGTGAAAAGAAAGGGAGATGAGAGAGGTGACATCCTCTCTTTGGTAACCTCGCAACGCAAGTATTAATTATGAGCGTGGCAGCAGAAAGACAAATGCACTTTGTAAATAATACACTTTGAACAGTGTGCACTATGAAGTATGCCAGCAATTGAATGGGACATTGGCCAAGACATAACGCTATTGAGCAATATTGAACTGGACGCCAAGTCATGCTGCAAAATTGAATTAATGGTGCACTCTGGGGCTCGTGAGTTAGAAGCACGGGTCATGTGACCACTGGGATTTGAAAAGTGCACTCACCTGTGAACAAGGCGAGAACGCCGAAACGCGTAGGGAATATATGAGTGCTTAGATTGCTGCCGCGCTTCAGACGAATAAATGTCAACTTGTGAATAAGTCGAAGTTGGGCTCTGCAGTCTTTTTGATATATATATATATATATATATATATATATAAATAAAAACACTATATATATATATATATATATATATATATATATATATATATATATATATATATATAAATAAAAACACTATATATATATATATATATATATATATATATATATATATATATATATATATATATATATATATATATATATATATATATATATATATATATATATATATATATATATATTATCTACTGGCGGTCGCCAGTAGATAGTTATAGTTAGGACCTATTTTCCATAGGAAATCCGCGACATTCTATTTGAAATAACTCTTGCGTCGGTTGACGAATCTTCGCGAAATTTTCAAACTTTATGGCCCGCTCCGGTCCGCTCCTACCCTGAAAGTCTCAGGGTGATTCGTCAAGCGGGGGCCGAGAAAAGGGGGTCCCAAAACGTGTTTTCCCCATTCATTTTCCCATAGGAAACTTTAGACACGGCTACAGCCCGAACTGCTGAACGGAATTACACCAAATTTGGCAAAGAGGTAGTTCTTGGTTCAGAAAGAACCCTTTTTGTTAAATGGTGTAAATCCGTTCAGTAGTTGCGGAGAAATTAAAAAATAAGAGTCAAAAATCAATTTCCCATAGGAAACTTTATGCAAGGCTACAGCCCGAACTGCTGAACGGAATTACACCAAATTTGGCAAAGAGGTAGTACTTGGTTCAAAAAGAACCCTTTTTGTTAAATGGTGTAAATCCGTTCAGTAGTTGCTGAGAAAATCAAAAGTAAAAACACATATATATCTGGGCGGAGCCTAACCACACATGTCATCGTGAGATCTGATTGGCTGTCAGCACTTCATCCTGGAATTGCTGGCAGCCATCTTGGGACCAATATAAATGATAGTACCCCTTTGAAATGCATTGTAGTGAATCGAAGATTTTGAGGGTTACCAAAAGGAGAACTATAAAGGGTGATAACAGACTTTAGTTACATTAGAATTCATTTGTTGATGGTACCATACTAATTTCAGGAATTGTGGTGTGTTCTAAGGTGATTTTACCCTGTGAAAAACCTTCTGCTGGGATATCATGAATCATGTTTGAGAGAAAACTATTTTCACATGCTTGTCCCATACAGTTTTGGAAGGTGCCCCAGAAGCTAAAATGAGAGCATATTTTCTTTAAATTCACATTATCTTTCTCAGTCATGTGAGAATGAAGTCTGACATTCTCAGTAAAACATGTACATCCAACAAGGGCAGAGACTGTCAGTTGATTCCTTTGTGTTCTACTGCAGCTTCCCAGAGTGTTCTAAAGAACAACTAGAGTGCTAACAGCCTTACTTATGACAAAAGTATGGCACACCTGAAGCCATCTTGATTGGAATAAACTGGTAACACTTAAAACATTTAATTTAAAAGGAACAAAATGAGGGGGTTCATTTTGCCATAGAAATTATGGTTAGTGCTGTAGAAAGAAAAATTAGGACATGTTTTAAGTGAGATCTCAAATATCTTCCTGTTATATTTCAACAGGAGCAGCCTGTCAGTTGATGCCTTTGTGTTCTACTGCAGCTTCCCAGAGTGTTCTAAAGAACAACTAGAGTGCTAACAGCCTTACTTATGACAAAAGTATGGCACACCTGAAGCCATCTTGATTGGAATAAACTGGTAACACTTAAAACATTTAATTTAAAAGGAACAAAATGAGGGGGTTCATTTTGCCATAGAAATTATGGTTAGTGCTGCAAAAAGAAAATTTAGTGCATGTTTTAAGTGAGATCTCAAATCCTCTTCTATTTCATTAGAAAATTCTGACATGCAGACTGAAACAATCACTTTCAATACCAGCAGTAGACTTCCAGTTAACTCCTTGGTGAGCAGTAGCTTTACTACAGTGATCTAATGAACAACTAGAGTAATAACATTCTGAATTTATGGCAAATGTGTGACACATCTGAATGCCTTCTTGATGGAATCAAAGTAAAAACTGAAAGCATTTCCTACTGAGGAGACTGCAGTAAATGAGGAAATTAGGAAACTTCATAACAAAGAAGTCTTCCAAGATGGCCACCAGTGAAAAAAGAGCCCAAATGTAGCACAAATATTACCGAGATGTAGCCCACATATAGCCCAATGACAAAAGTGTGCAAAACACTTTTTATTTTTAGTTTTTTTGCAGTTTTATGTAGTGCAGACTGGTCAGGTATTGGAGCGTTGCATCTTAAAACATGACCCCCTACACTACAAAAACACCACTGCACTACCCTAAACCCTAAAACACTACCCCAGCATGACCCCCTACACTACACAAGCACCACTGCACTATCCTAAACCCTAAAACACTACCCCCAGCATGACCCCTACACTACACAAACACCACTGCACTACCCTAAACCCTAAAACACTACCCCAACACCACTGCACTAACCTAAATCCTAAAACACTACCCCCAGCACGACCCATTACACTACCCAAACACCACTGCACTACCCTAAAACATGACCCCCTACACTACACAAACACCACTGCACTACCCTAAACCCTAAAACACTACCCCCAGCACGACCCCCTACACTACACAAGCACCACTGCACTATCCTAAACCCTAAAACACTACCCCCAGCACGACCCCCTACACTACACAAGCACCACTGCACTACCCTAAACCCTAAAACACTACCCCCAGCACGACCCCCTACACTACACAAACACCACTGCACTACCTTAAACCCTAAAACACTACCCCCAGCACGACCCCCTACACTACCCAAACACCACTGCACTAACCTAAATCCTAAAACACTACCCCCAGCACGACCCCCTACACTACCCAAACATCACTGCACTACCCTAAAACATGACCCCTACACTACACAAACACCACTGCACTACCCTAAACTCTAAAACACTACCCCCAGCACGACCCCCTACACTACACAAGCACCACTGCACTACCCTAAACCCTAAAACACTACCCCCAGCACGACCCCCTACACTGCCCGAACACCACTGCAATGCCCTAAACCCTGAAACACCAGCCCCTGCACGACCCCCTACACTGCCTGAACACCACTGCACTGCCCTAAACCCTGAAACACATACACTAGCACGACCCCCTACACTGCCCGAACACCACTGCACTGCCCTAAACCCTGAAACACCACCCCCTTCACGAGCCCCTACACTGCCCGAACACCACTGCACTGCCCTAAACCCTGAAACACCACCCCCAGCATGACCCCTACACTGCCCGAACACCACTGCACTGCCCTAAACCCTGAAACACTACCCCCAGCAAGACCTACTACACTGCCCGAACACCACTGCACTGCCCTAAACCCTGAAACATCACCCCCAGCAAGACCCCTACACTGCCCGAACACCACTGCCCTAAACCCTGAAACACCACCCCCAGCACGACCTCCTACACTGTCCGAACACCACTGCACTGCCCTAAACCCTGAAACACCACCCCCAGCACGACCCCCTACACTGCCCGAACACCACTGCACTGCCCTAAACCCTGAAACACCACCCCGTGCACGACCCCCTACACTGCCCGAACACTACTGCACTGCCCTAAACCCTGAAACACCATCCCCAGCATGACCCCCTACACTGCACGAACACCACTGCACTGCCCTAAACCCTGAAACACTACCCCCAGCAAGACCCCCTACACTGCCCGAACACCACTGCACTGCCCTAAACCCTGAAACACCACCCCCAGCAAGACCCCCTACACTGCCCGAACACCACTGCCCTAAACCCTGAAACACCACCCCAGCAAGACCCCTACACTGCCCGAACACCACTGCACTGCCCTAAACCCTGAAACACCAGCCCCAGCACGACCCCTACACTGCCCGAACACCACTGCACTGCCCTAAACCCTGAAACACCACCCCTGCACGACCCCCTACACTGCCCGAACACCACTGCACTGCCCTAAACCCTGAAGCACCACCCCCAGCACGACCCCCTACACTGCCCGAACACCACTGCACTGCCCTAAACCCTGAAGCACCACCCCCAGCACGACCCCTACACTGCCCGAACACCACTGCACTGCCCTAAACCCTGAAACACCACCCCCTGCACGATCCCCTACACTGCCCGAACACTACTGCACTGCCCTAAACCCTGAAACACCACCCCCAGCACGACCCCCTACACTGCACGAACACCACTGCACTGCCCTAAACCCCGAAACACTACACCCAGCAAGACCCCCTACACTGCCCGAACACCACTGCCCTAAACCCTGAAACACCACCCCCAGCAAGACCCCCTACACTGCCCGTACACCACTGCACTGCCCTAAACCCTGAAACGCCACCCCCATCATGACCCCTACACTGCCCGAACACCACTGCACTGCCCTAAACCCTGAAACACCACCCCAGCACGACCCCCTACACTGCCCGAACACCACTGCACTGCCCTAAACCATGAAACACCAGCCCCAGCACGACCCCCTACACTGCCCGAACACCACTGCACTGCCCTAAACCCTGAAACACCACCCCCAGCACGACCCCCTACACTGCCCGAACACCACTGCACTGCCCTAAACCCTGAAACACCAGCCCCAGCACAACCCCATACACTGCCCGAACACCACTGCACTGCCCTAAACCCTGAAACACCAGCCCCAGCACGACCGCCTACACTGCCCGAAAACCACTGCACTGCCCAAAACCCTGAAACACCAGCCCCAGCACGACCCCTACATTGCCCGAACACCACTGCACTACCCTAAACCCTCAAACACCAGCCCCAGCACGACCCCTACACTGCCCGAACACCACTGCACTGCCCTAAACCCTGAAACACCAGCCCCAGCAAGACCCCCTACACTGCCCGAACACCACTGCACTGCCCTAAACCATGAAACACCACCCCCAGCAAGACCCCCTACACTGCCCGAACACCACTGCACTAAAGCCTGAAACACCACCCCCAGCAAGACCACCTACACTGGCCGAACACCATTGCACTGCCCTAAACCCTGAAACACCACCCCTGCACGACCCCCTACACTGCCTAAACACCACTGCACTGCCCTAAACCCTGAAACACCACCCCTGCACGACCCCCTACACTGCCCGAACACCACTGCACTGCCCTAAACCCTGAAACATCAACCCCAGCATGACCCCCTACACTGCCCGAACACCACTGCACTGCCCTAAACCCTGAAACACCACCCCTGCACGACCTCCTACACTGCCGGAACACCACTGCACTGCCCTAAACCCTGAAACACCACCCCCAGCACGACCCCCTACACTGCCCGAACACCACTGCACTGCCCTAAACCCTGAAACATCAACCCCAGCAAGACCCCCTACACTGCCTGAACACCACTGCCCTAAACCCTGAAACACCACCCCCTACACTGCACGAACACCACTGCACTGCCCTAAACCCTGAAACACCACCTCCAGCAAAACCCCTACACTGCCTGAACACCATTGCTCTGCCCTAAATCCTGAAACACTAGCCCCAGCATGACCCCCTACACTGCCCAAACACCACTGCACTGCCCTAAACCCTGAAACACCACCCCCAGCACGACCCCCTACACTGCCCGAACACCACTGCACTGCCCTAACCCCTGAAACACCAGCCCCAGCAAGACCCCCTACACTGCCCGAACACCACTGCACTGCCCTAAACCCTGAAACACCAGCCCCAGCATGACCCCCATTCACTGCCCGAACACCACTGCACTACCCTAAACCCTCAAACACCAGCCCCAGCACGACCCCCTACACTGCCCGAACACCACTGCATTGCCCTAAACCCTGAAACACCAGCCCCAGCAAGACCCCTACACTGCCCGAACACCACTGCACTGCCCTAAACCCTGAAACACCACCCCCAGCAAGACCCCCTACACTGCCCGAACACCACTGCACTAAAGCCTGAAACACCACCCCCAGCAAGACCACCTACACTGGCCGAACACCATTGCACTGCCCTAAACCCTGAAACACCACCCCTGCACGACCCCCTACACTGCCCAAACACCACTGCACTGCCCTAAACCCTGAAACACCACCCCTGCACGACCCCCTACACTGCCCGAACACCACTGCACTGCCCTAAACCCTGAAACACCACCCCTCAGCACGACACCCTACACTGCCCGAACACCACTGCTCTGCCCTAAACCCTGAAACACCACCCCCAGCATGACCCCCTACACTGCCCGAACACCACTGCACTGCCCTAAACCCTGAAACACCACCCCCTGCACGACCTCCTACACTGCCGGAACACCACTGCACTGCCCTAAACCCTGAAACACCACCCCCAGCACGACCCCCTACACTGCCCGAACACCACTGCACTGCCCTAAACCCTGAAACACCAGCCCCAGCACGACCCCCTACACTGCCCGAACACCACTATACTGCCCTAAACCCTGAAACACCAGCCCCAGCACGACCCCCTACACTGCCCGAACACCACTGCACTGCCCTAAACCCTGAAACACCACCCCTGCATGACCCCTACACTGCCCGAACACCACTGCACTGCCCTAAACCCTGAAACACCACCCCCTGCAGCACCCCCTACACTGCCCGAACACCACTGCACTGCCCTAAACCCTGAAACACCACCCCTGCACCGCCCCCTACACTGCCCGAACACCACTGCACTGCCCTAAACCCTGAAACACCACCCCCAGCACGACCCCCTTTACTGCTCGAACACCACTGCACTGCCCCAAACCCTGAAACACCACCCCCAGCACGACCCCCTACACTGCCCGAACACCACTGCCCTAAACCCTGAAACACCACCCTCTGCACGACCCCCTACACTGCCCGAACACCACTGCACTGCCCTAAACCCTGAAACACCACCCCCTACACTGCCCGAACACCACTGCACTGCCCTAAACCCTGAAACACCACCCCCAGCACGACCCCTACACTGCCCGAACACCACTGCACTGCCCTAAAGCCTAAAACACCACCCCCAGCATTACCCCCTACACTGCCCAAACACCACTGCACTGCCCTAAACCCTAAAATACTACCCCCAGCACAACCCCCTACACTACCCGAACACGACTGCACTGCCCTAAACCCTCAAACACTACCCCCAGCACGACCCCCTACACTACCCGAACACCACTGCACTGCCCTAAACCCTAAAACACTGCCCCCAGCACGACCCCTACACTACCCGAACACCACTGCACTGCCCTAAACCCTAAAACACTCCCCCAGCACGACCCCCTACACTACCCAAACACCACTGCACTGCCCTAAACCCTAAAACACTACCCCCCGCATGACCCCTACACTACCCAAACACCAATGCACTACCCTAATCCCTAAAACACTACCCCCGCATCACCCCCTACACTACCCTAAACCCTAAAACACTACCACCGCACGACTCCCTACACTACCCAAAGACCACTGCACTACCCTAAACCCTAAAACATGACCTCCTACACTACACAAACACCACTGCACTACCCTAAACCCTAAAACACTACCCCCTACACTACACAAACACCACTGCACTACCCTAAACCCTAAAACACTACCCCCAGGAGGACCCCTACACTACCCAAACACCACTGCACTAACCTAAACCCTAAAACACTACCCCCAGCAGTACCCCTACACTACCCAAACACCACTGCACTACCCTAAATCACTACCCCCAGCACGACCCCCTACACTACCCAAACACCACTGCACTACCCTAAACCCTAAAACACTACCCCCAGCACGACCCCTACACTACCCAAACACCACTGCACTACCCTAAACCCTAAAACACTCCCCCAGCACGACTCCCTACACTACCCAAACACCACTGCACTACCCTAAACCCTAAATCTACCCCCAGCATGACCCCCTACACTACACAAACACCACTGCACTACCCTAAACCCTAAAACACTACCCCCAGCACGACCCGCTTCACTACCTAAACACAACTGCACAATTTGTTACAGGCGTTGCAACGCAGGCCTGTGGTGCTTACTGGAAGTACCTAGTGGGCTAGTTGGGCCCCAGGGACCCTCAGGATTCAAGGTGACCTAATCCTCAACTTAAAACGCACCACGGGGCGCGTTTGCACAGTGGTGAAGGGAGGGGCGGGCCTCAGGTGACATGTGCGCAAACACGCCCTGTGGTGCGTTTTAAGTTGGGGAATTAATTCCCTTTGAATCCTGAGGGACCCTGGGGGCCAACTAGCCCACCAGGTACCTTCAGTAAGCACAACAGAGTTGCGTTGCAGAGAGGTGAAAAAGGTGCGTGGCCTCGGAACGCCTCTCTGCAACTCAGCTCTGTGGTCCTAACTGTAGGTACCTGGGGGCTAGTTGGGCCCCAGGGACCCTCAGAATTCAAGGGGACTTAATCCCGCAACTTAAAATGCGCCACGGGGTGCGTTTGCACACATGTCACCTCAGGCCCCCCTCCCTTCACCACTGTGCAAACGCGCCCTGTAGCGCGTTTAAGAGGTAGTTTTAATCCCCCTGCCCTATTATGTATTAGGGACTTGCAGAGGAGGTCATGCTAATCACAGGGGTACCCCAACGCATAGTGTTCCCTAGTGTATGTAGGTGTTTTCACTGTATTCTAAGTGTCTTTTAGCATAGCACTGGCTCTGGTTAGTCAGAGTCAGTTACCACCAGTACCCGTCTGAAAAAGTTGTGGGCACAGGATGATTTTGCAACAAGGCCTCTTTCTGCTCCTCTGTTGGTTCTTTCTGCACATCTTTTGCTTCTTTCTGTGCGTTTTTTCTTCTTTCTTCACATGTCCTACCTCTGTTGGCATAGTTAGAAACTAGCATTTAAAAACCTTTGAAATTCACTTAAAAATCATAGGTTTCAGGCACGTTATAGTTAGAAATTAGCATTTAAAAACCTTTGAAATTCACTGAAAAAACCATAGGTTTCAGGCACGTTATAGTTAGAAATTAGCATTTAAAAACCTTTCAAATTCACTGAAAAAACCATAGGTTTCAGGCACGTTATAGTTAGAAATTAGAATTTAAAAACCTTTGAAATTCACTGAAAAAACCATAGGTTTCAGACACGTTATAGTTAGAAATTAGCATTTAAAAAACCTTTGAAATTCACCGAAAAACCATAGGTTTTAGGGACAGTTATAGTTAGTTGGACATTTCACTCGTACAAAACCATAGAAATTCCCCGTTATAGTTAGTTCAGCTAACTATAACTCGCGCCCCGCAATGCACTGCTGATGACGTCACATATTACATCACTCATGACATGGTCAGTGACATCACTGATGACATCACTGATGACATCTCAAATGACATCACTGATGACATCTCAAATGACATCACTGATGACATCATCCATGTGATAATTTCATGCATCTTCTCACACCCTAATATAACTTTTAATACACCCACTCTAAATTACAGACTGCCATTCTCAAAACCATAGACACTCCAACACCAAAAACTACATACCCACTCACTGATTCTTAGGTCTACACACACATCCACTCACTCACCCGTACAGTCACTCATACTTAGTCACTCAGTACAGGTCTATCATATGCACTCATACACCTATATAAACACTCACACACCGCCACTCATCCATAGAGGTACTCACACACCTAGTCAGTCATGCAAAAACTTAATCACACACCCATTTACTCACCTATACAGTTATACACACACCAGCTCACTTACTCATACAAATACTAGCACATTCTTACGCTCTTATACAATCACTGATACAAGTACACACTCATCCATACAGCCACTCTCACAATCACACACTCTCACTTATAGCCATTTATATACTCCAACACACATATATACTGCCTTTCACATATGTAGTTACTCACACATGTACCACTGAGATATACATTCAATCACTAACACACCCATACACACACTCACCCACCCATACAGCCCCTCACAGATGCACTCATGAACCCATACACCCAGTGAATCACCAACTCACACATCTATGCACAGAGTCACACACACCCCACCCACACAAACACTCAGGCACCCATACAGATACTCAGACAATCAATCAATAACCCATGTAGACACTCATGTAGCTATTCAGAAAGCCATGCAGCCGCTTACAAACCAACAGACAGACGGATACAGATATTCACACAGTTTAGTCACTAACCCATGCATTCAGTAAGATACATTTAATCACTCACTTGTAGAGTCAGTCACTCACGTACTAAATCATCCATTCAGACACTTATACACCCACTCATTCTTCAATACACCTTTCCCTATATATATTAAACATATTTAAACTTTACAGAAACACACAGTCACTGGATGATGTCATCAGTGATGTCATCAGTGATGTCATTTGAGATGTCATCAGTGATGTCATCAGTGATGTCACTGACCATGTCATGAGTAATGTAATATGTGACGTCATCAGCAGTGCATTGCGGGGCGCGAGTTATAGTTAGCTGAACTAACTATAACGGGGAATTTCTATGGTTTTGTACGAGTGAAATGTCCAACTAACTATAACTGTCCCTAAAACCTATGGTTTTTTCAGTGAATATATATATATATATATATATATATATATATATATATATATATATATATATATATATATATATGTGTTTTTATTTACCTTACATATAGTTACCATGCATGGTAAAGGCATGTGTGCTAAAGGCATCTGCGTGGTCAAGGCCGCATGGGAAAGGCATGCATGATAAACGCATTTGTTGTAATGTCATACATTTGTGTGAGACTTGTGATCATGGTACATATGAACACCAGGCAGAGGCACATAACACAAAGCACACAGGTACATACAGACACAGGCATTGTTCATTCATAGTTCATACTGTGAGATCTTGGACAGCCTCTTCTACGTGAATCCCTGTGTGAGACCTTTGCTCATGGGATATTCTGCACAGCAGGCAGAGGCACACTAACACACACACAGGCACATTTAGCCACAGGTGAGGCACAGTGCAGTGAAGTGCATACCTTGTGTTCTTGGGCAGCCTCTTCTATGGGGATCACTTTGTGAGACGTGTGCTCACGGGACATGCTGCACACCAGGCAGAGGACCGTTTGGTCATCCTCACAGTATAGCTTCAGAGGTTCTTGATGCTTTTTGCAGAGATCTTGTGGTTTCCTTTGAGTCAGTTGAAGTTGTTTGACATTTTCTACCATATTTGCAAGTTGCCTGTTAGTAATTAGCTTGTGCAGCTGAGGTTTTGCTCTACACTCAGGACACGAGGCATTGTCGCCAGACCCCCTCCAGCACTCTGTGATACAGGGACGACAGAAGTTGTGTCCACACTCTGTGATCACCGGATCATTAAAAAACTCCAGACAAATGGAACATGAGGCTTCTTCTTGGAGGTTTCTCTCAGGTTGTAAAGCAGCCATGGCTCTGGGAAGAGAGTGATTACATATAATGTGTGTCTCTCTGCACTGAGCAGAAACAGGGAGTGCCGTTCAACTGGTATGTGAACTTTGATCACAAGAGTTGAGACCAATCACCTCACACTGTTGTAATTGCAGACTTTGATCCCAGAGGCTGGGCTAGTGTCAGAGAAATCTCAGTCCAAAGATCCAGTGCAGTTTCACATGTAACATAACTCATTAAAAGGCTACATGGTAGAATGCACGCAGCTTCGCTCTAAGTCACACAATCAGTCAAGCCACTACACTCTACACCACTCCACTCAACAGCATCTCTATGCCACAACACTCTACCACAGTTCACTCTACGACGCTATACTCCATGCCACTCCACGCCACTTTAGTCTATTCCACTTTATGCCACTCTACTCCACTCTGAAACACTCCACTCTATGCTACTCTACTCCACTCTACTCTATGACACTCCACTCTACGACACTCTACTCCTCTCTTATCAATGGCACTCCACTCTATGACACTCTACTCTATGCCACTCTACTCCACACTGACACGCTACTTCACTCTATGACACTCCACTCTTCAACAACCCTACTACACAACATTCTTCTCTATGCCACTCTACTTTGCGCCACTCCACAGCACTTTACTCCATGCCACTCCACCCACTCTATGCCACTCCACTCCACTCACCTGTGTGCCAATCTGCTCCACGCCACTTGCTCTACTCTATGCCACTCTACTCCACTCTCCTTCATGCGAAGAAGGTTTAACCATTCTAACATTTAGCCATGCTCAACAGCAGCAACGCTGGTGTACAACATGGTTAAAACACATTGATTAATTTTGTTCACATGCTAGTCGGAAGACATTCTGGATGAGAATGAAAGAATAATCAAAGACATGCTTTGTATCAAAGGCAAATAGTGCACCTGTGCATCAATCCAATGATTTAGACAGTGGGCCTGCATCGCAGCCACACCTTGTTTCATGTACAGAAATAGCTAGAGAAAATAAATGTGGCTGGCATCATCAAAAAGGCAAATCTTTCTCTGTGGGCATCTCCAATTCTGGGCCCAAGAAGCCCAACCAAATGTAGCTGGAAAATATTTGTGTGGCATTCTGACTCATGCTCATTCATTCACACTCCACAGTTCTCCAGCCTCTAGAATTGTGGACCTCACCACCTACAACAGGTTGATGCTCTCTTCATCACAGAAACATGAATCTCACCAATATCCTCACACATTATAGTTGTCTGTGTTTTCACAAATCACACTGTGCATATAAGAGGGGAGAAGGCGATGCTGTGATCCATACATTCTCCAGGTGACACTCTATTCCAGGGAGTTCCTAGCATGCTACTTCCCAGACTCTGCAGTTCAGACTGCCACCTTCCACCTCACCTACACGCCATCCAGACAAAAAAAGAACTTGATTGATGAATTCTCAGATCTTCTCACAACTTTATCCATCTAACACACCAACAACATCTTGCTGAGAGACTTTTAACCTCCCGGGCAAGGCATGTGCAAAATAACAAAACATTCTTCTCAACCTTATTGACACACTCATCATGGTGCAGAATGTCACCCCCCTAACACACTGCAAATGCCATATCCTTCTCAAAATCACCATCCATTCAATACAACCCCATCCCCCCACTGCTGGACTGGACCAACCAAGTCAACCCTATCTCCCTTTTCAGCATTTACCCTGTGTTGAAAAGTGGATTTTTGGGAGGGGTAGGTAGGCACATAACACCAGCAATAAAGCCACCAACATGGTACTCGGTCCTAAATAGGTTCTCTATAAATGTGTCCCTTGCTCAACCCTGGTAGCTGTCACTGAGTAATATGGCTTAACTTAGGAGACAGGCATGTGAAGCACCTAAAAACAACATTACATTAAATAAGTAAGGCACAACACACAATAAAAATACCACACAAATATAAAAAAAATAGGAAGTGTTTTTATCTTTATAATAACACTAAAACCATCAAAATCCAATGTAGGAAACCAGAGATATAATTTTTTTAATAGTAAAAACCTTCTATTGCTTAGAAACGAATAGCGCCAATTCTGGACATCTAGTCGCGCTTGACTTTGACAAAGATGGAGCCATACTTGGATACTTGACATGGGAGGCCTCGGTCAAGACTTTACCTTTGCATTTAGAAACTTTTCTGGAGCTTTTTCTGCCAGGGACCCTCTATGCTCCCCAACGGTCTGGATTCGATGAGGGTTCGCCGACTTGACTTTCCTCAAGTTTCCCGGTCAAACCCTAGAAGTCGGACCTCTGGATCTCTTCAGCAGCATGAACCTGGAATACTGGCCGGGTCACGGCTAAAGGTGGCTGGCTAGGCCATTGCGGTCAAGTTGGTCCCCTTATGGAGCGTTTTTCCAAAAAGTTTCCCAGAGTTTCCCAAACATCTGGAGGTCCTTCCAGAAGGTCTCCTGGTGGGTTGCTAGGGTCCAAAACACAAATTCAAGGGCCTGGAATCTCCTAGAGGGTCCTTGGCAGGCCTGGACTTCAATTCCCATACTGCACTTGGTCAACCCTTTAAAACTCCACTGGACGCACTCCAGGAGGGAGACTCTGGCTGGAGAAGGGTCAATTAAGCTCTGTTAACCTGTAGCTGCAGGTAGTCCACTCCTTACTCCATCTTGAAGCAAGGCAACGCCCTTAGAGCTGTAGTTCCAGATAGTGCAGCAGGTGAAGTCTTCACCAGGCAGGCCCTTGGGTGCAGATCAGGATTCTAGCAGGACAATCCTCCATCCTCTTGTAGTTCCAGGCAGCAGATCTGAGAGGCTATGCAGGTCTCACATATTTATTCAGTGGTCTCTAACAACAAGCAGGGGAAGCACCCCTGCCCAATGAGGTGTAGGGCAATACCTGAAAGGCATGACAACTTCCTCCAAAGTGTGGTATAGTCTTGTCCCAGAAAGCACTGTTCTTCCAAAATCCATGATGGCTGAAACTTTAGCAGAGCAGCAAGAGCTAACTAAACCAAGAAAGATATCTTTATTGTTTGGTTAGTTAAAACCTTTACAGTTTTTTTAAACCTTGTGCATGTTAGCAGACTTTTCAAAGCGCATTACTGGTGGGGGGACAATGCACAAGTTACAAGGGTTAAAATTTGAACCATATTAAAATTGAAAGTTGGCAGTGCAGGTGTAGGATGCCTGCTCAAGTCACTTGGCACGCGGTGAGACACTTTGCTCAATGAAAAGTCTAATAAAACACGGAACAGGTCCTAAATAAAAGATGGAAGCCATAAGAATACTGACCAAGTGCTTATGTGTGACTGTTAGATGAATCTGGCAGAACTTTGAACGATAAAATGTTGTCAATATTAGCATAATTAACATTGGTCTCTGTACCAAGGCCAAAAAATGTTTGCTGGGTACCGACCGTTCCTGGCATGCTTGAAGCTGTCTCACAAAATTTAAGTGAATTCACCTCAATTGGAATCCATTGATGACTATGCTTTCCATGGAGCACTCGCTGGTGGGCCAAGCTCAATAAGGTAACCATAATTTAAGCCAACTTAGATACATGATACTGGAACAAGTACCCATAGTAACTGGGAGGGATAATACCCGATTTTTACTCCAAAGAGAAATATTTTGAATTAACTATTTGGACACAGTAAATCCTAAGGGTCTCAACGACCGTATGGACTTTAATTGTTTTTTGCAGGACGCCCTATACATGAATATTCAATGTATTGAGGAATAATTGCCATGTATTATTTAACGTGTTGTTGACACTGTATATGTTCTCCTTTATAACCACAGACTACAACAGCTATGGTGTGGTCGAAATTGACTCCCAGTGTGTTACGTAACATGGTTTAATCACCAATGTTTTCAGCAAGTTTGGATATGAGGACATGACATACCATGAACATATAGAGTACAGAGCTATAATTGACATTCATTATTTATTTCAACGTGTTGGTGACACTGTATACATATTGTTATTCATTATTGTAGACTGTAACAGTAGTGACATTATCAAAATTGACATTCAATGGGTTATGCACCATGGCTTAATTACTCATTTTTTCAGTAAGTTAGGAAGAGCATGAGCTCTTAGTAACGTTTTAAATCCAGATCTACAATCCTTTTCACATTTTCCCCATATTCTTTTAGTATCAACTTGGATTGGTTCGCATCACATGCATCGGGTGATGCGGTTGGACACTACACATATCTTTTGTAAGCCGCTATACGTTTTCACGTTTCTCATAATCTACGCAGTTTTTTCTCTAACCGCGGGTCCCTTCTTGGGCTCCGGCTTCACACGTGGGTATACCCTTGGGCGTGAGGTAATGCAAACTTTAATTCCGGGTCATGCTAGACACGGAAACACTTCAGTGTGACACCACTCCGGGAGACGCGCAGAAGCTTTACAAAGACCGCCACGGGTGGGTGAGCACATACGGTCCTTTACAATGTAAAAAGCTGTGCTGCGATAATGCCGCATTTCATGATGGTTCCACATTTTCACCATTCAGGTTTAACACCGAAGGGAACTGGTCACATACCGCGTTATAACATTATTGAGTAGGTCACTCTCTTCGAGAGTGTTTGACAGTTTGGGATATAAGGATTGTTAAATCGCATTTGTTATGCACAACACAGGAGTATGTACATAGTGCATGTACTAGTCACTATCGGGCGTAACATTGTGGACGTATTTTAGTATGGCACTTCATTTTTTCAAGCTTTGCACTTTATTTTCATTAGTATTGTTGCGAGATACACGCAATGTACATGGTATACACACATGGTATATGAACGCACTTCGAGACAGTTGGTTTTTGATGAGCAGAAGGCATGAAAACACTACGCGAATAGGCATGGTCACCTCGTTTATTTATATTGTAGCTGTCGGGGATAGATTAAGAATCATTGATCAGTTTGCTAGTTATGTACCCTAATAGACATAAAGCCTAGTTTCTTCTATTTTTGTTGGAGCAAGCCCCTGATGAAGGGCGTGGACCGAAATACATTGGGCACAGTCATGTTAAGGACAAAAATGCTTATTAACCCATAATCAGGATGGATTCTATGAGATGAACATGAACATTATTCATGAAAGGAAGAGAAAACAAAATAAAATTTCACTTGAATACCTGAAGACAGATGGCAAATTTATTTTCTTTGAGTGCGGTTTGGGGACGCTCCCTACTAGTTACGGATAGCACTACTAATTTGGAATTGACTTATACCCAATTGGCACATATAATGTATTTGTAAGTCCCTAGTAAAGTGGTACTGCTTGTACCCAGACCAGGAAAGTAGGATTTTTCTGGCATAGATACCCTCACATATTGTTGGTGTCAGTGTGTTTTGACTGTAGTTCACTGGGATCCTGCTAATCAGGACCCCAGTGGCAGTGATCCCACATCTAAATTTGATGGTAAGTACTTTTACACCCCACAATTGGTATACTGGGGTACCACCGTAAGTCCCCTGTAAATGGTACTGAGGTACTCAGGGCATTGGTACACCATGGATCTCCCATGGGCTGCAGCATGTATTATGCCACCCATGGGAGTACATGCAAACCATGTCTGTTGAGCTGCCATCACAGTCTGCATGAAATGGTGCAGGCACCTTCACCTTTAGATATAAGGTTTCCCTTATATCCCAGTCACTGCACTTTAAACCTATAAGTCACCCCTAAGGTAGGCCCTTGTGTCCAAGGGCACGGTGCATGGTTCTAAGTGTCTGGGTACCCCTGCATGAGAAGAGGTACCCCTACAAATCCCGGACTCCATTTTCTGGGTTTCATAAGTATGAGGCAGCCATTTTAAGCTATGTAGTGGACACTGGGAAGTCAAGATGTCCAGCAACATAATGGCTGCTCCAAACTTGGTCATGTTTGGTATCACACATATTGGAATCATGCAACTACACCGATTCCAGTGTTAGTTGCATGATATCCTGTACTGGGGGGCACTTTAGAGGACCCCCCAATACCTGCCTGTGTAGCCTTGCAGGGTCTGCCTGACAGCCCTAGCTGCTGCTGACCCTAGACAGTGTTCTGCCCCACCTGCTGATGAGCTTAACTCGGGCAGGGGGAGCTGAACAAAGGTTTCCCTATGAAGGGGAGCTGTGACCACCTCTCGTTTAAAATTAGGTAGAGTGGGGGTGCTTCTGAGTCCCACCAGACTGCATTGAAGGGCACATTTGGTGCCCTCCTTGCATAGACCAGTTTGGCCCAGTTCAGGAGCTCTTGGCTCCCGCTCTGGCACAAAATTACACAAAGTGCAGGGGAGTGTCCAACCCCCCCCCCCGGTCCAGCTCCTCCCTAGGGAGGTGTCCAGAACTTCTCCCGGGGGCCACTTAATTCTGCCATGTATAATCTTGGCTCCTGGGAGCATCTGACTGGCTAGGACAATAGCGTCCATGACCTCTTCTGATATGAGGGCCACTGCAGAAGATGTCCTTCCCTCTTTTAGAGTTACTTATGGGTTCCCCTGAGGGTGTGTCCTTAGATTCCAAACTTTATCTTCAAGAACTGACTACCTGTCTTTTGAAGATAGTCTAAAGATGCTTCTGCTGTTGGACACCGGAACTCTGCTGCTGGATTGAGTCAAAAGACAAGCCTGCTCTTGGTGGGAATATTCCTGCTGCAACTCCATCTCCGTGCTTTTCCAAGTTTTTGAAACTCCGTGGCCATGCATCCTCTGAGTCAGCAAGGACTCTGCATGCAAACAAGCAAAAAGAAATCTCCCTTGGAGTGAAGGAGTCACTTTCCTGCATCCGCAGGCACATCAACATCGATGACCGATTTGCTGATCCTGCTGACCCACAGACACCTCCCAGCTCTGCAACACAGAAGGTGGTTTGTTGGCTCTCCAGAGGCCTGCCCAGTCTACCCAGCAACTTGGAAGGCTGCACTCCCTCTCCAGCCAACTTGAACCACATCTATGTGCACTGCATCTGTTTGTCGTTGCCGAAGCTTGTTCACTCTCCTCACTAAAGATCTTCAAGCTCCAAGAAGTCCCAGGCTCCAGCATCGTACAACTCCAAGAACGATGCCCTGCCTGCATCCACAGCACCGTGGGCCTCCATCTTCTGTATGCTGCTGAGGCTTCCATGAGACTCCCTGTGCCAGCTACCAGGGATGCTCTTGAGGGGGCTCCAATGATTCTTGCTGGCTCTCCTGCATGCTGAGGGCTGGCCCTGACTTACCCTTGCTGCGTCAGTCCCCCAGACCTTGCTGGTCTGCAACCAAGCTTCTTTACCTTTGACCCAACTGTTGTGGTTGCCAAGGCTTGTTGGAGGTCCTGCCGGCCACTGACCTTCCTGCATTCTTCATTCGTTGTGGAGGGCTCCTGTGCGCCTGCATCATCTCCTGCTCTCCACAGCTGCTTCAACAAAACCATCATGCTACAGCAAGTACCTCTGACAAGGGGTGGCTTTGTGCGCCTGCTCCTCCTAGACACCTACAGGTGGTTTGGACTCTGTCCCCTTTGCTTTCAGGTACTTCTCATCCAGAATCCACATTTGGGTTCCCCTGTACTAGTCCACAAGTCACTGTAGTCACCGGACTACCAAAATCTTCCATCGGCTTCTACAGGCGGTCCCAACACTACTTCCTCCTATGCACCTGGGCTCCCTGGTGTAGGTATCCTGCTTCCCTGGGTTTCCACGGGTGGGGTGGTTCTCCTACCTCCCTTGACCCAATTGGTGTCCTCGGGGTCCTTTGGGAAGGGTCCTCAAACAAGAAAATACCAACTGCAACTTACCCTGTGTTATCCTATAGATGTCT
Source organism: Calotriton arnoldi (assembly GCA_963921515.1). Lineage (NCBI taxonomy): Eukaryota > Metazoa > Chordata > Amphibia > Caudata > Salamandridae > Calotriton > Calotriton arnoldi. The sequence continues at coordinate 299,247 of CAWUFW010002319.1, forward strand.
GACCTGGTGTAACCACTCTGTACCCGGGCACTTTCGGGTCCCAAGCTACTCACCTTTGGTGGTTTCTTGCTTCCCCTGGGCTTCTCCATCCTGGGGTATCAGTCTTGTTAATTACCTCACAAGCCACTTTCTTAGTATCTGGTTTGCTCCCCTATAGGGACCCATGTGCTTTTCTATGCTACTTACCTGTTATTGAAGTATTTCTTGTATGTATTTGATATCTCCGGGTACGAGATATACCAAGTTAGTTCTTAGTGTTGTGCAAATAAATACTAAAGTAGTTTTCTAAACACTTGTGTGGTTCTTTCTTGTGTGAAAGCTTGCTGACTGACTGTGTGGTAAAGGCACCTGCTTTACACCCTCCTGAATAAGCCTTAGCTGCTCTCCACAGCTACCCTTTGAGAGCTTTGGCTATCAGGGGCATAAACATTATCACTATGGGTTGCTGGACTTAATGCACAGTGCGTCACCATTGGTGAACACTATATACTGAGCCAGCCTCCTACACCCAGGGCCTGTACAGTAAATGCTACTGGTGGGCCTGCAAAAAAGAACAATTGATGGACAGAACGCATAACAATGTTATACATTCACCCCAGTACAGAGATCTGGGCCTAAATCTATCATTTTTTTGCTCCCCATGCCATTCCAGTTTGAACCGAGCCATATGCAAATCAGTCTTGACCCTTCGCCCAAAGGGAACAGTCCAGCCCGAACTGCCAGGCCAGGTCCTCCCTGGACTGAAAACAAGCTTCCTAGGACTGGCCTCAGGGTTTCACCCCTCATCAGCCAGGATAGCTTGACTCCAGTGGCATGGAGAACATGGGGCCCACGTCTGGGCATACCCGTCCCACTCGGGGTGACAAATGCAAAAGGGCCTGCAGCACTGGTAGTGCCACCCACTTAAGAAGCCTTTTAAACATGTCTCTAGGCCTGGCATTGCAGCCTGTTTGTGCCTTTTTTTCATTTCATTCAACCTGGCAAAATATATCTTTTACAAGGCCTAAACCTTCCTTTTTAATACATAAAAGTCACCCATAAGGTAGAACCTAGTCAGCCCATAGGGCAGGGTGCAGTGTATTTTAAAAGTAGGACATGTACTTTTGCATTTTACATGTCCTGGCAGTGAAAAACTCTTAAATGCATTTTTCACTATTGCAAGACCTATTTCTCCCATAGAATAACACTAGTTACCTTATTACATTTATTAAGCTGTACTTTTCAATTGAGGGTAGGTGAGCATATCGAGTTTGGTGTCTAATGAATTGAAATTTAAAACTCACTTTAATGTTAAAGTGTATTTTACGTTGCAATTCTCAAATTTTCACTTTTAAAAAAGTTGGCATTGTCTTGGCCTAACCATGTGGAGCTTGGAGCCTGTATCCTGGGTCACATGACTAGCTGTAGCTGGCAGTTGGTCTTCGTGTATTGCTCCCAGACAGTGAGACAAAGGGAAGCCAGGCGTTGGCAGGATGGGCCACTCTGAATTAACGAGGGGGAGGATATGTCACCTACCACACTTGCACATCACAATGGCTCTGCCTGCATACTCTCACAAAGGGTTTGCCACTAGCCTTCTGTGTCCCCAGACAAGCTGGGGCCAGGGCTGTGAGGAAGGAAACTTCAATCACCACTTTGGCTGGACACTTGTAGAAAAGTCTCCTACTTCAAAGTGGGTACCAGGTATAAATAGTGGACCTCAGACCCAAATGCTTCAATACACTTCTGGACCTGTGGAAGACTCTGCCAAAAATAAGCATTGGCAAAGCCAGTAGGTCTCGCCTAGACAAGAGCTATTGGTTTGGCAATATGTTTTAGCCATGTTATACACTAGCGTGGCTGCTGTTCAGCATGGCTAAAAGCGAGTGGTGTAAAGGAGAGTGGCGTGGTGTGGAATGTCCTAAAATAGAGTGACATGGAGTAGAGTGGAGTTGTATGGAGTGGTGTGGAGTGGCGTAGACTGGTGTGGAGTGGCATAGAGTTGATCCGCATGGAATGGCGTAGTGTTGTGGAGTGTCATGGAGGGAGTAGAGTGTCGTAGAGTGGAAGGGTGTAGAGTAAAGTAGAGTTTCATAGAGTGGAGTGGTATAGAGTGTTGTACAGTGGAGTGGAGTAGAGCAGTGTTGCTTAGAGTGGAGTAGAGTGTTGTAGAGTACAGTAGAGTAGATTGTCCTACTGTGGAGTGGCATTAATTGGAGTAGTGTAGTAAAGTGGAATGGCATACATTGGAGTAAAGTATTTTAAAGAGTCGTGGAGTGACATAGAGTGCCATTGAGTGGAGTAGCATAGAGTGGATGGGCGTAGTGTTTCATAGAATAAAGTGGAGTAAAGTGGCATGGAGTGGTGTAGAAGGAGTTGCGTTGAGCGTCATAGAGTGGATTAGCAATGTAGAGTGGGTTAGAGTGGAGTAACGTGTCAGAGTGCAGTAGTTTTACAGGGAGCGGAGTATCATGGAGTATTGTGGAGTGGAGTGTTGTAGAGTGGCCTAGAATGAAGTGGCGTAAAGTACAAAGTAGATCGGTGTAGAGTGCAAAAGCATAGAGTGCATTGTTTTTGAGTAAAGTGGTGTATAGTGCATTGGCGTAGAGTAGAGTGGGGTAGAGTAGAGTGGAGCACCGCAGCTCAGAGTGCAGTGGCGCACAGTGCAGTAGCGCAGAGTGCAGTGGTGCAGAGTGAAGTGGCACAGAGTGGAGTGCCACAGGGTAGAATGGCTTAGAGTGCAGTGGTGTAGACTGCAGTGGCGTAGAGTAGTTCAAGTTTATTTGTAAATTTCAGAGTTAATTAAACCCATTACACTAACAATAAAATCAGAAAAAGTATTAAAATAAGGAATAGAAATTGTGCCGTATAGTAGATTGTTTCAGAATAGAGCGAAGTAGAGTGGAGTGGAGCAGGGTAGAGTGGAGTGGTTCAAGGCAAAGTGCAAAGGTCTGGTGTAGAGTGGCATACAGTAGGGTGACATAGAGTGCAATGTTGCAGAGTAGATTAGAGGGAGTGGAGTGAATCAGAGTAGTGTCGTAAAATGTAGTGGCATAGAGTGCATTTGTGTACAGTGCAGCAGAGTGGTGTAGAGTTGAGTGGAGTGGAGGAGAGTAGAGTGCAGTGACATAGAGTGCAGTGGTGCAGAGTAGGGTGGCATAGAGTTCAGTGGCAGACACAGCAGTCTTGCAGAGTAGAGTGCATTGTCGTACAGTACATTGGTGTAGAGTGCAGTGGTATAGATTGCAGTGGTGCAGAGTAGAGTGGAAACAAGTGTTGTGGTATAGAGTTCATTAGCATAGAGTGCATTGGCACAGAGTGCAGTAGAGTGGAGTGGCATAGAGTGCAGCGGTGCAGATTCAAGTGGCGTAGACTTCAGTGGCGGAGAGTGCAGTGTTGCAGAGTAGAGTGTTGTAGAGTGAAGTGGTGTAGAATCATGCGGAGTAGAGTGGCACAGAGAGTAGTGGGATAGAGTAAAGTGGCGCAGAGTACAATAGAGTGCAGTGACGTAGAGTGGCGTAGAGTGCAGTGGCATAAAGTAGAGTGTTGCAGAGTAGAGTATAGTGCCGTAGAGTGTGGTGGTGCAGAGTAGATTGGCGTAGAGTACACTGGCGTAGTGTGCATTTGTTTTGAGTAAAGTGGTGTACAGTGCATTGGCATGGAGCGCCGTGGCATACAGTGCATTGTTGTAGAGTGCAGAAGAGTGGCATAGAGTTGAGTGGTGCAGAGTAGTCATTTGGCATAGATTGTTTCAGAGTAGAGTGAGTGATGTAGAGTGGAGTGCTGCGCGGTAGAGTGGAGTTGTGCAGGTTAGAGTGCAGGGGCACTGAGTGCAGTGTAGATTAGAGTGGCGCAGTATGGTTTAGCATAGAGTAGTCTGGTGTGGAGTGGTACAGAGTGGAGTGCCATAGAGTGCAGTGCTGCAGAGTAGAGTGGTAGAGTGGCATGGAGTGGAGTGGTGAAGAGTAGAGTGCAGTGATCTAGACTGCAGTGATGTAGAGTGCAGTGGTGCATAGTAAAGTTGAGTGGGGTACAGTGCATTGGCCTGGAGTAGAGTGGTGTAGAGTAGAGAGGCATAGAGTGAAGTGGCGTAGAGTGAAGTGGAGTGGTGTAAATTTCAGTGTAGTGACTCAATGTGGAGTAGCATAGAGTGGCGTAGTGTGGAGTCTTGCAGAGTAGAGTGCAGGGGTGTGGAGTGAGGTCAGAGTAGAGTTGGGTAAAGTGGAGAATGCAACATGTGGTGGTGCACTGCCCTTCCAGACAACACATCTTCAATTGAAATGACAATTACATTTGCGCAGACATGCACTTTTACTGATAAAAGCATGCAGCGCACAAACAATAATGTGTGGAACTGTCATTACCTGGTGTATTTTTGTTGTTGATCGTATCAACATTTTTGTTTCCAGCACATTTCAGAATTAGCTAAAAATGTGCTTAATTTGTGCTTCCCTCATTCTGATATATTTTGAAATAGCTGCAAAAAATAACATTGTACAGCATTCAGTCCAGGACACAACTGTACCCAGCATGATGGTCATATAAATCCTCTTGCTTTGACGTCAGAGAAAAAAAAGAATATACCAATCTCCCTGAGAAAACCGAGTTTGACATTTGGCCTCTGTCTATGGATGCACAGCAAATGTGATGAGATAAGAACAACATTTGAAGGCTTGATTACAGAAATCGAGCACTGGTGGAAGGATACGGTAAATAAAGTATTGGCCACGGAAGGGGCAAACTCAAGTTGGACAGCCTAAAACAAATAAAGTCAGCAAATAGAAAGCAAGCAAATGTAAGTTACAAAACACAAAGCCAATGGTAATCAATGGGCAGAATGCATTTCTTGGGAAGCTTTTTTCATGCTTCCCTGGTAATGCATTCTGCCCATTGCTTACCTGCGCTTATTCTGCACTTAATCTGTGCTGTCTGGTAGGCTTCTACCTAAAAAGGACTGCTGTGCTGCTGAAAGGACTGCCGCTCAGCTGGACTGCTGCCCTGCGGGACTGCTGCCCTGCTGCCTCCCTGCCTGAGTGTGGAAGGACTGGACCTGCACCTAGAACCCAGGACCACGTGAGTGACTCTAAGGGATAGTTGTCTGGCCTCCTAATAAGAAGCTTCAGGGACAGAACAGGCTTTCTCCAAACTTGATCCCAGCACCTGGATTCTTGCCCTCCCAGGTGGTGCCACCCCAGTTCCAGGTATTACATCAACAGGATACCAAAAAACCACCACAAGAAAAGATAAGTGATTCAAAAAGGACAGAAGACGCTGATATGTGAGGTATCCAGAAGAGTTAGGCATGCAGAGTATAAGCAACACCTAAAATGGCTGCCATACAACTATCTTGTGGTGGAATAGGAGAAATCCAACATAACCATCATAGAGAAGACAAAAAGAACCCCGGAAATTCATTCAGGACAGCAATGAAATTTAAATTTGCAGGAATCCATCTAGGTGGAAATTAAAAGGGAGCGACGCGCCTCACAATATGGCGCCCGCTCGAGTGCTGACTGAGAAGCTCCTGACTGGCATAACGGAGGAAGATGCAAGAGCCACTTGAAGGACTTCTGTGAAGGCACAGGCATGCTAGGGAATGGCGCAGGTCCAAACAAAGTCTTAAGAAGGATCATGAAGGCATTTGAAGAAGATGTAAGCTCTGTGAGACACCGGAGCCTACAGATTAGCCGCCATCTTGATCGGTGAGGAAGCTTTGCCCCTCCCCCCCACCCCGGCACCATTTTTGTTCAGCAAATTTCTCCAAAACTACTGAACAGATTATACATCAGCCCAAGGAAAGGCTCTCACCTGGTTAAAGTTTTAAGATTGGTGTAAATAAGTTAAGTGTTTTTTACCACAGTGGACAGTGAACATCCCTACAGCAGGTAAAATGAAAAACACACTTTTTTGTCCCAAGACCAACCTCCCCTGCCTTATTTTTCGCACCACTGGACTACTTTGTAGAAGACTTGGCATGCCAAAACGTAGCCACATATACAACTTGGTTTGTGCATGTTCGTCAACAGACGCCAAAATTATAAGCCAAGGGAACAGTCCTTCATAAAAGAAACAGAGACTTAGCATAACCATAACTTTACAGTCCCTATTGTCACCTGTGTAGTATGTACATATACATTTATTGTGTGTTAAAAACAAAAAAGAACAAACAAAACCCCAAAAATATAAAACAAAAAGTAGACTCTACCACCTCTTTTTGTTAATGCTTGGCACTATGCGGCTTATTGCCCCCAAATGCAGCCTTCTGCGATGAACCGTGTGTGTGTGTGCGTGCGTGTGTATGTGCTTGTGTGTGTCTGTGTGTGCGTGGGTGTCAGTCAAGAGATCGCTTAGGTGGTACCCACAGAACGTGACAACGTGGCCATGCCCTAGAAGCTCTTCGACAAACAATGACACATCCGTCATTTTCACATCTTTAACCTTGCTTGATTCTATCTCAATTACTTCTGAGCTGAGCACATGGCTAAAAACTAAAAAAATAATTTAGATTTTTGTTACAGAGATTTATCACAACTGTAACCCTGCCTGGACTTCTCCAACAGAAAAATCACTGCATATAAATAGAGGCCAAAACTCAGGCACCTGTATATCATAAAAGTCCAATGTGAGAGTAAGACATGTATTTGGACTTGGGATCCAGCTCGAGTTGGAGGGAGCCCGCATTTGGGTCCAATTTAAAGAAAACACTGTACCCTGTGAAACTGGCACTCACCAGCAGGCCCGGAAGTGGCTGTATATTCTATGTCACATTAGGCAAATGCTGGGATCATAACTGATCATGTATTTATTTATCTATTCATTATCAGTTCTATATGCAGTACTTTTTATAGGAAAAACTTTTGTGCAAACATTGAAAAATATAACACAAAATATAAAATATAGCATAATAAAATATATCACCTAATAGTATAAAACAGTTGTATGGGGAAAGGAAACCTAGAGTGAATAGTTTAGAGAGCCATGCGGCCGCTACTTTACAACATATTCACTTAGGTCACTCCTAGGGCCGGACGCAGCCGGAGGAGTTAAATAAACAGGCGTAAGGTTGCTCGGGCCTTTGCTGACATAGAAGCAGATAGTGCGTTGTTGTACTATAGCTCTTGCATTGCGGTACACGTTTTCGCACACAGCTGGTGCACGCACGTGACTGGCGTTCCATTTCCATCACTGCTCACGGGCTCTGCATACGCGCGTGCCAGAATGGTATTGTTCTTTGTGTTCTGTTTTCTTTGAAATGTGCATCCGCGCGCAGATGCCTTTGATCTGCGCGCGGATGCATGTTTCTCTTCAAAGATTACTGGGGCATATTAGCAAGGGCACTATCGCCGCTTTAGCGGCACTTTTTGCTGCTAAAGCGGCAATATTTTTATCGCCCTATCAGCAAACTGTCTCTAACAGCAGTTAGCGACAGTTTTCGGGCATTAGCGCCCGTTTTTTTACCGCTTTGCATGTCAGCGATATTTATCGCTAATGACATGCAAAGTGGGCGTTCCTCACTAAAAATACACGCAGACAGTCGCAAACACAACTACACACTATTAGCAAGGCCCGCGAAGCGATAAAAAATGTACGTTAACCCCGATTAGCGCTGGATTTTAACACCTGCTAGAAACCTGACTTAGCCATTATAGTCTATGGGAGGTGGATTCTACGGTTAAGTCCCCACCTGCCTATTAGCGAGTTTTTCCTTAGCGATGGGAATTTATCGCAAGGAATTCTCGCGCTAATGCTGGGAATTGCCGCTATCGCTGGATTTGTTTCGCATTGGAGATAAAACGTTGCTAATAACGCGTTATCTCCGCAAACGAATAAAGCGATAAAAAAAAACACGCTAACCGTGGTTTGCGTTAATTAACGCACGCTGTTGGTAATAGGCCCCACTATTCTTTATTTATACATGTGTCAAGGACAGTTATGGTAGTTCCTGCCTGGTTGTTGTGCTGTCCAGACCTGCTGCTGTGGGCTCCTTATTACTTTGATCTTCAAATAAATACTTTCTAGATTTTTATCAGCTGACTTCCTTTCTTCATCATTCCTGGGGTGGTACCTTTCTGCCAGGATTACTGTACCACATTTTGGTGATGATTAAGGAACGAAAACACGCTTTGGGAAGCCCACAGATCTTCTTCAGTAGCACTCTTCTTTGGCAAAGTGCTACACATACTTGGTGTCACTGGATCAAGGCACGCCAGGAGGTTTTCTCCTCATTTCTTCACGCTGCTGTCGCTGGATTAAGGCACGCAGGACTTATTCACCGTATTTCTTCAAGCTACTGTCGCTGGATAAAGACAAGCTGGATGTTCACACCTCATTTCTAGAAGCTACGGTTGTCCTGGCTATTGTAGTTTTGCCTCTACAAGTTAAAGTTTTCATCACAGCATATTTTACTGCGCAACTTCCTGCGCATCGCAGAAAAAGTGTCACTTACCTCTGGATTCTCATGATATTATCTTGAGCGGCATACTCACCTCAAGTGGTCATATTCTGAATCCACAGAGTGCATCTGGTACGTATTTTAAGGATTCAACCTACCTGTGATCAAACGGGAGAATTCTTGCCTGTCTACAACTGTGACAGGCACACCTTGTGAGTACTCTGCTTTTATTTGCTACTTTTATCTTCACAAATAATTATGGCAGCTGCTAATTCTGCGCCCAACTCTTTGGCACAGTTAGCTTTGTTTCTTAAGCGCCCTGGCAAACCTCCTGTGAGGTGGATGCTTTGGATCAGAGCTTTTGAGAACTATTTAATTGCTGTTGGTGCTGAAGAGTATGTTCCCAAACGCAAAGCAGCTATTCTCTTTAGCTTTTTGGGTCGTGAAGGCCACCAAGTATTTGACAATTTGCTCAGAATTCCAGCACCCACTGATGAGGAAGATGAATGGGATGTTTTTCTGGAAGCCAAAGCTCATCTTTAAAAGAAAGTCAGTGATGAGCCAAGCATTTTACTAGAACGCTTCAATTTTGTGAAAAGAAGACAAACCTGTGATGAGTCCATGGAGGATTATTTATCCGTTTTGAGACACCTGGCTACTAACTGCAACTTTGGTTCTTCATTGGATATTTACTTACGTGAGCAATTTGTATATGGCTGTTCATCCAAGAAGATACAGGAGAAGTTGCTATGTTTCAGAGATCCATCTCTGAGTGAAGTTTTGACTGTTGCCAAAGGCATAGAATGCTCCATTGAGTCTTCTAAAGTTATGGGTCAGGAAATGGTTACTCCAGTGCATGTTGTTGATAATGAGGTGGATGTCAATGTTGTAAAACCCAACAGCAAAGTTACTAAGTACATTAACAAAACTGTGACCTTGTGTTTCAGGTGTGGGGCAAGATCTCATATAGGTAATTCACCTCATTGTCCAGCTGTTGGGAAACATTGTGTTAAATGCAAAAAGTGGGTCATTTCCATACTGTATGTAGGATGGGAAAAAATCAGACTAGAGTTAATAGTGTGGAAACGCCTTTGGGCACTGGGACTCTTGATCTTTCCAATTTATTACTTAGTCTTGATGTGTTGTAGGTTTCAGATAAAGAAATTAAGGATCCCATTTGTCAGGTAACTATAGCTTGGATCCTCACTCTGAGCATGATGTGTGACGGGTGCTCCCATCACCATTATTTCTGATGTGTTATTCTATTCTAACTGGGGTGATGGGGCACATCTGCATCGCTCTGATGTACGTCCCAAAGCCTATGGGGAACAGGAAATTGATATGGTGGGATTTTTCTATGATCTCATCACTTGCCTAGGTAGGACCTTTCAAACTAAGATTTATGTTGCAAAGAAGGGTAAAGCTATTGTTGGTTGGAAGGATCTCGCCAAATTGGGTATTTATTTAGTTCCTGGTGGTGATCCTCCAGTCAGGGTTAATGATTTTCCCTCTATTGAGGAGTCTGGTATGGCAATATGGAAAAAGAAATTTCCTGCGGTATTTAGTGACTCTTTAGGTTGTGTGAAAAACTATTTGCATAATATTGTGTTGAAGAAAAGCTCTACTCCTTTTACTCACAAAGTTCGCCCTGTTCGATTGAACATTAGAGATGAGCTCAAGTCTTTGCTTGATAAAATGTCATCTGAAGGTGTGATTGTTAAGGCAGAAGCATCTGAATGGGTCAGTCCCATAGTTATTGTACGCAAGAAAGATAAGAGTATTAGATTATGTGCAGACTTGCGCAGCCTTAACAAATGCATTGTCATTGAGAGTCACCCTTTACCTAAAATTCAGGAGTTGTTGGCCAAAATTGGTGGTGCACAGCACTTTTCCCTGCTGGATTTAAGGTCCGCGTATCATCAAATTCCTCTTCATCCTGACTCTCAAATATTCACCACATTTGTTACGCCTTTTGGGGCCTACAAGTTTACTAGACTTCCTTTTGGACTGGCGCCTGCCGCCAGTGTTTTTCAGAGATTGATGGACACCATTCTGAAGGGCATCACTGGCGTTCAGGCCTACCAGGATGATGTTCTTATCTTTACCAAAACCATGGCTGAGCATGATTCCGTACTGACCCAGGTTCTTGGTAAATTCACTGAGCTTGGTATTACCTTAAGGTTGGACAAATGCCAGTTTAATGTACAAGAGTATGATTATCTGGGTCATTCTGTGAGTGCAAATGGTATTTCACCAAAACGTTCACTGATCAAAGCTATCAAGATGCACCCATTCCCAGAGATAAGGATTCACTTCGCTCATTCTTGGGCTTGAGTGAATATTATTCAAGATTTGTGGATGGGTATTCTTTTATAGTGCAACCTTTGAGGGAGGTGTTAAAGAGAGGTGTGAAGTTTATTTGGAATGATGACACACAGGTTACCTTTGAAGCAGTGAAAAAGTTAATCATTTCAGCTCCTGCACTTTCTCCTTTTCAATCTGATAAGGAGTACATCCTTATTGTGGATGCCAGTCAGATTGGTCTGGGTGCGGTTCTATCACAAAGCATTCAGGGCAAAGAGCGTACAGTTGCCTTTGCCTCGCGCTCCCTATCCACTGCGGAGTCACGTTACAGCACCATAGAGCGTGAGCCATTAGCTTGTTCATGGGCTGTGGAAAAGTTTAAAATGTTTTTATGGGGACAGCATTTCACCATGTTTACTGATCACAGACCTTTGTTACATTTATTGACTGGGAATGGCTCTCGAAAGGCCTCTTCTTGCTTGGTAAGGTTATTATCTAAATTACAAGAACACAATTTCACTTTAAAATACATACCTGGTGGGAAAAATGTTAGAGCTGACTGTCTGTCAAGACTGCCCATTCAGGCTGATTCTAAAGAGGACATGAGTCATGAGGAGTGTGTTGTTGCATTAGTGGATGAGGTTATTTCTAATTCTGCTTCTGTTTTGCATGAAGAATGCCTGAAGTCGCTATGACTGATTTTTTGAAAAAGGGTTGGCCCAAAGCAAGAAATGTGGAGTCTTCCTTGCGACCTTTTATACAAGTGGCTGATGAACTGGCAATGGTTGAAGGTGTGTTAGTGAGAGGAGAGCGTTGTGTCCCGCCCGGGAAACAGCGTTTATAAAGCTGTTTCCACAACGCATGGCCTTACAATGCAGTCATTACAGCGACAGCGTTGTTACCACGCGTGCCATTACATCGCAAGTCGTAACAACGACTTGCTGTTGGGGGCGTGCAACACCAGGGAATGTGTTGGATTTTAAATCCAACACCTTCCCTGCTGTTGCACAACTGTTGTAGGAATAGTAATTAATACTATTCCTAAGTCCAGCGCGCCCCCTAGAGCAAGTCGTTGTTACGACTTGTGATGTAATGGCACGCGTTGTAAAGCCATGCGTGGTGAATGTATGCGTAGTAACGTCATACATTCGTCCTGCCCTCTTCTCTCAGATCTTCTCTTATCAAGGAAGCTCACGCTGGTCATTTAGGGGTTTCAAGCACTTGCAAAGCTTTGAAACAATTTTTTGGGTGACCGTCTTTGGAGGCACAGGTTGAAAAAGTTCTTGAGGATTGTCCAACCTGCTTAGTGTTTGATAAGCACTGGAAGAGACATGAGACACCCCTAATGCCTGTTCCGTTGCCTGAAGAAGCTTGGAGTAAGATTGCGTTGGATTTTGCAGGTCCCTTTGAGCTGTTACCTTCCGGACAACGCTTTCTTATGGTGGTCATAGATTATTTCAGCAAATGGGTCTATTTCAAATTCACATCGCATCCTGGCACAGATTCAGTTATCAGGCTCTTAAGGAGTGTATTTTTCATTGAAAGAGTACCTAAAGAATTGGTCTCTGACAAAGGCACACATTTTGTATCAAGAAAGATGTGTGCATTTTTGGATGAACATTCTATCAGACATTTAACCACAGCTTTTTACTCTCCCAGTTTCAATGGACTTGTTGAGCGAATGAATCGCTTTCTCAAAGAAGGTGTCCAGACAGCTCTAACAATAGGTTGGGATGCCAAAGAATTTTTGACAAAAAAACTGTGGTCTTATTTACTTATCCCTCACAGCACGACTGGTGTTTCCCCTTTTCTCTTGTTGAGGAAAAGGTTACCCAGATGTTCTTTTTGTCCTGACTGGGACAGGAACATGAACAAGCAAGGATCTCATCAATGGTTAGAAAGTGTAGCTGCTAGGGTTTCTAAAAAACAAGAACAGTCCAAAGTAGCTTTTGATCGCAGACATAGGGTCCGTGTGAGTGATTTGAAGGTTGGTGACTTTGTTTTGGCGAAGATTAAAAAAAAAGTGTAGACAGGAGAGTCCAAATGGTCTCTAGCTGTAGTGGTTTAAAGAGTATCCAAAGGATCTGCATTTTTAAAAGGCTGGTGGAGTAAAAGGGACATGGTGAAAAATTCTAAGGAGCAGGCAGTAAATATTTCTCACATAAGCAAGAAGGAGGATTCTGATTTCTTGGATTTTTCAGGACCTGATTTGGCGGGGCGAAGTTCTACCAATTCTTGTTCTGTATACAGAGAGGTTAGTGCCAGTTTGGATGGGTCTAACTATTTATTTCCTCTAGGTGACAGATCAGAAGAGGGAGCATCAACTTATATTCCACAGAGATTTGCACGAAATGTGGGAATGCCTGCAAAGTTTACAGATTTCTATGTGGACTAATTGTTTTGTCTCTAAAGTTTCATAATTCATGCTTTTGTTTATTTTTATAAGGGGGAAGGTGTTGTACTATAGCTCTTGCATTGCTGTACATGTTCTTGCGTGCAGCTAGTGCACACGCATGATTGGTTTTCCATTTCTATCACTGCTCACGGACTCTGCATACCGCGCGCACCAGAATGGTATTGTTCTTTGTGTTCTGTTTTCTTTGAAATGTGCATCAGCGTGCAGATGCCTTTGATCTGCGCGCGGATGCATGTTTCTCTGCAAAGATTACTGTTCTTTATTTATACATGTGTCAAGGACAGTTATGGCAGCTCCTGCCTGGTTGTTGTGCTGTCCAGACTTGCTGCTGTGGGCTCCTTATTACTTTGATCTTAAAATAAATACTTTCTGGATTTTTAGCAGCTGACTTCCTTTCTTCATCATTCCTGTGGTGGTACTTTTCTGCCAGGATTACTGTACCACATGCATGTGTGGTCTTTGCAGCGCAGCGTTTAGCAGGCCCCCACGAGGCAGCGAGGCCTAGCTACAAATAGCACACAGTAGCATCAGAAAACTGTCCATTATGGTACCTGAACTGAAAAATGACAGAAACACATTTTTTTTGTTGAAATTTGTGTTGAAATAGGAGGCTTTTCCGCTATCTTTTAACAGCATCGTAGGCTATGTCCTGATGAGAGTGAGTGCCACACAATAGGCGCACTGCCCTGGCAGGGTTTTTAATTGCTTTTGCCCTCTTAAGTCCAGGTATCTCAAGCACAGTGTTGTCCCTGCTGCACAGGAGCCGTGGTCCACCACAGATGGTCAGTTCATGGGACATGCAGCTGGGGGTTCCCGAAAACCTGGCTTTATGTGTGATAAATGGTCATATAGCGATGCTCGTTACTTAGATGTGGAGTGACTTCAGGGAGTCCCCCTATTATCTACGCAGAAGGAGGCTTTGAGGGGAGCTATGTACAGTTGGGGAATCCCAGTGAGTAGAGTTTCCTTAGAGCATCCTCAACAGTAGAAAGCATTGGATTGCTACCATAACATCTGGGTCGGTAAAAAGAGGTTTGGCTCACTAGAGCCGGGTAAAAGTTATACTGTTGAGACTGCTCTAAGGAAACTCTACTCACTGGGATTCACATAGCTACCCTCCAAGCCATCTTCTACATAGGTAACAGGGGGTCTCCCAGAAGTGACTCCATATCTAAGTTGGCCCCAGCCCTCCTGGCCTGACTGCAGCCCTCAAAGACCCTGCTAAAGAAGAGAAACTCGTCCCGCAGACCAGCAACCTCCAGAGCCCTGGGAGGACTGCCTGTCTTCTAAAAAGACTCCTGATCTCCCACGGACCCCGGACCTGTCCAGAAGAAAACCAACTTTAAAGACAAAGTATTCTGCCTGAGGAACCGAAAAACCAACTACCGACTACTTCAACATATGAAGGAAACTTTAATAGAAGGATTTGGACTCACCACAGAACAGTGCAAAGTGACGCTAAGCAAGGTCAAAACCAGACAAGGGTGGAATTCGTAGACTCCTCAGACAAAGCACTAGAAGGCTGGATAAAAGACAATGACGTGAACACTTATAATGGGCTGTATAATTTTATTATGAAAGAGCACATTTTAGCTAATTGTACCACAGAGACATTGCATCAGCATCTGGTGGATTCGAAGTTGTGCTCTCCCAGAGAGCTGGGGAAGATAACTGACAAGTTGATCAGAACCAGGGTGACCCAGAAGGCCCATGGTGGAAGTGACCACAAGAAGGGGGCTCACATTTCCCAGCGGGGGAAAGAAGTGTGCAACAACAAAGATAAAAAGAAAGCGTTCTCTAAAGGCCCCCAAAGTTCTTCTCGGTAGGGTGTGCCCCGAAACTATTCACAGCCCAAAAGTAGCTGTGGTATGTTATGACTGTCTGTAGTCTGGGAAAGGGGGTTCGGCATGCGCCAAAAAATCTCCTAGTGGTGGACAGTCCAAGGGAGTGGCTACCATAGGAGTGGGGATGGGGTTGTACTCTGGAGACGCCAGAGTTTACACAGAGGCTACTTTAGTGTCCATGGGTGGGGTGGTTATTGAAACCCTGGCAGTCTTACCTCCAAGCATGGAGAAGTACAGACAAAGGCTGAAGATCAACAGGACTGAGGCAGAGGCTCCGAGGGATACAGATGCCAGGGTCGCTATGGCGGCAGCTAGAGTGGTTGCCCAGACCAAATCATGCCTGGTGTTAGTCACCAGGTACCCAATGCTGACAATGAGACTTAGCTCCATCCAATGGCCGTGCTAAGCTTAGGATGGGGAGGGGTTACTGGGCCAAAGAAGGGGGTTGTGTCCCTGCCATCCCATCATGTTGGGAAATTAACTGGAAACATCTGCTTGGGCAGAAGTGGAAAGGAAGGCTCATGCAGAAATGCTGGGTCTACCTAAGTGGGTTTGTGTGGCAACACAAGCACAGGCAGCACGACAGGGAGGTCATGGGAGTTTGGAGCCTAAAATAATGGCCCAAACCTCCCAGTACAAGAGAAAGGCAAGGTGTATGTCCAGTCAGCTTCAAAGTGGTGACAGGACTAGGGGGAGAGTTCGCCTGAGGGAGATGTCTTGGTACCTGAGGAGGGAACTGCATCTGAAGGAGCCTGGCCTGACCTGGCAGAGCTCCTAAGTGCAGAAGGACCCTCCAGAGTGGACCTATGCCAGGGGACAAAGTTATAACCTACTCTTGCAGGCCTTAAGCAGCAAGTTACAAAGCAAGAAGAGAGAGGTGTCAATGGTACCCACAGGGTCTACTGGGAAGATGGGCTCCTATACACAGAGGCGAGGGACCCCAAACCAGGGGCAATCAGAAGAGTGGTGGTCCCCCAAGTGTATAGAGTTTATTCTGACCCTAGCCCATGACATCTCCCTGGCTGGGCAACTTGCACAAACCAAAACCTATGACAGGTATGTTGCCCATTTATATCGGTCCCAGATGTCTGAAAAAGTGAAAGAGTTTTGTTGCTCTTGTGTCACCTGTCAAGCCAGTTGGAGCCCCAAAGGCTTGCCTACTTCCACTTTCAGTGGTTGGTACTCCCTTTGCGAGGGTAGGGATTAACATTGTTGGTCCCCTTGACCCTCAAACTGTATCTGGGAACAGATTCATTCTAGTGGAGGTGGACGATCCTATTAGGTATCTAAAAGCAAGCCCACTTAAGACTGTCACTGCTCCTGAAGTAGCAAATTCCCTCCTAGGCATCTTCATTTTCAATGGAGTGTTATTTCGAAGGAGATGGCTTCTGATAGAGGGACCAATTTCACATCCGGATACCTTAAATGCATGTGGGATGAATGCAGTGTAAAGTTTACTACCCCCTTTCACCCCAGACAAATGTTTTGGATGAGAGATTCAACAAAACCATGAAAGGCATGATAATGAGCCTCCCTCACAAGCTCAGAAGGAAAGGGATGTCCCTTTACCTTACCACTTGTTTGCATACAGAGAGGTGCCTCAGAAGGGGGTTGGGTTTAGCCCTTTTGAACTTCTGTTTTGCCATCCTGTAAGGGGTCCCCTAAGTTTGGTGAGGGAAGGCTGGGAGAAGCCCGTAAAAGAGCCCAAACTTGACATAGTGGACTAAGTGCTGGCCTGTGTTCTCATATGGCTAAGTACATGAAAAAAGCAAACAAAAATCTGGAGGCCAGGCAAGAGCTTGTCAAGCTTTGGTCTGACCAAACGTCAGCACTGATTGAGTGCCAACCAGGTCAATTGGTGTAGGTGTTGGAGCCTGTGGCTCCCAGGTCACTCCAAGACAAGTGGACTGGGCCCTATCCCATTTTTGAGAAGAAGTGGGAAATCACCTACTTGGTGGACTTAGGCACCCCTAAGAGTCCACAGAGTCCTCCATGTATATTGCCTAAAACCACACAAAGATAGGGCTGACATGACCATGTTCATGGTCAATGATGGCGGTCAGGAGGAGGAAAGTAAACCCCTCTCTGACCTGCTGTGACATAACCCAAAAGATGATGATGTACGGTTCCTACTAATTCAGTTGGACTGTACTTTTGGACAACATATGCTTCAATGAATGGGGACTAAGCCTACTCATACAATCACAGTGAGCCATCTGGACTCCTAAACATGACAGGGTTCCTGATGGTTTCTTCAACCTCAGAACATGAGCATTCTAATTTCCCCAGGAAGTCGTGGAAACAGATCTTCCCTTTTGTTTTTACCTCAGACATGCCCAAAGGGTGGCACAAGAAAT
This sequence comes from Calotriton arnoldi, assembly GCA_963921515.1. NCBI lineage: Eukaryota > Metazoa > Chordata > Amphibia > Caudata > Salamandridae > Calotriton > Calotriton arnoldi. The sequence goes on from CAWUFW010002319.1 coordinate 316,539, forward strand.
ACCCAAATAGGCATTTCAAAACATGTATTAAAACAATTGGATTCTTGTGTAAAATACGTGAGCTGCAAATTTTAGTAGCAGGAAACAAAGCATTGTTACTAGCATTACAAGAATGGTGAAGAAGATGTATAATTCAACCTTTATAATTGTTGCAGTGATTCTATGAATATACGAATATATGTCATAATGTTACTCCTACCTATACTACCTATTCTATAGAGAGCATAGGCTAAATGCGGTCTGCCAGATCACTTGGATAGCTATACTCCCCATTTACCTGTATGAATGATGTATCTGGTAGCTGGTCTGGTGTGGAAAGGCCTCCGTCCTTTTCCTGATAGTGCTGAGAGTCAAATAAGCAGAAAATCAGGCACGAGCGAATGCCCAAGATAATCTATGGAAGTTCTCCTCTCCTGAACCATAGTTCAGAAGCAGTTTATATGCTCAAAACCCGTTCTATATGCATCGTGCCTGATTTTGTGTTGTGTATTATTATTTGTCTTTCCAACTCAGAGCTGTCTCCTAACGGACAAGCAAAATGTAGGCCAATGTGCTCAGTGTACTTTTACACTTGAACAGAATGTACAGTGTTGTGATAAAATGCGTACCAAAAAATGTGTTTTGCAAACAGGATATCACGGTCAGTGATATCATCAGTGATGTCACTGACCATGTCATGAGTGATGCAATATCTGAGGTCATAAACAATGTGTTGCGGGGGGGCGCGAGTTATAGCTAGCTGAGGAAACTATACCTGTTGAATTTCTCTGGTTTTGTACAAGTAAAATGTCAGCCTAATTATAACGTCCCAGTAACCTTTTTTTTTTTAAGTGAATTTCAAAGTTTGTTTAATACTATTTCCTAACTATAATGTCCCTGTAACCTTTGGTCTTTTCAGTAAATTTCTACATTTTTTAATACTATTTCCTAGATTTGACGTTCTGTAACCCTTGTTTTTTTTTCAATGAATTTTTAAGGTTTTTTTAAAAGCTAATTCCTTACTCTAGCGTCCCTGTAATGTTTGATTTTTTCAGTGAATTTCTTAAAAGTTTTAAATGCAAAATCCTAAGTAAATTGTCCCTGTAACCTTAGGTTTTTTACTGAATTTCAAAGGTTTTTTAAATACTAATACCTAAGTATAACATCCTTGTACCCTTTGTTTTTTTTGTCTTGCGAGAGCCACCTTGTACCCGAAATATTGTTTAATTTTTTTCTTTCAAGATCCTTTATTTCAGAATTTTGAGAATGTTTGCAATGACGTCGCGATGGTCGCAAATATGTCCTGAAATCGCAAAACAAAAGAGGACATTTAACGGCCACCAGCACATCTAAATATAATAACGAAAAAATCCATTCTAAACATTGCACGGCATATATTACTATATACATGCTTCTTTAAAAAACATGTTTAAACTCATGTTTTTGTACTAAGTTTCTTTTCACAGTCATTTAGGGTGTTGCGACGACATCGGTAACCACGGCAATTGTGCCTTTTCCATAAAGTGTAAAACAGATATATGCACAAATATTACAGTATTTTACACACTAGGGATTCATTACTGTATTCTCTAAAGTCATGTTTTTCTAGTGAGTTTCTATAAAAGCCATCTCTCAAACCTATTGTCTGTGTTCGCGGTTATGCCGGGAGTCGCGATGATGTCCGTAACCGCAACCATCGTGAACATGTCACGAAAACGCAAACCAAAAGCAGCAATTCAATAGCCACCACCACACTCAAAAATAATAACTATATAATTCATTCTAACATCACACTAGATAAATCACTATCTAAATAACTCTATAAAAACATTTATCAGTCTCTCAATATCACTATAACAGTATGTATTAATGATTCATTGGGTTATGTGAAGGGGTGCAAAAGTCTTCGAGTGGGTCGGTGACTGGGTTTATAAGTCTGTGAGTGGGAATGTCAGTAGATTCATGAGTCTTTTTAGTGAGTCTGTGAGTGTATGCATTAGTCTCTGAGTGGGTATGTGAATGGGTGTATAAGTGTCTGAGTGAGTTTGTGAGTGCGTACATGAGTCTATGACAGTGACCGGTGAGTGTGTACAAATATATATATATATATATATATATATATATATATATATAACCAACAAATGCCCGAAAGCTTTTAGAAGCGCACACGACAGCAGATGAAACCCAGAGGTTTATTAAAATTGCAGGAAACTCGCATCAGCATTCCTTGGTGAAATTAACTTCGACCTGACGCGTTTCGAGTGTTCTCTTTTTCAAAGGTCATCAGCAAATATGTATTTGACGCAGGGAGTTTGAATCACGCTTTATATACCGCCCTTTGTGGGCTGAGCTTAGTGCTGGTAATGACTCCTGGGATCTGTAGTTTTTGTCCCACAAAACTCACTTCCTTTAGTAGGTCCTGCGTTGCAATCCATATTTTTAAAAGCATTGTAAAACCCTCAGTGGGCCCCTGAATGCATTAACGAGTTCTAAGTGTTGCCATCTGCTGTGCTGCATGACGAGTGAAGACACAGTTCTCACCTCGCAGCCTCCTTTCATCTTGTGGATGGTGCAGCCTCCCACGACAGGGCTGCCGTGTAATCAATAGAACCAACAAATGCCCGAAAGCTTTTAGAAGCGCACACGACAGCAGATGAAACCCAGAGGTTTATTAAAATTGCAGGAAACTCGCATCAGCATTCCTTGGTGAAATTAACTTCGACCTGACGCGTTTCGAGTGTTCTCTTTTTCAAAGGTCATCAGCAAATATGTATTTGACGCAGGGAGTTTGAATCACGCTTTATATACCGCCCTTTGTGGGCTGAGCTTAGTGCTGGTAATGACTCCTGGGATCTGTAGTTTTTGTCCCACAAAACTCACTTCCTTTAGTAGGTCCTGCGTTGCAATCCATATTTTTAAAAGCATTGTAAAACCCTCAGTGGGCCCCTGAATGCATTAACGAGTTCTAAGTGTTGCCATCTGCTGTGCTGCATGACGAGTGAAAAAAAATATATATATATGTATATATATATTTTTATATATATATTTTTTAATTTCCACCAATTTTTGTGATGACACCACAATATTCGCGGTGTCCCTGGAATGGTACACAGGGACAGCGCTGTCCCTTGCGAATATCACGTACAACTAACACCCCCATTTCTCAAACAAGGGGTCAGAGTACCTTCACCCTGACCCCTTATGTTAGCTTTCAGAGAAATTTTCAGCCCCAGGAACCATTCCTGATCGATAAAATGGCGCCCGACACTTCTTTTCAGGTTGCGTCCAGCCAATCACAGCATTCCCGCTGGTGCGCTTTCGCGATTTACCTTGAACACGTCGTAATTTCACTGCGAGCACCTTGAAAGTGCTGCAACTTTCTGTTCAAGTTGCATTCAGCCAATCAGATCATCCCCACTTGTGCGCCTTGTCCGGGTTTACCTGGAACACGTCGCGATTTAACCATGATCAGCGCAAAACCGCCAAAATATCTCGTCCAGAGAAATCACTATATTGTTCAGATTTAATTTCACAAAAACTACTGAACAGATTTACACCAAATAACTAAAAGGCACTTCCTTGAACCAACATCTACCTCCCTGCCAAATTTGGTGTAAGTATGTTCAATGGCTCCGGCTGTAGGTGTGGCTAAATGTTCCAATGGGAATTAACATTACAAATGCACCCTTATTTTGCGCTGCAATTTCTCAGTCCCCACCACACGGATCACCCCCAAACTTTCCATGACACACAGAACCTACCTTGACACTTGTTTTGAAAACTTTCATGTAGATTGGTCAAATGACGCCAAAGTTATAGCCAAGTCAAAAAATTTTTTTCCTATGGAAACATTGTCCTAACTATAACTACCTACTGGGGACCTCCAGAAGGTAATATACATATGTGTAAGTGATTTACAGATTGAGGCTGAGATCTTTCCCACCACACTTATCACTAAAGATGATACAGTATCATCAAGTGGTGCTCTGATCTAGAGGATCAGCCTCCTAATCCCCCATATGAGGATATAAATCCCCTCATTATTTTAACAAAAATGATCAGCACTCACTATTTAGTCTTTTACAAAAATGATTGTACATTCCAGAGAACTTGAATCAAATGATGCAGAGACTCCATTAAAATTTGTTTAAAGAAAATCTTTCTTCATAGTCCTTTATTCATATTGCTCTTTTCTCATATGTTATCCATCAAATGTAGCCTCTTCCTCGAGACTTCTACATGGCTAAAAAATATAGACTATACATCTAAAACTGATTACGTTATTTTAATTAAATCCACCTAATAATACAATATTCAATATCCGAACACTGGATAAATTCGGAACAGTTCTAAATCTGTTAGTGAGACCATAAAACAAAATTTCATTAACAAATTGTTTCAATGAAATTCATCCAATAGCACCATATTCGATATACAAACACTGTGCAAATTCAAAACCATTCAAATCTTTTTGTGAGACCATGAGACAAGATTTCATTAATATCATCCAATTTTATATTTCCATTACTCCACCTATGGGCTCTTATCAGCTCATTTCATAGCATCATAGTCGCTACTACATGGAAATTAAAAACTAAAGTGTGGTGACTTCATGCATGAAATTGAGCAATAACATGTCCTGATCTTCTTATCCCCATTATACAATCAAGTTTCTAACATGCCTTCAACCAGGAAGAAAGAAGACGGAAGTTAATGTAAAAGAGAGAAAAAACAAAAGAAGACTATAAAGGTTAGAAGGATAATCATTTTTGTAAAGAGACAGGGAATAGAGAGAAGGAAACAACTGAGAACTGTAAAAAGTGGGGGATCCAATATATGTCATCTCCATTACTATTATCTTTTATCTAATAATATCACATTTATGTTAATTTCTTACATAATTCCTTTCTTGTAATCCTTTCCTATGATTACTACAAGATGGTGGCTAAGGAAGAAATTTGGCCAGACTGGGCATCATGATGATAATTTGGGTTTACAATATACATACGGTGCATGCAGAAATTGGAGCCGCGTCAAGGCAGTCTATCTGGATTTATATGGGGAGACTTGGATCAAACCTGAAATAGGAATAAGAATTTTGAAGTAGCATATTACAAGATGGCGTTCAAGGAGGACGCTATATACATACCAGGTTTCATGATGGCAATTTAGGCTAGCAACATACAGAGGACACAAGGGCTTGTTCAGACAAAGGGTGTGGGTTAATGAAATAAATTATTGATATATCGAGGGAAATGCAAAGAAATATAACTGAGGCAATGAGATTGAGTAACCTCCTATAAAGATGCAGTGCTAGTGAAGTATCTTATTTCCAATGCTATGAAGGCACTGTGCTAGGGAAGTGTCTTACATCCAATGCTATGAAAGCGCGGTGCTAATTAAGTGTCTTTTGTCTGATGCTATGATGGCACCATGCTAGTGAAGTGTCTTACATGTGATGCTATGAAGGCCTGGTGCTAGTGAAGTGTCTTACGTCTGATACTATAAAGGCGCGGTGCCAGTGTAGTGTCTTACATCTGATGCTACAGAGGCGCGGTGCCAGTGAAGTGTCTTACAATCTGATGCTATGAAGGCGCGGTGCTAGTGAAGTATCTTACATCTTATGCTATGAAGGCGCAGTGCTAGTAAAGTGTCTTCTGTCTGATGCTATGAATGCGCGGTGCTAGTGAAGTTTCTTACATCTGATGCTATGAAGGGCGGTGCTAGTGAAGTGTCTTACATCCGAAGCAATCAAGGCAAGGTGCTAGGGAAGTGTCTTTTTTCCGATGCTATGAAGGCCCGATGCTAGTGAAGTGTCTTACGTCTGATTCTATGAAGGCGCAATGCTAGTGAAGTGTCTAACTTCTGACTATATGAAGACATGGTGCTTTTGAAGTGTCTTACGTCTGATGCTATAATGGCACGTTGCTAGTGAAGTGTATTTCATCTGATGCATTGAAGGCGCGGTGCTAGTGAAGTGTCTTCCATTCAATGCTATGGAGGTGCGGTGCTAGTGAACTGTCTTCCGTCTGATGCTATGAAGGCACAGAGCTGGTGAAGTGGTTTACATCCGAAGCTATGAAAGTGCAGTGCTAGTGAAGTGTCTTACTTTCAAATGCTATGATGGTGCGGTACTAGTGAACTGTGTTGCCTGCGCTGCAAAGGCCTGGAATGACCTTCCTTTCCATCTGAGGAATCCACCGACCTCCTGGCATTCAGGAAAGGATTAAAAACCTGGCTCTTTGACATGTAAATTTGTCTACAACGCTCATTGCTCAGAGGACAGTAGCTAGCGCCAGGATACCCTTGGGTAACCATTGCGCTTTAGAAATGTCTATAACATAACATAACATAACTGTCTTCCATCTGATGCTATGATGGCGCAGTGGTAGAAGTGTCCTACATCTGATGCTATGAACACACGGTGCTAGTGAAGTGTCTTATATGCGATGCTATGAAGGTGCAGTGCTAGTGAAGTGTCTTTCATCTGATGCTATGACGGCGCGGTGCAAGTGAAGTGTCTTAATTCTGATGCTATTAAGGCGCTTTGCTAGTGAGGTGTCTTGTATCTGATGCTATGTTGGTGTGGTGCTAGTGAAGTGTCTTACATCCGATGCTATGAAGGCGCGGTGCTAGTGAAGTGTCTTACATCCAATGCAATGAAAGCGCGGTGCCAATGAAGTGTCTTTCATCTGATGCTATGATGGCAACATGCTAGTGAAGTGTCTTACATCTGATGCTATCATGGCGCGGGGCTAGTGAAGTGTCTTGCATCTGATGCTATAAAGGCGCGCTGCTAGTGTAGTGTCTTACGTCTGATGCTATGAAGGCACTGTGCTAGTGAAGTGTCTTACGTCTGATGCTATGAAGACGTGGTGCTAGTGAACTGTCTTAAATCTGATGCTATGAAGGCACAGTGCTAAGGAAGTGTCTTAATTCTTATGATAAGAAGGCGCCATGCTAGATAGGTTTCTTGCCTGTGATGCTATGAAGGCACGGTGTAGAAGTGTCTTGCATCCGATGCTATGAAGGCACGGTGCTAGTGAAGTGTCTTACATCCGATGGTCTGAAGGTGCTGTGCTAGTGAAGTGTCTTACATCCAATGCAATGAAAGCGCGGTGCCAGTGAAGTGTCTTTCGTCTGATGCTATGATGGCAACATGCTAGTAAAGTGTCTTACATCTGATGCTATGATGGTGTGGTGCAAGTGAAGAGTCTTGCATCTGATGCTATAAAGGTGCAGTGCTAGTGTCGTGTCTTACGTCTGATGCTATGAATGCGCGGAGTTAGTGAAGTGTCTTACATCTGATGCTATGAAGGCTTGGTGATAGTGAAGTGTGTTACATCTGATGCTATGAAGACGCGGTGCTAGTGAAGTGTCTTACATCTAATCCTATGAAGGCATGGAGCCAGTGAAGTGTCTTACATCTGATGCTATGAAGGTGCAGTGCTAGTGAAGTATCTTCCGTTTTATGCTATGAAGGCACGGTGCTAGTGAAGTGTCTTCTGTCTGATGCTATGATGGTGCGATGCTAGTGAAGTGTCTTACATCTGATGCTATGAAGGTCGGTGCTAGTAAAGTGTCTTACATCCAATCCTATGAAGGCTCGATGCTAGTGAAGTGCCTTCCGTCTGATGCTATGATGGCGCATTGTTAGTGAAGTGTCTTACATCTGATGCTATGAAGGCACGGTGCTGGTAAAGTGTCTAACTTCTGAGTCTATGAAGGCATGGTGCTAGTGAAGTGTATTTCATCTGATGCTATGAAGGCACGGTGCTAGTGAAGTGTCTTACGTCTGATGCTATGAAGGCACAGTGCTAGGGAAGTGTCATGCATCTGAAGCTATGAATGTGCGGTGCTAGTGAAATGTCTTCCGTCTGATGCTATGAAGACACAGTGCTACTGAAGTGTCTTCCATCTGATGGCATGATTGTCTGATGCTATGAAGACGCAGTGCTAGTGAAGTGTCTTACCTCTAATGCCATGGAGGCGCGGTGCTAGTGAAATGTCTTCCATCTGATGCTATGATGGCACATTGCTAGTTAAGTGTCTTACATCTGATGCTATGAAGGCGCAGTGCTAGAGAAGTGTCTTACATCCAATGCTATGAAGGCGCAGTAGTAATGAAATGTCTTACATCCATTGTTCTGAAGGTGCGGTGCTAGTGAAGTGTCTTCCTTCTGGTTCTATGAGTGCACGGTGCTAGCGAAGTGTCTTACATCTGACACTATGAAGACACGGTGCTAATGAAGTGTCTTACATCCAATGCTATGAAGATGTGTTGCTAGTGAAGTGTCTTACGTCTGATGCTATGAAGACGCAGTGCCAGTGAAGTGTCTTACATCTGATACTATGAAGACACAGTGCTAGTGAAGTGTCTTACTTCTGATGCTATGGAGGGGTGGTGCTAGTGAATTGTCTTACGTCAGATGCTATGTAGGCACGGTGCTAGTGAAGTGTCTTACATCCAATGCTATGAAGGCGCTGTGCTAGTGAAGGGTTTTACGTCTGATGCTATAATGGTGCAGTGCTAGTGAAGTGTATTACAGCCGATGCTATGAAAGCGCAGTGTTAGTGAAGTGTCTTTCGTCTGATGTTATAAAGGCGTGGTGCTAGTGAAGTGTCTTACATCTGATGCTAAGAAGGCACGTTGCTAGTGAAGTGTCTTACGTCTGATGCTATGAAGGCGCAGTGCTTGTGAAGTGTCTTGCATTTGAAGCTATGAATGTGCAGTGCTAGTGTACTGTCTTCCGTCTGATGCTATGATGGCGTGGTGCTAGTGAAGTGCCTTACATCCGATGCTATGAACACAAGTTCCTAGTGAAGTGTCCTACATCCGATGCTATCATGGCACGGTGTTAGCGAAGTGTCTTACATCTGACATTATGAAGACACGGTGCTAATGAAGTGTCTTACACCCAATGCTATGAAGGTGCGATGCTAGTAAAGTGTCTTACGTCTGATGCTGTGAAAGCGTGGTGCTAGTGAAGTGTCTAACATCAAATGCTATGAAGACACACATCTAATGAAGTGTCTTAATTCTGAAGATTTAAAGGTGCAGTGCTAGTGAGGTGTCTTGCATCTGATGCTATGAATGCACAGTGCTAGTGAAGTGTCTTACATCTGATGCTATGAAGGTGCGGTGCTTGTGAAGTGTCTTACATCTGATGCTATGAAGGTGCGGTGCTAGTGAATTGTCTTCCGTCTGATGCTATGATGGCACAGTGCTAGTGAAGTGTCTTGCATCTGATGCTATGAATGCGTGGTGCTAGTGAAGTGCCTTATGTCTTATGCCATGAAGACGTGGTGCTAGTGAAGTGTTTTGCATCTGATGCTATGAAGGCGCAGTTATAACCCTGTGTGGTCCTTTCTTTTGGGATAGCTTCTTTATTGCAGTGTTTGGGGGTTCAAAGAGGACATATTCCCTTTTGAGGGCCCTTACTTTTATTTAAATGCCCCTTCCAAGATAGCTTTTGGGTATCCTCTCTGGATAAATGTATTCTTCATTTCCACTTCTATCTTGTTGAACTCATCTGTAGTACTGCATGCTCTTCTCGCCCGATAAAATTCCCCAAAAGTTATGCTCGTAATGAGTGGTGCTGGATGTGAACTCTGAGCATGCAGGATGGTGTTACCTGCTGTGGGCTTTCTAAAGGCCGTGGTCTCTAGCTTCTCTTCCCCATCCCGGACCAGAATGTCTAAAACTTCTATTGTGGTTGTACTTATTTTTCCTGTGAATTTCAAATTCAGATCATTTGCGCTAAGATCACATATAAACATCCTTGCCTCTGTCTCTGTGCCCTGCCACAGCACAAAGACATTGTCTATATACCTTAGCCACAATGCGATCTGAGTCGTCCACTGTCCCATGGATGTGCCCCCAAGCACCTGCTCCACCCACCAGCCCATATGCAAATTAGCATAGCTGGGGCGAAGCAGGTGCTCATGGCAGTACCTTGCTCTTGTTGGAACAGTTTGTTGTCAAACATAAAGATATTCCTAGTTAGGCACCAATTCATCATTTCCAGCAACATCTGGTTATGCAATGCAAAGCCTATAGGTCTCATTCTTAAGAAGTGCTGGCTGGCCCTAAGTCCATCATGGTGTCTAATACTCGTATACAATGTGGACACATCGAGTGTCATCAATAACATATTAGATTCCCATTTCACATCATATATCCGTCTAAGAAAGTCAGCAGAATCCTTTATGTATGATGGCAAGGTACTCAAATCGGATTTAAAAAGAAGGCTATATATTTGGAAATGTTCTCAAAAATACTGTTTTGTGCTGCTATGATTGGCCTGCCTGAAGGATTTTGAGGGTCTTTATGAATCTTAGGTATCATGTAAAATACAGGTATCACCGGATGATCTTTCTTTAACAATCTGCATTCATCCCAACTGATCAGTTCTTGCTTTCTACACAATTTCAATTGCTCGGTGAATTGTTCAGTGACATCCAAAAATTCTTTCATTGCAATTCGTTTGTGGCATTGTGGGTTATTCATTTGCTGCAATGCTTACCCACCTATACAGTTATACACACACCAACTCACTTATTCATACAGATACTAACACATACATACTCAACTATACAGTCACTGACACAAGCACACACTCACCTATCGAGCCACTCTCACAATCACTCACACATACAGTCACTTATATACTCCAACACTCACATATACTGCCTTTCACATATGCAGTTACTCACCCATATACCACTGAGACATCCATTCACTCACCGACACTGCCATACGTACACTCACTCACCCATACAGCCCCTCTCAGACACACTCATGAACCCATACATCCAGTGATTCACTCACTCAATCTTCCATGCAGGGAGTCACACACCCCCTCGCCCACCCACACACACACTCAGGCACCCATGCAGGTACTCAGACAACCAATCAATAACCCATATAGGCACTTATGTACCTACTCACCAGCCCATGCAGCCACATACACACCAACTGACAGACTGATACAGACATTCACATAGATTAGTCACTCACCCATACATTCACTGAGACAAATATAATCACTCACTTACACAGTCGGTCATGCACCTGCTAAATCATCGATACAGGCACTCATACACCCACTCATTCATCAATACACCTTGGCGTATATATATTTAACACTCATAAAGTGTTTAGACACACTCACAGTCACTGGATGATGTCATCAGTGATGTCATTTGAGATATCATCAGTGATGTCATCAGTGATATCACTGACCATGCCATGAGTGATGTAATACGTAAGGTCATAATCAGTGCATTGCGGGTGCACGAGTTATAGTTAGCTCAGCTAACTATAACTGCTGAATTTCTCTGGTTTTGTACGAGTGAAATGTCAGCCTAACTATAATGTCTCTGTAATTTGTGGTTTTTCCAGTGAATATCTAAGGTTTTTTTAATCCTATTTCCTAATTATGAAAGCTCTGTAACCTTTGTTTTTTTCCACTAAATATATATATCTATCTATATATCTTGCTCTGAGGTTTACCACACACTTAGGAATCACTCGAACAGCTGTGCAAGTTCACCTCTAAACCTTTAATTCATGGTTCGGGCGGTGTATAACATGCAGGAAAGCAGTTAGTTCGTCTCGCCTTACGCGTTTCGAATTTCTTCTTCATCAGAGGTTTTGACGAAAGAATGCGTGCCTCTCTCCCATACCGCTGTTACTGGCAATAACACGCCCCTCGATGGTCACGATGTCTGTGGCATTATGGGAGTTAGAGTTCATTTATACCATGGATGGTGCACTGTCTTTACTGCAATTATAATTTAAAGCTCTGTATGAGCCCCCACATGCAACGCCGTCCTCAATCCATCACAGATGCCCCGCAGTGAGGTGAGTATATCACGTACCTCGCGGCCCCCAGTGATCTTGGGGTGGTGCATTCCTTGCGGCTGGGCTGCCGCAAATAAATCTTGCTCTGAGGTTTACCACACACTTAGGAATCACTCGAACAGCTGTGCAAGTTCACCTCTAAACCTTTAATTCATGGTTCAGGCGGTGTATAACATGCAGGAAAGCAGTTAGTTCGTCTCGCCTTACGCGTTTCGAATTTCTTCTTCATCATTGGTTTTGACGAAAGAATGCGTGCCTCTCTCCCATACCGCTGTTACTGGCAATAACACGCCCCTCGATGGTCACGATGTCTGTGGCATTATGGGAGTTAGAGTTCATTTATACCATGGATGGTGCACTGTCTTTACTGCAATTATAATTTAAAGCTCTGTATGAGCCCCCACATGCAACGCTGTCCTCAATCCATCACAGATGCCCCGCAGTGAGGTGAGTATATCACGTACCTCGTGGCCCCCAGTGATCTTGGGGTGGTGCATTCCTTGCGGCTGGGCTGCCGCAAATAAATCTTGCTCTAAGGTTTACCACACACTTAGGAATCACTCGAACAGCTGTGCAAGTTCACCTCTAAACCTTTAATTCATGGTTCGGGCGGTGTATAACATGCAGGAAAGCAGTTAGTTCGTCTCGCCTTACGCGTTTCGAATTTCTTCTTCATCAGAGGTTTTGACGAAAGAATGCGTGCCTCTCTCCCATACCGCTCTTACTGGCAATAACACGCCCCTCGATGGTCACGATGTCTGTGGCATTATGGGAGTTAGAGTTCATTATACCATGGATGGTGCACTGTCTTTACTGCAATTATAATTTAAAGCTCTGTATGAGCACCCACATGCAACGCCGTTCTCAATGCATCACAGATGCCCCGCAGTGAGGTGAGTATATCACGTACCTCGCGGCCCCCAGTGATCTTGGGGTGGTGCATTCCTTGCGGCTGGGCTGCCGCAAATAAATCTTGCTCTGAGGTTTACCACACACTTAGGAATCACTCGAACAGCTGTGCAAGTTCACCTCTAAACCTTTAATTCATGGTTCGGGCGGTGTATAACATGCAGGAAAGCAGTTAGTTCGTCTCGCCTTACGCGTTTCGAATTTCTTCTTCATCAGAGGTTTTGACGAAAGAATGTGTGCCTCTCTCTCCTACCGCTGTTACTGGCAATGACACGCCCCTCGATGGTCACGATGTCTGTGGCATTATGGGAGTTAGAGTTCATTTATACCATGGATGGTGCACTGTCTTTATTGCAATTATAATTTAAAGCTCTGTATGAGCCCCCACATGCAACGCCGTCCTCAATCCATCACAGATGCCCCGCAGTGAGGTGATTATATCACGTACCTCGCGGCCCCCAATGATCTTGGGGTGGTGCATTCCTTGCGGCTGGGCTGCCGCAAATAAATCTTGCTCTGAGGTTTACCACACACTTAGGAATCACTCGAACAGCTGTGCAGGTTCACCTCTAAACCTTTAATTCATTGTTCGGGCGGTGTGTAACATGCAGGAAAGCAGTTAGTTCGTCTCGCTTTACGCGTTTCGAATTTCTTCTTCATCAGAGGTTTTGACGAAAGAATGCGTGCCTCTCTCCCATACCGCTGTTACTGGCAATGACACGCCCCTCGATGGTCACGATGTCTGTGGCATTATGGGAGTTAGAGTTCATTTATACCATGGATGGTGCACTGTCTTTACTGCAATTATAATTTAAAGCTCTGTATGAGCCCCCACATGCAACGCCGTCCTCAATCCATCACAGATGCCCCGAAGTGAGGTGAGTATATCACGTACCTCGCGGCCCCCAGTGATCTTGGGGTGGTGCATTCCTTGCGGCTGGGCTGCCGCAAATAAATCTTGCTCTGATGTTTACCACACACTTAGGAATCACTCGAACAGCTGTGCAGGTTCACCTCGAAACCTTTAATTCATGGTTCGGGCGGTGTGTAACATGCAGGAAAGAAGTTAGTTCGTCTCGCCTTACGCGTTTCGAATTTCTTCTTCATCAGAGGTTTTGACGAAAGAATGCGTGCCTCTCTCCCATACCGCTGTTCCTGGCAATGACACGCCCCTCGATGGTCACGATGTCTGTGGCATTATGGGAGTTAGAGTTCATTTATACCATGGATGGTGCAGTGTCTTTACTGCAATTATAATTTAAAGCTCTGTATGAGCCCCCACATGCAACGCCGTCCTCAATCCATCACTGATGCCCCGCAGTGAGGTGAGTATATCACGTACCTCGCGGCCCCCACTGATCTTGGGGTGGTGCATTCCTTGCGGCTGGGCTGCCGCAAATAAATCTTGCTCTGAGGTTTACCACACACTTAGGAATCACTCGAACAGCTGTGCAGGTTCACCTCTAAACCTTTAATTCATGGTTCGGGCGGTGTGTAACATGCAGGAAAGCAGTTAGTTCGTCTCGCCTTACGCGTTTCGAATTTCTTCTTCATCAGAGGTTTTGACGAAACAATGCGTGCCTCTCTCCCATACCGCTGTTACTGGCAATGACACGCCCCTCGATGGTCACGATGTCTGTGGCATTATGGGAGTTAGAGTTCATTTATACCATGGATGGTGCACTGTCTTTACTGCAATTATAATTTAAAGCTCTGTATGAGCCCCCACATGCAATGCCGTCCTCAATCCATCACAGATGCCCCGCAGTGAGGTGAGTATATCACGTACCTCGCAGCCCCCAGTGATCTTGGGGTGGTGCATTCCTTGCGGCTGGGCTGCCGCAAATAAATCTTGCTCTGAGGTTTACCACACACACTTAGGAATCACTCGAACAGCTGTGCAGGTTCACCTCTAAACCTTTAATTCATGGTTCGAGCGGTGTGTAACATGCAGGAAAGCAGTTAGTTTGTCTCGCCTTACGCGTTTCGAATTTCTTCTTCATCAGAGGTTTTGACGAAAGAATGCGTGCCTCTCTCCCATACCGCTGTTACTGGCAATGACACGCCCCTCGATGGTCATGATGTCTGTGGCATTATGGGAGTTAGAGTTCATTTATACCATGGATGGTGCACTGTCTGTACAAAATTCAAAATGCAAATCCAATTGCTTTTCCACACGGGAAGCAGCATGTTAGCTGCTCCCCATGTGGAAAAGCAATGCCGGCTCCCGCAGGAGGCGGGGAGCCGGCTGGGACTGTGGGGGGATTGGGGACCCCCCCACAGTCCCCAACGAGAGGCCAGGCCCCAGGGGATGGGGTCCCCGGGGCCATAAGTGGCCCGGGAGGGGGGCCACGCAGCCCCCTCCCCAATAAAAAAAAAAAAAAAGGGCAAGGCCGGCCCCGGGGGATGGGGTCCCTGGGGCTTTAAATGGCCTGATGAGGGGGGCCACGCAGCCCCCCTCCAAATATTTTTTTAAAAAGAGGGCATGCCCCGGGGGATGGGGTCCCCGGGGCCAATAGAGGCCCAGGGAAGGGGGGCCACGCGGCCCCCTTCCCGTTTAAAAAAAAAAAAAATGCTCAGACCCCGGGGGATGGGGTCCCCGGGGCCAAAAGTGGCCGAGGGAAGGGGGCCACGCAGCCCCCCTCCCATAAAAAAAAACGGAAAAAAAAAAAACGGTATTGTGCTGGAGGCCCCGCCCCCCTTCCTGCAGCAGTGTGCAAACGCGCCCCCTGGCGCGTTTTAAGAAGGGGAAGTCATTCCCCTTGAATACTGGGGGTCCCTGGGGGCCAACTAGCCCACCAGGAACCTCCAGTATGCGCCAGGGGCTGTGTTGCAGAGAGGTGTACAGAGGCCACGCCCCTTTATACACCTCTCTGCAACGCAGCTCTGTGGCGCTTTTTGGAGGTACATGGTGGGCTAGTTCGACTCCAGGAACCCTCAGGATTCAAGGGGACTTAATCCCCCAACTTAAAACGCGCCACAGGGCGCGTTTGCACAGTGGTGAAGGGAGGGGTCGGGGCTTCAGGTGACATGTGTGCAAACAGGCCCCGTGGCGCATTTTAAGATGGGGAATGAAATCCCCTTCAATCCTGAGGGTCCCTGGGGCCAACTAGCCCACCAGGTACGTCCAGAAAGTGCCACAGAGCTGCGTTGCAGAGAGGTGCAAAAGGGGCGTGGCCTCTGAACACCTCTCTGCAACGCAGCTCCCTGGCGCATACTGGAGGTACAGGGTGGGCTAGTTGGACCCCAGGGACCCTCATGATTCAAGGGGACTTAATCCCCCAACTTAAAACGCGCCACGGGGCGCGTTTGCACAGATGTCACCTCAGGCCCCGCCCCTCCCTTCACCATTGTGCAAATATTCCTCTAAAATCAGCTTAACTACGAATTCCGATTTGCTCACCTGTTATCAGGAGAGACCTCAGTGCTGCATCTTTGAGCCCAGTACTGATCCTGAAAAGTAATTTTAACCGTACTTACCAGTAACTTGAATTTCCTTCCATAGGCTAACATTGACTGGTTTCACTTGGAAATTCTTCTAAGTGTGGAGTTTTGGAACTTTATAATATTCCTCTAAAATCAGCCGAAATACGAATTCCGATTTACTCACCTGTTATCAGGAGAGACCTCAGTGCTGCATCTTTCAGCCCAGTACTGATCCTGAAAAGTAATTTTAACCGTACTTACCAGTAACTTGAATTTCCTTCCATAGGATATCATTGCCTGCTTTTTGCTGAAAAAGTTTCTAAGTGTCGATTTTTGTAACATACAAATATTCCTCTAAAATCAGCCGAACTACGAATTCCGATTTACTCACCTGTTATCAGGAGAGACCTCAGTGCTGCATCTTTGAGCCCAATACTGATCCTGAAAAGTAATTTTAACCGCACTTACCAGTAATTTGAATTTCCTTCCATAGGCTAACATTGACTGGTTTCACTTGGAAATTCTTCTAAGTGTGGAGTTTTGGAACTTTATAATATTCCTCTAAAATCAGCCGAACTACGAATTCCGATTTACTCACCTGTTATCAGGAGAGAACCATGTGCTGCATCTTTTAGCCCAGCACTGACCTTGAAAAGTAATTCTAACCGTACTTACCAGTAAATTGAATTTCCTTCCATAGGATATCATTGCCTGCTTTTTGCTGAAAAAGTTTCTAAGTGTCGATTTTGAAACATACAAATCTTCCTCAAAATTCAGCAGAACTACGAATTCCGATTTACTCACCTGTTATCAGGATAGACCTCAGTGCTGCATCTTTGAGCCCAGTACTGATCCTGAAAAGTAATTTTAACCGTACTTACCAGTAACTTGAATTTCCTTCCATAGGCTAACATTGACTGGTTTCACTTGGAAATTCTTCTAAGTGTGGAGTTTTGGAACTTTATAATATTCCTCTAAAATCAGCCGAACTACGAATTCCGATTTACTCACCTGTTATCAGGAGAGAACCCAGTGCTGCATCTTTTAGCCCAGCACTGACCCTGAAAAGTAATTCTAACCGTATTTACCAGTAACTTGTATTTCCTTCCATAGGAATCCATTGTCTGGTTTTCAGCAGAAAAGTTTCAAAGTGTCGATTTTCACAAACTACAAATATTCCTTAAAAATCGCCTGTATGACTTAAACGCATTCTTTCAACTGTTTACAGGAGATGCACCAGTGCTGGATCCAAGATCCACCACTGAGTAAGAAAAAGTAACGATAACACTACTTACCTGCTCAGTGAATTTTCTCCCATAGGATAGCATTGGTGATTCTATGTGAAAAAGTTTCTAAGTGTCAACTTTTAAAATACAATAATATTCCTTAAAAATCACTACTGTAACCAAAACGCTTTTACTCAACTGTTTACAGGAGATGTCCCAGGACTGAATCTAGGATCCAGTCCTGTGGTTAGAAAAGTAATCCATAAAGTAACTAATTGCATTTAACTTGAAATTCACATTGAGCTCAATGTTGCATTGTGTTTGAAATTGTGTTGCCCATTGCAACAACTGTAACTACTGTACTTAAAAGTCTATTGCCTATTTGCAAAGTATTTAAACTAAAGTAATTCATTCTGAGAAAGTATATTTTGTAATGTAATGTATAATGAAATTACAATGTATTTTAAAAAATAAAATATCTAAAAATAAATAGTTTAAAAAATGTAGTAAATCAGTATCAAAAAAATAAATATAACAATTAATACATTTAAAATTGTCATTTACAAAACCTTTGAAATTCACTGAAAAAAACCATTGGTTTCAAACATGTTATAGTTAGGAATTAGCATTTAAAAAACCTTTGAAATTCACTGAAAAAACCATAGGTTTCAGGCACGTTTTAGTTAGAAATTAGCATTTAAAAAACCTTACAAATTCACTGAAAAAACCATAGGTTTTAGGGACAGTTATAGTTAGTTGGACATTGCACTCGTACAAAACCTGTGAAATTCCCCGTTATAGTTAGTTCAGGTAACTATAACTCGCGCCCCACAATGCACTGCTGATGACGTCACATATTATATCACTCATGACATGGTCAGTGACATCACTGATGACATCACTGATGACATCTCAAATGACATCACTGATGACATCACTGATGACATCATCCATGTGATAATTTGATGCATCTTCTCACACCCTAATATAACTTTTGATACACCCACTGTAAATTACAGACTGCCATTGTCAAAACCATAGACACTCCAACACCAATTACTATATACACACTCACTGATTCTTAGGTCTACACCCACACATCTACTCACTCACCCGTACAGTCACTCATACTTATAGTCACTCAGTACAGGACTATTATATGCACTCATACACCTATATAAACACTCACACACCGCCACTCATCCATAGAGGTACTCACACACCTAGTCAGTCATGCAAAAATTAAGCACACACCCATTTACTCACCTATACAGTTATACACACACCAGCTCACTTACTCATACAAATACTAGCACATTCTTACGCTCTTATACAATCTCTGATACAAGCACACACTCATCCATACAGTCACTATCACAATCACACACTCTCGCTTATAGGTATTTATATACTCCAACACACATATATACTGCCTTTCACATACGTAGTTACTCACACATGTACCACTGGGACATACATTCACTCACTAACACACTCTTACACACACTCACCCACCCAAGCAGTCCATCACAGATGCACTCTTGAAATCATGCACCCAGTGAATCACCCAATCACACATCTATGTACAGAGTCACACACACCCCACCCACACAAACACTCAGGCAGCCATACAGATACTCAGAGAACCAATCAATAACCCATATAGACACTCATGTAGCTATTCGCAAATCCATGCATCCACTTACACACCAACAAACAGACGGATATAGACATTCACACAGTTTAGTCACTAACCCATGCATTCAGTAAGATACGTTTAATCACTCACTTGTAGAGTCAGTCACTCACGTACTAAATCATCCATTCAGACACTTATACACCCACTCATTCTTCAATACGCCTTTCCCTATATATATTAAACATATTTAAACTTTACAGAAACACACAGTCACTGGATGATGTCATCAGTGATGTCATCAGTTATGTCATTTGAGATGTCATCAGTGATGTCACTGACCATGTCATGAGTGATGTAATATGTGACGTCATCAGCAGTGCATTGCGGGGGCGCGAGTTATAGTTACCTGAACTAACTATAACGGGGGAATTTCACGGGTTTTGTACGAGTGCAATGTCCAACTAACTATAACTGTCTCTAAAACCTATGGTTTTTTCAGTGAATATATATATATATATATAAAAAAAAAAAAAATTCCCACCAAAGGTCCGAGAACTTTTGAGAGCGCACACTCGGCAAGCTGAACCACCTGGCTTTCACTTTCTGGCACAACCTTGCACCATTGTTCGCTGGTAACATGTCACAGACCTGACGCGTTTCTAGGCTGCTGCCTTTCATCAGAGGTCGCTCTTGGAATGACTAAAACAGGCAGTTCTGGTATACTTTATTTATAGCATGCCCCGCCCTCAGTGGGTTTACTCTTTCGGTGCATGCTGGGTCCCGTAGTTCCCTCCAGAACAAATAACACCTTTAGTAGGTCCTGCTATGAAGTCATCACTTTCCAAGCATGTTTTCTCCACCCTTAGTGGGCCCCAGAACAAGGTGCAAGTGATTTTCAGTCACCACAGTTCGCCGTGCCACAAAATGGGTCCGGATCCAGTTCCGACCCACGGCCTCCTTTAATTACCAAGGACGGTGCTGCTCCCCGCGACAGGACTGCCGCGTGATAATTTTTTCCACCAAAGGTCTGAGAACTTTTGAGAGCGCACACTCAGCAAACTGAACCACCTGGCTTTCACTTTCTGGCACAACCTTGCACCATTGTTCGCTGGTAACATGTCACAAACCTGACGCGTTTCTAGGCTGCTGCCTTTCATCAGAGGTTGCTCTTGGAATGACTAAAACAGGCAGTTCTGGTATACTTTATTTATAGCATGCCCCGCCCTCAGTGGGTTTACTCTTTCGGTGCATGCTGGGTCCCGTAGTTCCCTCCAGAACAAAGGCAGCAGCCTAGAAACGCGTCAGGTCTGGGACATGTTACCAGCGAACAATGGTGCAAGTTTGTGCCAGAAAGTGAAAGCCAGGTGGTTCAGTTTGCCGAGTGTGCGCTCTCAAAAGTTCTCGGACCTTTGGTGGAAAAAATTATCATGCGGCAGTCCTGTCGCGGGGAGCAGCACCGTCCTTGGTAATTAAAGGAGGCCGTGGGTCGGAACTGGATCCGGACCCAATTTACGGCACAGCGAACTGTGGCGAAAATCACTTGCACCTTGTTCTGGGGCCCACTAAGGGTGGAGCAAACATGCTTGGAAAGTGATGACTTCATAGCAGGACCTACTAAAGGTGTTATTTGTTCTGCAGGGAACTACGGGACCCAGCATGCACCGAAAGAGAACCCACTGAGGGCGGGGCATGCTATAAATAAAGTATACCAGAACTGCCTGTTTTAGTCATTCCAAGAGCGACCTCTAATGAAAGGCAGCAGCCTAGAAACGCGTCAGGTCTGGGACATGTTACCAGCGAACAATGGTGCAAGTTTGTGCCAGAAAGTGAAAGCCAGGTGGTTCAGTTTGCCGAGTGTGCGCTCTCAAAAGTTTTCGGACCTTTGGTGGAAAAATTATCACGCGGCAGTCCTGTCGCGGGGAGCAGCACCGTCCTTGGTAATTAAAGGAGGCCGTGGGTCGGAACTGGATCCGGACCCAATTTGCGGCATGGCGAACTGTGGCGAAAATCACTTGCACCTTGTTCTGGGGCCCACTAAGGGTGGAGAAAACATGCTTGGAAAGTGATGACTTCATAGCAGGACCTACTAAAGGTGTTATTTGTTCTGCAGGGAACTATGGGACCCAGCATGCACCGAAAGAGAACCCACTGAGGGCGGGGCATGCTATAAATAAAGTATACCAGAACTGCCTGTTTTAGTCATTCCAAGAGCGACCTCTGATGAAAGGCAACAGCCTAGAAACGCGTCAGGTCTGCGACATGTTACCAGCGAACAATGGTGCAAGATTGTGCCAGAAAGTGAAAGCCAGGTGGTTCAGTTTGCCGAGTGTGCGCTCTCAAAAGTTCTCGGACCTTTGGTGGAAAAAATTATCACGCGGCAGTCCTGTCGCGGGGAGCAGCACCGTACTTGGTAATTAAAGGAGGCCGTGGGTCGGAACTGGATCCGGCCCCAATTTGAACACGGCGAACTGTGGCGAAAATCATTTGCACCTTGTTCTGGGGCCCACTAAAGGTGGAGAAAACATGCTTGGAAAGTGGTGACTTCATAGCAGGACCTACTAAAGGTGTTATTTGTTCTGCAGGGAACTACGGGACACAGCATGCACCGAAAGAGAACCCACTGAGGGCGGGGCATGCTATAAATAAAGTATACCAGAACTGCCTGTTTTAGTCATTCCAAGAGCGACCTCTGATGAAAGGCAGCAGCCTAGAAACGCGTCAGGTCTGGGACATGTTACCAGCGAACAATGGTGTAAGTTTGTGCCAGAAAGTGAAAGCCAGGTGGTTCAGTTTGCCGAGTGTGCGCTCTCAAAAGTTCTCGGACCTTTGGTGGAAAAAATTATCACGCGGCAGTCCTGTCGCGGGGAGCAGCACCGTCCTTGGTAATTAAAGGAGGCCGTGGGTCGGAACTGGATCCGGACCCAATTTGCGGCACGGCGAACCGTGGCGAAAATCACTTGCATCTTGTTCTGGGGC
Source organism: Calotriton arnoldi (assembly GCA_963921515.1). Lineage (NCBI taxonomy): Eukaryota > Metazoa > Chordata > Amphibia > Caudata > Salamandridae > Calotriton > Calotriton arnoldi. The sequence goes on from CAWUFW010002319.1 coordinate 338,560, forward strand.
CCACTAAGGGTGGAGAAAACATGCTTGGAAAGTGATGACTTCATAGCAGGACCTACTAAAGGTGTTATTTGTTCTGCAGGGAACTACGGGACCCAGCATGCACCGAAAGAGAACCCACTGAGGGCGGGGCATGCTATAAATAAAGTATACCAGAACTGCCTGTTTTAGTCATTCCAAGAGCGACCTCTGATGAAAGGCAGCAGCCTAGAAACGCGTCAGGTCTGGAACATGTTACCAGCGAACAATGGTGCAAGTTTGTGCCAGAAAGTGAAAGCCAGGTGGTTCAGTTTGCCGAGTGTGCGCTCTCAAAAGTTATCGGACCTTTGGTGGAAAAAATTATCACGCGGCAGTCCTGTCGCGGGGAGCAGCACCGTCCTTGGTAATTAAAGGAGGCCGTGGGTCGGAACTGGATCCGGACCCAATTTGCGGCACGGCGAACTGTTGCGAAAATCACTTGCACCTTGTTCTGGGGCCCACTAAGGGTGGAGAAAACATGCTTGGAAAGTGATGACTTCATAGCAGGACCTACTAAAGGTGTTATTTGTTCTGCAGGGAACTACGGGACCCAGCATGCACCGAAAGAGAACCCACTGAGGGCGGGGCATGCTATAAATAAAGTATACCAGAACTGCCTGTTTTAGTCATTCCAAGAGCGACCTCTGATGAAAGGCAGCAGCCTAGAAACGCGTCAGGTCTGGGACATGTTACCAGCGAACAATGGTGCAAGTTTGTGCCAGAAAGTGAAAGCCAGGTGGTTCAGTTTGCCGAGTGTGCGCTCTCAAAAGTTCCCGGACCTTTGGTGGAAAACATTATCACGCGGCAGTCCTGTCGCGGCGAGCAGCACAGTCCTTGGTAATTAAAAGAGGCCGTGGGTCGGAACTGGATCCGGACCCAATTTGTGGCACGGCGAACTGTGGCAAAAATCACTTGCACCTTGTTCTGGGGCCCACTAAGGGTGGCGAAAACATGCTTGGAAAGTGATGACTTCATAGCAGGACCTACTAAAGGTGTTATTTGTTCTGCAGGGAACTACGGGACCCAGCATGCACCGAAAGAGAACCCACTGAGGGCGGGGCATGCTATAAATAAAGTATACCAGAACTGCCTGTTTTAGTCATTCCAAGAGCGACCTCTGATGAAAGGCAGCAGCCTAGAAACGCGTCAGGTCTGGGACATGTTACCAGCGAACAATGGTGCAAGTTTGTGCCAGAAAGTGAAAGCCAGGTGGTTCAGTTTGCCGAGTGTGCGCTCTCAAAAGTTCTCGGACCTTTGGTGGAAAAAAAAAATATATATTTATATATACTATTTTGTTTTAAAGCTATGCATGGTAAAGGCATATGCGTGATTAAGACTTACATGGTAAATCAATGCGTGGCAAAGGCAATGTGTTGTAAAGACCGCATTGGACAGGATGTTTCCTCCTAGCATTTGGTACCCTGTAAACCCAGAGCCTTTAAGTTAAATCTCACTAGTGGATTGCATTGCTGATTGTGCCACCACTACAGTGACATAGTGTAAAAATGACTCTCGGTCTGCCACTGGAGCCTAGTATGTCAGTCAGTCAGTCAAAAGGAATGTTTATTTAGACCATTGGTCCTTAAACACATAAAAGCATATCAAACTTTCATAAATACCATCTCATTAAATAAGCTGTATAAAATAGATATAAAATTCCATAAAAATGCCAAGTTCCTTAATAATTCATTTTTTCTAAGATGGGTACATTTCATCATAAAGCATAATGCTTAAAACGTCCAGTTCTATATACTCTTAAAACTTTTTTAGCTTCAAGCATAAACCTCCCAATTGCACATGCTATATCCAGAGAGTGCCTTTCAGTTAATAGGTCTACTGCCTTTGCACGATTTTTGGTGCCATATTTTTAAAAATTCGGACCTAAAATTTTGTTTTGTGCAACAAGGATTTTTATACAGTCTAATAGTATGTGCAAAATATCACATTTTTTGCCAAGTTTCAGGTACACTTCCCTTCAGAGTCCATCATAGCCCCTTTTATCCCATTGTTAGCATGGGAAGGGTTGATTCCAATTCGTAACCTTAGTACTTCATTTCTAAGCCAACGATTGGGTAGTATATCTAAATACGGGAACTGTTGGTCGGTTTGCCATGACTTAATCATAAAGTGCACAGATGTTTTCCCCTCCAAGTACTGTCGATCCTGGTCTTAAGATATTTCTTTCCCTAGTATACTAAGTTTCCTTTTAGCAATATCAATTTGTACATTTTGTGAGCACAGTTTGACTCTCAATTCCCTGTATATCAAATCTACCGTTTCCCTGACCCCCTTTGCCCACTTCAGGTCACTCTGCAATATCTCACTATTACACCATTGTGATATATTTTGCTCCTCCCCGTACCCCAGGCATTGCCAGAATCTTATTAGTGACATACGTGCCATTAGCTCCCAAGATACCATTCCAGTTTTTTTTCTTACTGCCTGAATCATAGAGGACCTAGGTAGAAACAATAAGTTTTTTACACATTTCCCCTCTTCGGCATCCCACCCCTTTTACCACTTACGTATAACAATTCAGCTCCATATTGGAACTGAGGCAGTATCATGGCCGTATAAGCTTTTAAATCGGGTCTATCTGACATTTCTCCATAGTTTTTGTTAAATTCTCTCAGCCCACTGACTGAAGTCAGAGCCTGGATTCGTAGTGCATCCATATGGGTTTTCCATTTCAGAGATTTCTCAAACCACATTCCTAGGTATTTATACTCATTTACTGTTTCCAGCTCTATGGAGCCCAGGAACCAGCAATTTTGTCTCCTCTTCTTACCAAAGCTCAAAACCTTGGATTTTTTCAGATTTACCACAATTTTTTTTATTATTACAATATTCGCTGAACACCATCAGCTTCCTTTGCAGACCTATCTCTGTTTGGTTTAGGATTACCAAATCATCTGCATAAAGTAAACAGACAATGTGTTTCCCCATCTAATTAAGGGCTGGCACCTTGTGCCATGCCCAAAGTAGTTGTTAACTCAGCTGTAAACAAGGAGAAAAGCAAAGGAGCCAGAACGCACCCTTGTCTTAGCCCATTTCCAATTGGAATCTTCTGCGACAAAGTCCCCTCTGTATCCAGTATAACCTGTGTCCAATTGTGGCTAAGGAGCTCTTGTATTAAATTAATCACACTAGACCCCACCAGTGCTGGGTCCAAGGGAGTGGGAGAGGGTTTACCTTTTAGGCGTAGGACCGTCATTTCTGTTCTCCCTTAAAATGCAATCATCACAAAAAACAAAGGGGCCCCTATGTCACTAGCCCAACCTTTGGGCTTCCACACTTTACAGTGTAGGTGTTCCTTCACCGAGGAATAGCCACTCTATTCATGCAGTATTATGGACTTGCACAGTTGTGCAGAAAAAAAGTCGGGATGGCCTCACACATCCCCCGGGTGTCAGGCTTCATCATTGGCCATCCCACATTCACCAAAGAATCCTCTAATGGCAAGCGAGCTCAAATTTGGGCTGTAGTTCAATCATCAGTAAGAAACTAAGAAAAAAAGAAGGGGAAAAGAGTCCAATAACAATCTGTTGGAAGCCGGAGTCCCCGTCCCGCACCACTGTCACCAAATGCGAGACCCGGGACTCCTCACTCAACGTTAGGCCAAGTAAGGACACCGTTTGAGATAGCCCTGCTCACCCCATTAGTAGCTTGGCACGAGCAGCCAGGCCTATCTCCAAGGCACGAGTGTACAGTATGTGCAACCACAATCACAACAACCCACTGGTGACACCACAAATGGACTCCACACGAGTTTGATAAAACGAGTATAAACTTTATGTAAAAAGATATACGATCAGACCACACAATACATAAGCCAACATGTAATAAAGGGTAATATTCGTTCCAGCTGGTTGGTAGGTTCAAATCCCAACCCCCGCTTTCAAAATGCTATGCTGGTCGCAATGCTAGAATCACACACGTTGCAATGGACAAACAATAGTGCGCTGCGTAACGATACAATCCTGTGCTGGGCAAAGGAGAAATAATACAATGCGTAGCGATACACCCTGGTACCTTGCAATGGGAGAAATAATGCAATGCGTACCGCTACAATCATGTACTGCGCAATGAAGGAATAATGCAATGCGTCACACCCCAATCACGTACTTTGCAATGAAGAAATAATGCAATGCGCGCCGCTACAGTCATGTACTTTGCAATGAAGGAATAATGCAATGCGTAGCTACAATCATGTACTTTGCAATGAAGAAATGATGCAATGCGGGCCGCTACAATCCTGTACTTTGCAAGGGAGAAATAATGCAATGCGTAGCGCTACGATTGTGTACTTCGTTATGCAGGAATAATGTCAGGCGTCATAAGACAGTCCGGCAGTTCGTTAGCAGCAATATTGGCTATGTGTATTACGACAGTCAGCCTCTTCGATAACAGTTGCCCCCCCACACGTATCAACGATGACATAAAGTACAGCTTCTCACTCTGGCCACAGTACTGCCACTCATGAAAGTAGTACGGGTCCCCAATCAGAGTCGAAGCAAAGGCTCACGTCGCCAGAAGGACTGAGAGGCCGAGAGAGTGTCCCTCCAACCCCGCGCCCCGCCCAGGCAGTGATCCACGTTACCTGGGGGCGTGACCCCACTCTCCTCTCCTCCTTCAGCGAACTGGGCCTTCCGTGTAGTACTTCCTCAATGGGCCTCCATGGCTCGGCCTGGCAGCTCAGCTCCTCCGGGGCTGCTGGTCCGGGCCGCGACTGTTAGGAAGGTCTCAAGCGGCCGCAGGGCACACGTACCCCGCGCCCCTGAGATTACGTTACTCTGGGTGCACGTTCACCACAGCACCCTCCGGGTGTCCTCCGGCACGAAGCCACACACACAACGCTGATGGGACTTCACGTCGACTCCGAGTGCACGTTCACCAGGCACTCCTTCCTGCGGTCTCAGTTGGCACCAAGACACGCACACCGCGCTGCAGAGACTCACTTTCTTCCGGTGCACACGATGATCAGCCGATCACCTCCACAGTCCCAGGGTGCACCAAAGCACGCACACTGCTTCACTGAGACTTACTCCAACTCTGGTGCCCCGATATCCAGGCGCTCTTCACCAATGCCTTCGGCCGCACCCCGACACGCACCCTGCGTGCCCGGGACTCACTTCACTTCCGATGCACACGTTGGCCAGGCGCTCCTCACCAACTCCTCCTGTGCACCACGACACGCACCCTGTGCGTTCGAGACTCCCTTCACCTCCGATGCACCCGCTCACCAGGCGCTCTTCACCAGCGCCTGCGGTGCACCACGACACGCACCCTGCGCGTCCGAGTCTCACGTCACCTTTGATGCACACGCTGACCAGGCACTCTTCACCAACGCCTGCTGTGCACCACGACACGCACCCAGCGCCTCCGAGACTCACTTCACCTTCGGTGCACACGTTGACAAGGCGCTCTTCACCACCGCCTCCTATGCACCATGACACGCACCCAGCGCGTCCGAGTCTCACTTCTCCTCCGTGTGTCCAAGCTCACAGGGCACACCTTCCGAGGGTCTCAAGCTGGCACAACACGCGCCCACCGCGTCGCTTGAAACTTCTCCGGAAACTTTTATGTTCCTGTGTTTCCAAACAGGGAGCCAGCTCACCTCGGGCCCTTGGGGTAACAAGACACAGCACAAAGCACAGTCTTCTTCAAACAGGGGGACCCAGCCCACAAAGCACAGTCCCAACAGCCTCTTCCTTGGTTAAAACAGCAAACTGCAGACCAGCCCCAGATCACGAAGCAAGGGTTGGTCCTTCCCAGCAGTCTCTTCAGTTGTTCCTTCCTTAGCAGAGGTTCCTCTTGACCACGAAATGGGTCCAAGCCTTTTCAGTCTCAATCCATTTCTATTCCAACGTTCAGGGTTCTCAGCTCTCATAGTTATACCCCTAAATGTCTTTGAAGTTCGTTGTGCTCAGGGGTCCCTGACCCCTGCCTAAATCAGTTCTGGGTGTCTCCCTCCCAGTGTCACCTTTCTCCCTTTGATACTGGGGGTCTGGATCCTTAATCACTCAGCAGGAGATGGGTCAATTGTTTTATAGCTGCAACCCAGGCCTCTTCACCTCCCGGTGTTTTTCCTCGCCTACTCTCCAGATGCAGGTCAGCCTGGTGCCGTCTCAACCCCTCCCTGGGTCAAGACCTCCCCCAGCTCCTCTCCCCTCTCAGATCCAGACAGTCAATCCACATTCAGCAGAGACACACAGAAATGCTTAAAGCACAAAACTCAGCCACTTTCTAAAAGAGTGGCTTCTGAACACACAGTGACAAAACCACTTGCATAGAAAGATGTGTTATGACGCTGTGAGTTCATACATACTAAACGTCACCTCTCCATTTTAAACTTATGGTAAACTAGGCTAACAAACACAATACCCAGCCTCCCCCATTCTGTCCTATGGGCAGGATGGCCTTTCACCAGTGAAAAATGAAATGGAGTGTTTTTCACTGTCAGGACATAACACACACCTCAGTATATGTCCTGCCTTTTACTTACACTGCACCCTGCCCAGGGGTTACCAGGGACCTACCACAGGGGTGCCCACGGTGTACGCAAAAGGGAAAGTAAGGCCTGACAAGTGGTTGCACTTGTCAGGACAACATGCTAACTTAGCAAACTGCGCGCAGGCCCTACACTGCAGGCCTGAGTTCCCTTCTCCACGCACCTTTGCATTACTAGCCCTGGCACACACAGTGCACATCACTAGGGACTTTACTAGTAAGGCAACATACCAATCATGGCCAACCAATTACCATTACACTTTACACAGGGAACACTTGTACTTTGACACTGATCAGCAGTGGCAAAGTACCCAAAGCATCTAAATTGGCAACTCTATGTCAGGAAAACGGTCTAGGGGGAAAGCAAAAAAGTTTAGGAAACTTTAGCCAAAAAGGCCAAGTCCTACACAATCCCTACTGCCTACCACTTCAAACTTCTTAATCTTTATTCCTTGGTGGAGGAGGGATGGTTAAAAACAAAAAACTAGGACAGTAACAGCCCTGTTATGGTGCTGATTCTCCAGTATTAATCAAGTCGACATGTTCCAGCCCCACAGTGGCCCCAACGGGGTCCCGGGCTTTCTTCAGGACCAAGTTGAACCCTGTTTATCCCTATAGTGCTTCCCTATAACTATATCACATGCTTTCTGAATATAGGCATACAATACCAGATTGCCATTTGGTCCAATCCAGGTCCTTCTGTGCTAGGTGGAAACTCTCTGTTGAAAACATAAACATATATACAATTCAATGAACAACAAGACACATAACAGATACATACATTTACACATTAACACTAAAGTGTCTTGTATGAGTGACCAAAGCATGTTTGTAAATCAATCTTATGTGCTAAACTACTTTCTTTCCCAATGTAGTCGCCCATTAAAAAATCGGGTGAATACTGCACGCACTTTTATTCACCCGCAAGCATGCACGCTCAACTTCTAAAACATATTTCATTTGTGATGTGCCACAGTCAACCCCTGATTTTTTGGGGAAGTTCATGCTTTTCCCATGAGGTTTTATACACCCAACATATATCTAAAGGTTTCCTACCCTGTATATTGAGTTTGTTTACCTCACAGAGGGGCAGTGGAGGGAGTCCTATCATCACACTCTGCATCGGTGCAATGATACAACATTTAGGTTAGATTCACTAACAAACATGAAGATTAAAGAAAGGGTTATGCGTTCATGTGCGGTGGGGTGAATGAACGACTACATTTTATAAGACTTACTTCATCAAGGATCTCCCTTTCCGGATCACCTAGAATGTATCCCTATCATCCTCCCGACGTTACAGCGTCTGATATACAGCCGCAGCGTACAGTTAAATGCGGCGCTCGGCAAATGGCCGGTGACGTCATGGCCGGGCGACGAGCTGAGTCTCATGGGATATGTAGTGCAAGGCCTCTTAGCCCATGAGAGAGAAAGTATCATTCCTCAGGCACCTCTCTACCAAGAAACGGCCTGTTTTTCCGATAAAACTCTGTTTTCAGACAAAGATGTTTGAGAATAAATCTTGTCACATGGAGGACGAGTTCATTTAATATTTTTGGTGAAACTTTTTTTTCGGACAAAGATGTTTGAGAATAAATCTTGTAACATGATGGACGAGTTTATTTCATATTTTCAAAGTGTTGTGATCTATAGCGAGCCCATAGAAAAGATGCAGAAAGAGGGGGTGACATTGACCTACAAACATAAAGCTCCTAAATCCTTCTTAGTATTGTTATTATTATTTACTTCAGATGTCTGCTCACATGTGTTACTATAATATATTATAGTATGAATATTGATACAGCAGAAACGTCATCATTATTTGCACCATAACATCATCTTTTGTTATTAAGGAGCAAAAATTGAAGGGGTGCGTTATTTTAACCACAATTCATTATATTCAATTGCCTAAAAAATAAGGAATGCTCATGGATCTCCAAGGAACTACATCTATTCCCTACTCTGTTCTTCATATATTCATGTGGTCTAGGGTTCTTCGCTTAAACTGATATGAAATGTTTTTAGGAAGGGAGGGTATACCTATACTTGTAACCATGGTATATCATCACTCAGGCCAATAACATGCATCTTCATTCGGTACACCCACCGCTGTTCCCTTTCGAATAGTATTTTACTCATATTGATTCCTGGCCTGTGTCTTAGAACCTCCAGTATGACCCACCGTAATTCTGTATCAATGTGGTGTAGATTCAGGTAGTGTTTTGTTAGGCACGTGGGTATCTTTTTACATCTGATGGTGCTGCGGTGTTCATTGATTCTTCAACGAATCTTGTGTGTTGTCATGCCAATATATTTTTATCACAAGGACAGGTGATCATATAGATCACATTCTCTGTGTTGCAATTGGTATGATGTTTTAGTACCCAGGGGAGATCTGTTCCAATGTCCACCTCTTTCTGTTGTTTTGTGTATGGACATACAGAGCAATTTCCACATGGGAAATCTCTGGTCACAGGTGGCATGTCCCAAAGTGTTCTGTTTTTTTTTCCCAGTGTTTGTCTCACTAGGAATACATGTATGTACCAGTCTGTCCCTCAAGCTTGTACTCCTTTTAAAAGAGAAGAGTGTTAACTCCCAATCAATACCTGTTTTTTTAAACATTGCCCAGTTCTTAGAGATAATCCACTTCACTGTGTAAGATGCTGGAGTGAAGGTAGTGACACAGGTAATCCTACCTTCTACCTCTTTTGCGTAAGTTTCAAGGAAGGCTTCTCTGTTATTATTACGGGCTCGTTTATGTGCTTTCTTAGTTATACTGGATGGATATCTACATGCCCTCATCCTCTCGGCTAATCTGTCTGCTTGTTCTTCAAAGGTAGCCATGTCTGTGCAGTTGCGTTGGATCCGCAAGAACTGTCCAAATGGCAGATTCTCCCTTAGTGAGTTCGGATGGTGACTGTCAAATCGTAATAGACTGTTTTTGTCTGTTGGTTTCTCATGTACTTTGGTAACTATTTCGTCTCCCCCTGTAGTGATCTGGAGGTCCAAAAAGGTAATGGAAGTTCTGTCCATGGTGTGAGTGAACTGTAAAAACGGGTCCCTGGTGTTGATCCAAGAACAGAATTCTGCTGCTAGAGTCTCATCACCTCTCCAAATTATTAAAACATCATCAATATACCTGTGCCATAATCTGATTCAATAAGGATTTGAATAATTGTGGCCATTGGGGCCACTGTGGGGCTGAAACATGTCGACCTGATTAATACTGGATAATCTGGATAACAGGGCTATTACTGTCCTAGTTTTATGTTTTTAACAACCACCCCTTCTTCACCAATGAATAAAGATTAAGAAGTTTGAACTGGTAGGTGGTAGAGATTTTTATTGGACTCTTTCCCCCTTCTTTTTCCCTTAGTTTCCTACTAATAATTGAACGATAGCCCTAATATGGGCGTGTTTGCCGTTAGAGGATTCTTTGGCGAACGTGGGATGGCCGATGATGAAGCCTGACACCCTGGGGGTGTGTGAGGCCATCCTGACTATTTTTCTGCACAACTGTGCAGGTCCATAATACTAGATGAATACAGTGGCCAGTTAGTCATTACACATTCCTCAGTGAAGGAACACCTACACTGTAAGGTGTGAAAGCCCAAAGGTTGGGCTAGTGACATAGGGGCCCATTTGTTTTTCGTGATGATTGCCCTTGTATTATAGCCAGAAGGCCCTTGGGGATGCCCAAACTATTTAACGTCTCCCACAGCCGATTTCGGTCTACTAGATCAAATGCTGCCCGGAAATCGACAAAGCAGCCAAACAAACTACCCCCCTGCTCCACCGACTTCCGTGCGATAGACCAAAAAGAGAAGCAATGGTCGATTGTGGAGTGACCCTCTTTAAAGCCCTACTATTCAGGAGGCACGATCTGGTTTACTTCAGCCCATTCCTTAAGTCTTTCCAGAATTATTTTCGCAAAGATTTTTTCTCCCACATCCATTAGATTAATTAAGCTATAGTTTTTTGGTTTCTTTATATCTCCCTGTTTATGGATGGGTCTGATAATTGCTCCTTTCAGGCATCTTCCCTGAGTCGAGAATGGCAGTAAACATTTTGGCAAAGAATTCTGCCCACCAATTTGGTCTGGTCTTTATGATGACTGCCGGAAGGTTAACTGGGCCAGCTGCTCGGGTCAGTGTTAGGTTTGATATGATGCGTCTAACATTGTGTGCCAAGAAGAGAGACCTAATGTCCTTCTCCACCTCTGTCCATAGTGTGTCTTTCTGACTTGCTTGATATACCCTTCCCCACATATTTCTCCCAAATATCCCTCCTAAGCGTCTTCTGTCACCACACAGTTCAAGGTTCCCTGTGTCCTACTAGATCCCTCTTGGACTATTACATCTTTGGTTTCTATTGCCTGCAATAGGCTTTCCCAGCATCTCTCTTTGGGTATTCTTTTTTATTTCCTATTGACCATTTTGTATGTTTTCTTTAGTTTCTGTAGGCTATTAAACATATCTATATCATACCTTTTCTTCAGGCTTCTTTCCCCTTTTCTTATGTTTGATTTTAATTACCTACATTCTTCATTAAACCAATTCTTATCTTTACTCTTCTTCCTTTGTTCCCTACAGCTGTTCCCTTTTATTTTAACCCTTAGACATTGGACCAGTTGGGCAATTACATTTTCAAACCATCCTATGTTTTTACTATTGGGGATGCCAATTAATGTTTGGCTCTGCTGGAAGGCCGCCAGTTTTCCCATGCACCCCTCTGTCATACGAGTGGTCAGCTGCCTGGGGTAGTCCATTTGGATAGGGATGATTGTATCTCTTGATTTCTTATTTCCTCTTGCTATCTCAAGTGTTAGTGGGAAGTGGTCACTTCCCTCATCTCTCATCATCTCAAAAACTCTGACTAGTTCAAAATTCCATGAGTGGATAAAAATTTAGTCTATGGGGCATGGTTGATTGCCTTTCTTTCTCCATCTTTCCATTTATACAAACTAGGCTCATTGAGCCCAGGAAATTTCCTAGGGTTGTATCTTGTGCAGCGAGTCCACCCCTAGGAAAGCTGGCAGCATTTATCTTATAGGTAGACAATAACTCTTTGCACCCTGGGTCAACTCTACAGGGGTCAAATTTGTGGTTGAATTCTCCTTTCAATATAAACAGGTCTCTCTGATATAAGTCTGTTATATCCTGCATATCCTCTTTGAACTTTTCCATTTCTGATTTATACTCCTTATCTCCACCCGCCGGGATATAAACATTTACTACAATTATACCATCATACTCTGGGTTGGGATCCAGAAGAAACACTCTACAGGCCACTAACCATTTGCATTCAACTTTCAAGGAGACTACCTTCTTGGATAATTTAGTGTATATCAGGATTATTTGTTCACCAGACGGTCATCCAAAATGTTTTCTCCTAGCAGATATTTCCAGTTGTACATGCCCTTTGTGCGATGGGGTTTCGTAGCACAGCCAGGTTTCTTGTAAGCACACAATCACGTAGAGGTTGATCAATTCTTTTAAACTTTCTAATTTCAATATTCTATTATAGCCATTAATATTCCAGGTAAGTATGCCCAGGCTGTGCAACGACCCTGCCTCCTAATAAGTCTCACTTAACCAACTTTTTCGTCATTTACCAGAGATGCTCGGGCCTTCTGTTTCCTGAGTTAAATCCTTCTCAAAACTCGTCTATTTCATAGGGTCTTATAGTGATTTTGAGGTCTTCCTTATCTTTGTATACCTGGTCAATCAATCTGATCTGTCTTATTCCCAGCCCCACATGATTTATCAAAAAGGGTTTCTAATATTTATCCCTTCTGATATTTCCAGACCATGTAAAAATCTGATTCCTTCTTTGAGTAATTCCTGCACTGCATTTCTCAATGCTGCCTTAACCAACCGTGATTACAACAGAATCTTTGTTACTTCTTGTCCTGTTCTATTTACAGTAAATCCCACTTGTCTAAGGTCTTTAGTACCTATATCTCTCAGGCTTGCACATTTGGAAAAGGAGAAGAGCAGTTGTGTCCGATTTAGTGGGTTTAATTTCCTTACTCTCTTTCCGCCTTTCCTTTGGTATGATGATTCAAGGTGTAACAGTAGGTCGTTCCCCTTTCCTCTTTCTATTTCATGGGTACCCCCCTAGTCTCACCCCTCCTTCTCCCATATAATGCTTCCCTACCCTTCCCTTTCCCCATTTGGTCCTCAGAATCTCTTTTTTCCCCTTGCCTTCCCACCTGATTACTCTTGCCATTATCGCTCTCGCTCTTACTCATAAGTTGTGTTCTAGGGTTCATTATTCTACTTTGTTTAGTTTTTTTGCTCTCTTCCCTTCTTCTCTGTATTTTTTACATTTTTAATATCCGTTCTCAATACTGGGAAACAATTCTGATCTTTGTTTGGAGTTTTAACTTAACCATTATATCCTCCTTCTGTGGTTATGATCTCCTTTTTCTGCTGTTTTATATTCAACCCCTTCTTAACCCTTCTCCCTGATCACCTCATCCTAGGTATATATTGCTTATATCTCCTTGCTTCTCCCTGTTTTTTCCTAAGAATCGGATAATGGGATATATATTCACTCTGTTTTTCATTCCGTGGTGGAGCCTCTTCCTCCTCCCCCACCTGCAGAGGTAAGCCTTACCCAGGGCTTTTTCCTCCTATGACTGGTTTAACTATAGAAGGCATGTGATTCTTAATTTGTTTCAGTTCCCCCACAAACATTTGCAACTGTTCTTTTTGGCCCTTTAGAATGTCATTGTTCATTACTGAGCTCTCCAACAGACCTTGTAACATTTTTTGTAGGATGAGAATTACTTCCAGCATTGAGGCACTTGGTGCTGCTGTGATCTCAAGGTTCGATATTGATCCGTCCACGGGGCAATTTACAATTGCTGGGGGCAGTTCCATTCTTTCATTCTCCCTGTTTTTCAGGCCCCATATTGCCTTGTTCACTGTCTGTACTCCTCTCCCCCTCCCCTTCTTCTGGGTTTTGGATCTTGAAGGCGGAGAAGAGACGGGACAGTCTTGTTTCTAAAAGTAGGTCACTTATGTTTGATATATCGTGGATTCTTGAATACAGTAACTCTCAGTCCTGTGATGCCAAATTGTCTGATGTCGATTGCTTTCCCTCGCATAAATGAGAATCAATTAGTTGTTGGTTCTTTTTGAAATGTTTGTCCACAAAGTTTTTAATCGACTTTGTAACTGATGTTCCAACTTTTAGTCCCCTGCTTTATTTTGTTGTGTGGTTTTAATCAAAAGGCAGTTCGACTTTACGCGACTATTTTGTCCCTTACGTAATTTGGCTTTCCCTGGTGCCATATCTTTCTTTCTTTTGGCTCGTCCTCCTGTTTATGGGTATCTACTGATAGTATTCAGTTTATTTATGTCCCTTGTTTTTACACCAATATTTTTTACAACCACTCTACTCAGTCTATAGTACTAGTGCTTCTTCCTTTTCCTCACTTATTTAACATTCAGCGTGCACTCCTGGTACTTACCTCTGCTCACCCGCTGAATATATGTGCCAATCAACTAGTTGCTACCGCCGCCGTTGTGGTTTATTTGTTCTCCTTTGTTCTCTTCGATTTCTGATTTCCCATTTTTGAGTCCTAGTTCTAGTCCTATCTGCTTCTTATTCTCTGTTTCCCCTGCAGCGGCCTGGCAGCTAGGTTTGCCCTGCCGAACGCCAGTCTCCTTGCACCTCCCAGCTAGGAGCAGGCTCAGTCGAGAACCCTGGTGCTACTGTCCTCTGCTGATTCAAAGGAGCACACGGGCTCCGAGCACTCCTTCTTCCTCACCACCATGTCTCGCCCCCTCAATTGGGCACTCTGGACATGAGAGAGGGCCTGTTCTGGAATAGGGACGATTCCACAATGTTTACATTCCAGACGCGTCTCCACCGCATCTCCTCTCTGCCTCCACAGCTTCTCTACTCCTCTGGCTGTAGGCTGGGCTGAGCTGGCTGCGCTGGGTGCTCCCCAGAACCAGAGTCTCCAGCAACTCTGCCGCTTCTTCACAGCCCTAGAGGCTTCTACGGTCCTCAGGCATGACCAGAGCACGGCGACCGGGTGCCTTCACACGTATGCACGCTGACCTGGCAGCGCGAGCAGTGAAAGCCGCAATGTCGGCACTGGAGTCTGAGTTCCAAGCTTAGTTTCCAGTAGGGGTTTTCCGGAAAGCAGAGAGTCGTTGCGGTGAGCAGTGAGCAGGTAAACGGGTGCCTAGTATGTCAATTTTAAAACTGCCAGTTCCACTGAGCAAAATACACCTGTTGGCAGGCCTAAATCTTCCTTGTTAATACTTGTGAATCACCCCTAAGGTAGACTAAAATGCCCATAAGGCAGGGTGCATTGTGATTTTAAAAAGTTAGGCATGTGTTCTTCAGTTTTAGATGCCCTGGTGGTGAAAACTCTCCAGAGTCATTCTTCACTGTTGCAATGCTGCCTCTCCCATTAAAAAGCACTGGATTACATTATAACACTGTATAATGTATAACTTCAATTTGGGAATAGCTAGACCAGTAATTAAAGGAATCAAAATAATAGGAAAATCTAGTCTGAATTCCACATTTTAAAAGTTGCAATTTTCCTGCCTAAAGCTTCAAGTAGCCCTTCCTGAGAAACACCTAGCTGCCTGATGGGAAATGTGGCTTGCTCTCATGAAAGGGAACAAAAGGTCCTTGGCTGGGAAGAGGTGTGACCTCCTCTTGGCATAGTGGCCTGGTGGAATGTGGCCACCAACTTTAAAAGTTTCAAAGGGGCGGCTCCTGTCACAGAAAGATGCAACTCATACATAGGCCTGCCCCGCGATTGTCTAGGTTACCAAAGTGGCACCAATCCCAGTGGGAGGATAACCTGTCCCAGAACTGGTTTGTGCAGGGGGGAGTTCACTATTTTCCTAGACACGCCTCAGGGTGTGCCCAGAAATTTGGCCAGGAGAAGAAAGATTGTGCCATATTGGATTGTGGAAGAGCATGGTACTGTGGGATTGTTTAGGGCCAAACCCCTAGGAAGTGATATCAAAGTGGGTAGAGTTGTCCCTGGGTACTTTTTTGTTATTAGTTAGGAAGCCACCTCCACCTACAAGCTGTGCCATGCATAACAGGTGACACCCCTGGCTGGCTTTCTCAATACACTGCTGGGCCTGTGGAAAACAGAAGAATGACCACATCTGCTGAAACAAAGGACTGGAACTCAGAAGGAGCCTGCTGTTTTACCTGTGGACAGAAACCCCATGGGCAAGACTTGCTCCCACTTGATCCCAAGACTGAAGAGTGGACTCTAAAGGCTAGTTGCCTATCCTCCTGTTATGCTCCAGAAACACAAAAGCTGCAAGAAGCCTACAATAAAGAAGAGTCGATTCAATTCAATTCAGTTGCATTTGTATCATATATAGCTACCCCAACAGGCCTACCAGCGCTGACCATTTCCATTTGGATTTGCCCTGGACCCTGCTGGTGGCTTCTGGGAGATTGAGTCCAAACTCACCAAGTGGTGCCCAAAAGGTCCTTGGACCCTTGGTTGCTGATAGAGTGTACTTTCCCACTGACCTCAAGATTGAAAAAGCAGACACCTAGAAACTTTTCCTGAACAATTTCATATAAGAACCAGAGGATAGCACAGGACTGCCTCTGAACGGCTGCCACTAATATTGCATCACCAGTTGGATTCACCTTGCTGGGTTACCTCGCTGAAAGCAGCTCGACTTCTATGAAAGTCTCAACATGGAGAATTTCACTAGAACCAACACAGAGCAGCACCCTGCCATCATTGAGCGCTCAGTCGGATCCAGCCAGCACATTTTCTTTCAGAAAAAAGACTAAGGGGCCGATTCCGATTCGGGCCGGAAATCTATCCGACCGAGCCGGACCCGGAGAGATTTCCGACCGAATCGGACCCTAGCAGTCCGACCGAACGAGTACGATGCGCACGTATGCAATCGGACTCGATTCGGTCGGACTCCCATTGAAGTCAATGGGAGCCGGTCGTACAACGCGTACGCGGGCTCCCATTGACTCAATGGGTGCGAGGCAGACAAGGGCGCCCCCTACAGCGTGTACGTGGGGAAGTGACTCGCGCCGTACACGCACAGGTAGGGGGGACCCATGGGTCCCCCCTGTGTGCGACTCGCGCGGTTACGCGTACAGGGGGGTCCGAAGTACGGCTCCGAGCCGGAGTGCACGGCTCGGTCGGACTGCTCGCGGCGCGCATCGTACTTACCCGGCCGGGGAACGTCTCCATTGCGCAGTGCGAGTCGAGTCCGAGCGAGTCGGTCGGTGCGGTTAGACCCGGGAACGAGTCGGTCGGAGCGGTCGGGACGCCCGGACGAGTCCGTCGGCGATTTCGCATCGTACTCGCTCGCCCGGACGCGCGTACGAATCGGTCGGGAAATAGGGCTCCGAATCGGATCCGGATAATCCGAATCCGATTCGGAGCCCTACCGGCCGAGATCGGAATCGGCCCCTAAGTCAGACAGTAAACCTTTCACAGTGACAAACCTGGTCCCTGTATCCAACAGGCGCTCCATCACGATCAGCCTTTACTTTTGGCTTTGACCTGGTCTAGCTCGACCAGATACCCTCAGTTGGCACATTGGGCTTTTTGGCAATAGAAAACATTCTAAAATTCATATATACTGTTGCCTTTATCTGATTTTTGTTGTTTCAGTGTCTATTTAAAAACAAAAATACATACTATTATCATAAATTGTAGTAGGATTTCTATTATGTTGTGTCTTCTGTTATTTATTATTTGGGACTGGTAAATGATTTACAAGTGTTTCCTTTGAATTACGCCTGACTACTCTGTGCCACAGCTACCCAGGATTGAGTTTAAATTAAAGTAACCTAGCAGAACCCAATAGAGAATAGTATCATTATTACTTGGTGATGTCTCACAACATTACCTACTAAGCTCAATGTGTGGCTATTAAACATTGAAATTTCAATATGAATCACAAAGATCATACGTTTTGGGATTTTATTCATCATTCTCATTTATTACATCTCATTCCAATAAGGTGGATTTTCTGCAAACCACACTCACAACCATAAAGGCAATTCCTTAGGATGTAGGTTTCATTAGTCCATGTAACTAGTTATGTGTATCCCAGCAAAACATGTGTTGACTGGTCTTATATGTGGATAAACAACACCACAAAAATACCAGCAGCATTGCCTGCCCTTGTGATATCATAACCATTGGATTTCTGAAGCCAATACCTTAAGGAACTGCCTTTATTGTTGTCAAAGTTTTTTTACAGAAAATCCACAGTACTTGAAATAATATTTAATGTACTTATAAGACCCTAGTAAGGTGGTATACCATATACCCAGGGCCTAGTGGGCCTGCAGCACTTTTTGTGCCACTAACTTATGTAACACCTCAAAGTATGTCTCAGGCTTGCCAGTGCCCTGTGTGCAGTTATAAACTGCCAATTCAACCTTTGAGTACAAACCCGTTGCTATGCCTAAAATTCCATTTGTAATACATATGTCACCCCTAATGGTGGGGTGCATTGTATTTACAAGTTGGATATGTAGTTTCAGGTTTTACATGACCTGGTAGTGGAAAACTCCCAAATTCGTTTTTGACTACTGTGAGGTCTACCTCTCTCATAGGATAACACTGGGTTACCTTATTACATTTAATAAGTAATAACTTTTGTTTGGGAATCTAAAAATGCTACTTTTAGAAAGTTGACATGATCTTGTCCTAACCATTCATTACCTACAGCCTGATTATGGGTCAAATGATTAGGTTTAGTTGCTATGCTAATATAGGGGATTTATAAAGCGCATGGTGACTGAAGGCATCCCAGCGCTGACAGACACATTGAACTACTACTCCAAGAACAGAAGCTTACTGAGGATAAGATCCTAAAGAGCCAGTCTAAAGGGATGTTTAAAAGCTCAACTCATTATTCATGGAACGCATGATTAAAGGTAAAGCATTCCGCAGGTTGTCCGCTTTAAAGCCAAACAAACGTCCTCCACTTCGAGCCCTTCCGACTGTGGGAACAGTAGCTAAAAATGAGTTGGTGGATCTAAGAGGACTTTTTGGGGAGCAAGTGGTGACTAGTTGGGGAGACATTGGAGGGCCACTAAAATGAAATGATCTGTGCACTGTGCACAAGGATTTAAATTCAATCCTTTGCCAGTGGAGATTGATCAGACCCTGTCTGGTTAATTCATACCTATGAATACCTAAGACCAGCCGTGTGCCCGCATTTTGCATGACTTGGAGTTTATGAATAACTGCCTTGGTAACACCTAGATTGACTGAGTTGCCGTAATCCAGGTGAGAAAGAATCAGAGCCTGGAGTACCAGCCTTCTTGAGGGCTGAGGGAGAAGAGGCAGAATCTTGTGCAATATGCACATAATTCTGAAACAAGAGGCTGACAGATTGGTAGCCTGACTTACCATGGTCAGGGTTTCTTCCAGTCATACCCCCAGGGTTTTTATAGCTGGTTTAGAAGCAGGATGAGGACCAAGGCATACCGGCCAATCAAGGGCTCTTTGCGGATGGGAATTACTACAGAGAATCATAAGCTCTGTCTTGGCTCCATTCAACTTAAGGCAAAACTTGTTAATCCAGCTGGCCACCTTTTTCCCTACGACACTGGCCTTACGAATCCTCTGTAAGAGTATAGAGTGGCCCGTGGTATCAAAGGCCGCAATGTGGTCCAAAAGAATAATCTCTACTGAAACCGCTTGATCAAGTTTATGTTTGCAAACTCCACCATCGCTAACATTCCCTGGTCTTAATTGCTCTAGACCACATACTTCTGACCTGACTAGTTCTCCAACATGGTATGACACCCTTTGGCTCTGGTCCACCAGCTTGTTGTCATCTTGGACTAATTTGTCCACCTTATCGTGATCCCCCTTGTTCAGGTCATCCTGTTCTTAGCCACCCAGTTTGATTATCATCCTGTCATCCTGGCCTTCTTTGTCTTGGTCCTCCTTTTCCTCATCATCCTAGTCTTCCTTGTCCTGCTATGCCAGGTCATGATAGTCCTTGGCCTCTGTGAATTGAGCTTCTTTTTCTCCTTGATTGTTGTCCCACTGATCCTCACTGCCCCGGTCCTATTTCCTCTTCAACTGTTGGCTCCTGTTGCCAGGTCATCTCCTCTTTATTCTTCAGGTCCTGTTGTCCTAGTCTTCCTCACTGTCAGTCTGGCATGCCTAGCAATGGTCCTCCAATTCCTAGTCTTCACAGTCTGTGTTCTCTTCCTGGTTTTGTACCCACCAGACTTGATCCTTTTGTTGAATATCTGACAGAATATCGACGACCAGAATATCAACGACAAAAATATCGGACCCGAAATATCGATGTTCAGAATATTGAAGTCCTATCTACATAATGGTAAGTACAAAAATATCGACAAAAAAATATCGTTGTTAAAAATATCGTTGTTAAAAACATTGTTTTTTTTAATGTTTAAAAAATAATGTAATATAAATTAAATAATACATGTAATTAAAATAAACATTGTTAAAATTATTAGAAAATGTTTACAATTATAATTAATACATATAATGTAAAAATACATTAAACATAGATATATATAAAATATAATATATATTTACTTAATATTATTAATAAATAATTATTTTAATACATAATATTTTGTTACAAACATATTAAAAAATATAAATACATATATATATACACATACACCAATAACATAAAAATTAAAATAAAATATATATATAATAAATTAAAATATTACAATATTTTTAATTTTTTTAAAATACATTTTACACTACATTAACTTAATCAGTAAAGAAAATATTGGATAGCGTAGAGGATAAAATTACTATTCCCACTCCAGAGAGTGCAACAGTAGGGAAAGTGTTGGATAGCGTAGGAATAAAAATTACTATTCCCACTCCAGTGTAGGCAACAGTAAGGAAAATGTTGGATAGCGGAGGGTTAAAAATTACTATTCCCACTCCAGTGAGTGCAACAGTAGGGAAACTGTTGGATAGCGTAGGGGTAAAAATTACTATTCCCACTCCAGTGAGTGCAACAGTAGGGAAACTGTTGGATAGCGTAGGGGTAAAAATTACTATTCCCACTCCAGTGAATGCAACAGTAGGGAAACTGTTGGATAGCGTAGGAGTAAAAATTACTATTCCCACTCCAGTGAGTGCAACAGTAAGGAAAGTGTTGGATAGCGTAGAGGTAAAAATTACTATTCCCACTCCAGTGAGTGCAACAGTAGGGAAAGTGTTGCATAGCGTAGAAGTAAAAATTACTATTCCCACTCCAGTGAGTGCAACAGTAGGGAAAGTGTTGGATAGCGTAGGGGTAAAAATTACTATTCCCACTCCAGTGAGTGCAACAGTAGGGAAAGTGTTGGATAGCGTAGGAGTAAAAATTACTATTCCAACTCTAGTGAGTGCAACAGTAGGGAAAGGGTTGGATAACGTAGGGGTAAAAATTACTATTCCCACTCCAGTGAGTGCAACAGTAGGGAAAGTGTTGGATAGCGTAGGAGTAAAAATTACTATTCCAACTCTAGTGAGTGCAACAGTAGGGAAAGTGTTGGATAGCGTAGGGGTAAAAATTACTATTCCCACTCCAGTGAGTGCAACAGTAGGGAAAGTGTTGGATAGCACAGGGTTAAAATTAATAATTTCAAAATTTAAATAAAAAATAACAATAAACAAAATAGCAACTACAATACAAAAATTGTTAATAACACAAAAAAATATCAAAATATTACAAAATTCCAAAAGATACAAAAATAATTAAATATTAAAAAATACTAAAAATTAAATACAAACATTAATTTATAAAAGTTTTAAAACAACATTTTACAAACAACTATCTTTACAAATACATAATTATAATCCCAAAAATATTTATTAATAATTTATAAATAAATGACTTCACACCATATTCCACTATAAACGCACAAAGAACTCATACAACTTTGACAGAATTGACATATTTACCAATTAAATATTTATACTTTTCAAACAATTAATAATTAAATATTATTAAATAAATTACCACAAACAACACTATAAAATAGAAATATAAAATAAATACTAATAAATAAAAAATATTAATTACTTTATTTTAATTAAATTACTTTCCAACCTATTCCCCTATAAACCTATAACCCACTTCTTAACAAAATAACACTTTTAACTTAATTATCAATTTGATAATAAAAAAAAAAAACATTAATAATTAATAAATAATAAATTAATTATAAATACTAATAAATAAAAATTAATAATTACTTTACTATAATTAAATTACTTCCCACCCTATTCCCCTATAAATCCACAACCCACTCCTAAAAATAAATATATTTTAATTATCAATTAATTAATTAATAAAAATTAATAACCAATTAATAAGTAATTAATAATAAATTAATTATAAATACTAATAAGCAAACATTAAAAATTACTTTATTATAATTAAATTACTTCCCACCTTATTCCCCTATAAACACACAACCCGCTCCTAAAATAAATAACTCAATTATTACAATTATCAATTAATCTATTAATAAAAATTATTAACCAATTAATAATTAATTATTAATAAATTAATTATAAATAGTAATACATGAAACTTAATAATTACTTTATTATAATTAAATTACTTCCCACCCTATTCCCCTATAAACCCACAACCCACTACAGAACTAAAATATGCAAAAATTAATTAACATAAAATTATTTATTGCTAAAAATTGAACACATACATTAAAAAAAATTGCTATACTTATACAAAAAAATTACATCACATACTTTTAACAAACATACTAAAATACAGAACACTAAAATAAATATCGATATTATTAACAACGATTTTTTTACAAACGATATTACTGTCTTCGATATTAAAAAAACAATATTTCTTACCTTACTGTCGATATTCTGTACCACGATATTCTTGATGTCGATATTCTTGTACCTCGATATTTAAAACTCGATATTCTTGTAGGTCGAAGAAAAAAAACTCGATATTCTGTCTGTTTACCCCTTTTGTTTCTGGTCCTCTTCGTTTGGTTCTTCGTATGCCTAATCCTATTGGTTCTTATCCTTCAGGCCATCGTGGTCCTTTCAGACTCCCTTCTCTAGCTAATTGTCTTCTTTACTGATCCTCTTGACCCCGTCCATTTAATTTGGTCTTTCTGATCCTTCCCACCCTGCTCATTTTATCCCATTACATTAGTTCCTGGTTCTGCTGGTTCTCTTGGTCTACCTTGCCTCTTGTGTCCTGGCCCTCTTAGTCCTTGCCATCTTAGCTCATGTCTTCCTGCTTTGGACCATCCTGTTTCTTCTGGCAGTGTGCCTGGTTCTCATGGTCCTTCTGGCACTGCACCCAATGGTTGAGGCTCTCTTGGTCCTGGATCTCTTTGTTTGGGTCCTTCCGAACCTTGTTGTTTTCATCCTGGTCCTCCTGGACATCAAGGGCCAGTCCCCTTGGTCTTCCTGTCTCTAGCTGTTCTGGTCCTCCTGATCTTCCTCACTCTGGTCCTGCTACCCCCAGGTTCTGGTCTTTATGCACCACTTGATACTCTGGGCCCTGGTCCTCTGTCGTGGTCTCTCTAGCACTCCTAATTCAAATTCAAATTCAAATTCACTCCTAAGTCTATTACTGGTCCTATTGGTGCTGATCCTTCGAATCCTCCTTGACTCTAGTCCTCCTGGTTCTTGTCCTCCTGGTTAAGCCCGGGTGGTAAACTATGCTCAGCTCGTGGAGTTTGGGGAATTCCGGCACCCCGCGCTTTGTGGATAAAAGCGGAATTCCAGAATTTTATTCCAGTGCGGGCTCGAGTTTTCTTATGGTGCTCAACCGCAAACGCCAAAACTCTCGGGCCGCTTACGCTCACACCGCTAGGAGCTCCTGCAAGGCTTCGCGCTCACTCGCAAGGCTTCCAGCGCGACGGCACCAGTCTAGCATTCTTAGAGCCGATCGCAAACGGAGCGGTTGAGCAGCTTTTATGCTTGAGAATGCAGCTCAGAGACATTTGGAGTGGATTTTCTTCTCAAACTGGCCATTGGAGTTGCTTTTTTTGTGCGAGAAGCCATTATTCAAAAACTTTTTTTTTCAAACCAGAAGAAAGTGCCCCAGAGACTCCAATTCCTCTTCCTGTCCAGCAGGCTCCTCCCAGTGCTTTGTCCCTCTCCTGGTCACTTTTCATTTGCATTTGGAGCTGTAAGGATCACTTTCCTTGTCTACTGCATGTATACCATTGGATATAAGGACTTTGTTTTTGAGATATCACAAGAAAGTTGAAAAACTGGCGTATAAGGGTGTTGTTTGTTTGACAGGGGGCATGCACCTGGATTTATTATTACTTTTATTCTATTTTTAAAATTTATTGTGGTGGGTGGCCTGCAGTTTTAGTAGGGTCCTAGTTTTTTTGTGCATGACATTTATCTTCTTTTGTAAAGGAAAAATGTTGCACAGTTCAGTACATCTCTCCTCCATGTTTATTAATAAGTTTGCAATATTGAATGATTTAATTCACTATGTGGCCTAGTCTGCCAATGGGCCATCCAGCCAGTAGGCCCTGTACTATTCATGCGTGCATGAAACAACTGTTTCTGTGGTGTCTGTAGAATTAAAACATCATTTAGACCATGGATGGCATTGGATTAAAATGCAAAAAGTGTTTTTTGCTTTTTTTCATGTTTTCTTCCCCCTGCAAACAGTGTTTAGGTGGGGTAATGCCTTTGGGGGATGAGTGTTGTTGTGAACCTTTTTAGCCCTGTTAATTTTCATTTTTGGCATTGCTAAATTAATACTGTGTTGTCATGTAGTTCCTAGGAATCGCCATGACCTGCACATTTTGGATGAGCTAAACAGAGGTCTTGGTGTCCAAACTGTTTCCGGACACCCCAACAGGATATGTCAGCCGTTAGACCAACTAGCTCTACAGTGCCACTACCACCCCCCTGTATCCTTCCTACAGTGGTGTAAGTAGTTTCTGGCAACCACTGAACATGACAATCCTGATTCCACAGGGATCGTGGAAAACGGTACAGTACTTTTCACTCAGTCACTCGTGATTACTTATTTTCAGAAACTACCCTGGATGGCAGTATGATGCTAGGTCTGTTGTATTTAACCCTATAAAGTATGCAAATTTCTGTGCGAATGTGGCAAAACTACCTTTCGGTGGTGTTGGGCAATGTTCCCATTGATGGTAAGTGTTAACAGTGCGTGGGACACTTGCTTTATGCAAAAAGTAATGACCATAATGTTGGTAACAATACATACTGTCGAAGTCAGGCGTATCTTCATACAATTCCCTGTAAGAAAATGCAGCAAATTGTTTTAAATCTGAGAGCATAGAATTTACAGTTTCAATGTCTCAATCATCAGAGAGTGTACTCGGGGTGATGAAATCATTCAATTAAATGTTCAGTAGGACCAAATACATCTTATGAAACCCTATCCCAAACTATACCATCAAGTACTGGAACTGCTGTAATGTTCATTAGGGACAAGTCTCTCTGTTCACGGTGTGATGATGTATGAGGTTTCAAGACCAAGTTCGCAGGTTGTACTGCAGAGGGTTGTGGGAGGTAATGTCCATTTAGGAGCAGGAAAAAGACAGTTACTATACCAATCCAAATTAACAGGAACAGGATCCCTAATGCAAACCAAAGCTTCAACCAAGGGGACACCAAGTAAGTATTTTTCAGCCAGAGATAGAATTGTCGAAATTGTTCTTTTCTGGGAAAGGGTGACGTTTGCTCAGGTTCACTTGAATCTTAAGAAAAATCATCAAAGTTGATTAAGTAGCCAGACGCAGTTTGATCTATATTCGGGAGCTCCGCAGTGTTTGTAGAACTGGCAGGTGCTTCTTGTGAAGGCACATTGATGTAGATGTCATTATTGGGCCAAATTGCAATTTGCTTTTCAGGTGTATTGGGATGTTGTTCAATTTCAACTGGTGTAATTCATACTCCGTTATTTGATACTCCTGCATCTTGCACAGGGGAGCCTTGAAATGTTATTAGTCTTTCCATCTGAACTTCCTGTATAGTAGCAAGAGGAGATCTGCGGCTACTCAGGATTCCACACGGCCTACTGTTGAGAGTCAGCCACATAGTATGGTTTGAACAGATCAATGGAGAAAAATCTTCCTTCTTTCCTACCGGCAAGGGGCGAAAGAAGTACTGTTCTTGTTCCTTCTACTGCCAGGACAGGTACAGGTGTTCTGTAAGATGGCCCAAACTCCTTCTTGTCCACGATCGTTTCTTTGATCAGGTCCCCAATCTTCTGGACCCAGGCAGGCCTTGCCGGAACCGGTTTCACTTCCCCAGTGGTGGTGCGTTTTACAAAGGTTGCTTTGTAATGCCCGGAATTCATTGCGCTTCTGTAAAACAGCCAAAGGATCTTTCAATTCAAATGGTTTTACATCCGACACTATGCTGGCACAATCGAGGTCAGGTACTCACATTATTGTCCCAAACAGGATCTTATAGGGGGTACGTCCTCCTAAGGATTTTCTTGGCATGTTGTTTAGTGCCCTCTGGACCCCATATAGGTGATTGACCCAACTAACAACCGCACCTAATACCCTTGCTGTTAAGGATTGCTTTAGGTCCCGGTTTTTCCTCTCCACCACTGATTTTCTCTGGATGGTAGGGGAAGGAGTACTACAAGGCCACGCTCATACTTCCCATGGCTTCCCTGTAAGCCTGTGAGCTAAACACAGGACCACGGTCGGAATGTAACGTACCAATTGAGTATGTCCCGATGAAGACTCGCAAATAATTTATAACAGTTCGGGCGTCAGCCGAGCGCTGAGGCGAAACCCATAGGAATCTAGAGCAAGAATCCACTACCACCAAGATGTACTTGTAGGCCCCATCTGAATTTAAAGCGCCGCAGTGGTCCAAATAGACACATGCAAGAGGTCTGTCTGAAATGAGTAATGGTGTTTGCGGTAGCCGTGCAATGGTGGAACCTTTCATCTGCTGGCAGATGTCGCACTTCAGGACGTAACCCTTGATTTGTTTAGACAAACCTGGCCACCAGAATCGCCGCTTCAGTAATGAAATTGTAGCAGTGACTTCTGCGTGTGCTGAGCCCAGACCCTCTTGTGCAGCTAGAATCAAATCTAATCTGCGATCCATGTTTGGTTTAACTCTATCCCCCACTCCTGGGATTTGAACATACGGTGTATTTTGCGCCTCTTTTTTATAGGAGTACCTGAGTGGAAAGCCCTTTGGCACGGCAGAGCCGGTTTTCGATGCGTTGACAGCTATCAGTATTAATATCCGTCTATCCTCGTGCGGCAGCACTGTCACCTTGGCAGCTTCATCAGCCAGTAAATTCCCTTCAACGTGTACGCCAACACGCTAATGACTCAAGGTGTGATTAACTTGAGCCTGTGGCAGGCATTCCTTCAGCTTTGCCACTTGTTCCCATAACAATTTATGTTTAATTGTGCAACCCTTGTAATTGCTAAACCTATTTTGGCCCCAGTAATGAAGATATTCATTGTAAGACTGTACACAGTAGAACGAATCACACACTATCAGTGTGGGGAATTCCGGATCCGTATAAAGTAGTGCAAGTATCAGGGCTTTTAGTTTTGCCAGCTGCGCTGTACAATCTCCTAGAGATTGTGTAGTTGTATTGCTGGGATGGAACTTACCGTCCTGCATACATCCCTTCACTATGGCACATGCTGTGCTATACTTTTGTTTACTTCCAATGGCAGGCTGAGCAGAACCATCAGTATAAATGATGTACTCATATTTTTCTAGAGGCAAGATTTCATTCGGGAGAGGGTATTCTTGTTCGTACTGCAGGAACACTTGTGTTTTCAGTGTAGGATCGTATTTGTAATCTACGTCTGTTGCAGTGAGATAATTAGCCCATCGTATCCATCGCAGATGCAGTGCTTTTGCATTTGGAATGCTCGCTTTGGTAACAGCTTCTAAAGCTGGCACCGGGGTTACGACGATTATGCGTTGTCCCTGTGCTAGTGCTCTTTCTCCCACTACAGCAGTCTGTACTGCCATCAGTATTTTTTCTGTGGCCGCAAATCACATTTCAGCATTTGTGTATAAATGTGATTTGTATGCAATTGGAACTGTCTCATCTTCATTGAAAGTGATGTATGTATATCCTGATAAACTCGGGACCACCCGGATCACCAAGTTGGTAGAATTCACACATGTGTGCAAATGTTTTAGATGCTATCATGTCAGCCTGAACAGAACGGAGAATATCTGTACGCACCTGTATCCACTGATGTGCCGTGAAATCAGGTCTGATTAAGTCGTAGAAAGGTGTTACTCTTTCTGCATAATCCAGAATATATGTTCTGCCAAAATTTAGAAATCGTAAAATGGATTGCTGACCCTTCAGAGTCTTTGGAGGTTGGAGCAGCACGCACTTTTCTAAAATGTTGGCTGCCAGGCTCTTGCCTTCACTTGATAGCTCATATCCCAAAAATAGAGCATTGAGATGGGCTATTTTTGCTTTTTTGAAATTGAATTTGTAGCCCAAGTTGGCGAACCCCACAGTTATGCTGTTCACCGTGCACAAGTGTTCAAGTAATTCATCGTCCGTCAGATAGATGTGATCTACATAGGACACCGCCTCCTCGTCACATGTTTGTAACAATTCTGACACTCTTGCCAAGAATAGCCCCGGGCTGTTCCTATACTTTTGGGGCAAACAACAGAAGTGACGCTGAGTGCCGAGGGTAGAAAATGCTGTCAAATATCTGCTTTCTGGAGCTATATTTTGGCAGAAGAATCCTTTCGAGATATCTAATGTTGTTTTATATTTCTTCTGCACAATGTTATTCATTAATGCAGCACTATTTGCGTTTTGAACTGAAAATGTTCATGTGCATGTGTTTAAATGTTGGTTATCTAAAACTAGAAAATATGAGTTGTCAAGTTTCATTACGGGAAACAAAGGATTGTTCATTGGAGAGGTGTAAGTCTCAATCGCACCTTGGTATTCAAGTTGGTCTGAAATTTCTTTGACCAGTCATTTTGCATCGTTTTTAATAGGGTACTGCCTCTGTGCATTTGGAGTAGATTTTAATGGAATTTTGTGGTGAGTAGACTCCACGTCCCACCCTACATGATTACGGTATAATGCTGGAGCTAGCGCTAGTGTCCAGTCCTGTGGATATGAATGTTTTAAAGATTCTGGAACGAGGTCGGAGAAAGCAGGCAAAATGATGCTTTCCCCTTTTGGGCAATCCATCACAAATTCTGGGGGCCAATCTTTTTCTGCTAACAGGATGTCATATCTAAATGTTAAGTTCTACCAAAAGAGACCTTTAACTTTTCTTGAGATGTCCCCCCCTATTTGGAGTCTAATTTTGTACAGTCTATGTGGGACACTATCTCTTGCATCCGGTATGTCCACCGTGATATGTTCATTCAATACTGCTGTCACCAGAAAAAGCTTCTGGTTCTGGCGAGCTATTGTTACTTCTGCCGCGCTGTCTAGCATTGTCAGAGCCCATTCCCCATTCAGAAACTGAGTCCTCAGTAACCTGGGCATGTCTAATCTTTAAGCCAGCTACTTTCTTCTTTTTGAATTGAGGCTTTGCTTTAGGTTGTACTTCCTGCTTGATAATGTATCTGAATTACGATGGGTTTCCCTTTTTGTCTTTGGTCGATCTTCTGTCTTTTGTTCTGATCCCCCGTCCCTCTCCGAGTTTGATGAACCCTGAAAGGAGCGAATTGAACGTGTATCAGTGTCCTGATACCTGTTAGGTTTCCTAATGTTATCATGATTCCTACTGTTATACCTCTTTTCGGAGTACTCCCTTTGGGGAGACCCACACCTTGATCGTGAATTCTTTTCTATATTGTTATTTTTCGATTGTTTGTTATCCCATTTCTTTTTAGAAGAAGAGGGTGCTTGCTTCGAGTTGTCCTTATCGGGAGTACCCGCCATTTCTGGTTTTCCTGGTTTGGCTCCCAAACTATCTCTACCTAATGCAGCATAGGTTTCTTCGATAATTTTTGGTAACTCTCACTCCTTATTTATAGGAGCTATTTCCCTAAGGCGGTGAAGTATGACCAGTGCTGCTGCCTCCCCTTTTATGTTGCTCAGCATAATTGCAGAGACTTGGGCAAAATTACCCATCAGTTTCATCCCCAAGTCCAGGGCAGGTCCTGCCCCATACTCATTCTGTATCTATTTCAATACCTCTGGAATGACTGTTATGGAAGGGGTACCGTGTATTCTGATGTAAACGGCAGCAAAGATTGTTCCCCAAGTGGTGCAATCCTCAATCGAGGGAACCATCCCCATTGGCAAGCAAATGGTTAGCATTCTATGTTCCTCCTGCGGACCTGTGTGGGGAAATACTGCTTCCAGCTGTGCAATTTTTTGTGCACTCCAGAATGGAATTTGCTCCCGTTTGGAGGGTATTCTCCCTATTACTGAATTTAGTGTCTGTGGGCTAATTGTAGGTGTGGTCTAATGAGGACCAACTGGAGCATTTCTCGCAGGTTGGACTGTTAATGTTCACATAACGAACTGGACAATGTGTCTGTATAGCCGGACTATTTCCTTGTATAATGTACGGACTTCATCCACTGGTAGTGTATCTATCTCAGGATGTGGAGTGTATGTTGCTCAGACCGGCCGGGTCACTCCTTCTATGCTGAGTGGACCGAGTCTTACGACAGATTTTGTGTGTGGGAGGGCACCTTTAAACCAGTTTCTGTGTTGCTGGTAAGTTAACAGGACTTCAATGTCTTCATATGGAATGTATTCTTCCGGTGGTTCAACTACAATGTATGTGTGAAACAATTTAGTCTGTGCATCTGCAGGCGGGAACTGAACCCAAGAATAGAATACCTCTGATCCGAACACCTTGTGTGCCTCAATCAAGAAGGTAACAGAGCCACCAATTGCGGGTACGCCGTGTTCTAACAATTTTATAGTTACTGCATGTCTGCAGTTCTCTGTAATGTTTAGAGCATTTACAAATTCGTCCTCTCCTAAATCTCCACTGCTACTCGCCGGGTCAGTCATTTTTAAAGGAGAAGAGAAGAAAGAGAGAAAAATGTTAAGAGCTAGGGTTTTGCACAATGTGGGAACCTTTTATCCTACAATCTTGTTTAAACCTCCAGTAAATACACACAGTATATCTGCTCAGCTGAGGCGGATCTCCCTTACCACTTCAGAAGTCTCTGAAGAGTGTGAGTAGGGCTTTTTGAGAAAGCACGACTGAACTTCTCAGATATTAACTGTTCATATAAGAACCAAACCAACGTTGGCGGCGCCATGTCGTGTAGTTCCTAGGAATCCCCAGGACCTGCGCGTTTTGGATGACCTAAACTGAGGGCTTGGTGTCCAAACCGCTTCCGGACACCCCCACAGGGTATGTCAGCCATTAGACCAGCTTGCTCTACAGTGCCACTACCACCACCCCTGTATCCTACAGTGGTGTATGTAGTTTCTGGCAACCACTGAACATGCCAACCCTGATTCCTCAGGGATCGTGGAAAACAGTACAGTACTTTTCGCTCAGTCACTCGTTCTTACTTATTCTCAGAAAATACTCAGGATGGCGGTTAGGACATTTTTAATACGTATTTATTGGTCCAGCATCAATCTTGTGTAAAACATATTTGCTGCGAAAATCAGGAGATAGAAGCATACGAAAGAAATCGCAAGTACCATTATAGTGAACAGTAAATATATTTCTACCATAGTGCTAAAAAGATGAACTTATACAGTTCAGATAAGACAGTATCACTTGCATACTCCTAGAATACGCTCCCTACGTAATTTGCCTAAATGTACCTAGCCTAGATATGTAGGTGTGGTTTTTGGGAAACAAGGGTACCCCGATATATGAACCTGGGGTGGTACTGGATTTATAAGAACAATGGTTCAAGTGTGGCCTAAAAAGGTCCAATAGCAAGAGTGGTGACCCAGAGAGGGGCACTGTATTTTTCAAAAATGAATTTAATTCAATAGGGAGCAAGAAAAAGAGTCTGTAAAGGGTCATATAGGTCACAGAATGACAGATATTTATTCGCATCAATTTCAATTTTTAGGGTGCTCACACAGTAAGTGAAAGAAAGCGTGACGTGAAATAATGATAGGGAACTTTTTTTTAAAAGACATCGCGTTTCATGACGTTTCCTAATTAGCAATGCCCTGTGGCTTCCCCCAGCTGAGGCCAAGTATAAATTAGCCTACACACACGCCACTTCCGCATTCATTAGCCAGCAACAGCAGCAGCAGCAGGACGTCTCCGACTGCACGGCTTCAGGCACCCATTCATTGCCCTGTCGCCCAACAAAATAAGTAATAAGCTCTACTGCACCCCTGCGCTTCAAGTTTCACGAGCGTCAGGTCCATGTAATTGATATCCTATATTATCTACATTGCAGATTGATACTGCCCTGGTGGCTTCATGTACTACCCAGCTGCACTGCTTTAGTCTGCTTGATCTCACATGACGATTTAAGTAAGTTCCTGACTCGCCTTCCCTAATCTCTATTAATTAACTTCCTCACCGCTTGTCTTTCCAATTATGGTTCTTCTTTTTTCCAAACAGTCTGTCTTTTAAAACACACTGCCTATGGGGAGCCCTTGACTCCCGTGCTGATTCACTGTCCCTGGGAACCACCCAGCTAATCATGGGTTAATTTCCTTAAACCCAAGTAAGTGCCTTATCACCTGCCGTGACCTTAGACACTTCCCTTGTCCCAGTACTAAGTTTTAATGCAATTCTCTCCCTTTCTTTCCCGCTCGGCAGTTTGCTTCGGACCAAGTTTTTCCGTCCTTTTACTTACCGCCAGTGACTACGATCAATTAGTACGATCACTAAGTATGTTCCTCTTTATGTTTAATTATGCAGACCCCTTTGCTGCCTAGCGCTTATGCTCACAACACCGGCGATTACTTAGAACCGTCTCCAGCCTGCTTAATATGCCCAATACTCCCTCACTGGTGCTCCTCCTTAGCTGCTCATTCTAGTACAATGCAACTTTAGTAAATTACTCGCCCGTTCCCTAACTTACAACAGTTTGGAGTAATTCCTACAGTGAATTATTTCGCTATAATTTCCACTCACTTCCCTTACTTGGTTTTAAAACATTGTTCTCCCTTGGACTCCTTGATTATTATACCAGTCCAATGCTAAAATTAATTAATTCCATACAGGGTGCAAAAATTTTCCTAATTAAATGTATTTAATAGTATGTCCAAATGCACATATGCATGGTCTAAAATAAATGTGTTCCCCTTTCCCCTCCACCCCCTTTTATTTCAGCTAGCTCACCATTGTCCTGAAGATGAACCTAATAATTGGGTTCGAAACGCCGTCGACCATTCTACAACATGACCTCCTTGTAACCTGTATAAATCATTTAGGGAGTTCAACTATATTGTTGTCAATGCGATGTCTTTTTAAAAAAGTTCACTATCATTATTTCACGTCACGCTTTCTTTCACTTACTGTGTGAGCACCCTAAAAATTGAAATTTATGCGAATAAATATCTGTCATTCTGTGAACTATATGACCCTTTACAGACTCTTTTTCTTGCTCCCTATTGAATTAAATTCATTTTTTGAAAAATACAGTGCCCCTCTCTGGGTCACCACTCTTGCTATTGGACCTTTTTAGGCCACACTTGAACCATTGTTCTTATAAATCTAGATATGTAGGTGTAGCATGTATAAGTGTATAGCTATATATATGTCTAGCCAAGAAACCCCTAGGGAAGCATCAACCCCCTCACCCGATGGTAAAGAATGAAGGAACCCATCTCTGCTCCGGGGATGACACCCCGCAAGGGATGTCAGACCGCTCAGTGTCAAAGATTCAGCATGCAGGACCCCATGTTTCCCTCGCTGCCCCCATTGAACTGTGTCCTTTTTTCCTTCTGTTTCCCCTCGCTGCCCCCATTTTCCCTGTGTCCTTTTTTCCTTCTGTTTCCCTCGCTGCCCCCATTGAACTGTGTCCATTTTTCCTTCTGTTTCCCTCGCTGCCCCCATTGAACTGTGTCCATTTTTCCTTCTGTTTCCCTCGCTGCCCCCATTGAACTGTGTCCATTTTTCCTTCTGTTTCCCTCGCTGCCCCCATTGAACTGTGTCCATTTTTCCTTCTGTTTCCCTCGCTGCCCCCATTGAACTGTGTCCTTTTTCCTTCTGTTTCCCTCGCTGCCCCATTGAACTGTGCCCATTTTGCCTTCTGTACCCCTCGCTGCCTCTCTCCACTCCCGCCGCTGCGTCCCTGCGGCCCCGCCCCCTGACTGCCCATTCGCTGCCCCTGCCTCCCGCCTCCCAGCTGCTCCTCCCTCCCACCTCCCCATATATGGCGGCCGCTGCGCGGTGAGGAGAGCGACCCTTGACCTTGCCAGGTAGGTCGCTCCCCCGCCACACAGCTCTGCCTGTGGTGTCCTGCCCACTGCTGCTGCTGGTAAGCTCGCCCCTCTGCTTGTGGCCTCGGTGCCGTTTTCCGTCTGTTTCTCCTCGCTGCCCCCATTTTCCCTGTGTCCATTTTTCCTTCTGTTTCCCTCGCTGCCCCCATTGAACTGTGTCCATTTTTCCTTCTGTTTCCCTCGCTGCCCCCATTGAACTGTGTCCTTTTTTCCTTCTGTTTCCCCTCGCTGCCCCCATTGAACTGTGTCCTTTTTTCCTTCTGTTTCCCCTCGCTGCCCCCATTGAACTGCGTCCATTTTTCCTTCTGTTTCCATCGCTGCCCCCATTGAACTGTGTCCTTTTTTCCTTCTGTTTCCCTCGCTGCCCCCATTGAACTGTGTCCTTTTTTCCTTCTGTTTCCCCTCGCTGCCCCCATTTTCCCTGTGTCCTTTTTTCCTTCTGTTTCCCTCGCTGCCCCCATTGAACTGTGTCCATTTTCCTTCTGTTTCCCTCGCTGCCCCCATTGAACTGTGTCCATTTTTCCTTCTGTTTCCTTCGCTGCCCCCATTGAACTGTGTCCTTTTTTCCTTCTGTTTCCCCTCGCTGCCCCCATTGAACTGTGTCCTTTTTTCCTTCTGTTTCCTCGCTGCCCCCATTGAACTGTGTCCATTTTTCCTTCTGTTTCCCTCGCTGCCCCCATTGAACTGTGTCCTTTTTTCCTTCTGTTTCCCTCGCTGCCCCCATTGAACTGTGTCCATTTTTCCTTCTGTTTCCCTCGCTGCCCCCATTGAACTGTGTCCTTTTTTCCTTCTGTTTCCCTCGCTTCCCCCATTGAACTGTGTCCATTTTTCCTTCTGTTTCCTTCGCTGCCCCCATTGAACTGTGTCCTTTTTTCCTTCTGTTTCCCCTCGCTGCCCCCATTGAACTGTGTCCTTTTTTCCTTCTGTTTCCTTCGCTGCCCCCATTGAACTGTGTCCATTTTTCCTTCTGTTTCCCTCGCTGCCCCCATTGCACTGTGTCCTTTTTTCCTTCTGTTTCCCCTCGCTGCCCCCATTGAACTGTGTCCTTTTTTCCTTCTGTTTCCCTCGCTGCCCCCATTGAACTGTGCCCATTTTGCCTTCTGTACCCCTCGCTGCCTCTCTCCACTCCCGCCGCTGCGTCCCTGCGGCCCCGCCCCCTGACTGCCCATTCGCTGCCCCTGCCTCCCGCCTCCCAGCTGCTCCTCCCTCCCACCTCCCCATATATGGCGGCCGCTGCGCGGTGAGGAGAGCGACCCTTGACCTTGCCAGGTAGGTCGCTCCCCCGCCACACAGCTCCGCCTGTGGTGTCCTGCCCGCTGCTGCTGCTGCTGGTAAGCTCGCCCCTCTGCTTGTGGCCTCGGTGCCCGTTTTCCGTCTGTTTCCCCTCGCTGCCCCCATTTTCCCTGTGTCCATTTTTCCTTCTGTTTCCCTCGCTGCCCCCATTGAACTGTGTCCATTTTTCCTTCTGTTTCCCTCGCTGCCCCCATTGAACTGTGTCCTTTTTATCCTTCTGTTTCCCCTCGCTGCCCCCATTGAACTGTGTCCTATTTTCCTTCTGTTTCCCCTCGCTGCCCCCATTGAACTGTGTCCATTTTTCCTTCTGTTTCCCTCGCTGCCCCCATTGAACTGTGTCCATTTTTCCTTCTGTTTCCCTCGCTGCCCCCATTGAACTGTGTCCTTTTTCCTTCTATTTCCCTCGCTGCCCCCATTGAACTGTGTCCTTTTTCCTTCTGTTTCCCTCGCTGCCCCCATTGAACTGTGTCCTTTTTTCCTTCTGTTTCCCCTCGCTGCCCCCATTTTCCCTGTGTCCTTTTTTCCTTCTGTTTCCCTCGCTGCCCCCATTGAACTGTGTCCATTTTTCCTTCTGTTTCCCTCGCTGCCCCCATTGAACTGTGTCCATTTTTCCTTCTGTTTCCCTCACTGCCCACATTGAACTGTGTCCTTTTTTCCTTCTGTTTCCCCTCGCTGCCCCCATTGAACTGTGTCCTTTTTTCCTTCTGTTTCCCTCGCTGCCCCCATTGAACTGTGTCCATTTTTCCTTCTGTTTCCCTCGCTGCCCCCATTGAACTGTGTCCTTTTTTCCTTCTGTTTCCCCTCGCTGCCCCCATTGAACTGTGTCCTTTTTTCCTTCTGTTTCCCTCGCTGCCCCCATTGAACTGTGCCCATTTTGCCTTCTGTACCCCTCGCTGCCTCTCTCCACTCCCGCCGCTGCGTCCCCTGCGGCCCCGCCCCCCTGACTGCCCATTCGCTGCCCCTGCCTCCCGCCTCCCAGCTGCTCCTCCCTCCCACCTCCCCATATATGGTGGCCGCTGCGCGGTGAGGAGAGCGACCCTTGACCTTGCCAGGTAGGTCGCTCCCCCGCCACACAGCTCCGCCTGTGGTGTCCTGCCCGCTGCTGCTGCTGGTAAGCTCGCCCCTCTGCTTGTGGCCTCGGTGCCCGTTTTCCGTCTGTTTCCCCTCGCTGCCCCCATTGAACTGTGTCCATTTTTCCTTCTGTTTCCCTCGCTGCCCCCATTGAACTGTGTCCATTTTTCCTTCTGTTTCCCTCGCTGCCCCCATTGAACTGTGTCCTTTTTCCTTCTGTTTCCCTCGCTGCCCCCATTGAACTGTGTCCTTTTTTCCTTCTGTTTCCCCTCGCTGCCCCCATTTTCCCTGTGTCCTTTTTCCGTCTGTTTCCCTCGCTGCCCCCATTGAACTGTGTCCATTTTTCCTTCTGTTTCCCTCGCTGCCCCCATTGAACTGTGTCCTTTTTTCCTTCTGTTTCCCCTCGCTGCCCCCATTGAACTGTGTCCTTTTTTCCTTCTGTTTCCCTCGCTGCCCCCATTGAACTGTGTCCATTTTTCCTTCTGTTTCCCTCGCTGCCCCCATTGAACTGTGTCCTTTTTTCCTTCTGTTTCCCCTCGCTGCCCCCATTGAACTGTGTCCTTTTTTCCTTCTGTTTCCCTCGCTGCCCCCATTGAACTGTGCCCATTTTGCCTTCTGTACCCCTCGCTGCCTCTCTCCACTCCCGCCGATGCGTCCCCTGCGGCCCCGCCCCCCTGACTGCCCATTCGCTGCCCCTGCCTCCCGCCTCCCAGCTGCTCCTCCCTCCCACCTCCCCATATATGGCGGCCGCTGCGCGGTGAGGAGAGCGACCCTTGACCTTGCCAGGTAGGTCGCTCCCCCGCCACACAGCTCCGCCTGTGGTGTCCTGCCCGCTGCTGCTGCTGGTAAGCTCGCCCCTCTGCTTGTGGCCTCGGTGCCCGTTTTCCGTCTGTTTCCCCTCGCTGCCCCCATTGAACTGTGTCCATTTTTCCTTCTGTTTCCCCTCGCTGCCCCCATTGAACTGTGTCCTTTTTTCCTCTGTTTCCCCTCGCTGCCCCCATTGAACTGTGTCCATTTTTCCTTCTGTTTCCCTCGCTGCCCCATTGAACTGTGTCCATTTTGCCTTCTGTTTCCCTCGCTGCCCCCATTGAACTGTGTCCTTTTTCCTTCTGTTTCCCTCGCTGCCCCCATTTTCCCTGTGTCCTTTTTTCCTTCTGTTTCCCTCGCTGCCCCCATTGAACTGTGTCCTTTTTTCCTTCTGTTTCCCCTCGCTGCCCCCATTTTCCCTGTGTCCTTTTTTCCTTCTGTTTCCCTCACTGCCCCCATTGAACTGTGTCCATTTTTCCTTCTGTTTCCCTCGCTGCCCCCATTGAACTGTGTCCATTTTTCCTTCTGTTTCCCTCGCTGCCCCATTGAACTGTGTCCATTTTTCCTTCTGTTTCCCTCGCTGCCCCCATTGAACTGTGTCCATTTTTCCTTCTGTTTCCCTCGCTGCCCCCATTGAACTGTGTCCTTTTTCCTTCTGTTTCCCTCGCTGCCCCCATTTTCCCTGTGTCCTTTTTTCCTTCTGTTTCCCTCGCTGCCCCCATTGAACTGTGTCCTTTTTTCCTTCTGTTTCCCCTCGCTGCCCCCATTTTCCCTGTGTCCTTTTTTCCTTCTGTTTCCCTCGCTGCCCCCATTGAACTGTGTCCATTTTTCCTTCTGTTTCCCTCGCTGCCCCATTGAACTGTGTCCATTTTTCCTTCTGTTTCCCTCGCTGCCCCATTGAACTGTGTCCATTTTTCCTTCTGTTTCCCTCGCTGCCCCCATTGAACTGTGTCCTTTTTTCCTTCTGTTTCCCTCGCTGCCCCATTGAACTGTGTCCTTTTTTCCTTCTGTTTCCCCTTGCTGCCCCCATTGAACTGTGTCCTTTTTTCCTTCTGTTTCCCTCGCTGCCCCCATTGAACTGTGCCCATTTTGCCTTCTGTACCCCTCGCTGCCTCTCTCCACTCCCGCCGCTGCGTACCCTGCGGCCCCGCCCCCCTGACTGCCCATTCGCTGCCCCTGCCTCCCGCCTCCCAGCTGCTCCTCCCGCCCACCTCCCCATATATGGCGGCCGCTGCGCGGTGAGGAGAGCGACCCTTGACCTTGCCAGGTAGGTCGCTCCCCCGCCACACAGCTCCGCCTGTGGTATCCTGCCCGCTGCTGCTGCTGGTAAGCTCGCCCCTCTGCTTGTGGCCTCGGTGCCCGTTTTCCGTCTGTTTCCCCTCGCTGCCCCCATTTTCCCTGTGTCCATTTTTCCTTCTGTTTCCCTCGCTGCCCCCATTGAACTGTGTCCATTTTTCCTTCTGTTTCCCTCGCTGCCCCCATTGAACTGTGTCCTTTTTTTCCTTCTGTCCCCTCGCTGCCCCCATTGAACTGTGTCCTTTTTTCCTTCTGTTTCCCCTCGCTGCCCCCATTGAACTGTGTCCATTTTTCCTTCTGTTTCCCTCGCTGCCCCATTGAACTGTGTCCATTTTTCCTTCTGTTTCCCTCGCTGCCCCCATTGAACTGTGTCCTTTTTCCTTCTGTTTCCCTCGCTGCCCCCATTGAACTGTGTCCTTTTTACTTCTGTTTCCCTCGCTGCCCCCATTGAACTGTGTCCTTTTTTCCTTCTGTTTCCCCTCGCTGCCCCCATTTTCCCTGTGTCCTTTTTTCCGTCTGTTTCCCTCGCTGCCCCCATTGAACTGTGTCCATTTTTCCTTCTGTTTCCCTCGCTGCCCCCATTGAACTGTGTCCATTTTTCCTTCTGTTTCCCTCGCTGCCCCATTGAACTGTGTCCTTTTTTCCTTCTGTTTCCCCTCGCTGCCCCCATTGAACTGTGTCCTTTTTTCCTTCTGTTTCCCTCGCTGCCCCCATTGAACTGTGTCCATTTTTCCTTCTGTTTCCCCTCGCTGCCCCCATTGAACTGTGTCCTTTTTTCCTTCTGTTTCCCCTCGCTGCCCCCATTGAACTGTGCCCATTTTGCCTTCTGTACCCCTCGCTGCCTCTCTCCACTCCCGCCGCTGCGTCCCCTGCGGCCCCGCCCCCCTGACTGCCCATTCGCTGCCCCTGCCTCCCGCCTCCCAGCTGCTCCTCCCTCCCACCTCCCCATATATGGCGGCCACTGCACGGTGAGGAGAGCGACCCTTGACCTTGCCAGGTAGGTCGCTCCCCCGCCACACAGCTCCGCCTGTGGTGTCCTGCCCGCTGCTGCTGCTGGTAAGCTCGCCCCTCTGCTTGTGGCCTCGGTGCCCGTTTTCCGTCTGTTTCCCCTCGCTGCCCCCATTGAACTGTGTCCATTTTTCCTTCTGTTTCCCCTCGCTGCCCCCATTGAACTGTGTCCTTTTTTCCTTCTGTTTCCCCTCACTGCCCCCATTGAACTGTGTCCATTTTTCCTTCTGTTTCCCTCGCTGACCCCATTGAACTGTGTCCATTTTTCCTTCTGTTTCCCTCGCTGCCCCCATTGAACTGTGTCCTTTTTCCTTCTGTTTCCCTCGCTGCCCCCATTGAACTGTGTCCTTTTTTCCTTCTGTTTCCCTCGCTGCCCCCATTGAACTGTGTCCTTTTTTCCTTCTGTTTCCCCTCGCTGCCCCCATTTTCCCTGTGTCCTTTTTCCTTCTGTTTCCCTCGCTGCCCCCATTGAACTGTGTCCATTTTTCCTTCTGTTTCCCTCGCTGCCCCCATTGAACTGTGTCCTTTTTTCCTTCTGTTTCCCCTCGCTGCCCCCATTGAACTGTGTCCTTTTTTCCTTCTATTTCCCTCGCTGCCCCCATTGAACGGTGTCCATTTTTCCTTCTGTTTCCCTCGCTGCCCCCATTGAACTGTGTCCTTTTTTCCTTCTGTTTCCCCTCGCTGCCCCCATTGAACTGTGTCCTTTTTCCTTCTGTTTCCCTCGCTGCCCCCATTGAACTGTGCCCATTTTGCCTTCTGTACCCCTCGCTGCCTCTCTCCACTCCCGCCGCTGCGTCCCCTGCTGCCCCGCCCCCCTGACTGCCCATTCGCTGCCCCTGCCTCCCGCCTCCCAGCTGCTCCTCCCTCCCACCTCCCCATATATGGGGGCCGCTGCGCGGCCGCGCCGCTGGCGCGCCGCTGGCGCGCCTAAGGCAAGCCCGTCTGCGCCCGTCCGCGCCTGGACCGCGCCCAGCGCCAGAACCCCTGGGCCATGCGCCCCCCGCACCAGCCTCGAGGACCGACGCCGATACGATGCCACCACACTCCACGCTCTCAACCCCGGACGGACGCACAACTCTTCAAGGCCGCCCCGAAACGCACCCATGGTCCCTTCACCTGCCGGAACTGCAGCTACACCAGCCTCAGAGCCACCGAGGCGCCCGCCAAGAAGGACCTCAACCACCTCCGATGCATCCTACTGAACACCTGCTCCGCACGCAAACACGCCGTCGAGCTCTGGGACCTGCTCGACACATCATCACCAGACGTCGCCTTTCTGACAGAGACCTGGATGAACGACTCCTCCGCCCCCGACATCGCCATAGCCATCCCAGACGGCTATAAGATCACC
Source organism: Calotriton arnoldi (assembly GCA_963921515.1). Classification (NCBI taxonomy): domain Eukaryota; kingdom Metazoa; phylum Chordata; class Amphibia; order Caudata; family Salamandridae; genus Calotriton; species Calotriton arnoldi. Next base: position 379,276 of record CAWUFW010002319.1, read on the forward strand.
CGCAGAGACCGCGTCAACGCAGTAGGAGGAGGAATCGCTATCGTCCACAAGAACACCATCAGGGTCTCGACCAGCACCGACGACACTCTCAGCACCGCCGAACACATGCACTTCCAGATCCACACGGACCCCAACACCACCCTTAGAGGCACCCTTGTCTACAGACCCCATGGGCCCCGACCCCAGTTCAGCGACTCCATCGCCGACTTCATCAGCACGCACGCCCTGACCTCTACCGACTACATCCTCCTCGGAGACCTGAACTTTCACCTGGAGAACAACAACGACAGCAACTCCACCACCCTGATCGACAACCTCGCCAACCTCGGTCTGAGCCAGCTCGTCACAACACCAACCCATTCCGCCGGCCACACGCTTGACCCCATCTTCTCCTCAAGCTCCCACGTCTCCTTCAGCCACACCACGGAACTCCTCTGGACCGACCACCGCTGCATCCATTTCACCTTCCAGAAACCCACCACACACCACCGCACCCAACAGATCCCATGCCGCTGCTGGAGCAAAGTCACCGAAGACCAACTACGGGCAACCCTCGCTCTCAGCCCTCCCTCCGACCCATCCAACACCGACGACGCTGCCTGCAACCTCAGACGATGGATGGACGACTGTGCCAACACCCTCGCCCGCTGAAAAAACTCACCTACAGTGACACCACCAAAAGAGCCAGCTGGTTCACCTCGGAACTCCTAGCTTCCAAGCGTACCTGCCGGAAACTAGAGAAGAAATGGCACAGTGATAAGACACCGGACAGCCCACAAAGACGCCATCCGTAACCACCACCACCTCATCAAGTCCGCCAAGAGAATCTCCTTCAAAGACCGCCTCGACAACAACGCACACAACAGCAAGGAGCTTTTCAACATCGTGAAGGAACTCTCCAACCCCAGCTCCAACACCAACGACATCCCGCCGTCGCAACCCCTGTGCGATTCCCTCGCCACCTTCTTCCACCGCAAGATCGCCGACATCCACGACAGCTTCAACACCCAGACAGCCCCAACTAAGATCGATGCACCAGACCCGCCGCACACATCGACCACGACCCCCTGCCAGCCTGGGCCAGCGTGAACATCGAGGACACCATCAAGACCATGAGCACAATACACTCCGGCTCCCCGTCAGACCCTTTCCCGCACCACATCTTCAACAAAGCCAGCAGCTCCATCGCACTCCACCTGTGCAACATCATCAATCTCTCCTTCGAGACCGCGACCTTCCCAGAGAGCTGGAAACACGCAGAGATTAACGCCCTACTCAAAAAACCCAAGGCGGACCCGAGAGACCTCAAGAACTTCCAGGCCATCTCCCTGCTTCCGTTCCCAGCCAAGGTCATCGAGAAGATCATCAACAAACAGCTAACCCGATACCTCGAAGAAAACAGCATCCTGGACCCATCCCAATCGGGGTTCCGCAGCAACCACAGCACTGAGACTGCCCTCATCGCCGCCACCGACGACATCAGGATCCTGCTGGACAACGGTGAGACCGCAGCCCTCATCCTGCTGGACCTCTCCGCCGCCTTCGACACTGTCTGCCACCGCACTCTACGCGCACGCCTCCACGACGCAGGGATCTGAGACAAGGCCCTGGAATGGGCCACCTCCTTCCTCGCCGGCAGAACCCAGAGAGTCCGCCTCCCACCATTCCGATCCGAAGCCTCCGAGATCATCTGCGGCGTACCCCAGGGATCGTCCCTCAGCCCAACACTGTTCAACATCTACATGGCCCCGCTCGCACGCATCGCCAGACAGCACGACCTCAACATAATCTCCTACGCCGACTGATCCTCTCCCTCACCAAGGACCCCCTCGCCGCCAAATCCAACCTCAATGAAGGAATGAAGGCCGTCGCCGATTGGATGAAGATCAGCCGACTAAAACTGAACACGGAGAAGACAGAGGTCCTCATCCTCGGCTCCAACCCCTCAGCCTGGGATGACTCCTGGTGGCCAATGACGCTGGGAGCAGCCCCGACACCCACCGACCACGAACGCAACCTGGGAGTCATCCTCGACTCAACGCTCTCCATGGCCAAGCAAGTCAACGCAGTCTCATCCTCCTGCTTCAACACCCTCTGCATGCTTCGCAAGATCTACAGGTGGATCCCGACAGACACAAGAAGAACAGTCACCCAGGCCCTCGTCAGTAGCAGACTTGACTATGGGAACGCCCTCTACGCGGGAGCCCCGGCCAAGCTCATCAAGCGACTGCAACGCATACAAAACGCCTCCGCACGCCTGATCCTCGATGTACCACGCCACAGCCACATCACCCCCCACCTGAGGAACCTGCACTGGCTCCCCGTCGACAGGAGAATCTCCTTCAAACTCCTCATCCACGCACACAAGGCACTCCACAAGACTGGCCCAGCCTACCTCAACAGACGACTCCTCTTCTACGTCCCCAACCGCCAACTCCGCTCCGCCGACCTCTCCCTCGCCACCGTCCCTCGCATTCGAAGAACTACCACCGGCGGCAGATCCTTCTCCCACCTCGCCGCCAAGACCTGGAACACCCTTCCACTAAGCCTACGACAGACCCAAGACCTGCTGACCTTCAGGAGGCTACTCAAGACCTGGTTGTTCGACCAGTAGCAGCACCCCCCTTTTTTCCCCAGCGCCTTGAGACCCTCGCGGGTAAGTAGTGCGCTTTACAAATTCTGTGATTGATTGATTGTCAGCGTGGAAGGAATTCTCCTCTAATTTGCAGGGGGAAATAAGGGTCTTATATACTAGAGTGGTCACTCCAGGGTTTCTTCTAGAATCGATGGGGCATATTTACGTTCCCTGGCGCATCCCTGCATATCAGCAGGGATGCGCCAGGGAAAATGCGTCACGCAAGTTTACCCTTGCGCCACGTCCGATGCGCCGCATTTACAATGCGGCGCATCGTGGCGCAAGGATAAGCAGATGCGTGACGCATCTGCCGGCGGAAGGTTGGTGCAGTGCTGAAGCTGTGTCGCAAGCGCGACGCAACTCCAGCACTGTTCCAACCTTCCCTATCCCTAACATGGTGCGTCAATCCTTACGCCTGCTTGAAGCAGGCGTAAGGATTTGCGGCACCAGCGTCGGAAAGTGACTGCGTGAAATCTTGTAGATTTCACTACGTCACTTTTCCGAGGCGTACCTGCGCCGGAACGCCTCCCCTGCGCGGTACGCCCACATGAAACCTGACGCAGGTTTCATGTGGCGCAGGGGTTTACTACGTGACGCATCTCCCTAGATGCGTCACGTTGTAAATATAGCGCAACGCGGCGCATGGTTTGCGTCGCCGCTGCGTCACATGCGTGACGCAACGGCGGCGCAAAAGTGGCGCAAGGGGCTTGTAAATATGCCCCGATATGTTTTGAAAACAATCATAAATGTTTTGGAAACAATCCTAACTGTTTTATAAAACAATGCGATCATGCACAGTGGGCTGTTGGCCAAGGATGAAAAAAAGTGGTGATCCTTATACAGAATAATTATGCAGTGCCTAAGGACATGTTTATGTGCATCAGGTACAGGGATTATGATAAACTACTAAGAGCTTGGTGTTGAAGAGACAGGGGCAAACTACTAGGTAAAAGGTCACCTATTCTGAACCATTATTGCCGTGTGGATGGGACAATGTTTGTAAAAGGGGGCATACATGACAGGACTATCCTAAAGGACATGACAGTGTTCTCTGTGTTACCAGGCCTCTTTTGTCTGGCCACTGTGTGTGTATGAGTGCTTGGAATAGGCCACCGTTTGCCTTTGTTGTTCATTATGCCATAAGGTCAGGGGCCATTTTGTATAGTCAGAGGCCACCCTAGGCCTGCATGTGTTCTTTGTTTTCCAGGCCTCCTGCTTGTTGTTGGTCTGACCATGTGGCAGACGGCCCCTTTGTGTAGCCAGCCAGTGTGCTTTTGCCATTGGCCTGCATGTCTTCTCAGTTTGTTACCATGCCTCCTTGCAGGTTGTTGTTGTTGTCTGACCATATGGCTGGCAGCCATTTTGTGTAGCCAGCCATTGTGCATTCGTCTTAGGCCTGCATGTCTTCTCTGTTTGTGGCCATGCCTCCTTGCTGGTTGTTGTTGATCTGAAGTTTGACCATATGGCTGGCGGCCATTTTGTGTAGCCAGCCAGTGTGCTTTTGCCATAGGCCTGCATGTTTCTCTGTTTGTGGCCATGCCTCCTTGCTGGTTGTTGTTCTGACCATGTTGCTGGCAGCCATTTTGTGTAGCCAGCCAGTGTGCTTTCCCCATAGGCCTGTATATCTTCTCTTTGTTCCCCATGCCTCCTTGCTTGCTGTTTGACTATGTTGCTGGTGGGCATTTTGTGTAGGCATCCAGTGTGCTTTTGCCATAGGCTTGCTTGCGTTGTTCTTCTACCATTATGTTGCAGCCATATCTCCTTGCTTGCTGGTTCACCATATGGTCAGTCGGTGGCCATTTTGTGTAGGTAGCCAGTGTGCTTTTGACAAAGCCCTGCATGTCTTCATCTCTTTGTTCCTATTCCCGATGCCTATTTGCTCTGTGTTGTTGTTGTTGATGACCATGTGGCAAAGGCAGGCAGCCATTTTGTGTGTCCAGCCAGTGTGGCCCTTTACCATATGCGTGTATGGATGGTTGAGCAATGAGATAGCAGTTTAATAAATTAAAATGAATGATATGCTTGAGGATAATGTCACTTATTTATAAAAAAAATAATTTATGTTTACATTTTAATTTTTTTATACTTATTTATTTTATTTTTAGATTATTTTTTACCATTTTCATAACATCTGGCATCGATGAATCAACCCCATGTCTGCTATAGGTGCACAATAGCAATTATTATGTAAGGATTATTTGATTGTCATTTGTCAGCTGCACCTCCCTGAGTGCCACATCCCACATGATGCATTGTACATAAAGTAAACAGTTACAGCTGTATTATTTTGTTGCTGTTGTTGCTGTTGCTCTTTCTAATCCTTCCTGAGTGTACAGTCACCATGAAAGTTTATGTTGATTTAGTTTTCCGTTTTACGAATGAACACTGTATATTATTGTTAATTATTTATAATGACTTAAGTAACCACACTCAATGATATTGTTTGTTTGTACTACTACTTGAACTGCAACAATGCCATGTTTCACCGATTTTATTTTTTGCTTGTTTGCTTTTAGGTTCACAAGAGAAGAGACATCACCCACAGTACTGCCAGACAGAAGGCCTGTGCGCGACGTGAAGTGTGACTGACTACACAACACGGTCATCTCTTCAGCTTGTTGTGAAGCTAAGTGCCACTGCCAACTGACAGCTTCAAGATGGCCTCAAAGAAAGGTGCTGCCAAGAAAATGGCTAGTGGAAAGCAGAAGAAGAAAATTTCCACCACTGGCGTGCCGACTGCAAGCTTTTTAGGGAAAGTTGTGCCTGCCGCACTAGCCTCCGGCGAGCACGCTGAGAGAAGCACCCCTGCATCAACAGCACCACCTCCCCAACCTAAGCCCAGGACTATGTCTGTCAGTGCGGCAGCCAGTGCAATATTGTCGACGTCAATGAGTAGTGAGTTGAAATGGATTGGTCCCTTTTGCAAATTGGTACACAATTATTTCAGGAAACACAGCAAAGTGGACAGCAACTGAAGCCAGCAATGGATTTGTCTGATGTTGGAGCAGAGCAAGAGGTTGAGGTCCCTTCTGAACAAGAAGTTCAGCTCTTCTTTTAGAATCATTGACTCCCACATCTTCAGCAAGGAAAAGGAAGGGTATCACAACACCATCTTCTCCAAGCACCATTTCTGATGATGATGATAGGGACATGGAGTGGATCCTGACAGACCAGGAGACAACAGGAGAGGCAAGGGAAAAGAAAAGTTCCAGAAAGACTTCGACTTATGAAAGGGGATGAAGAGGAGGAGGATGATGTATTCATGGTGGAAGGTGACACAGAGGAATCTGACATTGCTATTCAACCAGCTCTGGGGGATGTGGCACAGGTAGCACCACCACCAGCTCCAATATTTGCAAAGCATCAGCTGAGACCAGCACCACCCTCTGCCTCAGGAGAAGCCGAGAGGCCATCTGCAACATGCCCACCTCCCTCCAGTTCGTCTTCAGGCATTTGCAGGGGCCCGGTAAAAAAGTACTTCTCCCCAGTTTGGGACTTTTTACAGTTAGCAAAGAGGGTGAGCACATTGCAGTATGCACCATTTGCCACACAAATGTTTGTCGAGGTAAGCCTGCTACAAATTATGGTACTGGAGGCCAGAGGACCCATATGAAAAAACACCACACAATCAAGTGGGAGGAGCACCTTAAAAATTGCTGAACGTGGCTGTGGTGGTGGGGAGAGCCGGGGAACATCAGCTACAAGTCCAATCACAGGGGAAGGTGATGATGATGAGGAAGGAGAGGGTGACATCTTCTCCACGCAAAGTAGCCCTGTGCCCAGCAGTGCACCAGCAGAATCACCCACCTCAGCAACTTCACAATGGTACAAGAAGACTCAGATTGAGATGATGGAGACACTGCAGAATACAGTGACTGCCCCACCACCACCATGCACTTTGAGTCTACCACTAGCATCTACTTCTCAAAAGAAGCCTGTGTCAGTGCCCCAAGAAAATAAGAAAATCCAGGCTACTAATACGGGTAAGTTTAGGCAGGAGGGGCCCCACAAGCAAAACCACCCAACTGCACATTTGTACAATGGAAAGCTGGTAAAAATGTTAGCGCTGTACCTTCTCCCTTTTTCATTTGTGGACGGATTGGGATTTTTAGAATTTGTGGCAGCCATCTGCCCAAAACGGGAGGTACCAAGTAGGACCTATTTTGCCAGAGTGGCCGATCCAATGCTGCATCACGATATGCTGCAGTTGGTTGGACAAGCTTTGCAGCAAAGTGTTGTTCACACCATCCACCTGACAAGAGACATGTGGACCAGTGGTCAGATGACTGATTACATGTGCATCACTGCACACATTCGATCTCTTTTGCAGGGGTAAAGCAAACGATATCTTCAGGTCTTGGCCCTGAAGAACATGTTTCGAGCATTCGGCGGCATACAACAGTGGCCATGGAGAAATCACATACAGCTGTAAACATCTTGGAGGAATTTAACAGCAAGGTGTATGAATGGCTGAGATCCAGAGGTCTTAGAATGAGATTTGTTGCCACGGACAATGACAGTAACATAGTCAAGGCCATATCAGATGGATGCTATTTCAGGGTCTGTTTGGCCAATTTCATCAACCTGGTGGTGCAAGACTTCCTCAAAAAGGAAGACATAGTCAGCAGCATACTGACCTCCTGCAGAAGAATCTGTACCCATTTCGGTCATTCTTTTAAAGCCCGGTAGCAGATGCAGATTATTCAGCATGACAATAGAGCACCAGTTAAAGCCCTGATACAGGAGGTGCCAACATGTAGGAACTCTACCTTTTACATGCTGCAACATCTGTTCGAGCAGTACAAACAGAACATTGACTATTCAGTCAAACATTACACAGAGGTATTAGACCTTCTGCAAGAGACTGCTCCGGGCATTTTATTCCTTACGGAGACATGGCTCACCGCTGACTCTGTGGCCATTCCGGCCCTGGCCCTACCTGCAGGTTACACAATGTGTATTAAGAATAGAACAGTTGGGAGGGGGTGGCTAGCTATTATATATAAATCAGCGTACTCCTGTAGCCTTACCCCGAAGGACATACCTGACTGAAAGCACTTTGTTCAAAATTGCACTGACACACAATTTTACACCTATCTGGGATACTGATCTATTGCCCACCGTGCCCTTCGAAAGCCTTTCAAGAAGCCGTAGCTAACATGGCGTTAACGCTAGTTTTAGAGGCAGCCAATTTTAGCATTTTAGGGGGCCTCAATCTACATCTAGAACTCCAAGAGTCCCATGATATTGTCAACTTCGTGGGATATATGGTGGCTTGCCAGCTTACGCAGTTGGTCGTAGGACCTACACACGTAACTGGTCACCTCCTGGATCCTGTAATTTCGAATCTTCAGATATTGGAGGCAAAACCGTCCCTTCCTATGCTCTGGACAGATCATTTCCTCATCTCCCTATGACCTTGTTTAGAAGGCCCCCCATTTAAATCCTTCTGCCCGCCTTCGTGGAAGCGCCCGTGGCACAAATTAGACTCACCCATGTTTATAGCTTCACTAAATTCCCACCGCCCAGAATGGCCAACTGACATAGAAGCAGCTGACGTGGCCTTTCGGGTTTGGGTTAATAAATCATTAGATAGCTGCATTCCAGCAAAAGTGACTCATGGCAAGCATATACAAGCTAATGCATGATATGACGAATCTCTGATTGAGGAAAAGAAAAAATGTAAGATCCTAGAACGAACCTGGCAAAGATCCTGCGATTCCACTGCTAAGACAGCCTATAGGAACGCTGTTAAAACATACCATAAATTGGACCGGAAGACCAAGGCGACGTTCTATGCCAATAGGATCACGACTAGCAGCAACCCAACCAAAACCATTTTTGCACTTATGAAGGGAATGCAAAAAATACCATCAGCTGTCAATGGCAGTTTATCTTCTAACTTGCAATGCGAGCCACTGGCTAAATTTTTTATAAGCAAGGTGGAACGAATTTATAGCACATTCCGTCCGGAGAAGGCTACCCCTGACATTCGGGAAAGTTTCCTCCAGGACGCTGCGACTCACTCCCTTCACGTCTTTCCTCCCATATCTTCCAAAGAAATGGAATCCCTGTCGGTGAAGGTAAAATCAGGTTCCCCCGATGATCCTTTGAAACCTAACCTCTTCAGAGAATTCCATCATTGCCTCCTATCGGAGGGCTGGGAGCTGATCAATAAGTCACTATTATTGGCAACGATCCCCAAGTCCTGGAAACATGCTAAAGTAATTCCCTTGATAAAAAAACTGAAGCTAGATGTATCTCAGCCGGAAAACTTTCGCTCAATATCTCTGCTCCCATATTTTGCAAAAATTATGGAGTCCTATGTCAACAATATCTTGACTTAATATCTGGAAGTAAATTCAATCCTATATGTGTCACAAAACTGTTTTCGCCCCAGACACAGCACTGAATCTGCACTACTCGCGGTGACGGAGCAATTACGGTCCGTCTTGGATGAGGGCAGAACCTCGGCTCTGATCCTGCTGGATCTGAGCGCAGCCTTTGACACGGTTTCCCATAAGATCCTGCTGCGCCGGCTGGAGGAGATCGGTGTCAATGGCAAGGCCTTGCCTGGCTCTCGTCTTTCGAGGCCGATCGGTCTTTCCAGGTCACTGCTCCCCCGTTTACCTCTTGTGCTCACCCTCTCCGGTGTGGTGTGCCTCAGGGATCGGCCCTGAGCCCCACTCTATTTAATATTTACATACGCCCTCTGGCCCTTATGGCCAAAACTCGAAACATTGCGCTGATGATACCCAAATGGTGTTCACCTTCTCCAGCAATTCCAACCAGGACAAGGTGAAATTCCAAGAAGACCTCATTGCCATCTCGGAATGGATGGCGAACAGCTATTTACAACTAAATTCCACCAAGTCAGAGGTGCTTTTGGTAGGTCGAGACACCCATTCTGTGGGGCCCATGGCCCTTGAAACCCCCTGCACCCAAATCTGTGGTCAAGAACCTGGGAGTGCTGGGGGACGATGTCCTCTCGTTTGAGGGGCATGCTAAGGCAGTGGCTGGTACCTGTTTTAGCCTTCTACACGGCCTGAAGCCCATCCTAGGACTTTTTGACACATCTATTCGACAGATGATTGTCCAATCAACTGTGCTGTCAAGGTTAGATTATTGTAAAGGGTTGCTATTGGGCATTAATAAATCTGTGACCAAAAGACTTCAACGGGCACACAACACAGTTACCCGCGCGCTCTTTACACTACCCAAGTATTGCCATGTTTCAGACCTTCTTCGCCGGCTTCACTGGCTACATATAGAGAAGAGAGCCTACTTCAAAGCTCTGTGCATTTGGAGGAGTATCATGGAATAACTCAGGGCGGGACTGCAGCTGCAGGACTACCTCATCAACAGCAAGAAGAAAGACGTTATTGAGTAACAACTTCAGTTCAAAGGTAAACCAAGAGTCTGAGGCCTAGTACTCAGCAAGCACCTGATCAATGTGATTAGGTAGCGGCACCTGCCTAGCAGAATCCAGAAACTGGATCAAACAATAATATACCAGCGTAAACTTTACTAAACATAACTTACCTCTGAGTGTGAGCAGCATCCTATTAGGATTTTTTTTTTGCCATTTTTGTAGAACGCAAACACAACAAATAATGGATACTCGACGAGTCCCGGTATTTTGACGGCTAGCAGGTCAAGCAGGCCCTGCTACCAGTCGAGAATGTCGCCCCAGCAGTGCCTCAGCTGCTGAGCGGTGCACCGAACCTCGCTCGTGCACCACACGTACCAGCGAACCATCCCCCAAAACCGCTGACTCTCCCACAGGGAGTAGCCGCTACCAGGCCTGCTGCCAGCATAGAGGCAAGGTGGCGCTGCACAAAAAAAACTAGTACTGCCACCTCCTCCTCTCCAAAGATCTCCCGGGGCTGCACACCTGGGCAGCGGTGCCGCCCACATGGAAGCCCCCCCTCTGCCATGGCACTGGGCGGGGGAATAATAAACTAAGAAGGGAAAGGAAGGGAAAGGAAAAAAGAAAGAAATAAGGAAAGAAGGGAAAATAAACTAAGTCAAAAAAGTCACAAAAACATGAAAAAATGTGCACAAAAACGTAAAATACACAAACACAAAGACACACACTATTGTAAAAAGTAAAAATTAGGGTGTAGAAAGGTAGGATCCTTCTGCATGTTTACCCCCACTTTTTGCCTGGTGCTAAGCTGTTTTTTGACTAGTCCGACTGGGATCCTGCTAATCAGGACCCCAGTCTATCTGGTTTCTCACTAAACTGTTATGTTATGTACTTAGGTACACTCCAGATTGGATACTGGGGTACCCTTGTCAGTACCTAGTATATGGTACCCATGTACCCTGTGCATAGGTGCCCCAGAGGCCTCCCATGGGCTGAAGCATGTATTATGCCACGCATGAGAGGCATAATACCTCCCCAGGAAATCTCTTCGATCGGAGAATTTAAATTTAGCATGCATTCCTAAAGTCAACAGGCAGCGGAGTGGAGGTCGCTCCTTTTCATATAACATAGCTGGATTGTGGAACTCCCTCCCTCTTAATCTCCGCCATGAAACTACTCATCTCTCTTTTCGGAAGGGTCTTAAAACATGGCTATTCCAGAACAGTACCTGACTAGCCCTCCCTTACTAGCCCTAATTGCCGTCAGCGCTGGGATGCCTTTGGGTAGCTATGCGCTCTATAAATGCTAATTATTAATAATAATAATAATAATAATGCAAAATGGAACTACAGGTCTACCATTGCAGCCTGTGTAAGTTGGTGCATGCACCACTTACTTAAGATATAGGTTTACTATATCTAAGGGTCACTGCACTTAAAACCTATAAGTCACCCTTATAGCTGGCCTTAACAATCCTGAAGGCAGGGTGCTTGGTTCTAAGTGAGAGGGTGCCACTCCATGAGCAGGACACCCCGGCAGCCTACTGAGTCCATTCTCCCGGGTTGTCAGTGAGGCAGCCATTTATGACATATAGAATGGCATTATGCGACCGCGTGATGACCAACTCTAAAATGGCTGAAACAAACCCTATCGGGTTTTGTAACCAGTGTGGGAGGTATGATTCCACCCCTCAGAAGCGAGGTTCGTTGGGTCCCTGGTGCTCCTGGAACCAGCCTTCTAGTCCCAGACAGCACAAAATGGTTGCTGCTGATCAGAGACACATTTCTGCCCTCCTGCTGCTGAGCCAAGCTCGAGCAGGGGAAGGCAGAACAATAGGCATCCTGTCACAGGGAGGTGTGACCACCTCCCAGACAGGATTTAGTGTATTAGGGCTGGGTGGGTATGCTTGCCAGCGACCGAAAGTCTGCATGAGGGGCATATTTGGTGTCCCTGTGCATAGCTCAGTTCAAAGCAGTACTGGGAGCCTTTTGCTCCTGCTCTGGTGCGAAACTGGACAAAGGACATGGGAGTAACCTCCCCACTGCAGACCGTCCCATGGGAGGGTCCCCTGAATCTGTCCAACCCTCTCCCGTGGGTACAAAAGGGCTTACCTGGCTGTAGGACCGTAGATTCGACGTGGACAAGATTCTGAACCAGAAACCACTGAACTTCGACCGTCTGGACACTCTGGACTTCGCTGGACTTTGTTTGGGCCCGACTTCGTCTCCCTCTCAGTCTGAAGCATCATCTGTGCCTGTGCACCATACAGGATCCATGCAGGATCTGTGGAGCATCAAGGATAACCGAAGATATCTCCCTTGGAGTGAAGGAGTCACTCCCCTGCATTCGCAGGCACCACAACACTGCTGTCTGGTCTGCTGACCCTGAGCTCCTATGGACTCCGAAGGCTTCAGCAACACAAGAGGTGTGTTTCTACGTCCCTCAAGGTTGGAGCTGCCCTCTCACCAAGTTTGAGGTCAGAATCCCTCGTGGGGGCTGCAATACCTGAACCCCTGTGCACTGCATACATTTGCAAGTGCATATGCTTGTTGGCGTTTAACGAACAAGTGCATTAGGCTCTGAGTAGCCCCAACGTCTGGCACCATTTCCTACCAAGAACTTTGGCCTCCTTACACCGAGTCCTCCGTGGGCTGTTGTTTGGTGAAATCGCTTGAGGTCCCCTTGCGACTCCTGTGCCTCTGGCCTGTGGGTCCACTTGAGGGCCAACTTTGCTTTTCTTGGGCTCCCCTTGTCATAAGGTTTCTGCACATACACAGAGCTATGCACAGGAAAATGGGACCCCGGAATACAGTGGTTTGCCACCATATACCGTAGCACCCAAAAACCCCAACCCAACTAGCTTAGCATCCCATTAGCACCCAAGTACTAATGTTTGGACAACCCAGAACACGGTATCTTTATCTCAGGACTCACTGAAGCAAGAACACTCTTTCGCCACTCACTCGTACTTGTCCACAAGGTGCGTAGGAAGAGACACTGGATAGGTTAAAATGTTTATTCCAACTTACGTGCTCTAATGTACAGTACACGTGTCAGTACTAATAGCATAATGCATATTACTAATATAAGCAGCATGGTTACAATTCCATAGAATACAAACGGGGAAAGCATCTCAGAGCTCAGTGGATAAACGTATAAATAACATTACCACCCTCCCCTTGCAGTAAGATAGTTTATTATAATAATAGAAGACCTCTGGGCTTTGACTAGCGAACCCCCATACCTCAGTCTCTAGATGCAGAATTACATCAGCAGGACATCATAGCTCTTCTCACTGAAAGGGATTTCTCCAAGTGTGTTAAGCGCTAGTAAACCACAGCATTAAAAGCATATCAACTTCTTCATGGCAATTGTACATAATGTTATGTCTGGGTGCGCGAGACTGGCCATATCAGGAAGAACCAAAATACATTGTTATGCGACCTTGTACATGTTTGTGCAGACTGAGCCCAAAAAGGTGAACAACAGAAGATGTAGACAGTGCAAAAGAACTTGGCACGAGCAAAGGGCGAGGCAGGCCCGGCTCAGTGTAACGTGCGCAAAGAAAAGCAGCATGGCAGCCAGGCCTAGGCCAACATAACAAGGCAGGTAACAATCCACACGACACCCTCCCCTGGACAGTCCGGCGGCCAGGACAGAGGCCCATCAGAGGAGAAAAATAGCCGTCGGAGCACAGGGAGCGCCCAAACGGCGAAGGGCAGGTCAATCCATGAAAGTGAAAGTGCAGAAAAAAGCCATACCCTCCAAGAGTTCATCATTGGAATCGTCAAAAAACATAGATGCCATCCAATCCATGAGTTCAAAAGAGCAGGAATGCTCCTCAGCAAAGGGAGCATCCAGAAGCAATGCGGGACAGCTTGCGTGATAATTGAAACAGCTTCGTTGTAGGAGATCCTGGGCAGCCGCCCAGATATCCCATTGCGCCAAAATCCCCAGTGCAGCCGCACGCGCCATACAGCCAGCGACGGAACAGTCCTGCTCATGGGCCTCTAAGGGACCCATCAACTGAACAAAATCCGGAACAGACAATGACGAATTGGAGAGGCAATAATCCAGAGTCCAGGTGAAAGGACAGCGGACACAAGTCATCACAGGTTGCACGCAAGTGAAATACGCAAAGCGAAATGAAAGAGTATATGACACACTCAGTGTCGCCAATGGCAAGACACCAAAACCGGCCAAAAGGCGCTCACGGAGCAGCTGGAGGCGTTCTGGATCGAGCAGGTCCCATCGGGGAGCAGCCATTGCGCAGAAAGCAAATTAAGAGCAAGACACCAGCCGCTAAAGCGAGGATCAATGGGAAACCGCCAAAGACACTGGAAAAAATAGAATGTATGAAAGCCGGGATGACACCAAAAATAGTTTGGAAGGAGGACACCAAGCCCGACCCAACGACCTTAAAAAAGTGTACTAGGCCTTCAGTGTTAGATGCGTTAAAAATACGATGTATTAACTCCCCAAAATGTTGGGGGAGATTAGTGTTTAAAAGGGCCTGTATTTCACTGTGGGTACTCGCCACCTGGAGAATGAATGTCTCCCGGGCGGACGTGAGCATAACTTCCTCGTTTAATAATAGTGCCTTTATTCTGCTCAGTCTATTGAAATCTGCTTCCATGGTAGGGATGGAAGGCCAAATAGAGATATCAACCTTGCCATGAGGGGGAGGAAAAAGCACATTTTTGCAGCAGACAACCCTGTGTGAAACTGTTACAATGTAAGGAATGCCAGCCTGCAGGCCACAACAGTTTTCGTTATTTAAAAGTAAATAACTACCATTGGAAAGGAGAGTGAAAGTAGGTGAAATAACAGGAGCAGGAATACCTTTCAGCACACAAGCAAGATTAGGAGAGGAAACGCTACATGAGCCATGCAATTTAATGTGTTTACAAATAAGCGAATGACCTATAGTCGGGTCGCAGTACTCCCCCGTGAGAAAGACTTCCTTGCCGTCCCGAAGGCATTTATACATGAAAGGCAAGGACCAGAGTTCATGCAGGAAAGCACTGCCCAATGGCCGGTAACGGCCCACAGGATAATGTTTCATGCATGAGTCAAATTCAAACAAGGAAAATGGTAAAGCTATAACCCCATGGACTAGCCATACAGCAGAATCGAGTTCTGCAACAGAGAACGGCAATGGATCCACCTTTTCGATATGTAATAGATTGTAAGTTGCATCCTTCATGGACATAAATTGCTGTTTATCAGTTAAGTTAAAAGGTAGAAATAAGGCAGAGGTGTTCAAGAAATGCCAAGGCACTTTACCTAACTTAAGTGTTTGCAAAGTCCATGCAAACTGCATAACTGAGCGCAATTGATTCTGACCATGATATAACATAGAAACATCATCTTGTACAATATCAACAACAGAGGACACAATATTCTCTAAAGTGTAAATGCGAGAAGACAGGGTATTAATACTATTGTCAACAACAGCAAGCACCTTTTCCATATTTGCTTGATCTATTTCCCGAAGACGGGAAGCAGCTTCTATTTGTGATAGCTTCCAGAGTTCATTATATGTTTCATAAATGAATCTTTTAGGTCGGGGACCACGAGGTCCCAAAACAAAGTCGGACAGATCAATATTGCCTGAAAGGAGGGACAAATGTTGTTTAACAGTATCAAGGGACGAATGTTGCAGCCATTGTTTGCATAATTTACCAACAGAGTATGTAGTGACAGTACGGGCATCAGTAAACCTCGGATCAGGCCTATTCTGTGTGTAGCTAGCACCAGTATCATGAAAACGCATTTGACATGCATTAGATGATATAGGCCATACTAACCAGGGTGACTGAACCAGCTCAGAAACATTAAACGAATTATTTTGTAACATTGCCTGCAGGGACACGAGGGACAGATTGAATCGTGAGCTTTCATTTGGAAAACTCGACAGGGATGGTATTGATGGCGTATTTAATTGTTTAATGGTTGCTAAGCCCCAACATGTAGTCTGATAGATGGAAGCATTTAGGAACATAATTTGGGTAGGGATGAGGCAAGCACGATGCAACGCCTCGGTTCCCTGTACCTGCCATGGCTTGGAGCCCCAAATAGATTTCAAATCCACTGTATTATCCCAGTACTCATAACCACCCACAGCTAGGGCACTCAGAAAGGAACCTGAATAAAGCAATTTGGTGTGTGTCAACATAATTTTCTGAGTTGATGTGTTATTAAGTCTAAAATAATAGGATGCAGGGTTCGACCGATTAAAATGAGTAAAATAATTAAACTTATTTCGAAGAGGTTGAGAGCTACCTGGCAAGGGGTTTGGACAATGTTCCCATTGGGTATAGTTAACAGAACTACGCAGGGCACTGGGTTTATGGAGAAAATGATTACCCCAATGTTGGTAACAATACAAATCGGCATAATTAGCAGAATTCATATATAAATCTTCAGCATTAAAAGATGCATAATATTTTAAATCGGCAAACAAAGCTTCAACGGCATGCACATCCCAATCATCAGAATGAATATTATTTTGTACTACATCACCCATTGAAACACGAAGGACATTAGGTACATTAATAATTTCCGTCGGACCATGGATTTGATAGTTCACTGCATCCCATACGATGCCATCAGCAACTGGGAAGGCTGAAATGTTCACAAATGTGTGGTCACGCTTCATGATGTGAGACGAGGAATGAGGAGCCAAAGTTCCAGAAACAGAGTCTACAGCAGAGCGTTCAGGTAAATAGTGACCATTAATTAGTAGAAAAAACACTGTGACAAAGCCAATGGACATGAACAAAAATATCAAGAAAAGTACCAACCAGAGGTATGTCCAGGGTGGAATCAAAAAATTGTCTCTAAACCAGGATACAAAAATACTGAACTTGGATGGGACTTTTGAAGATGTGGAATCCGAATCAAAGGAATAACGAGCCGGGCCAAGTGGCGTTGTTGGTTGATGTGCCACCGATTCAGATGCGGGATAAGTATACTCGTCCTCGTCGATGTTGGTGGAGAGTTGGGGATCAATTATAGTTTCAGGCAAAATAGAGGATTCAGGCAAATCGACCATCTCAATTACAGCATCAGCGATCGTTCGTGCAGATGGACTATGAACATATGTCCGATAAATAGCAGGACAAGAGACCGCTGGTGTGACACTATTCAGGATCGGCCAGGCGCTGTAGCTTGACATTTTCAACTGAGATGTATCTGTTCTCTTTGCGACCAGGAAGCGGTGGTAAAATGACTGTACGTGTTCCCTTCAGACCAAGAACTGGAACCGGTGCACGAAAAGAGGGGCCAAATTCTTTTTTGTTTTCAACCTTCTCTCGAACCAGTTCCCCAACTTTCGGAAGCCAGCCGGCTACCGGAATCTGCAACGCAGGATCTGTGGCTGAAGGCAAATGTGTAGTTGCAAGTTTGTCTCGGGCTTCTTGTAAGTCCTGTAACATAGCAGAATGGTTATCTACATCAAACTTGGCGGATTGCGCCGCGATGTCTGGACCCTCAAGGTCAGGCACAAACATTCTTATGCCAAAGAGCATTTCGTATGGGGTCCGCCCACCCAGAGGTCTTCTAGGGAGATTATTAAGTGCACGCTGAACGGTATACAAATGGGCCAGCCAGTTCCTGCCAGTACCTATAACCCTAGCTGTTAAGGATTGCTTTAAGTCACGGTTCATTCGTTCAACGATAGAGTTGCCCTCAGGCCTATACGGAGACGAAAATTTCACCCGCACCCCAAGCGAAGCCATTGCATCCTTGTAAGCCCTAGAGGCAAACGCTGGACCTTGGTCCGAATGGAAGGTGCCGCATGCGAAAATTCCCACAAAGACACGCAAATCCCTGATTACATTTCGGGCGTCAGCACTCCGTTGTGGCCAGACCCAGAGAAACCGTGTGCACGAGTCCACTGCCACTAAGATATATTTATAGGCAGTGTCTGATGAGAATGGACCGCAGTGATCCAAGTAAACACACCCAAAGGGTCTGTTAGCAATGCAGAGCGGTGTTTGTGGTGGACGTGTTACCGTGGAAGGCTTAATCTGTTGACAAACGTCGCAAGAAAGCACAAAAGCACGGGTGTCTTTATACAACCCACGCCACCAATAACGCTGCTGCAAGATGGAAACCGTAGCTGACACACCTGCATGTGCTGAAGCCATGCCTTCGTGTGCAGCTGATATCAAGGCACTCCTGCGGTCCGCGTTGGGGATCAGCCGATCACCAACGTCAGGTATAGTTACATAAGGAACCTGATCGGGACTTAATGTGTAAGAATACTTGGAAGGGAAACCTGTAGGGTAATTATTACCTTCCTTGGTTGCAGCAATAGCCGCTAATATAACAGGGTCTATTTTAGACATGGACCTGGTAACCGCTGCTACTGAACACGTGACTACTGCTGAACGGGCAGCTTCATCTGCCAGATCGTTACCAATAGCGTGTGCGCCCACCCGCTGATGGCCTAAGGTGTGAACCACCTGTGTGAGGGGCAGACGTTGTTGCAATTCTGCCACTCGAACCCAAAGCATTTTATGCTTAATTGTGCTTCCTTTTGCGTCTTTGTAGTCGTTTTTCGACCAGAAAAACAGATTGTCATTGTAAGATTGGACACAGTAAAAAGAATCACATACAATAAGAGTGGTCTCATCCTGTGAAGCGAACTCAAGTGCAAGTAGCAATGCATGCAGCTCGGCCAATTGTGCGGTACTATCTCCAAGTGTGCGAGTGTGCACTACAGAGGATTTGAACTTTCCATCTACAAAGGAACCCGCAACAATAGCACATGCAGCTGAATAAGCGTGCTTGGACCCAGTGGCCGGCTGCGCCGAACCATCGGTGTAGATTACACATTTGTAATCCTCAAGCGGTAATAAAAACAAAGGAGGAGGATGAACGAATTCATACTGCAAAAATTCCTGAGTCTGAAGAGAAGAATCAAAAACAAAAGTGACGTCCGAAGACGTCAAAGATGTAGCCCATTGTATCCAACGGGGATGCATTGCTTTAGAGTTCGGTACACTTGCCTTTGTTACTGCCTCCAGGGCAGGACAGGGTGTTACCACCAGAATCCGCTTACCCTGTGCCAGTGCGCGTTCTTTTAGAATCGCCATTTGCACTGCAGTCAGAACTTTTTCAACAGATGTAAAGCGCAATTCAGCGGAAGTGTACAGATGTGACTTGTATGCGATAGGTACTGTATCACCTTCATTAAAGGTTAAATAGGTGAATCCCACCGCCCCCGGAATTATTCTAATCACCAGGTTTGTGTGGTTATCACGAGTCAAAAGATATTTAGACTCTAAAAGGTCTGTCTGCAAAGACTGCAGAATTGAGGTATGCTCAGGCAGCCAGCAAGACCTTGAATACGTAGGTTGTATCAAAGCATACAAAGGCTTGATACGCTGGGCATATTCGGGAATGTAAGTACGCCCGAAATTCAAGAAACCCAGCAAAGACTGAAGTTTCTTCAGAGTATTTGGGGGCACAAATGTGCACATTTTTCCAAGAAATGGGGGCTAAGCCCTTACCTTCGTTATTGAGCTCATAACCCAAGAACAGAACGGTAAATTCAGCAATGTGTGATTTAGCAAAGTTAAATTTGTAACCCTGCTCCGCAAATTCAAGAATAATGCGGTCCACACGGGTCAGATGCTGATATAACTCGTCGTCTGTCAGATAGATGTCATCTACATACGAACATGCGTCTTGATCAATGTCATTTAACAAAGAAACAACACGGGCGGCGAATATACCCGGACTATTTTTATAGCCCATGGGTAATCGCCGGAACTGGAATAATTTACCACCGGAAGTGAATGCGGTCCATTGACCACTCTCCGGGGCTAGGTTGTGCGTGTAGAAACCGTTTGAAAGGTCAAGTGTCGTTTTGTATTTTTTACGAACAAGACTGTCTACAAGCGCAGAACTGTGTGTATTTTGCACCGCAAAGTTCCGACAATGAGTATTTAAATGCCGGTAATCCAAAACTAAGCGGTACGATCCATCGGGTTTAGAAACCACGAAAAGGGGATTGTTCATAGGTGATACGCATGGTTCAATTACTCCCTGATATTCCAACTGTGTCAGAATTTCGGAGACGGGGCCTTTTGCCTGCCGTTTAATGGGATATTGGGGTTGTGGCTGCGGTAGTGACCGCAAAGGTATTGCATGAGGAGGTGATTCTTCATCCCATCCCACATGGTTGCGGTATAACGCTGGTGCCAGGTACACAGCCCACTCAGCTGCAAGTGCTTCAGCTTTGTCTTTTGGGACATGCCTTGAAAAGCTTGGAAGGATTACCTCCTCTCCTTTATGTGCAGCTAAAACGAATGGGGGTGGCCAATCCACCTCTGCTAACAAAATGTCATATGAAGAGGTTAGATTTTCCCAAAAAATCCCTTTTATTTCACGCGGTATGTCACCTTCAATTTGTATAACTATATTATATAGTCTGTCAGGGGGTGCCACTCTCGTGTCAGCTGTCTCTACAGTAACGAATGTTTCAGTTGCTGTCGCCTCCATATGAGGACGTAGCGCCTCCCGCACTATGGTAACTTCCGCGGCGCTGTCTAGGAGGGTCACTGCCCACGTCCAATTCTGGAGTCTCGTTCTCACGGTCTGAGGCATATTTCGCTGTGACAGCGGCAACCTTTTTCTTCTGAAATTGCGGTCGAGGAAGATGAAAGTCTTCTGCTTTACCTCTGACTTGTTGTCGAGGTTGGTCTCGCTCCTGGGGAGCCTCTCGGCCCCTTCCTCTATCTTGCCGTCCTCCTCCACCAGCCTGTGACGACGTCTGGGCCTGTGAAGAACGAGGAGAACGCGTATCAGAGCTCTGAAACCTTTCTGGTGATTTAATCCTTGACCTATCACGTAAATCATAAGTACGTTCAGAAGAAACCGAAACTGGGGAAGCGCCTCTCGACCCCGGCTTCTTTTGTTGCTTACCCTGTTTTTTCTGTCTCCAACTTTTTTAGTGAAGACCGGTTTATCATCTTTCTCAGATGCACTTTTTGTTTGTATAACTTGTGTTTGCGATTGAGTTTGCATTTTTACAAAAGGCTTGTTGCCCAGGCTATTTCTTCCAATTGTTTTATAAGCCCGGGCTATTATTTTCGGTAATTCGCGAGGCCTGTCCAACTCTGGGACCAAAGCCAAAGCATTCGCTACTTGAAAGTTCATAGCATCGCCCTTGACATTTCCAAGGATCAGCTCAGCTACTACATCAAACACTCCCACTAGTCTCATCCCTAATTCCACAGCCGCTTCAGGGCCATGTTCATCCTGTACTTTTTTAATTACAGAGGGTAGAACCGTCATGGAAGGAGTTCCAAAACATTTTGAATAAACTGCTGCGAATACCTTACCCCAGTTTTCACATGATGTCAAATCGGGGATTATGTCTTTTGGCAAACTTATCGTGAGGATGCGGTGTTTATCTACTGGGGATGTATGTGGAAACACTGCTTCTATCTGATCGAACTTTTCTGCAAGCCAGTAAGGATAGTCGTCCTTATTTTGTGGACGTTTGCCCATCACAGAATTTACCATGACAGGACTTATAGTCACTCCAGCTGCAATAGCTGGTTGGCCTGCGACTACAGGAGCAGCTCCATGGAGGCTACCTGTAACGTATGTCACTAAGGCTCGATGCACTCGCACCAATTCGGTATGCATAGTGCGCAATTCCGCTAGCGGTAATGCCAGATAATTTGGATGCGGGGTATACCCGGCCAATACAGGCCAAGTGGCCCCCTGAATTGATAAGGGGCCTAAACGAACTGCGGTAGTTGGTTGTGGTAGGGCGCCATTGAACCAAACACGGTGCTGCCAAGCCGTGAGAGGCACTTCAAGAGCAGTATAGGGTCGATAGGCAGCAGGAATTGCGGTGGGTTTATATTCATGAAACAGCTTATCACCTGCATCCACCGCTTCAAAAGTGATCCAAGTGTAAAACACTTCAAAGTGATAAGCCGCATCGGCTTGAACCACAAAGACCAACTCGACCCCAGCATCGGGCACTCCATACACAGCTAAGTGGTCTCGGAGTGCTCCTCGACTATGTGCAGCTATCGCCACACCAGCCATGACCAAACAAATATATATTCGACAACCTAACAGGGAGCACAAAAATGGGTCTGTTAACTAACCTTTTTAATAATATCAAGCTTGAAAGAACCTATAAAACATTCAATATAGGAGGTATCACCGTCACATACGCCTCCGGAAGCGTACGCGAGGGGTTTGTGGACAAGCACAAGCACTACTCAAGCGTCTCGCAGATAAGCTGCCCCACGGTGGTCGCGCCATGTCATAAGGTTTCTGCACATACACAGAGCTATGCACAGGAAAATGGGACCCCGGAATACAGTGGTTTGCCACCATATACCGTAGCACCCAAAAACCCCAACCCAACTAGCTTAGCATCCCATTAGCACCCAAGTACTAATGTTTGGACAACCCAGAACACGGTATCTTTATCTCAGGACTCACTGAAGCAAGAACACTCTTTCGCCACTCACTCGTACTTGTCCACAAGGTGCGTAGGAAGAGACACTGGATAGGTTAAAATGTTTATTCCAACTTACGTGCTCTAATGTACAGTACACGTGTCAGTACTAATAGCATAATGCATATTACTAATATAAGCAGCATGGTTACAATTCCATAGAATACAAACGGGGAAAGCATCTCAGAGCTCAGTGGATAAACGTATAAATAACATTACCACCCTCCCCTTGCAGTAAGATAGTTTATTATAATAATAGAAGACCTCTGGGCTTTGACTAGCGAACCCCCATACCTCAGTCTCTAGAGGCAGAATTACATCAGCAGGACATCATAGCTCTTCTCACTGAAAGGGATTTCTCCAAGTGTGTTAAGCGCTAGTAAACCACAGCATTAAAAGCATATCAACTTCTTCATGGCAATTGTACATAATGTTATGTCTGGGTGCGCGAGACTGGCCATATCAGGAAGAACCAAAATACATTGTTATGCGACCTTGTACATGTTTGTGCAGACTGAGCCCAAAAAGGTGAACAACAGAAGATGTAGACAGTGCAAAAGAACTTGGCACGAGCAAAGGGCGAGGCAGGCCCGGCTCAGTGTAACGTGCGCAAAGAAAAGCAGCATGGCAGCCAGGCCTAGGCCAACATAACAAGGCAGGTAACAATCCACACGACACCCTGGTTGCTCCAGGCCTGCCCTGACTCCCCCTGCTTTGGTGAGCCTCCTGGACCTTGCTGGTCCAAACCGTAGACATCCTTGACCTTCTGCGTGGGTTGCCGTTGCCAAGATTGTTGGTGCTCCCGCAGGACACCGACCCCTCAGCACTCAACATCCTTTGTGGGACAGCTTGTATCTGGCTCCTGGTCATCCTCAATGTCTCCAGGTCCCCGTGGCTGCAGAGTCAAGAACGATTAGGAAAAAGGCCCTCCCTAAGTTACTTTAAGGTCCAAGAGGAGGGAGGAAAGGAAAAAACCAATACGAGTAAATTACCTCTATGCTGACCTATTTAATTTGACAAACAACCTAGCAAGGTTCTAAATTACCAAAAACCTCTACACATCATACATTATTATGGAAACCCCAAATGTAACTCAAAAACCATGTAATGATGCAGTATGACTTTTTATGACATTCTTTTTTATTTTATTCTGAAAACATGAGTATTTATCTCTGAGATTCACACAGTTACATATATATACAACACATTTAATAGTTTTAATTTACATAATATTTCATCATAGTACTTGAAAAACATAAGTATATCACATTCGACATCCCACAATAAATACAAAACAGTGTAAAAAATATTCACTATCATCATTCATAAAACATCACTATCATACTATCACATACTCACATTCACACTAACCAACTACAGCAACATACTCTTAAAAGGATAGGGAAAGGGAAAAAAACTTTTGACCCTGTGGTGGATTTCAAGGTGTTTGTAAGCCAGTTGATACGATTAATTTCAAAAACACCAACTATTTTCAGAAGAGTGATCTTGGAGAATCTCTTCTCCTTTTATTGGTGTTTTTGAAATTAATCGTATCAACTGGCTTACAAACACCTTGAAATCCACCACAGGGTCAAAAGTTTTTGACCCTGTGGTGGAAAACTCTAAAACTTCAACTGCTACTTTCCCATAAAATTGTACGGAGCATGCGGTCATGTTCTCACACTGCACCCGTCCTCCGTGGGGTCCTTACTTACTCACCTTGGGTGGTTCCTTGGGGTCCCAGCGATTCTACGTCCTCTCGACACTGTCTTGACTTGAGTCATGGTTCTTATCCCACTATTTTAGTATATGGTTTGGTCCCCCCCTGGGGCTCACTGTGTATTAGTGCTATTTACTGTCATTTCTGTGCTTAAGTATTGTGTGCTTTGTGATTATCTCCGTGTAGGAGATACTGTGTCGTACTAGATAGTGTTATATTAATAAATACATATTTTTATAACTACTGTGTGGTTCTCCTTTCATTAAACCAATACTATAAGGTTGAATTCTGGTAAAACAAACTGCTTAACATTCCTTCAAGACTAAGCCTGAAGGCTGCTCTCCACAGCTACCACTTGGATAGCTTTCCAAGGTTATCTTTGACCTCTTAAATCACCATAAGGGTTGTTTGGACTGGTGCAAGGTGCCCACTTTAACTAGTGGACATCATATACCAGGCCAACTTCTCACATAGCGGTAGAAAAGTAATAAAGGTGGAGGATCACAAATATTAACAAAAGATTACAAATTAGGCCCAGCACCATAACAGAGAGCAGAAAAACAAGATGGCCACGCCCATGCGGACCGTGTGGTGCTGTTCGCGCGTGATTTAGAACGCAAGCACACTTCAGGACCACGTAGTGCTGCTCCTGTGTGATTTTGGAGCACGCGGACGGACTCTGCTAACCCGGTGCTTTCTGCTTGTGGTCGTCCTTGTCCTGGCCTTTTTTCTTCTGGACCCTTCGTCTTCCTTGATCAAATGTCTGTAATCTTGGTTCTCCTGTCTCCTCTCCTCCTTTCTATTGGGCTCTTGGTCCTGGTCCTCTTTGGTCTGTCTACTTGAGTCTGCTACTCCTGCCCTTGGTTATCCTTGTCCCTCTTTTCCTGGTTGGCGTGCACAGGCCAGCATAACCCTCCTTGTTGTTATGGCCTTGATCTTTCTGTTCCTTCTAACTCTGGTCCTGCTGTTCTTTCAAGCTCTTGTCCACTAAGTCTAGATACCCCTGGTCGACAACCTCCTGGCCCTCCTGATTTTTCTCACTCTGGTCCCAGTACCTCTAGTGCTGTTTTTCATTTTCCTATTCCTAATTGTCATTCTTTGCATAGACAATGCCTCTGGCATTGCACCCTCGTCCTCATAGATTAGGTCTCTCTGGGCCTCGTTCTTCTTGTTCTGGCCCTCTTGTCTCTGGTCATCCTAGCCCTCCTAGTGGTCACCTCCCGGCCCTTATTCTCCTACTTTTAATCCTCCTCCTCCTACTGCTTCCTTCCCCAGCCCTCCTCCACAATGACTTTAGTCAGATACAACCTCCCAGAGTGTCACACAGATTGTTTTCTGTTTTCCAGATTTCTTTTGATGAGACAGCACTGTCAAGTACAGACATGAGGTCTCAGTAGAGACAGATTATTAAAAGATTAAATTAAGCATCAGCAATAGTAACTTCCACTTCTACCCTTGGCTCTATACTGATGGATGTAATCTGCTTCTCAATTTCAGAAGGACTGTGGAGGTCAATCAAGCGCTTGTGAATACACATCTGGAAACGGTCCCAAGTCTTTGAACCTTCACCACAAAGTGTTTTTTGAGTAGTAATACACAGAGTCTTCTTAGGCATGCGAACTGGCCCTTTCACTTTCAGGTTTTTCGCTTTTGTACCTCGTTTGAGATTAGCACACACCTTTTCAAGTGACTTCACATTGTGACTAGTCAGGGTGATTCTGATATAGTGAATAGCTACTTCCTGTTCCACAGATGCTTTGCTGGCGTCTTTAAATGACATGGCTAATATGCTTCCTGACCGACTTATTCATCCTTAAATTAGAAAACGAACGGACAGTAGGGATCCAGAAAAGAAGATCAGCAGACCTCGCTGTCTGAGTTCAAAAGTAGAGACAGTAGCTTGTCCACTTAAAACACTGCTGAACATGCTAAACATCAAAACTACAATTCCCAAGATGCATTGTGCAGATTACTAAAATTACAGTGTGGCTGAAGAGGGACACTCATTATTAAATGGGACCAAAAAGCATATCTGAAATAAACCTACTCTGCCGGGTGAAAAGTATGAAAATGTATGTTTATTCAAGACAGCAGAGTGGACTCCTCATGTAAATTACTCAGATGCATTACTTGCCTGTCTCCTGCTTCCACTTCCCCATTCCAAAAAAAGCACTATTAAAGTGTCTTGCTCAGTGTACCTCCTGCAAGTGCCCTGTAGCACTGTGTCCCCAAACACAAATTACCTACTGTCCCTCGCTATGGGGCCCAGATACTACTTATCTGTCTGCATTCCATGTTTGCTGCTGCTTGTTGATTGCTGCTGTGTTGTCAGGTTTGAAATACTAAGCACACACAATCCACCTTAAACAGAAGCCTAAAGCTGGTGCAATACCTTCCATAAGAAGCCTGAAAAGAGCTCAGCCCTGAAAAACATCAAAAGGAGCACCATGTACATTAAAAATGCAATGTATTCTTATGAGTGAATAAAACATTTATGTAACATGCGTTAAAACCATGCTCAGCATTCTTTGCAGACAGCCAAATACTCACTGACTGAAGCACAACATATGTGTGTGCCATATCCTCCAGAAGCATCTGTTTCATTTCTACATATCTTCTTTGAATATTAAAATAACATAAATGTTTTTATTCAAAATTGATTTGACATTTTTTCATCTGTAAACAGCATAGCTAAATCCGTGCACTTACCTTTTTACAAACTATTGTAGATTTGTTTATGCTCTTACTTTAAAATTCTTTGCACATGTTGTATCCCTATTACAAGATTGCCACCAAGCAGCATTCACCTAGAGTCCCTTTTTTCTCTGTGGCCGGATAAATACAGACCTCCTTCACACTATTTATCCGGCACTGGTCAAATTGTACATCATCTGTACTATTTAGCTTATGGCGGGCTAAATAGCAGAGATTGTGTACTTTTTTGCTGTCAGCTGGGTAAAGAGCAGATATTTTGCACTATTTTGGCCGGTGACTGGGTAAATAGATACTGCCTGAGGAAACATTTCTGGCTCACTGCCTGCCTCCACGATGATTGTATACAAGTCTCTTGTCGTGAGACTGATTTTTACATTTTAAAAAAGTCTTGGAGCAGCTAGAAAGTGATTATTAATCAGACAGCGCCATGAGCAGTATGTTCTCATCCCAAACTGTGGGATTTTTTATTCTTGGTCAGGCAGCTCAAAAAGTCATTGCGCCATTTTGATTGCACCTTTTTAAGGCATCCGGCTGCATTGTGAATGCTGTAAGGCCTACATAATAGGTATATGCCAAATGTATGTTCCCTTCTTGAATTTATAACTTAATATTACCAACATGCTCCACAAAATTTATGTCACTCCTTTGTTTGTCAGCATGTGTTTTGGTGAGGCATCACCCAGTAACCCTTTGATGTGTGTCTTTTTGCAATGTGGTGTTTGTGGCATTGGCCTATGTATGAGAAAATCATAAAATCATGAAATGGGAGCTAATGTGAACTTTACAGAAAATACTTCGGGGATGGGGTGTGACCTAGCGGCTAGAGCTGCTGACTTTAGAACTGGGAGCTACTTTTGAATCGCAACCTCCACCAAACATCTTGTGATTCCGAACAAATCACTTAATTTCCTGTGTCTAAAAAAAGAAATGTGTAACGTAGTCTGGTTCAGCTGTAAGGTGCTCAAATGTTCTAAGGCCAAGTTTACATTGGGTAAAATGTTTTTTTCCCGTTCATTTTTATGCTTCATTCTGTTTTAGGTCTATTTTGACATCACAGCTTTCTGTGACTTATTGCTACCAATTCTTTTTCAAATACATGCATTGGGCTCATGCACCACTGAGAGGAGTATTATAAATTCTATTGGCTGTTTGGTTGTCATTCCACTCCATAGGAAGTTCTTGCTTAAACTGGACATTCTGAGGTACTATTTTACATCTGAAAGTAAACTCAATTGCCATGCTGTTTGTCACATTCAGTTCTCTATCTTCTGTATGCATCCTATACAGAAATAAATCATATTTTGCTACTGATTTTCCCAGCACTGGCATAGCCAATAGGGCAGGCTTTAATGTGATACACAGCATTTGTGGATGCAGCACTTGCACACAGCATTGCGGTATCTCAGTATTTACATACAGAGGCACACTAGAACAAACCATTTGGCTTTGCCAATGCTTTTTTCTTTCTCCTAGCCCCAGTCCATAAAAAAGTGAATTTTAGCAATGACTATAATCATATTGCATAATATATTACTGGCATTTTATTAGAATACGGAAAGATACATAGAAATCTGTGAAGGAATTAGAATGGCTGCTCAAAAGAATAGACCAAACACCAGGTTTTTCACACATGAAATGAACCATGTTACAACAAACATGCAAGAAAAAGGTAATGCAGAAGTAGAAGATAATGTTCTATACCATGGCACAACCAGCCATATCAGAGCTCAGAGTATCTTGGCTCATTATACAGACTATCCGATGTGTCCACTTTACTTCTATTCCTTCACTGCATAAACCTCTACTTCACACAGCGTGAGGTACTCGACATGGTACGGAATAATGATATGGACATATTGGGCCTCCATCCCATAGCAGCAGAATACGGCAGGGCTTACAAGATCTTCCCCTGTGAATATACCAAAGCTGTGACAAAAGAGAGACAAGAAAAAAGTTTTAGTAAGAACAAAACACTAGAAGGAATATCTTGCCACTGTTTTTAATGACATTTATAATTCCCTGCCACTTAAATAAAATTGAATTTGACTTTAGACATTTGGACTCTTTCCAATCATAGCATTCTTGATGGATTACTGATTACCATGTCTTTAGGTAGAGAATGTGACAGCTTTACCCATACTTCCCTTGTCTTGGTGGACCAACTATATTGGTACCTTACTAAGGTCTTATCAATATGTTGCTGACCTTTGTGGCTGTCTGCAAGCCTTGACTTTCTTATGAACATGGATTTCTCCCAACCATACTTATTCTCTGCATACCAACATCTTGTGAGCTCCTCACTTGACCCATGCCTATCTTCATATTGTCCAAAATTGAATTTGGCACAAATTGGTACACTGCTCTTTTATCCACAAACATTTGTCTAGAATCGTCATTATCTGATTTAGAAGTGGAGATGATTTCCTCATACTTTATATGATTAGCTACATTCCTAGGCCAAGCTGGGGGTCAAAACATTAGCAGTGATGAACAACATTAAAATGCCAGTACAGCAATCTGAATGTAGCAGCAAACACACCTGATAAGCTCTTCAATTTCCAGCCAATGAGGCGAATGTGCTAAAAAGTGCACTCCCAAAGATCACCATATCTCAAATTCCCATCCCATGGCATGCGTGAGGGAGCCTCTTTCCAGAGTACACCTAGACAACAGATTACCAATAAGATGGAATGTATTTCTTTGCTAATTTAGGTAACGTCCTCTCTACAACAAGATGCCACAAGGTATTTTTCCCTGGGTTGTGCCTGGGCTCTGTGTATGGAGATTTAAGACATAGGGGTATTTATTGATGGGGTGTAAACCCTTTTCAATCAACAGCCTCGTAAGTCACTAAATTATCCCTCTTGTAGGTTGGTACAAAAGTAGTCAGGCTTACTTGGAGGCAATTTGTAATATAGCACACAAACGGTATTAAAATGAAACACAACACAAGAAATATCACAAACCAATTGAAATAAAAATCCAACCAGTAGAATCAGAGATATGCAATGGTAAAGTTTTACGTGGATTCAGTGCCTAAAAGCACAAAGATCCACTTGCAGTCCTCTGGTTGTGTAGACCAGGAGAAAGTCACATGTGCAGGCTGACTACAATGAACCATGGGCTGGATACAGGCACCAGGTTAGTCTCCCTGAACAGCAGTTGCCTTCTCAAAGTCCGGTGCGAAGAGTCCAGAACTTCAGGAGTTTTCGGTTTCTTGTAGAGGAGTGCATGCTGATGCCATCCACGGCTCCAGGGATTTGGGAGGCCCCTCTTGAGGATCAGAGATTCTAGCAGAGGTCAGCAAGGCTAAGGCAGGTCCAGCTACAGCAGGCCAGCTGGGCAGTTGCAGGGTGGACTCTGGAGCTTATTGTGTCACTGTAGCTCAGAACAAGAGGTCAGTCAATTGACCTTTGGAGTCACTTGGGTAGCCTGGGATGAAGAGTCCATTCTTTCTTCACAGAGATCAGGTCCGGCCCCAAGCAGCAGGTCAGTTCTCTTGGGAACAAGGCAGGCCTCAAGCAGCTGGGCAGTCCTCTTGGGAGCACAGCAAGCCTCAAACAGCAGGGCAATCCTCTGGTAGTAGCAGGGCAGGTTCTCGAAGGAAAAATGCAGGACTTAAGCAGTAGGCTAGTCCTCTATGGAACAAGGCAAGACTCAATCAGCAGTGCAGTCCTCTAAAAACCAAGCAGGCTTCAAGCAGCAGGGCAGTCCTTTGATGAACAAGGTAGTTTTTCTTCTATAATGTCCTCAGCTATAGGCATGTACTAAAGAGTTGCTTAGGAGGTCCCATATTTATAACTGGTGCCATCTGTTGAAGTGGAGGAATTTTCTAGTCTATCACCACATCTGGTTCTGGAAAGTTCTTCCCATCCCCTGCCAAGGCTCAAATAAGTCTAGGGTCACATAGACTAATGCTAGGATTCTTTGTGTGTGCTGGGGACACGCCCTTTGAAATGTAAATGGCCAGGGAACAGCTCCACTCCAACCATCCGGGCAGGATGGCCCATCCTGCGCACATCTAGTCCCCTATTATTCACTCTCTAGGTTCAATACGCATTCTTAATGGAGGATTCATTAACAGGCCTAGGCAGCTGGAAATTCCTAGAAGGCCTAAGAAGCTTATGGGCAGGAAAAGGCAAACTTCCTAAAAGTGGAATTTTCAAAATTGTGATCTATAATCTGACTTTACCATTATAGAGGATTTTAAATTACAATTCATTCGAGTCTAAACTTGACATTTCTACATGCTCCAACTCAAAGGTTAGCACTTATTATAAATATTTGGGTGTGCAAATGTTATACACTGGAAGAGATAGGCCTTAAGTTAGTGAAAAACGTAATTTAGGATTTTTCTCTACCAGGACATGTAAAACTTTTTGAATCTAATGCAACCTGCCCTATGGGCCTTTAAGGCTCATTTTAGAGGTGATTTAAATGTATTAAAAAAAGGTTTAGGCCTCACAAAAGATTTCTTTTGCTAGGCCAAAAATGCAGTTTAAAACTGCATTTCAGGCTGCAGTTGCAGATGTGAGGCATGTTTTAATGGGCTACTTTAGTGGTTGGCACATTAAGTACTACAGGCTCACTAGTAGCATTTAATTCTCAGGTACATATAGTACCATTTTACTAGAGACTAACAATTAAACTAAATCTATCAATCAGGATAAAATTGTACCATGTTTGAGGGAAAGAGCACAATCACTTTGCAGTGGTAAAGTGCGCTGAGTCTTAAAAGGCATCAAAAACAGATTCAGCAAAGGAAGGGTGGGAAGGCAAACATTTTGGGTGACCCTGCAGAGAGGGCCAGTGCCAACAGGGGACAACTAGGAGATGAATGAAACTTTATTTAAGCCTTCAGCAACATGCGGGCAGATGAGCTTTGCAGATACACGCAATAATACGTGACAAATTTTCTTGAAGAGGAAAAATTTACTCTAATTTAACCTAGTCTGCATTTCTAAATAAGAACAAAATTCTAATTTTGAGTAAGATAATGTGTATTTATTCTTATTGTATTTTAATAATATCATTAGAAAGTATATTAGACAGCAATGCATCTTTCAAGACATACATGCACACATAGCTAATCCTACAAGCGCCCATTTAGCATTTTCAGTCCCACTCATGCCTTTTCAAAAAGGAATAAGCAACACAATAAAGTCATAAACTCTTCAGTTAACAATCCACACATCTCTAAAGCTACACATGCACACACACATACACTCACATAGTATCATACCTACATAATCCTAAGCGCAAGCTACACATATCAAAATGTACACACACAAACATTATAGAATCAATATACAGCAGCACACAAATGCTTTCACATAGCCACCCTATCTCTGCACTGAAACGGAACCAGCCCCATTATTATATACTGAGAAAACACTGCTTAACTACACTCTACAATATAACATAGAGTCCTATGTAATAAAGACAATAGCCTGTTCTAACTTCCCAGACCAATGACTAAGGGTCCTAATTTGACAGATTTGGCTTCCTGAGGCCATGTTCCTGAAAGGTGTGTGCGGCTCCATTTAGTCCTACTACTAATACCTGTAATGGTGCTCTAGTGTAGTGGACTCGAAGATATGGGATACGTTCTCATTAATTTAGATTACATCACAATTAGCTCTGCAGTTGCCTGAGAGTCTTTTTGATGGATTTTGGGGGCACTCTTTAACTGCTTACTGAGAATGTTGGTGTTAAAAAAAAGTCAAGTCGCCTGGTTTCTCCACACAGTCGACCGCAATGCAGCGGTTCCGATGTGGCGGTTCTTGAGGCGAAGCGCTGGTTCTGAGTGCGATGCGCTGGGCTTGTTTCCGCAACAACAGTAATGTATTGATTCTGCTTCCCACAGCAGAGGATGCTTTGGTTCCACTTGAGCAAGCACCTG
This sequence comes from Calotriton arnoldi, assembly GCA_963921515.1. Taxonomy (NCBI): domain Eukaryota; kingdom Metazoa; phylum Chordata; class Amphibia; order Caudata; family Salamandridae; genus Calotriton; species Calotriton arnoldi. The sequence goes on from CAWUFW010002319.1 coordinate 412,116, forward strand.
AAGCCACTTCCAATTGACCAGACATAGGAGCAGGAGGTGAGACTTTGATCCCCCTGATTCTCAATACAGGAGGCAAGCCAGCTTGCTGATGGAGATCACTCTGGGTTCAAGCAAGAGTCCAGTTCTTTCTCAGCAGGGGCAGAGGATAGCAGACAGCAGGGCAGCACAGCAGAAAATCAGTTCTTCCAGAGTGACTGTCCTTGTAGCAGCATAACAGTCCTTCTTTCTGGAAGAGTTTATTTACAGGTCCAGAAGTGTCTGATTTGGTGGGATCAGAGATGCAGTACTTATACCCAGTTATGCCTTTGAAGTGGAGATGACTTCAAAGAGCGGCTTTGAAGTGCACAGAGGTCCACCCTTCACAGCTCTGTCAGATCTAACACTGCTCAAAAAGAGAGAATTTACAAATAAGAGCCCTGAAAGTAGGAGCAGAGGGCCTAGGTGTTTGGAGGTGTTTGACATGGGCATGTACTCCTCTTTGATGGTTACAAGGAGGTGAGATTGGACAGGCTGCACAATGGGGTACCAAAACACCTAGTGCATGATCAGAGGTTGAAGAACATCCTTGTAAAATTCTATTACTACTCAGAGAAGAAGTATTCAAAAGTGTCAGGTGAGCAAGTGGGATCTCCTTCCATGAATTCTTGGATTCGCTCTTACAGGAAATTTCCACAGCAACCCTTCATAGGAGACTCTTGATAAAATCCATCACAGACATGTGTAGAATGAATGAGGCCGAATATAGATTGAGAATTTCCACAAGGAACACTTTGGAGAAGGATGATCAAACCAGGTTCTTCTTAGATCTAGTAGCTGTTGTGCAGTTCCTGAACATCCTGAACACCCAACAGTTGGTTCATGGTGAACTGAAGGGGAATTACAAGATGGAAACATGTCATATACCATTCTGAAATGGACTAGAGCAAGCAGATGGGAGACACCTAGACCACACAGGAGAAGAGAAGCGAGGAAGGAATTGAGAGACTTGACAACCTCTCAGTTGGTTTATCTTGTAGATAATCAGGAGCATTCCAATAGCGACTAATGCGATGCATAACTGACGTTGTTGGCAATATGAGAGTTTTCTTTTTTCTTTTTCTTAACTATTGTAGTACAGTGTTTCGATGAACTGTGTGTGGAGGGTTCTGCTCTCCTTCTTTTTACATAGCTTTACTCTGTTTGTTACAATAAAGTTGATCACCCAGTAAAGTTCAATATGCTGTAGGAGAGACTCTTTTATCTTCATAGGGCATTTTTCAATATGCTGCTTATGTGGTTTTTTTTTGCTCTGGAGTAACACACATGCTTTGAGGCTCCCAGTCCTTTATAGAGATGCTGTCAAAAGATGCTGGTGTTTTCCCTTTCACTGCGCTGTATAACTGAATGTGAAAGATCTTTCCTGCAAAGTGGATATGGAAATATTTAACATGGAACTGCCCAAAGTGTCTGTCTTGTGGACACATTTTACTAGTGAGATCAGATATAGATGATATATCAGCTATTGCATATGCGCTATTACCACAACACAACACCAAAACACATGCTGTGCAAACAATAATGGGATAGCAAGTTTCTTACATCTAGAGTTACACTTTCCAGTGCTTGACTTAAAAATAGATAAAAAAGAAGGCCCTTATGATTTGAGGAATTCTAAGCCTTACCATTGCCAAAGTCTAATCCCCTATCTCAGGGTAGAATTCGTTTTTGCTTGTCTTTCTCTCAGAACGCTCAGATTTGAGGGGATATACTCCGGTGAGGGGACTTTCATTCAGTTTGGTATGAAGCTGGAGACAGATTAGGGTAATGCACGAGGACGCCTAATGCATTTTCTAAGAAACTAGAAGTTGCATTAAATAACTTGGGTTTAAGAGACATTTGGAGAGACATAGCCTGGATGTGATGCAAATACAAATCATTGCCATGAAAATGCCATATCCTGTGTAGTATTAACTTGTGTCCTCCAGCGCACACAGCTGATAATATTTAATTGAATTTTCCGATCATTGCTCGATAACTCTAGACCTTGATACACATCACAGAAAGATAGTTAAGTGGAACTTCCATCCACCACAGAGAAAGGGAATACAAACCCACATTGATGAGTAATTTGACCTCAACAATAACAAAGAGACCTCATTCCTGAAGATATTGGATGCCTTTAAGGGTGTTGCAGGAGGAAAGCTGATTTACTCCATAGAGATATTACTTGTCAATAGAAGATGAGAAACTTACAGATTTTAGAAGGAACTTAAAGATGTAGAACAGAGTTATAGTGAGTTCCCTCACTCATGCAACCAATACAAACAATAGGTCTTAGAGGCCAGATGAAAGTGATGTATACAAATAGGGTGAAGATGACCCTGCTCCTTTGTAAAAGATTTGTCTAGGAGCCCAACATTAAGCTGGGGACATGGTTTGCAAGCAAGCTATGTGACAAAGGCAAACAATCAATACATTAATGAATTCCAATCAGATGGGTGTACCCTTATAGTAGTGGAGATAGAGAAGTTGGAGAATGTAGGTACTTTATGAGACCTTTTATGCAGCTTAAGTCTATCTGAAGGTGGTACAGAGGAAATATAGTGCTTTAGCTGGACTGCAAGGATACCTAGGCCCAAGCTGAAATATTAGAATCTCCAGTAACAGACAGGGAGGTCAATAGATTAAGACATCCAAGGTGCGTGTTCCAAATGGGTACGTGGGCAGCTTTTATAAATTGGTTTTGCTCTCAACCAGTCATCAAACGGATTAAGCATTTTAACTTTTTACTCAGCACTGGCAAAATTGTCCGTTTCATGAATGAAGTGGATGACTCAGTTACTCTCAAACTGGGAAGAACCCTAAAATCTGTTACTAATATAGGGCAATAGCTGCTCTCAATATTGAAATTATATGCAAACATTCTGGCTTCCAGAGCAGACCTGCTCTTGCCAGTGTTATTCCACCCAGACCAGTCTAAATTAACTCATGGCAGGGAAGCACACGACAAGATATGGTTTGTGAAAGAGATGTGTAATAAATCATATATAAGTCCCTGCTGTGTTAGTCTCCCTGGGCATCAAGAAAGTGTTTGTGTTGACTGCTTCTTGTTTAGGCTGGTTCTGGAGCAGATAGAGTATGGCCTACAATACAAAACAATGGTTATGTTCAAATAGGTGACTGAAGGGAGTGAATTGTCCATTCTGACCCCTATTTAGACCCCTATGGAGTCTAAACCTTCTAGAGGGGAACCAGAACCAGACCCTGTCTCCTCTATTGTTCCGCTCAGCATACACCCGGCATGCATTTAAGACAATAGGAAGATAATATATAATTTGGGTCAAAAGAACATAACAGTATGTCTTTGTCTATAATGCCTTTCTCATTTTACGCACAAGGACAGCTTCTGTCCTGGCACCGGTACATCAGAGCAGCATTTGTGAGAATCTGGAGGGTTATCAAATAAGTATGATCTTGACCTTGAATAAAGAAGGGAAATGCAATTGAAAACCCAGTTACAGTTTAGCTGGGCAGAGGCATATCTTAAATATTTGACAAATAGGAATACGCTGCAATTTGATCTCTTTCAAGCCAATCACCCTCCCTTATTTGCTGATAAGGGCAGTCATTTACTATTTAGAAGTTGTACTACTCATTGTCTTGTACTTCTTTGAGGCCCTTCTGATTACTGTTGACACAGCCATCTTTAAGGCTCTGAAGCATTACAATAGCATCCCATCTCCCAGTATAGTTTGATTGGTCTTTGATGGAAACTGACAAATGTTGGGCCCACATGGTGACAGGAAGGTCTGCTTGTGATATAGCATGGCATCCATGGCATAGGCAACCAGCTAACCTGTACCTCTGTCCCCTGCAACATACATGTTTAAAATTGTGGGCTTCACAGGGGGATTAACCACCTTCACATCTCCTTATACACCCATTCGTTTTAATCCAGACTTAACACATCTGGAGGGAAGGTCAGACCTTATGAGAAATCGCATGAAGTGGGATGTAAGACCAGAGTGAACATGTTCCATGGGGACTCTCTGTAAATGGGAATTTAATTTGGAGGTAGAGGAAAGATTAGTTTATAAATTAGGGACACTTCTTTTGAGCTTCGATCAAGAAGAGGAAATTAAATTAAAAACAGTTTTACTTGCCGGTGGCCTACATTAAATTTTTGGGAATTAGGAATACGCTACATGTTGATCTTTTTAGGACCAGTTGGCCTCCCTTATTTGCTGACATACGCAGTGATTTACAACAGTGATCCAGTCTCTTTATCTCCTGGTATGGGATGATGGGCACAATAAAAATAAATACTCCTCACTGTCTTGTACTTTTTTCAGACACTTCTGGTTACTATTGATATGGGCTTCTTTGAGTATCTGAAGAATTCTTTATTGCAATATGGCTGGGAAGGTTCCCAGCCTAGTGTATTCAGTAAACTCCTACTGCATCTCAAATCAGAGGGTGGGTAGGTGTTACCAAATTGAAACCATTATTCATCCCAGCTCTGAGTATTGTTTGATTCATCTATGATGAAAACTGATCAGTTTAGGGTTCACATGAAGAAAGCGGTGGGAGGCAGGTCTGCTTGGGATGAAGCATGACTTCCATGGCACAGGCAATTACATATCTTGTGGCTCTATTCCCACTACATATGCTTTTAATATTTAGGGCCATCACAGGGTGATTAACCACCTTTTCATCTCCTTATACACATCCATTTCAACATGGACCAGAGAGAGAAGGTTGGTCTGCATGATAAATGACATGAACGGGGTATGAAGGAGCAAAGCGGTTTCATGGGGACGCAGGTAACTTCTTTAATACTTGTAAATTGGAATTTAGAGGTGGAGTTAAGGCTGCTTTATAAGTAAATTAAACAAAATTATACTAATGCTATTGCGGGCCTAAAGGTTGTGATCTCCGAGCTGTATCCAGTATTGCTTGAAATACAACTGGTTCTGTAGGTTGGGATGAGAGCATTGTCTTGTGGGGCTATTCATTGCAACGCCTTGGGCACATTACACAGAGATATGGCTAGAAGCAGGATTTACTGCATGGCCAGCACTATGTGACCACAACATTCCATTCCATGTATCCTCATGTTATTCCTAGATGTTGGATGGGTTATGGTGTGATCTGAGGCATATATGGTGGTACTTCCTTGGGCTGACTATTTTTGGAAGGATGAGCTAGCAGCAATCAACGCTATTCTGGGCTACCGTTTCATAGCAGACTCAGAGATCTATTTTTGGGAAAGTGTCTATAGGACCCAAAAGGCACCACAAAGGGGTGTGTATCTACTGTGACAGAGCCAGCCTCTGGAATCAGACGGCTCCACCATTCATGATCCAATGTCATCAGTGAGTGTGGAGTATTTTGCTTATAGAGTGTTTAGTTAGCAAAGTTAAAGAAAAGAGTGCCATAAGGGATCACACCTGGAAAGCACTTTTGGACTATATGCCTGATGATCTGCCGAACTTAGGGCCTGATTTAAATGAAGGGGGACGACCTGTGGGTCTTCCATTAGGATGGAGTAAATTAGATAGGCCGCCAACTTTTTTCTTATAAATGACTGCCAAGCAGGTAGTCAGTTATAAAGACACTGACAGAAAGCACCGTCATGGCGGTTCTTGTCGATGCATTTTGATCTCCGAAGCCCTGCAGCAAACAGTAATCTTTTTTTTTCATTTCAAAAAGAAAATCCCGAAATCAGATTTCCTATTTGAAAAGAAAGAAAGTAATGCTTCCCTTGCCATTGGAGTCGTCCTGTTTTTACTGTTTCATACCACCAAGTGCTAATCTCTGAATGGGACTACTTAAAATGATACTTCAAGGCATCAAAGGAATTGTTGCATTAAACCTGACTTTTTTCTCAATAGAATTTAATGTATGCACAAATGCCAACTTAAGACAGTTGCCACTTTGTTGGCCATAGTTTCCAGTGACTGTTTATAGTTACAACCTCTGCCCTCATGGGGAGAGGTGTGAATAACTCTCATGAAGGAACATAAAGGCCTGCTGAGGGAAGAGGTGTGACGTCCTCCTGTCAGAAGGAGAAGTAGTCCGATTGACTACTGAGCTGCCACATCCCCCTAGGCTTGTAGTGGGCATAAAAGTGTCGCCCCTGGCATCCAGGCCTAAGATCACATCACAACTGGAGAAATGCCTGAATAAGGATTGCCTGCTGTTTCCAGGATCCAGCCTAAAGAAGCTACACCAAAGACTGGACTGCATCTGCTGCACCTGGGACTACCAAAGAAAGAACTGTGTCTGTGGTGTCTCACTCAGAGAAATGTCATCCTCAACCCCCCAGACAGAGAAGGTGACTCCAAGGGTCAGTTAGTTGCCTCCATGTTACAGACACAGGGCCATAAAAGCTGAAGAATCTTGATTTGGTGTGGTGGTAGCCAAGAACACCTGATCGCCGCTGACCTCTGAAGTGCAGCCAGGGAGACCAAGTCCCAAACCTCAAAAATTTCACCTGAGTTTTCTGGATCCAGGAGAGCTGTTGGAGGGCAGTTTGGTTTCCAAACAAGAAAGTTACAGCCAGTTACAGAGAACCACTGGTTTTGCTGTAACCAGGGACCACAGGACCAGTGGCAACTGGTTGTGGCTAGACTTCACCTGGACTTGAAGGGACATAGAGCCCTGAGGCCAAAGCCCCCCCACCTTGTTCATGGACTGAGGGGTGGCCACAGGAAGAACCCAGACACCAGCTAAGTATTTGTGAGCCACTTCAGCATCCATCAGGGCCACTACTTTGATTCCAATGGCGGTTTGCCCATAGAGTCTGAAACTGGAGACTGTTTTCTTTGTAAGGCAACTATTCTGTTGGACCTTATCGATCCCTGTGACTGGCTTTCTGTTGGAATTGGTTGCCACAAGAATGTCCTTAAAGCCATTTTCAAGTTATATGTTGTGGCTAACCCTAAATTGCAAGTCGCAGTAGATTACAATGACTTGTTGCGCTATGTGAAAAGATGTGATTCATTGTTTCTTTAAAAACATATATTTCCAGAACCCTTTGGTGGATTTTTGTCATTGAGGTGTCTATTTAAAGATAAAAATACAACGTATGTTTAGGTCTGGCGATAGCCAAGACTTTTTGATTTTTCTGAAATTATATGTACAATATACTTACTTAAAGGGAATTTAAGCCACCTCCTCTTCATCGATTGATCTGCTGTTGTGTCATTCATATTTTGTGTTCACTGTGTGTAGCATAAAGCATGGGGCAATGGGTTAGCCTGCTACAGCCACTGGCTAACTTCACTTTGAGTGACTGCATTTATCTTTTACACAAGTAGCATATCCGCACACAAGGTAGTTCCCTTCAGTGTCAGTGAATTTATTTTTACATTCATATTACTTTAGTGTTGCCTTTTTTTGCAGCATTTTCTACCAGATAACAGCATATGGTTCATCAACGCTTCATCAGGTCCAGTCTCTTGTCGATGCTATTGTAAATTCCTTTTGAATTGTCTTGTTTCACAGCATAACAAATTGCGTCCATTTGAACCTGTTCTGCATTAAGGTATTCTCTTTTGACTGTGTAGGCTGTACATAAACCAAAAGCTACAAGATTATACATGAAAAGTTTAGAGCAGACAATTCTTTGGAGCACGTTTGTTCTGGACTCATTTCATCAATAGTTCTTTAATAAATTTTGTCCAGGAAGAAAAGCACTATTTATCATGTTTAATTTGCGGCACTTGTAACCCTTTTTTTAATTCCCTTCTTATTTTTTTTGTTTGCTTGTTTCCGTCTTTCCAACTCTGTTTCTTTGTTTGTTTGTTTCTTTCTTTCTTTCCAACATGTCACCTTTTTTTTTTTTTCTTTCCTCCTTTCCTGGTTTTTTACTCCTTTTTTTCCTTCCTTCTTGTTTTCTTTCCTTCTTGCCTTCTTCCTTCCTTTCTTTTTTCTTCTTTCTTTCTTTGTCCTTCTTCCTTTCTTCCTATCTTTCTTTCTTGCTTCGTACTTTCCTTCTTTCTTCTTTCCTTCTCAATTTTGTTCTTTCCTTTCTTTTTTCTTTCTTTTCATATTTCTTTCCAGCTGTCCTCCCTTCTCTCCTTTTTTCCTTTTTCTTCTTTCCTTCCTGCATTCTTGCTTTCTTGACATCTTTCTTTCTTTTTACTTTCTTTCTTGCTTTTCTTCTTTCTGTCCTTCTTGCCTATTTCTTTACTTCTTGCTTTCCTTCTTTACTTCTTGCTTTTTTACTTGTAGTCTTTCTTGACCTTTTGCTTTATTCCCTTCTTGTTTTCTTTCTTTCTTGCTTTCTTTCTTGCCTTTTTTCTTCCTTTCTTTCTTGATATCTCAAAGGCGAGAGGCTGGCTGCCATTGGCCACACAATTGACTTTTTTAGGTCTGTGTTAGCCAAGACTATTTGCTTTTACTAAAATTATGTGCATGATATAGTTTCTTATCAGGGTTTTCAGCAACACTTAATCCATTTGTCTGTGGTCATTCCAAACATCATGACAAAACAAGAATTGGCAAAAAGCTGGTGTACAATGCCAGACCTATTGACTTTGCCAATGCTTGCTACAAATTGGTTTTATAGTGTTGCGTTTTCTACTTTTTCAACTGTTCTGGTATTTCTAAATGGTTTCCACAAGTCTGACAGCTCTGAGCCACAGCTACCCAGGACTGAGCTAAGGTTTTACAATCGCACCTGACTGGACCTGATATCGAATTGCGACTTTATTACACGGGGAGGTCACACAACCACACCATATAATGAACCACTTTCCTCACACATTTCCATAGAATAGAGCAATTTTCCGACTGCTTTGTTCTGCAAACTTCAAACCCTACAGGTTAGTTTATTGTAGTGTTGTGTAGATTACTTTGCAGTAGTATAAAGGCATCTTCACTATGGCACTCATCAGTTCAACCAAAAGGTTAGTTTGAAGGAGCATTTTCCTTCCTGACTTTGGTTGCTCTAGCTGACTCGCTCCGCCACAGAGTTATCTTGCAATCCTAAGATCTGCAGGAAATGTAACTCTCACGTTTTTTGGCTTCTGGGTGGGATGTGGGCTGTGGATTCCCCCCATATTTATTGACATGCCAAATGGAATACCTCGGAATCTGCACCCCAGTCTCCATACTGTTTTGGTCCTGGCTATTTTGGCGGCCTCATGACTTAATATCCATCAAACGCTGAGAAAGAAGGTTACAGGCAATGCTTTGTAGCTTGGATGCTTTATTAACTCTGGGAGCAGAATAGGGGTTTAAAACATTATTGCTTACTAAAAGTAGTACAGTTCATAGAAAAACAGCAATGACTTACACAGGGTTGTCACCACCCGGAGAGTCTCCAACACGAAGGTGAGCCAACAGCAGGCGTTCTTGGCAACAGTCATTTCTGGTAAATACCCTGATTGCAGCTATTTTGTAGGACTTTTTCAGATCCAGCCTCCACCAGGGAGCCATCTGTTTCTCAGTGTGACTGCAGGAAGCGTTGCGGAAATTCATAGTGGTATTTCCATCAATGGCAAGAGAAGCAGTAGCCCATGGTAATCCTGCATACTGAGAACTATGACTGGCAATTCCTTGAGGTGCTATGTTAATTTCTGAAAGAATGAAGAACATGAAGAGATGTGACTCAACAAGAATAGAGGAGGCTGCATAATCCTAAAACCTCTGTGCATGTTGCACCTAAAAGTGCTTGACACATTTTTATTAAATATACCAACATAGATAAAATGTAGGCTAAACAAGCAAGCAACCATGAGAGAGAGGGGAAGTCTGGGTGCAGTCTTGGGTATACATGTGTTTTAATAAGTCCTTTGCTCATGTATCACAACAGGCTTCCAAATTTCTCAGACATCTGAAGTTGGAGCCTAAAAGGAACTATGGGCTAGATGTACAAAAGTTAGGAATAGCGATTTCCGAATTAAGATTTTTTTGCAAATTGAAATTAGGAACTCGCTATTCCTAATGTACGAAACTCTTTTGAGTTTCAATAGCGATTCATAGTGGTTCGCAAATAGAAATACCTCATGAATATTAATGAGATATTTCGCAATCTGTGACCCACTACGATTTGCTGCCATCACAGGGATGGTGGCCTGTTGGTGTCAACAGACCCCCATGTATGTGATTGCTTTTAAGTAAAGCAATCTTTTTTTTTTTTTTAAACAACACATTTTCATTACAGGAAAATGGGATGCATTTAGAAAGAAAAAAATGAATCATTTAAGTTTCATTTTTAGGTCAAGCCTAGCGCAGCGTGCATGCACTGCTCTAGGAAATCGGTCTCTTGGAATCACTTCAGCTTTTCTACAAGCTTGTGCGTGTGGTGCTCACACGCTTATGGCCTTTGCGTCTGGCTTTAGCACGCAATTGGCCAAAGGCGTGTGGATGTCCCGGCTTTTCAGGAAATGTTTACTCCCAGAGCGTTTTGCTCTCGGGAGCCAGCAGCGGCGCGCAGGGGCCATCTGTTTTGGGTCAGGTTTCCTTGCCGCATTCATTAGAAGGCGCGTCCCCTCTACCCCGGGCAAGGGACACACCCCACACTCCTCCTGGTGCATGAGCGCTCTCATTCCTCCCTCTCGTTATTCTGCCAATCGGCTGGAACTGCTTCTGTTATGTGACATGATGAGGGTGTTTCACTGCACGCTTAGTAATGATTTCAAAACCTGCAGTGCGCGAGTATTAACCACAGCATCCCGGTGAACTACGTGGTTCATTAAGGAGCGTTAGCGGACCGACCGTACATGGTCACACGTAACAGCGCGCACCTTGTTTTAGTTATTGTCTGTGTCTTCACCAGGTTTCAGGCTGGCCGCTGTTTAATTGTCATTTGAAATAGAATTAATACATTGGCATCGCATGTGTGTCTTGGGATGCATTGTTGCCAACTACGCTGAACCCTTCTTTTACGTTGGAGGGGGGGGGCAGAAATCCTTGTGCACATCGTATAGTTTGACACGGTGTAATATTTTTGGGCACTTGCGGTTCATTTTGGACGTAGACTGTTTAAGTGTGAACTTAATAAAGCAATTTCGTAGGAAATGTTAAACAGATAATCAGAGTAGACCCCCGAAATAACCTCTTTCTCTCATTTATATATACAACTTTCCAAAATGATGTTTGATACAAATGTTCAAGTCATAATATACGGAAATATTAACATTCTAGGTGAGAAACAAAGTGCGCGTGTTTACAATTCAGTGTAACACGGGGAGGCTTCTGGTGTGCAAACAGTACAGCTTTGCGTGTACACACAGACAGTGTAGTGAGCCCTCAAGAGAACAACCAGTACAGTATAATCAAGTTCTTTGGGGTACATACAGACAAACCGTGCTTTAAGGCGTCAAGTATTGTATGGTAATGCAACATTTATATAGCGATCACTACCGCTATGTGTGGCATTAAAGCGCTTGTATAGTGTACAGTACTGAGTGATGCTATGTATACCACGATTACCCTCAGGCATCAAACTCACCAAGAGAGCAGCAAGTTTTAATGATGCTCTTCACCCTGGAACTGACTTCCTAAACACTTATAAGGTCCCAAAGGCGAGACCTATTGGCTATGCCAATGCTTGTTTAAGAATAGGCAATGGTCCGTTGGACGTCTGCCTACTCTTAAAAATAATTTTTCAACTATTCTCAAAGGGGAAGGGGTCCCCACCCCTTCCCATTTGCAAATGGGGTACCACCAACTTTGAGTTGGCGGTAAAGTGCGAACATTTGTGCTTACCATTGCGAATCAGTAGTTGGAAGGGGCGCCCTAAGGGCTCTCCTTCCAAACACTGATTCTTAAACCCAAATTTCAATTCGGTAACAAGTTACTGAATTGCAATTTGGGCTGTGTACATTTGAACATGCTTTTTTGCATTGAAAAATGGCCCAATTCTGCGAATTAGGCCATTTGCCACCTCAAAAGGACTAAAAGACTACTTACATCTAGTCCTATTTTCCTGCAGTATTTAATTACTTCACCCAGTCTGTGTCTATGGTGAAATGTTTTGATACACAAGGGCCTATTTGTGTTATGCAGAAAATATTACTTAAGCAGAGGAGCATGAATGTGAGTCATTGCTACTCATACATTTACAAAAAGAGTTGTTGCAAAACAGTTGTCCATCTCATCATCGCTTTTCGCAAATTCATCAGATTTGGCGAGATTCTATTTGAAACCAGCAGCAAGGTACTAACTTTGGCAACTCAGCATCTTGTATGAGGAACCCAGCAAAGTACAAATGCTGCTCTAGACTGAAAGGCCGAGCTGTTATTGCAGAAACTGAAAGATGGATTTCACAGTACACTATTGGCATTACTAGGGAAGCGAACAGTGAATAGGTGAAATATAAAAAAAATAAAAACCGGCAGAAAAGTGGACATTAAAGAACCTTTAAATTATGTCTAGGTTATATAGTTATATTTATTTTTTGCTGCTTAGCCTTGTGCATTCTCCCCCAAGACAAGCATTTAGATAGAAAAATTATATAAAATATATTAGCTCCCAAAATCATTTGATTGAAGGGTATGCAAAATAAGCTATTTCCAGAGTACTAATAGGATAAAGTACATTTATTAAAAACAGGGCTCAATTAGTGTCTACAATAATACACTGTGACAGTGCAGCATCACTCAGTCCAAAAATAATTCAAGATGTCTTTACTATCCCCAAAATGGTGCATTCTTTAAAAATGTGGACTAAGATCCAGCTGAACAGTTATTAGTGTCCCTAGACAATCAAGCCTTACATACCGTTGTTTCTCAGTTGGGATGGCTCCTTTCAAAGCAGTAGAATGACCCTTGTGTAAACTGAGTAGTTCTATGACACAACTTGTGTGTCTGTTCTACAATGCACAGAAAGTCATTTTCACCTAAAACACCCTGAAATTTGAAGACCAGCTATATTGATAGAACACCGGCACATCAATGGCTGCTTCAATCTTGGTTAATATTTATGTTGATCTATTTGAAGAAGTGCTACACTTTGAAAACAATCCATACAAAGCAAGTACAGCCATGTGGTGACATTATAGAGATAACATGCTCTGTATTCGCCACGATACACACTCACACTTGACATCCCAACATGATTAAATGTATTACAGTTTTTCCTATATTTCGCACGGTGAATTAGCTCTGAAAGTTTCTGTTCTATGTCTCAATATAGAATAATTTGAAAAAGGCCTTTGAACAAAGGAGCATCACATGGCCATTGATAAGACTCCCAATACTATATTATCAATCTGCTTGTGGATCAGTTTTTTAAGATTTAGAGAGGATTGTAGCAATACCTGTGACTTTATTCAACAATCTGTAAGATTAGAAGATCAACCATTGACTAAAGGTTACCTCAAACATGTCATTAGGCATGCTTCTAAACATGCCTTAAATACACCAAACAATGTGTTGTTAAAGGCGACAACCTCACCTTGCGATCATTGGAATACCTTAGTCACTATATAGGATCAACATCCCTAAAATAATATGAAAACATTGGAATATTCATGAAACCGAGGTGGGTGACTTATAAGCACCACGTTGTGCATCCAAGACCTGCGAGCTAGCTTGCTACAAAATTTACCAAAGTTGCATCAATTTCTCAGTTCAATTATGAGATTTACCTCCAGTCACAGGTCACTATACCCGAGGGACCTGCAATATGGGTATTGTGGCCCAGCAGACAAACATGACCTTTAGGAATAGTTTTAATAGGATACACACAGATTTAACTGTTAGAAATTGGTTTTTTGATTGGCAGAGGTATGCACCTTGTCCAAGCAGCAATAACAATCCTACTCTGAGTAAATCAGAAACACACCCAAAATTAACATGCGCTCTCCCTCTGGTAGCTTGGCACAGAGCAGTCAGGCTAAACTTAACTTAATTGCAATGTGTAAAGTATATGTACAACACTTCAAACAGTAAAACAGTGAAAACACCACACAAAAAGATACCTCACCTGGTTAGAACAATACAGCTTAATTTTATTAACAATACAAGACCAAAATGACAAAAATCCAATAAATATGACCAGAGTTATGAATTTTTAAAGAATACATTGAAATGTTGCTTAAAAGCATAAACCGCCAACCGGGACTATCTGTTTGCTCTAGACCCAGTCATATACAAAAGTTCAGGCTGACCGCGTTGGTGTGCGGGTTGGGTACAGGGACAAGCCTTGACCCAGTGTAAACTACTGTAGTTGCATCACCAACAGAGCGAAGATGTGCAAAGCAAAGAGGCAATGTGTTGTTATTGAACCACAAGAGGAAGGCGATGGGTCTTCTCTGAGCCATGCAAAGTCAAGGATGCATCAGGAACGGAGGCGAAGCACTGCATAGTCGGCGTTGCGATGTCCTTGATACTCACGGCAGCAGTGATGCATCGTTGTCGATGGAGATATGCTTGTTCTGATGTGCGGAACGGCGTTGAAGCGTAGATTTTGGCTGGAGCAGCACTTTATACTCAATTCCAAGGGCCCTGGACTGGGTTGGTACCACTTAGCAGGGCAAAACTCAGAAATAGCAGAGACCAGGTGCTGTAGCAGGGTGAGGTGGAAGTCATTGATGTCCCCGAGACTTCAAAACAGAAGGCAAGTCTGCAAGCCTTTGGAGTCACTCTGGGTTCAAGTGGTGCACATCCAGTTCTTCTCACCCAGGCAGGACAGCAGGCAGCAGGCACGTCAGCGCAACAGAAAAACAGTTGTTCCAGAGCAGCAGTCCAGCAGAGTGGCAGTCCTGTAGTGGCACTGCAGTCCTTCCTGGCACAGTATCCACAGATCCAGTAGTGTACTGAGTTCATGATGTCAGAGGTCAAGTACTTAAACCCAGTTGTGCTTTTGAAGTGGGGGAGACTTCAAAGAGGGTCTTTGAAGTACACAGAGGTCCTCCCCTCCTGCCCTTGCTCCAGACTCATCACAGGGGCTTAAGCAGTAATTTGTGTGGGTACAGGACACAGCTTATTCAGGAGTAAGTGTGGGGTTGTGCCCAGCTCCTTCTCCCATCCTGCACAGGATGGCCCATCAGGATGTGGGTGAGCCATCAGTCACGCCTGAGCTCTCTTTGCTTGCGGCTACCTAGAGGGAATGCAAAAGGCCCAGCTGTCACCCACCCCAGACGTTTATTGGAGACAGGCAGCAGGCACAATGAGCTAAGCAGAGAAAAATGGCATCTTTCTAAAAGTGGCATTTTTTAAATTGTAATGATAAATTCAACTTTACCAGTAAACAGGTGTTAGAAATGGGGGTCTCTAGTTGGTAGAGGTGAGCACCTTCGACCAAATAGGGACCCTTGCTTCTACTCAGGGAAAGGGGGATACACTTCTAAAATAACCCCTGCTCACCCCCTTGGTAGCTTGGCATGAGCAGATAGGCCTATCTCAGAGGCAGTGTGTAAAGCATTTGTGAACACACACAGTAATACAGTGAAAACACTGCAAGTGGACACCACACCAGTTTAGAAAAATAAGTAAACTTTATCTAAACCAACAAGGCCAAGAAAGACAAACATCCAACATACAATACTCTTAAAAATAGTTACTGTGCAAAATAACCATTAAATTCCATGAAAAACGTGAAAAAACAGTTCCTCCGACTCGGTAGCTCCGTCTGGGGCTACCGCGATACTGAAACCAACAGAGTCTAACAATTCCGGCCAACCACGTCGATACGGGTTAGCAAAAGCGTGGACAGACTCGGATACAGTACCTTTTGTTGTTGCGGCTGACATGATGGTACGAGCCGGTTCGGGGCAACCGTTGCGGTTGTGATGTGAGAAGGAAGCGTTGCAGCGTATGGTATCCTCACGGTTCGGTGCAGGCAGCGGCTCCTTGACGGACTCGGTGAGACCAAGGCTTCCGTTGCAGGGTGAGGCAATATTCGATGTGATGCTGGCAGGTCACAATGCGGCGATGGAGCCGGTGAAGGTTCGAATCGGGCAGCGACGGAGTCGAAGATGTCAGTGCAGTGTGTAGCGCGGAGTGCGATGCCTACAAAACTAGTTCTGTCCTCTCTGGTGCAGCTTCCTGGCAGGAGGTGGAGACAGCATTGTCCTTGGCAGACCAGTCCCATTCAGGTGAAAGGAAATCTCCTCCCCCTACTCTAAATGCAGCCCGGATCTATTCAGCCCAGCCCTGACTCATCAGGCTCTCTGGTGCCACTGCTACTCCCCAGCCCCTGTCATCCAAAAGCCAGACATGTAGTACACAAACCAGGCAGAGGCATACTGGGTGGCTAAGGAAGAAAATACCTACTTTCTAAAAGTGGTATTTTCAAACACGGAATGTAAAAATCACCCTCACTAAAAGATGCATTTTAACATTCTGAGTTCAGGCATTCTAAACTTTATTTTTCTACCTTGTTCCCAGGGGTAGTTATGTTGATAAGATGTTATAAACAAACTCCCCATTCTATCCTATGGGAACAGGTAGCCGTGCAATAGTGAAAAACTAAATTGGCAGTAATACACTATCAGGACATGCCACACACACCAGGGCATGTTCTACCTTTCACATACACTGCACCCTGCCCACAGGGGTACCTTGGGCCTACCTTAGGGGTGACTGACATGTAAGAAAAGAGAAGGTTAGGGCCTGGCAAGTGGGTGCATTTGCCAAGTTGACATAGCAGTACCAAACTGCACACAGGCTCTGCAATGGCAGGCCAGAGTTACATTTACCAGCTGCTTCTGTGGGTGGCACAGTCAGTGCTGCATGCCCACTAGCATTTGATTTACAGGCCCCGGGCACACACAGTGCACTGTACTAGCGACTGACTAGTAGATCAAATAGCCAATCATGAAAATACCAATCCATAACAGTAATTTACAAAGGGAGCACTTGCACTTTGGCACTGAACAGCAGTGGCAAAGTGCCCAAAGCATCTAGACCAGCAAAAACACAGGAGGCAAAAGCAAAAAAGGCAGGGGAGACCCACGCCAATGGTGCCAGGTCTAACACGTGTCCCCTCCAGCTGAAATGTGGGGAGAACAACCCACCCTCTTGGGAGTTCTCTTCGCTAAGGCGGAAAAATCTGGACAGACCATCAGCATTGGCGTGTTCTGTACCAAGGCAGTGTTCCATCATAAAGTCCATCCCCTGTAGGGAAATGGACCACCTCAACAGCTTTGGATTCTCACCCCTCATCTGCATCAACCATCTGAGGGGCCTGTGGTCTGTCTGAACCCGCAAGTGAGTCCCAAACAAGTATGGCCTCAGCTTCTACAGCGCCCAGACCACAGCAAATGCCTCACGCTCTATCGCACTGCACCACTGTTCCCGTGGTTGTAACCTCCTACTACTGAAGGCTACAGGTTGGTCTAGGCCCTCCTCATTTAGCTGTGAGATAACTGCTCCCACACCATGCTCTGAAGCATCTGTCTGCACAATGAATTCCCTTGTGAAGTTGGGCACCTGAAGCACGGGCGCCGTGCACATGGCAGATTTCAGGGCATCAAAAGCCTTCTGGCAGGCGTCAGTCCAGTTCAACTTCCTGGGCTGCTTCCTGGAAGTCAGCTCTGTCAAGGGGGCAACAATGGTGCCATACCCCTTGACAAATCTTCTGTAACCCAGTGAGTCCTAGGAAGGCTCTCACCTCTGTCTGGGTCTTGGGGGGTTCCCAAGCCAGATTGGTATCAATTTTGGGCTGTAGGGGCGCCACCTGGCCGCTCCCCACCTGGTGTCCCAAGTACACCACAGAACCCTGCCCGATCTGGCACTTACTCGCCTTGATCGTGAGGCCTGCCCTCTGCAGAGCCTTCAACACTTCCCAGAGGTGGTGCAGGTGTTCCTCCCAAGTGGCAATGAACACTGCAATGTCATCCAGATAAGCGGCACTGAAATCCTCCAGCCCAGCCAACACCTGGTTGACCAACCTCTGAAATGTGTCTGGGGCATTCTTCAACCCAAAGGGCATCACCCTGAATTGGTAGTGCCCCTCTGATGTTGAGAATGCTGACCTCTCCTTTGTCCCATCAGTCAAGGCAATCTGCCAGTACCCAGACGTTAAGTCAAACGTGCTGAGGTACCGGGCTGCTCCTAACCGATCTATGAGCTCATCAGTTCTGGGGATGGGGTGCGCATCAGTCCTGGCGACTGAATTGAGCCCTCGGTAGTACACACAGAACTGGAGTTCTGGCGTGGCACTGGGTGTGGTAGCCTTTGGGACCAAGACCACTGGACTGGCCCAAGGGCTGTTTGAGGGCTCAAGCACCCCTAGCGCTAACATCTTGGAGACCTCCTCCTTGATGCAAGCCTTGACCCTGTCAGTCACTCTGTAAATTTTATGTTTTACAGGAGGACTGTCCCCATTGTCAACATCATGGACACACCACCGAGTGATACCAGGGGTCAGGGAGAACAGAGTAGCAAACTGTCCTAACAGTTGGCGGCAGTCATTTTGCTGTTCAGGAGTCAGGGCAGGGGAGAGTGTTACACCCTCCACTGACCCATCATGTTCCTCCGCAGACTCATTCTCGGCATCGCCCGACACGAACACATCAGCCAACACCTACGAAGTCTCCACTGGCTCCCCGTGGAGAAAAGAGTCACTTTCAAAATTCTCACTCACGCCTACAAATGCCTACACAACAACGGACCCAAATGCCTCAACGACAGAATCAACTTCCACGTACCCAAAAGAAACCTCCGATCTTCCAACCTCGCACTGGCCGAAACCCCGCGCATCCACAGATCCAGAGCAGGCGGAAGATCCTTCTCTCACATTGCAGCCAAGACCTAGAACGAGCTACCGGCAGACATCAGACGCGCCCCCTCCCTGAACACCTTCAGGAAGACCCTCAAGACCTGGCTCTTCGGCTAAACAGATCTGCGGACCCCCCTCAGCGCCTTGAGACCCTCATGGGTGAGTAGCGCGCTTACAATTCCCTGATTGATTGATTGATTGATTGATATGACCCTATAGTGGCCTGTACCATTAAAGTCTACTATAACTGATAGACCGACCATAGGATAACATGGGCTGCCACCCGGCCAAACCTGAGGTAGGCAGCTCCATTATGGTACCACCTAAATATGTTGTATTTGGTATCAAACTATGTGCCTTCTCATCCCTGACACGAATCTCGTTGCAAGGACGATGTGGCATGCACCCAGTTGGCTACCTTAGAGGTTGCCCACCTGGTTGGATCAGCATTTCCTCTGCTCTGGCTGCCAGCCCACAGCTGCTGCCACCAAGACAGGAATCTGACCCCTGCCAGAAGGTGTAAACTTTCCCAGGAATCAGAAACAATTGCCTGGCCAGGAAGGAGGTCACACCTCCCTCCCTGACAGGATGGCTAGTGAAGTGGCACTTTAAGGTGGTGAGCTTCAAAGGCTGCACCGCCTGTGATATTGAACCAGGCTGCCTCCCAAAGGAGGAAATGGCACTCCCCATGCCCCCAGGCACATTTGCACCCAGGCACGTGGGAAAATTGGGTTTTCAGAAAGTGTATACCCCCAGAAGACTAGCCACACTTCTAGGGTAGACTACCTTGTCTGTACAGCTAAGAAAGACTTCTGCCATTTTTAAAAGTGGTAGAATAGAGGGTTCTGGGTAGAAAAGGTTACCTACACTGCCGGAAGTGGTCACCTCAGGGGCGGATTAGCCACTGTGGAAAGTAGCCCATTGGCCACTTGCACCCACACCCCTAGCGCCCTTAAATCTAGGATTTAAGGGCTTCCCCTGGCACCAGAACCTCAGTTCTGATCTGACTTGCAACAAAGGACACAAGAAGAGACCCCAGTCAGCAACAACAGGAGCTGCACAAACCAAAGGTGTGATACTCTGCACCTGTGGCAACCTTCCTGAAACTGCAAGACTGCAACTCGTTCTGGACCAAAGCTCAGTTTCCCTAGACAGAGAGACCCCTTTAAGAGCCAAAGGCATCATCAGACTCCCCTGGATTAGTGGCAATCGTCCCCTGCACTCTGTGGGAAAAAACAACGTACCAAAACCAAAGAATCGCTAGCCATCTGGCCCTCCGAGGTATTGGCCAGAAGTGGATGGTCCAGTGCATTGTTGGAAACTTAGTCCTGATCTTCACGAAATTTCAAGCAGCTACCCTGTTCCTCCAGATGTTGAAATAGATTTCTGCTGACCTTACCGCTGCCAAGGCTTGTCGATCACCTGTCTGGTACCCACCCCTTTACTCAACACTGCACCTTGAGGAAACTCCGCAAAACCTTCATCCGATGTCAGCAGTGGCTTAGTTGTTGGCTTTTTGCACCCTGTTCTCCACCAGCACTGTGTAAGCGGTAAAACCAGCTCTCCCGCGACTCCCGCTTCAGCACCAAGGGCAGTCAGGACAACTCTGCGCCCGGGCTTCTCGAGCCAGGTAAAATCGAACTTACTGTTGTGGCTTGATCCTGGGACCTGCAACACATTTACCCTCCTTGGGTTCTAAGCAACTCGACCTGCAAGTGAACGAGTGTCACTCGTGCTTTTTCCCATTGACTACAATGATAAAGTTTTGCAGTACTGTTTTGCACTGATTTAATATTGCTTCTAAAATCCATAATTCCAGTTGTAATTATCTGATTTACTCCGTTTTGGTGTCTAAAATGATATAAAAATTTGCTTTATTTTTTATAAATTGACGACGGATTTCTTTTGAGTCATTTCAATTACTTATCGCCCATGTTGGTACGAGAGGAACACATGTTCCTCTAGTAAAGCCTGACTCCTCTTTGCCACTTTACCAGGTCTGAGCTAAGGATTTATTAATGTGAATCCAAGGACCATCTTTGGGGTATTGTGAGAGTATTGCATAGTGAAGCCTAACCAGCATCACCACATAATACTCCACCTTCCTACATTCCTTCCTACACTGAGGAACCCTATAAAACACTGATTACTGAATCTAAGAGGCTGAGGAACCCTATCAAACACTGAACACTGGAACTGATAGTCCAAGAAGGGTGGTACAACTTGATATGATCTTTTAGAAAAGGACAGCTGGTAGAGTAAACCTCTTTATGCGCTAGGCAGATGAGGTAGCCAATGGAGAGAGGCCAAGGCATGTGAAATGTGGTCTCTGGCTCTCAGTCCTACGCCAGCCTAGCCGCATAGTTCTGTGCTGCTCAAATCTTTTGAGATCTTTGATACGATCTAAGTGTCCTTGCCATACACGAAACAATCAAAGCTGTGTCATTGAATCAGGTCAGCCAACAAAGACATAAAGGTGAACTAAGAACGTAGAGACAGTATTAGTCCCTGAGGAACCCCGAAATGTATTGTACGAACTGAGGAAGAACATGCACCCATTGTTAGCTGAAAGCACCTACCTGATAAAACCTCTGAAACTATTCCCATGCATTGTCTTCGATACCATGATCCCTCAGACGATCTAAAAGATAAAGTTATTAGCTTCAGTAAAAACGAATGTCTGAAGAGAGACTGGCAGTCTTGCCAACTGTGAAATTCAGAATGGGGCAGGTGGAGCGGTGAACTGGACAGTGCTACAACGCCAGAACCGACACCCATCTCCTCAAACAATTACAAACCATAAAGAACGCTGCAGCCAAATTCATCCTCAACCTGCCCAAATGGATCAGCATCACCCCCCACCTCAGAAGCTTCCACTGGCTCCCCCTCCGGAAGAGATGCCAGTTCACGCTGCTCACCCATGCCTACAAGGCCCTTCACAACACAACACAGGACCCTCCTACACCGCCTGACCTTCCACCAGCTGACCAGACAATTCTGATCTGCCTTCCCCGCCCTTGCATAAATTCCCCGCATCCGGTGGAGCTGCAGTGTAGGTCGATCCTTCTCCTACCTAGCTCCAAGTCCTGGAATGACCTCCCACTGCATCTCAGAATCTGCCCTTCAGGAACTCAAGATCTAGCTCTTCGCATAAAGCTCCCCATACCTCCCCGGGTTGATAAGTTGCGCTATACAAATATAGATTGATTGATTGATCGATTGAATTTGGGGGACAATTTGACAGGTTGTCATCATCTAAGGACGGTTTCTTTAGCAATGCTGTGGCAGATGCAAGTATAAGATTTAAAGTGAGAAGTAACTGCACCTAAAAGCACCATGTAATTAAATAGCAATGCATCGGCACGCCAATAGATAATACTATAGTCATAGTTGTCATTTTCATAGGGTAATATATTTCATAATCTAATTTTTAAGAATATTTATGGCATTGGTAATGAGTGAATAAATGCATGGAATTGTAGAGTGTGTGGCTACTGCTGGAGTGTCCCAGCACTAGGCAAAGGCAGAGTGGGGGAGTAGGAAAGTGCCCCTTTTTGCATGGTTACCCCCTAACCTTTTTCCAGATGCCTAATGCCAACTTGACTGAGTGTGTGCTGGGGTCCTGCTAACCAGGCCCCAGCACCTGTGTTCTTTCCCAAAGCTGTACCTTTATTACCCACAATTGGCACAAACCCCCTGGACACAGATAAGTCCCTTGTAAAAGGTACCCCTGGTACCAAGGGCCCTGTGACCAGGGAGGGCCTCTGAGGGCTGCAGCATGTATTGTGCCACCCTCAGAGACTCCTCACCTTAAAACACACACACACACACACACTGCCAATGCAGGCTGCGTGTTTTGGTGCAGACTAAACTGAAGAGTCGACACGGCACACATCCCTTTGTGCCATGCCCACCAACACTGCCTGTGGCATGGGTAAGTCACCCCTCTAGCAGGCCTTACAGTCCTAAAGGCAAGGTGCACCATCCCACAGGTGAGGGCATAGCTGCATGACCAATATGCCCCTAAAGTGTCTGTGCCATTCATCCACAGACATTGTAAGCGCAGTGAAGCCATTTTGAGTAAATTGGCTGGGAGTTTGTCAACACAAACTCCACAGCTCCATGATGGCTTTACTGAAGTCTGGGAAGTTTGGTATCAAACCTCCTAGCACATTAAACCCTCACTGATGCCAGTGTTGGATTTAATGAAAAATGCACATAGAGGGCATCTTAGAGATGCCCCCCAAAAACAACCAACTCTGGTGTAGTTCCTGACTGGCTCCCAGCTATCTGCCACCAACAGACAGGTTTCTGGACCCCGGGTAGAGAGCCTCTGCTTTCTGGGTCCAGAAACAAAGCACATCCTGGGCAGAGGTGTCATGCCTCCTCCCCTGGATGGGCTGGGTCCTCCAAGAGGGAGCTTCATAGGCCTGCTGCCTTTGTTAGCTACCCCCAGCCTTTTTCTGCTATCAGCAACTGGCTCCCACTGGTTCTGACCCCCACGAAAACTGGGGGGAAATCCTAGCTAGGAAGAGAGATGTGCACACCTTTTCCAACTCCACCCCTGAGGTGGTGGAGGCGAGGTGAAGCCCACATCTCAGTCCCCTCCATCTTGAAGATGGGGGGACCCCTCTAGTCAGGAAGAGGCTCATGCCCCCCTCCCACTGGAGGGTGGCATGCTATGGGGTGTAGACACCCAGGGAGGGTACCTATTGGTCCCAACCTGCTCACCCTTGTAACACCAATAACTCTAGTATTTAGGGGCACCACTCAACCTTGCCTCTCCAGATTCGACTCGACAAGAAGAAGAAGGACAGAAGAGCTGTGCTGCAGAAGAGGAGAATGATGACAACTGCTTTGTCCCCAGCCCTACCGGCCTGTCTCCTACTCCGGACCCCTGCAAGCTGAACCCAGTATGTCCTGCAGCCAGCAGCCTCCAAGAACCCTGGAGACCAGCCCTGCCTTCACAAAAGAACTCTGATCTCCTGCGGACACCGGATTTGTCCAACACCAACCCATGCCAGGACTCCAGATATCCCACTCTGCACCTGACGCCCGCGGCCCAAATCGGAGTGGCCCAATGCCCCAGCAATGTCCTTCCAGTGCTCCTCACCTGAGATCCAGCGTTGGACGACCTCCACCAACCTTCTCCTCGACGAATGCAGCCTCATCCTGAAGCGTCCACCCGACCGCGACCGGAACCGGTGAGAAGAACCCGACACAAGAGCTCCTGAGACCTGAGGTGCCCAACAGACGGTGTCCTGGTGTCCAACCACTCTTCAACTTCATCTTCCAGTCATTGGTTCCATTCATCCAGTCTTCTGGCTCCAGCTTGCAGTCCTTATCTGAGACCGACATCCTTCATTGAATCGCACTGGGCTCCCAACAACTCCTAAGCACCCTCCACCCGTCCGCCCCTGTGCCACTGGTGGAGTGGACTTGGTGCTAACCTAGGACCCCCTTTGCCCTGATCCTAACCCTAGGAGCTTGGCACCCTGCACTCTGCACCCGGCCGCCCTGGTGCCGCTGGTGGTGCAATCTTGAGGGCCAACCTGAACCATGGGGAACCTTGGTTCTACCCCCCCAAAACTCCAATTTCAAAACTGTTTTACTCACCTGTAACATAACACTTCGTTTTTCCCATACGACTGAATGGTGTGTTTTCTCTGAGAATTCTTCTAAGGGGCCGATTACGATGCCGTAGGAAACGGCTCCGACCCTTGGTCGGAGCCGTTCTTATGACAACGTAATCTCCTGTTTAGAATAATTTACGACCCACCCATTTTGATGGAGTCGGTCGGAAATTAATCCACACAGGATTTCCGAATGACTTACGACGGGCTCAGAGAGACCGTCTGCCATTCGGAAAGGGCCCTGTAATCCCAAGGGTTGCTCTTGCCGCCTGAGGGATTACAATGGCAGATTCCCACAGCCTTTCTGTGCCTGCCTTTCCGACACAGAAAGGCTGTGAGAATCTGCCTTTGGGGGTCCCCAGCAGGGCCCCATGGGTGCAAGGCCTCCAGATGGTGGTCTAGGTTGATCCCTGCTCCCGGTGGCAGGCACCTTGAGGTGCCTGCCATGGGGTGCAGGGATGAACTGCACCTCTGCTCTTTACAATGAGAGCATGCATTCCATTCAGAATGCATGCTCCATTGTAAAAAATAGGATTGCGACCGAACAGTGTTCGGTCGCATCTTACTTGCTGGTTTGGGACCGCTGACAGGAGGTCGGTTGGTCCTACTTCCAGATCGATGTCGGACGGACTCAGGTTTGCCCGACATCGAAATCGGCCTCTAAGTGTTGAACTGTCTTGTACTGCACAAAAAGTAACCTATTGCTTGCACAAGAGTTAACCTGCTAACAAATGTCCTGTATTGTGTAAACTGTGTTAGAAGTGTGTTTCATAAAAAAAGTAATCTAAAAAGTAATCAAAAAGTAATTGAAAAGTAATTACAAGCATTTTTTAACAGTAATCTGAATGTTCATACTAACCCAGTATTAACTGTACTGCTAACAGTAACATTGTACGAAAAGTATCACTTATCTGCTACTAAATATATCTTGGTTCTAAAAATAAAATAAACAATTTTTATACAACCAATTGGTCTGGATTCAGTCTTTGAGTGTGTGACATCATTTCTTGCCTGAGTGTGTACAACAAATGCTTAACACTACCCTCCTGATAAGCCTGACTATTCAACCACACTACCACAAATGAGAGTAAGGTATTATCTACTTTAGCCTCTGTTATACCTTTGGGGATTCACTGGACTCTGTGCACACTATACCTTACTTTGGTATAGTATATACAAAGCCAGCTTCCTACTGGGGAAGCCAGTTTAGTATTTGAACAGATGTGTTTTCAGTTGTTTGCGGAAAGTTTATTTGTCGGGTTGCATCTAAGGGCCAAAGGAAGTTCATTCCAGTATTTAACAGCCAAAACTGAGCATGTAGAGAGGGAATTGCATCTTTCACATTAATGCTGCAGTCATAAGCAGCACCATTTTAGTACAGTGGGGCATGCGTTCTCGGGAATGTGGTCATTCATTTAAAATAGAAACAATAACTCAATCTGTGATACTGCATATGAGTATTACACTGTTGTTTCATTACAACTATGCTGCAAACCGGTATGTATTTATATTTATGGGATTTTATATAGCGTGAACCTAGCCAAAGGCTTGCTTCTCAGAACAAATGAAAATATTTGACATATATCAGCATTTGTATGTTTACGCACATCAACATTCGTACATTGTGCACGCGGTAATGTTTCATACAGTGAGTTGTTTCCATAAAGAAACTTGGTTTCAAGTTGTCCATGCATGATTTTAATGCACCTTTACAGATGTGTGCTGTTCATGCATGATTTTAATGCACCTTTACAGATGAGTGCTGTCCATGCATGATTTTAATGCAGCTGTACAGATGCATGTTCTCCATGCATGATTTTAAT
The DNA here is from genome assembly GCA_963921515.1 of Calotriton arnoldi. Classification (NCBI taxonomy): domain Eukaryota; kingdom Metazoa; phylum Chordata; class Amphibia; order Caudata; family Salamandridae; genus Calotriton; species Calotriton arnoldi. The sequence goes on from CAWUFW010002319.1 coordinate 438,232, forward strand.
GCGCCTTTGCACATCTGTGCTGTTCATGCATGATTTTAATGCACCTTTACAGATACGTTCTGTTCATGCATGATTGTATTGCTCCTTTACAGATGCAGGCTGTCCATGCATGGTTTTAGTGCACCTTTACAGATGCATGCTGTTCATGCATGATTATAACGCATTATAATGCATCTTTACAGATACATTCTGTTCATGCGTGATTTTATTGCTCCTTTACAGATGCGTGCTGTCCATGCATGATTTTAATGCACCTTTACAGATGCGTGCTGTTCATGCATGATTTTAATGCTCCTTTACAGATGCGTGCTGTTCATGTATGATTTTAATGCTCCTTTACAGATGTGTGCTGTTCATGCATGATGTTAATACACCTTTACAGATGCGTGCTGTTCATGAATGATTTTAATGCTCCTTTACAGATACATTCTATTCATGCATGATTTTAACGCACCTTTACAGATGCGTGCTGTCCATGCATGATTTTAATGCACCTTTACACGTACATGCTGTTCATGCATGATTTTAATGCACCTTTACAGATGTGTGCTGTTCATTCATGATTTTAATGCACCTTTACAGATACATTCTGTTCATGCATGATTTTAATGCACCATTACAGATGTGTGCTGTCCATGCATGATTTTAATGCTCCTTTACAGATGCGTGCTGTCCATGCATGGTTTTAATGCACTGTTACAGACACTTTCAGTTTGTGCATGATTTTAATACGCCTTTACAGACTCATTCTGTTTATGCATGATTTTAACGCACCTTTACAGATGCGTGCTGTCCATGCATGATTTTAATGCACCTTTACAGATGTGTGCATTTCATGCATGATTTTAACGCTCCTTTACAGATTTGTGCTGTCCATGCATGATTTCAATGCACCTTTACAGATGCGGCTGTCCATGCATGATTTAATGCTCCTTTACAGATGCGTGCTTTCCATGCATTATTTTAATGCTCCTTTACAGATGTGTGCTGTTCATGCATGGTTTTAATGCACCTTTACAGATGCGTGCTGTTCATGCATGATTTTAATGCACCTTTACAGATGCGTGCTGTCCATGCATGATTTCAATGCACCTTTACAGATTCGTACTGTTCATGCATGATTTTAATGCTCCTTTACAGATGCATGCTGTTCATCCATGATTTTAATGCACCTTTACGGATACGTGCTGTTCATGCATGAATTTAATGCACCTTTACAGATGCGTGCTGTTCATGCATGATTTTAATGCACCTTTACAGATGCGTGCTGTCCATGCATGATTTTAATGCACCTTTACAGATGCCTGCTGTTCATGCATGATTTTAATGCACCTTTACAGATGCCTGCTGTTCGTTCATGATTTTAAAGCACCTTTACAGATGCCTGCTGTTTCTGCATGATTTTAATGCAACCTTACAGATGCCTGCTGTTTGTGCATGATTGTAATGCACGTTTACAGATGCCTGCTGTTCATGCATGATTTTAATGCACCTTTACAGTTGCCTGCTGTTCATGCATGATTGTAATGGATCTTTACAGATGCGTGCTGTTCATGCATGATTTTAATGCACCTTTACAGATATGTGCTGTTCATGCATGATTTTAATGCACCTTTACAGATGTGTGCTGTTCATGCATGATTTCAATGCACCTTTACAGATGTGTGCTGTTCATGCATGATTTCAATGCACCTTTACAGATACATTCAGTTCATGCATGATTGTAATGCACCTTTACGGATACGTGCTGTTTATGCATGATTTTAATGCACCTTTACAGATGCGTGCTGTTCATGCATGATTTTAATGCACCTTTACAGATGTGTGCTGTCCATGCATGATTTTAATGCACCTTTACAGATGCCTGCTGTTCATGCATGATTTTAATGCACCTTTACAGATGCCTGCTGTTCGTTCATGATTTTAATGCACCTTTACAGATGCCTGCTGTTTATGCATGATTTTAATGCAACTTTACAGATGCCTGCTGTTCGTGCATGATTGTAATGCACCTTTACAGATGCCTGCTGTTCATGCATGATTTTAATGCACCTTTACAGATGTGTGCTGTTCATGCATGATTTTAATCCACCATTACAGATGCATGCTGTCCATGCATGATTTTAATGCTCCTTTACAGATTTGTGCTGTCCATGCATGATTTCAATGCACCTTTACAGATGCATGCTGTTCACACATGATTTTAATGCTCCTTTACACCTGCATGCTGTTCATGCATGATTTCAATGCACCTTTACAGATTTGTGCTGTTCATGCATGATTTTAATGCTCCTTTACAGATTTGTGCTGTCTATGCATGATTTCAATGCACCTTTACAGATGCATGCTGTTCACACATGATTTTAATGCTCCTTTACAGATGCGTGCTGTCCATGCATGATTTTAATACACTGTTACAGACGCATTCAGTTTGTGCATGATTTTAATACGCCTTTACAGATACATTCTGTTCATGCATGATTTTAACACACCTTTACAGATGCATGCTGTCCATGCATGATTTTAATGCACCTTTACACCTGCATGCTGTTCATGCATGATTTTAATGCTCCTTTACAGATGCGTGCTTTCCATGCATGATTTTAATGCTCCTTTACAGATGCGTGCTTTCCATACATGATTTTAATGCTCCTTTACAGATGTGTGCTGTTCATGCATGATTTTAATGCACCTTTACAGATGCGTGCTGTTCATGCATGATTTTAATGCACCTTTACAGATTTGTGCTGTTCATGCATGATTTTAATGCTCCTTTACAGATTTGTGCTGTCTATGCATGATTTCAATGCACCTTTACAGATGCATGCTGTTCACACATGATTTTAATGCTCCTTTACAGATGCGTGCTGTCCATGCATGATTTTAATACACTGTTACAGACGCATTCAGTTTGTGCATGATTTTAATACGCCTTTACAGATACATTCTGTTCATGCATGATTTTAACACACCTTTACAGATGCATGCTGTCCATGCATGATTTTAATGCACCTTTACACCTGCATGCTGTTCATGCATGATTTTAATGCTCCTTTACAAATGCCTGCTGTTCATGCATGATTTTAATGTACCTTTACAGATTTGTGCTGTCCATGCATGATTTTAATGCACCTTTACAGATTCGTGCTGTCCATGCATGATTTTAATGCACCTTTACAGATGCGTGCTGTTCATGCATGATTTTAATGCTCCTTTATAAATGCCTGCTGTTCATGCATGATTTTAATGCACCTTTACAGATGCCTGCTGTTCATGCATGATTGTAATGCATCTTTACAGATGCGTGCTGTTCATGCATGATGTTAATGCACCTTTACAGATATGTGCTGTTCATGCATGATTTTAATGCACCTTTACAGATGTGTGCTGTTCATGCATGATTTTAATGCTCCTTTACAGATGCGTGCTGTCCATGCATGATTTTAATGCTCCTTTATAGATACGTTCTCTTCATGCATGATTTTAATACTCCTTTACAGATGCATTCTCTTCATGCGCCTTCTTTCCTCCTCTTAACTCTCCTCCCATAGCTACCCATACATAGTTTTCTGTACTTGTGCCTTCTTTTCTCCTCTTTGCTTTCCTCCATTAGCTATCCTTAGGTTTCATGCACACACACCTTCTTTCCTCCTCTTTTCTCTCCTCTATTAGGTACCCATAGAAAGTTTCATCTGCATACGCCTTGTTTCCTCCACTTTACTCTCCTCATGTACACACCTCTTTTTTCCTCTTTACTCTCCTCCCATAGCTACCCATAGAAGGTTTCATGTATGCTCTCCTTTTTTCCTCCTCTTTAATCTCCAGTAGCTACCCATAGAAGGTTTCCTGTACATGCGCCTTCTTTCCTCCTCTTTACTCTCCTCCCGTTGTTACCCATAGAAGGTTTCCTGTACATGCGCCTTCTTTCCTCCTCTTTATTCTCCTCCCGTTGTTACCCATAGAAGGTTTCCTGTACATGCGCCTTCTTTCCTCCTCTTTATTCTCCTCCCGTAGGTACCCATAGAAGGTCTCATGTACTTGTGTCTTCTTTCCTCCTCTTCACTCCTCCAGTACTCATTGAAGGATCCTTTTTTTCCTATCTTAGAACACTGCCTTATTTACTCTTGGCTGCGCTTCAGTGGGACAGTTTTACAGTAGGTTTTGTGGGCTGAAATATTCTAGCCTCTGATGTCTCCTTTCTGTCCTTTCCGTTTCAGGTAAACTCTTTGGTTTCGGCGTTTATTTTGCAGTCAGTGCCAGGTATTCTGCTTCATACTCCACCAGACATTCTGTAGGAGACGGTATGGCAGGACTTTCTTTTATGTACCAGGCAAAGGTGATTGCTGGGAGATACACTCAGGGTGAAATGACCATGAAGGATCCACCAGCCAGACCAGGCAAGAACCCCAACGACCTGTACGACAGCATGGTGGACAATGTTAGAAACCCCTCAATGTACGTAGTGTTCCATGATGACCAGGCCTACCCCGAGTACCTGATCACCTTCAGGCAGGTATGAGCTGAAGAAAATGCAAAATGCCCCCAAGTGGTGGGCGGTGCTCCAGACCTCGGCTCACAGGAGGTGCGTTGATCATGACAAAGGCCTTACATATAGAGAGCATACATTAACTCTAAAATATTAATCCGCTGAAGGACCACTGCTTGCAATGAAAGTGGCTCTACTGTTCAAAGCCTAGCGAGCTGGAGGAAATCAGTAATAAGTAATTACAGGTCAACCCTGAAGTATAATGTCTAGATGTGAGTGACTGACGGTATTTATCCAGTTCTGACTCCCACCTGAATAAGGTGTAAATGCTCAGAGGGGTCACAAGCAGAAGGACACCTCAGAGAACCGAACACATCAAACAGAGTATTCCTTAGTAGAAGATATAAATAGATTAAAACTGTAAATCAATACTTCCAGATACAAACAGCTGACCCCCTTGTCAGTGACAGGTCTACCTGTTTACCCCTTCCTCCCTTTCTGTTGCTGATGAGCCCCTCCCTCCTGGTTGTCTCTCTACCCTCTGTCTTGGTGAAGGGAAGAATGGTTCAGGGTTTTCTTACCTTGTGACTCCTTCACCTTTTTCCATCCTCATCTTCTGTTGCTGTAGAGACCAGCGGTGAAAGCAGAGAAAGAAGAGAGACAGCCATGGGCTGCGACAGAAGAGCCCGCCATCACTGCCCTGGTGCAATGAGAAGAAGCAGCAGGTGAAGACATATAATGATCCGAGAAAGAAGAGAGCCAGGCATGGGCAGCGACAGTAGAGCCTGCCGTCACTGCCCCGATGCATTGAGAAGAAGCAGCAGGTGAAGATATGTAATGATCAGTGAAAGGAGGATCTGCTCAGTCATGGTTGGGGCAGAGGCTGGCCAGGACAAACCATGAAGAGAGAGCCCAGGAAGCTGACCTGCAGCATCACAGTGAGCGAGAGTATGAGCCTGTCACCTGTGTATGTGATGTGGGGGGCCATGGGGCTGCAGAACAAGATGTCCCACGTCTGTGAATCCTCTAAAGATTTTACAATCCATTCCACTAGCGTCATGGTACTCACTACCTCTCAACACCTCCCCTCTCCTCTGACCAATACACTCACAGTAGACCTTGGCACCTTCACTTCAACCACTCTTGCCAGCTTAGTTTTTACACTCAAACCTGCGGACCAGAATTGTACACCGCTGGCCCTTTGTGTACCCCCAGTTATTTAATATCTGCTTCCTTCTAGCTCTAGAGTTCTTTCCTGCCTGACCTTCTTTTTGAACCACTCGCAGTTATCTGCTACCTACTCTGTGTTTCAAAACAGCTGTTGTGCCTTTGCTGAAAAATCTGCTGCTGACTAATTTGTCCTCAAATACCCATCACCTTGTGGTTTATCGCTCCAAAAACATCCCCTGTGAGTCCTCTTTCCAAGCACTTCACTTGAGAGGATTTGGTCTTAAACGTTGTTTCATCACCTGTATCCATCACAGCAGGTTTATTATGTGTAGTTATTCTCCTGGACCTATCAGGAACATTTGACAATGTCCGTCAACGGGCCCTTCTTGCAAAACGTAATTTTTTTGGGCATCAAGGGCTCAGCTCCAAATTGGCTTCCATCCTTCATCCTCATTCGGTCCATCGCGGAATAAGGTGCTCTTCATGGGAACCATCCTGTCTACATGTTGGTTATCTTTAGACTCTGGTCATCTCCTTTCCATAGGATACACTACTTCACAAGGCAATATTCTATGATCATTCACTTTTTTATCACCTGTAAGCAGACAATATTCAACTATTTTTACCATTTTCCCCTTTCTCCCTCCTTGTCCTTTCATTTTGGACTCCCTAACTGCATTCTGACCACAGCTCATCCTCTGGTCACTTGTGATGAACTCCTCCAAAACTGAAATCTTGTGCTTCCAGGCTTCTTCTTGACTTAGCATCCCCTTCTTGCCTGACACACATACAGCATCCCTCTCTTCCAAACACCTCTCTGTCCTACTCTAATCCAAGATTTCAGAAACGTAATGTCCACCACAGCTACCGTAGTCACACACTGACATTGAAGTCCTCACCTTTGGGAACATCTCACCATGAAACGACACATGGGGGCCTGCTGATCTAAGCCCACCCCCCACACCAACAGACCACACCCGCAACCTCTGCATCATCTTGGATGGCAAGCTATTAATGAAGAAACAGGTAAACACAGTTTCATTTGTCTGCTACGCATGCTCTGCAAGATCTTCAGGTGGCTCCCAGTCAACACCAGAAGGACCGTCACACAGGCCCTCGTCACCAGCAGGCTGGGCTACAGGAACACGCTCTATGTAGGAATCACAGCAAATCTCTTGAAGAGACTATAGACAATAAAAAAAGACTCATCCTCGAACTCTCCAGAAGGACCCACATCACACCACACCTCAAGAAACTACAATGACTCCCAATCCAGTAGAGACATCAATTCAAGAGGTTGGCCCACGCATACAAAGCCCTGCACACTGAGGGACCAGCATACATCAACAAACGCTTGACCTTCCACCAACTGACCAGACACCTACGGTCCAACTCCCTGTTCCTCGCAGGCACCCCCCGGATCTACCGAAGCAACAGCGGAGGACACTCCTTCTCACACCTGGTGGCCAAAGCTTGGAAGAACCTTCCCCTGCACCTCAGGACCACCTCATTGACCTGGGAATTTAGGAAAGGACTCAAGACCTGGCTCTTTGAATGAACAGGTAATTACGAAGCAGCTAGCAACCCCAGTGCCTTGAGACCCTCGCAGGTAATTCACCATGCTTTACAAATCCCTGATTGATTGATATGCAGGATTCATCTCTGCGTCCCTTTCCGCACAGCAGAGGCTCCAATCAATATCTAGTCTTGAGTAAACTGGAGTCTAGTAAGAGACAAAGTTTAAATCAGGCTGTCGGTCCTACTCTGAATATAGTCCAAAGATGTGACTGTCATTTTAACATTTTTTAATTTTCCCGCCAAAATCAGTAACTGCAGTGTGAAACCATCCGGCTTGTATCTGACCTTGCAAGGACTTTGTCAGCCATAGCCTTCAGCCTTGTCCTGCTCATGGACTTGGTGCTCCTTGAACAAGTCTCTGGGCCTGATTACGAGTTCAGGTGTTATTCATTGCCACTGATAAATAAGGATACTATGGGGTATGTCAATTATCGGGTGTGATAAGAAACACCTGTTACAAGTTATTGGAGAATACCATACGGATTTTGGTGTTTAACTCACCAAATCCCGCATTATAAAGTAAATACTACAACTCCCCCCCCCCCCCCTGTTAAATTTTGGCAGATTTGGCAAGACAAAATTAAAATAAGGTTGAATTATTTAATGCATCTAATAATCATTGGATACGTTAAATATCTTCAAACTCGTAATTCTAACCTATGCGTAAATAGGGGTCTACCCACTGGTCGGAATAGAATGAGTAACTCAATCAGGATCTCTGGGCATTATTAAGAGTTTGGTGAAGAGGATACTTTATCACAATTGTGATGTCTTGTCTGCTGTCTTACAAACCATTTGCAGTTTATGGCACTTGTAGCATGGTTGATGGTGTAGCGTCCTCCTCAGTCCAGGAGCATGCAAATGAATACTCCACACACAGAGCTCTATAACAGACGTCTTTATTCCTCAGCATACAACCGTGCACTGCACACATTGCATCATAACCTTTATAACCACACATTAACACCTCCCAGCAGATTATGTCATTCCTGTTTAGAGTCTGCCCAGAACTACAAGTATCAGTGCATAATCTCACAACACTACATATATGTCATGTTTTGACATTCTGTCTGCCATTGGGTCAAACCACTAGGCTTAGCCAGCTGCTTCTTGGTACTTTTTCACCGTAAAATATTTTACATTCATATCACTGCTTCCCTTGAATGGGTTTTCACAGTGTTTGTGCCATTTTTCTTATTAAAAAAATACCCAATTCTAATTTGTTTGTCGGTTTTTATTGTTTTATTTCTTTGACTTTATAACTGTGTTGGAACAGCTAAATACCTCTCTTAAGTTAGTCTGGCTGCTTTGTGTCACAGCTGCCAGACAGTGAGCCCAGCGTTATTTACTGAAACTGTTTAATCTGACCAGTTTTTACTCTCATTACTTGCAAAGCACGTATATCCTTCCCAATTAATAACCCACTTTCTTACAGTCTAGTATCACTAAGAATTTAATTTGAAGTTTGTAAAACTAAAAGGTATGAAAAATAAAATGTAAGTAAATAATTTCACAATAGGCTTTCTTAGACTTTTAGTCTATTTCTACCTTAATTCTAAACTGAAATCTGGAATCTCAAGGAAAGATAACAGTACAGGAATAAAGATAAGGGGGAAAGGATTGAGGGTGGCAGCGTGAGAATAGCTGTTTTTTAAAGGATGTCGGTTTATAAGGAGACTGTATAGGAACAAGGACAGGGAAGAATGGAGGAGCTTGCAATGGGGAACAAAACGTTGAAAAAAAGAACAGAGAGGAAGGTTGGAGTTCGGGGAATTAAGTAAATTTTGGTTATTATAGGTGATTGACAACACACATTCAGGTTGCACGTATAAAGACAGACAAAATGAATAAAGTATGCACAGTCAGACAACAAACACATACTTTCATGTAGACACTGGAGGATGCTATATCTGAAGAAACTCATATCTCACAATGCAAGACTTTAGACAGCAGGCTGTTTCCAAAACATACAGTACAACAGTTATTGGTCTTAGACAGCATCGGCATGCCTTGGGGGATAATCTAACTTACTTATAGGCTAAGTTCATACTCTGCAAAGTAAAGTTCAGGTTATGCAGATCTTTCTGTAGTTAAGAGCTGCATAGCAAAGTTACATCGCAGGTCGCAAAACCTCACAGAGCAACCTACCAGCAGCTCAGGACACACAGCCATGAAAAGACTGGGGGTGGTAAAGTCTTGGTACGACTTTGGTTGTATCATCAATTTGACTGCATGGTGGAGGGGGCATTTTCTCATCCCCACACATGGTGTAAACCAAAACTAAATGTTAATTAAAGTTATCTGCTCTAACCTTCTCTAAAATAAAACAATAAGCTCCTCTTCTAACTAAGCTTGTTATCTTGTTCCTGCAAGGAAAGAAAACGTGAAGGCACATTTTTAAATCCGGATTTTGTTTAACAGTGAAAGGCTTTTGAGCAGCTGAGGACTCCTCGCAGTTAGGCCAACGTTAAGAATGCACATTTGATTAGATGTGAATATACTATCATCATCATAGTTGTCTATTTGTCTCTTAGAGAGACACATAAAAGAAACATGCAAATGTTACCCATGTTGGTAAAATTCATAGCAATATCAATATGTAAATATTCACAAATAAAACAGCACCTTAAAAAGAGAGTCCCACCCTGCAACATACCACATCAGATAACATACAATTCATAAGTGATTATCAATGCATGGATTTCCTGAAGAAGACAGATAATTTCAAGAAGGATCCCACCCTGAAAGAATATACTGTAAACTAAGGATAATACTTCAGTTACACATAGTGTGGCATCTTTATACGTATATAGCTGCACATTAACCCATGGATATATATATGATCACTAAAGATTATAAAGCATTCGATTTTTGTTGCTCATGTTCCCCTTCTGATGGCTAGACTAGCCATCATACAGGACATTTAAATAGCCCATGACTACATTAAAACTTTGTTGCCCGTTACTCTTTACGCTTGGTGTTCTCCAATTCCCTCAACTGATCATAAGTCTTATATTGCTCATTTTTCTTCTTCTTTCTTTCTCTTTGTACCCTTTTAAGTATTTTACCCTCTTAAGTCTTTTGATACTCCAGTAATATTCTTCACATGCTTTCTAATCTCTTTGCTCTTGTCTGGGATGTATGTGCAATGCTGCTGCACTTTCAGCATCTTACAGACTCTGCCCTCCATTGTAGTAAGATATCTAAAGCAAGCTTATCTTGTAAAACCATAGCCCTAATGGCTATTAGTTTCATATCAATAGCTAACAAACCTCCGGCATTGCTAGGTGTGAGCTAAACAAATAAGGTAGAAAGCTACGAATCTTCAAGATATTCAAAACAATACCTACAGAAGGAATTTTCAGCACCAATGATGTTTCCTTCTATCTGTGAATAAATACTATGCTTAGATCTACTATGATATCCAAATTCTTGACTATTCATACTATGTACATGATGTACTTTAGGCAATACTAATGCTGAAGAGCAACTACCACCCAATGTCCAGGTAGTTTTAAGTAAACATTCTTTCCACACACATAATAAACTCCAGGAATGACAGTTTCATTCCCTGCAAATATCTGATCTGTGTAACCCACAACTTCAAACTTGTGAGGAAATTGACTTAATCCCATTCTTTAGAAAATTACGAACATTTGCGTGTCTCCTAATAAAACATAACTTCCTTTGGTGTTTCCAGTCTAAACTCAACATGAGTGGTAATCCAAGCATTTTGTATTTTCCTCTTCTGCTCCCGTGTATCTTTCCCAAATTATCCCCCATATTTTATCCTTATATCGATCTCTGCTCTCCTGTTCTGCAAGTCATCAATAAACGTCTTCTCAATGAGACTTAATAGACATGTGAAATGTTGTCAATGGAACAAGCAGTATCAAGCTTAACTTGGGTTCTGAACAATTGCCATACAGTATTCATGTCCTTTTCATTAGAATGGAGATTCAAATGTTTATACAAAGGCACTTCTGACAGGACCAAATCATAATTTGAAAAATAGTATTCAAAATTACCTTGAGGATACAGCAAACTAAGGATTACTACTTGCCGATTTACATGTTCAAAATTGTAAAACTGTCATTTCAGATGAATAATTTTATGTACATTTGTATTCGTGATTCATCTCCAACCCTATTTTATGTTCTTCCAAAGTGTTAGCCCTGCTTTTCCACAGGAGCTTTGGCCCTTGGGAGTTTCAGAGTTCAGTACATCTTGGTTCATCCATGCAGTTTGCTTGTAGTACAGTAATCAGGAAAAAAAAGAAAGCAGTCAATCTTCACTGGGGTATTCTTATTCATGGTAGTTCTGCAGGCACTGTCCACTGACCGTACAAATCGGATCAATTTCACATTTAGAAAGTTACATCCAGTCAGGATCTGAGTATTTTCGAATAAGCACCCTTATCTTCTCTGATCTTCTGACTACTGGCTGTTCATCTTCACTGTCACTTTGTTCGCTTGGCTTGGTTTCTTCACCTACAGTTTGTGGGACGCGTTCTGCAAATAATATACACTTGCTCTAAGTCTCTCACGACCATTTGGCCATCATTCTTTTCTGCGGTCACAAGTAGTTCTGTTACTTGGTCCTTCTTCCGGATCAGAACTGTCATTTACTGCTTTACTTGGTTTGTTCACTTTGGTTACTCTTTCACCACAGCCTCAGCACTCGCCTCAGCTTGACTCTGAGATATTCCTTGCCTTTGAGGAGTTTGTTGATTCTGAGACACCTCAATCAATCATTCAGGGATTTTTGAAGCATGCTACTCACCCGTGAGGGTCTCAGAGCGCTGGGGGGGGGTTTCGAGTAGCTTCGTGGTAATCTGAAGAGCCAGGTCTTGAGATCTTTTCTGAAAAGGTGCAGTGTTGGGCTTCGTCTGCTGCGGAGGGGGAGTTCTTTCCAGGTCTGGGCGGCGATTTAGGAGAAGGATCTGCCACCCAGTCTGGCCCAGTGGATGCGGGGGACCGTGGCTAGGGCTAGGTCGGCAGAGCGGAGGTTTCTCTTGGGGGCGTGGAAGGAGATTCTATTGTTGAGTTAATGGCAAGGACCTCATTATTGAAATGAGTTTCACGGTCTGACTCAGGAGAAGCTGGCAATCCAAAACAGGGAATCAACTCACGTAGTAACAGTTTGGGTACAGTAAGAGTGTAATTTCTCCTAGTTGGGTACGGCTCTATCCAGTGGGCGAGGATGCACACTACAACGTATTTCAGCCCATTGCACACAGTCATCTTAATAAAATGCAACTGCATGTGATTTAAAGGACCTTCTGATCTCCCTATATGACTCAGTGTCACTGCTGTCCTCCTTCCTACATTCAACTGTCGTGCACCAATGGCAAAGTTTCTCAGCCATCACCCTAACTTGTGGGTTAAACCAGTTCTGCTTAAACAAGCGCATCATGGCATCCCTCCCTAAATTTGCAGGACCATTAAAAAAATGCCTTTCCATAGATGACATAAAACTGTTTGGCTTTCCATCTTTAGAAACCCAAATCTCATCGTCGTTCTTCATGGAACACACTTTGATCCACCCCTGCTGCTCCCTCTCTAATGCCTCTTTGTGAAATCTCTTACCCTCCTCCCACGTATCATCAATAATCAATAACGTGTTCATGGTAGTCTCACTTTCAGATTTGTTTGAGTATTCCCCATTGGAGGCGCAGAGCCGATGCACGCAATATCTGACAATTTGATCAGCATACCGATTTCCACAGTGACATCATTTCTGCATCTGCGTGCTGTGCATTTCATGACTGGTTTCATGACGGGCATTTGCAATGCCTCAAGCAGTCTCATAAGTTACTTCCTATTACTGATCTGAGACCCAGAAGATGGCATAAAACCTCTTGTTGACCAAAACTGCCCAAAGCCGTGAACCACACCAAAGCCAGACTGACTATTAGTGTAAATGGTAACTCTCAATTGGTCAGAAACACAGCAAGCTCCAGTAGGAGTGACCAATTAGGCCACCTGGGCAGAGGTTACATCATGCAACCAGGAGGCTTCCACTGCTCCCTCTAAGGTGAAAACCGTATAAGCAGCTCTCAAATTCCCTCTTCCATCTCTTAAACAAGAGCCGTCCACAAACAGTACATAATTTGATTCACCAAGGAGTCATCTTGACGTCAGGCCTTGGTTTGGTGCACGACTCAGCTCCATCAAGACAGCCATGGTCAACTTTTTCCCCATCTAGTCCAGCTTCTGGGAACAGTAATAATGTTGCAAGGATAAGGCATAAGCACCGGCTCAAAGAAATCATGTCCGCTGCCAGTATAACTTGTTCATATCTGGTGAGGTGACCATTAGTCATATTCTGTGTCATAGTTCATGTCAAAAGGACCTCCACAGAGTGAGGTACCATCACATTGAGAGGGTATCCCATACTGATACCTTCCCTTTGATGAACGCTGACACCAACTGCTGCCACCACCTTTAGGCAACTCTGTGGATGCTGGGTCAGGATTGGGGGAGAAATAAGCTACAACTCTCCTTGAATCACCCTTCTCTCTCACTGCAATACAGAATGAACTCTTTACTGTAATCTGGCAATCCTAGAGTCGGGCACGGCAGAGACTTTCTCACAGCTTGAGGAAGGCGTTCGTGCTTTTGTTGTCACAAGATAGTGGATCAGACACATGTTTGTTTGTAAGCCTCTGTAGAGGCTTTGCCACTAGGGAAAAGTTGGGTATCCACTGGAGACAGTAGCCCACTATTCCCCAAAACATCCTGACATCTCTCTGGGTAGTTGGAGGGTTCATTTTCAGATTGGCAAAGATTCCTTTCCACAAATCCTTCCTTGCTGCATTCTCAATATGATGTCTTAAAACAGGACTTCCTTCTGGCAGGTTTGCAACTTTCTTGGGACACCTTATGTCCATTCTCGGCCAGATGATCCAGCAAAGCCATAAAATCTTGCTTGCATGCTTCTCGCGAGATCAACGCCACTTACAGGTCATCGAGGTATTGAACTAGGACTGAATTGCACAGTAATTCAGGGCCTCCCAATTCTTTTTCAAGATCTAGTTGAAGTTCAAGGGGCTCTCCCTATACCATTGTGAACTCAGCGCCATGCCAGAAATCAATTTTGGAACCAGAACGCGAAGAGAAACCGATTCTCTTTGTGCAGTGGGATGGAAAAAAATGCTTGACACAATTCAGTCGCTGTGAACCACTTTGCTTCACATGGTATCTAAAACAGTATTATGAGAGGACTCAGTACTAACCCTGGGCGGTGAACTATGCTACGCTCGCGGAATTTGTGAAGTTTCGGTAACTTCGCGATTCGCGTAGAACGCGAAGTTACCGTGCACTACGCAATTTGCGGCGTAGCATAGCTGTTTTTCTTCTTCGCGCGCTCAATATACGTTCTGCGCGCGCGGTAACGACCTACCGTGATTCTGCGTTCGCCGACGCGACTTCCTATCCGTTCGCGGGCGCCACGAGATTTGGAATCCGGCCGCACGATCCCGCGAGAGTGTGCGAACGCGAACACGTCATTCGGACGCGCGATCTGACTTCCGGCGGCAGTGTTGGTAAGATCGCGATCCCGAACACGAAGAAACTACAATCTGGCGAAGAATATATCTCGAGCATCATAAAACCTTCTCGAAAATGATGAATTAGTTCATTTTGCACAAAAACTCCTCAGGTTGTCATTTAGAGATGTAGTTTGGTGAGCAAGGAGTCCTTTCTTTTTTTCCAAGAGGAAGGAAGTGCCCCTGATTCTCAAACTTCCTGTTCCTGTCCAGCAGGCTCCTCCCAGTGCTTTGTCCATGTGCTGTTCACTTTCATTTGGATTTGGAGCTGGAAGGATCACTTTTTGTGTCTGTCTGCTGCATCATATCATTGGATTGGATTTGAGGACTCTTGGATTTGAGATTTTACAAGTAAGTTGGAGAATTGGTGTACTTGTTTGTTTGATTGGGGCTTGTTTGTACCTACATTTTTTGTGGGATTTCCATAGTTTTTAAAATGTATTGTTGTGGCCTGTAGTTTCGGCAGGGGCCTAGTTGTTTTTCTTTGATTGGAATTTCAGCCAGTAGGCCCGGACTAGAGCCAGAGGTACACATGGGTGCATGTTTCTGTGGTGTCTGTTGAATTTAAAGTTTAAACATCATGTAGGCCGGGCATCCATGGATGGCATTGGATTGATTTGCAAAATGTGGGTTTTGGGGTGGTATTTTATATTTTTGGGTGTTTGTTAAATAAATAGGCCTTTTCAGCCAGTAGGTAACCCTGGGCGTTCAGCTCGCGGACTTTGGGCAAGTCCGCACTGCGCGACAACGCGGACTTACACTTTTATCTTCTTGCGCGCTCAATGTACGTTTTCGCGCGCGATAACGACTTTTTGTGACGATCGCGATGCCGAACACGCAGAATTTAAAATCTGGCGAACAATATCTCTCGAGCATCATTAAACCTTCTCGAAAATGTTGATTTAGTTCATTTTGCACAAAAACTCCTCAGGTTGTCATTTAGATGTAGTTCGGTGAGCAAGGAGTCATTTTTTTTTTGTTTTACAATTTTTTCCAAGAGGTATCAAGTTGCCCAGAGTCTCCAACTGCCTGGTCCTGTCCTTTGTCTTCACTTTTTTGTTATTTTGGGTGGCCTGGCCATGTGGGTGGCGGCCATTTTGTAAAGCCAGGCATTGTGCTTTTGCCATAGGCCTGCATTGTCTGTCTTGTGTTCCTTTTCTTGTTGTTCTGGGTGGCCTGGCCATGTGTTGGCGGCCATTTTGTGTGAACAGCCACTGTGCTTTTGCCATAGGCCTCCAAGCTTGCGGCCTAGTGTGCCAGTAGGCCCGGAGGTAGTCATCCTCATGGGTGCATAAAAACTGTTTCTGTGTTGTCTGTTGAATTGTAACATAATTTAGGCCATGGATGGCATTGGATTGATTTGCAAAATGTGGCTTTTGGGGCGTATTTTATTTTTGGGGTGTTTGTTAAATAAATAGGCCTTTTCAGCCAGTAGGTAACCCTGGGCGTTCAGCTCGCGGACTTTGGGCAAGTCCGCACTGCGCGACAACGCGGACTTACACTTTTATCTTCTTCGCGCGCTCAATGTACGTCTTGCGCGCGCGATAACGACTTTTTGTGACGATCGCGATGCCGAACACGCAGAATTTACAATCTGGCGAACAATATCTCTCGAGCATCATTAAACCTTCTCGAAAATGTTGATTTAGTTCATTTTGCACAAAAAACTCCTCAGGTTGTCATTTAGATGTAGTTTGGTGAGCAAGGAGTCATTTTTTTTGTTTTACAATTTTTTCCAAGAGGTAGCAAGTTGCCCAGAGTCTCCAACTGCCTGGTCCTGTCCTTTGTCTTCACTTTTTTGTTATTTTTGGTGGCCTGGCCATGTGGGCGGCGGCCATTTTGTTAAACCAGCCACTGTGCTTTTGCCATAGGCCTCCAAGCTTGCGGCCCAGTATGCCAGTAGGCCCAGAGGTAGTCACCATGGGTGCATAAAACTGTTTCTGTGTAGTCTGTGAAATTTTGACATCATTTAGGCCATGGATGGCATTGAATTGATTCAATTGAATTGCGAAATGTGGGTTTTTTGGAGGGTCTGACTATTTCACTTTTTGGGTGTGTTAAATAAATGCCTTTTTTGCGTGTGTACTGTGTAATTATAATTGTGTTGTTGTAGTGGTTGTCTAACTTTCCAAAGTGTTTTTAGCCATGTGGATTTTAGTTTTTGCATTAAAGCTGTGTGTGTTTTATAAGGCATCCTTTGTCTGCCCATATATAGGCCTGCTTGAGTTCATTGTTTGCCGTGCCTTGTGCCTGTGAGTCACCATGTTTCTGGGGGCCATTTTGTTGTGGTAGTTATTAGTGTGCTGTTTTTGCCACATAGGCCTGCGTGTCTTTCCATTGTTCCTCTTGTCTTACTGCTTCCAAATCCATCCCCATTGCCAGCTGCAGCTCCCTGATGCTGCTATATAATACATCCCACGTGATGCACAAATTTAGGCCAAACATGCTCCAGTACATTTTAGTTTTTGTTCTTTACTATTCTTATTCTTCCAGAGTGTACACTAGCACTACACAGTAGCCAGGAAAGCCCTGGCCTTGTTGTCAACGTCTCATAAATGGCTACACTGTGTGTTGTTGTTCACAGAGTTTCTGAAATTTAATAATTGAGGCCACCACACACTAAGTTCTATATTCTATTTGTTTGATTTGTGCTATGTTTGACTGATGTTCTGGCTTTTTTGCTTTTAGGTGCACAAAGACTGAGGAGGAGGTGTGTCTCTCATCATTGCCTGTTGCACTTCCAGACAGACATCCTGCTGCTGTACACACAACACAACGTGACGTGTGACCTGACCAGACATCTCTGCAACTGAGTGCTGGTGACATCTGAAGAAGATGGGCCCAAAGAAAGCAGGTACCAGGTCCTCCAGTACCAAGAAAGTTGCTATTGAGAAGAAGAAGGAACAGAAGAAGCAAGTGACACTGAAGTCTGGTGTGCCGGCCAATACCTTTTTGGGAAAAAAATTTGCGCCTGCAGCAGCGGTGTCCGGGGGCAAGCTGGGGGCAGCACCTCCGCATCAGTGGACCCAACCCACCAACCCAGGCCCAAGCACATGAGTGGGGAAGAGGTAGCCAGCCTAATGGTGGAAAGCAGTGATGCTGAGCCGGAGATAAACTTATCGCTATCTCAAAGTAGTACCCAATCAACGCAGGAGGAAACACAGCAGATAAGTGGTCAACAACAACAGCCGCAACCACCGCCCGCAATAGTAGTTGTTGTTCCTCCTGAAGTAGGGGCAGTTCAGGAAATTGAGCCTCATGCAGAGGTAGAAGAAGAAGCCACTCATTCAGAAGATGCATTGTCTTCCAAATCCCCAGCAAGGAAAAGGAGGGGTAGTCCATCAAGTTCTTCGCCAAGCCCCCCTTCTGATGATCTAGATGCCACTTGGAAGCCACAAACTGAGTCTGAGAGGGAGCCACGTTCCAAGACCAAGCTAGGGAAAAGGAAGGTTCCGGAAAGCCTTACACTTATGGAGGTCGATGTAGAACAGCAAGATGATGATGATGATGATGACGAGCCAGTCATCACGAACATCACTCCCGGCCCCGAGGAGATGGAGACCAACATTCTTACCCTATCCAAAATCGCTGCGAGGGATGTAGCACGCATACCTCCACAGGTAACACCAACATGACCTACAGCTTCCATATTTGCATTAGCAAAGGCCCAGCAGCGACCTACATCCAGCACAACCACCACCTCTGTAGGAGTAGGTAGTGGTACAGCAGCACAGAGTCAAATTCAACACACACCCTACAGATCATCCGGCATTGGAAGTGGCACCTCCAGCAGGAGGCCAAAGTTAAGCTCCCCAGTTTGGGACTTCTTTACGGTTAGCGAAAAGGAGGAGAACATTGCTATATGCTCCATTTGTAATACCTCTGTTAGTCGTGGTAAGCTTGGTACAAACTATGGTACCGGAGGCCAAATGACCCATCTGAAAAAACACCACTTGATCAGCTGGGAGGACCACCTTCGCGCCAGAAAAAACTGCAACCATTGGTGTTGGTGGGGATAAAGGAGTAGAAGAAGAAGATCCGATCACGGTGGAAGAGGAAGGACAGGGAGACATTCTCTCTGGTAGTGGTACACAAGGTGTCCCTGACCCCAGCAGTGCAGTCTTAACGTTGCACACATCTTCAGCAACATCTCAGTGACACAAGAGTAAGAGTCAGCCGGAGACACCAAGAAGTACCAGGTCCGCACTACCAAAAAGTGCGTTGAGCCTAAGAGAAAGGAAAACCATGCAGCCTACCATTATCAGCATGTTTGGGGGTGAGGGGCAGTACGAACGCAACCACCCAATAGCACGTTTGTACAATGCGAAGCTGGCTAAAATGTTAGCACTGGACCTTCTCCCTTTTTCTTTTGTTGAAGGGTTGGGTTTTGTGGAATTTGTGTCAACCATCTGCCCAAAATGGCATGTTCCCAGCCGCTACTATTTTGCCAGAGTTGCAGTTCCAGCACTACATCACGACGTGCTGGAATTGCTAGGAAAGGCCTTGAAGCAGAGTGCTGTTCACAGTATCCACCTGACTACAGACATGTGGACCAGTTGCCAAGCCACAGATTACATGTGCATCACTGCACACTGGATCAGTTTTGCAGGGGTTAGAGAACAGGTATCTGCTGGTGTTGATACTGCAGAGATTTTTCATGCCACTCGCAAACATGCAACTGTAGCCATGTTTGCCATGGAGAAATCTCATACTGCTGCAAACATTTTGGAAGAGTTTAACACCAAGGTCTTTGAGTGGCTGCGCCCAAGAGGGCTTACGATTGGTTTTGTTGCCACGGACAACGGCAGTAATGTAGTTTTGGCCATGCGCAATGGTGGCTATTTCAGGGTCCCGTGTTTGGCACACTGCATTAACATTGTTGTTCAAGACTTTTTGAAAAATGAATCCAAAGTCAGCAACTTACTGGTCACCTGCAGAAGAATATGCACACATTTCAACCATTCTTTTAAAGCCCGGAAGCAGCTGAGGGTCATTCAACGTGAGCATAAAATGCCAGTCAAAGCGCTCATCCAGGAGGTGCCAACACGTTGGAACTCAACTTATTACATGCTTGATCGTCTGTTTGAACTGTACATACCACTCAATGCTTATGTCATGCAAAGATTAGGGGAACCTACTGTGAAAGGCATGACCGTTGAGATGGCTCAATGGGACCTCATTAAATGCCTGACTGAGATGCTACTTCCTTTTGAGATCTTCACACGTAAAGTCAGCAGGGAGGACTGTACTATGGGCCAAGCTATCCCATTGTTGCACATGCTAAAGCAACAGCTGAAGGATGTATCTGAAACGTACGCAGGTGTGGATGACAAACAAGACGCATATCATTTGGCGGAGACCTTAGCCGCTCGTTTATCGGAAAATACAAGGATTAAAAATAAAATTTTGTCACAACCACATTACATTAGTGCCACAATTTTGGATCCACGGTACAAAGTATTTCTGAACAGCAAGGCAGTAATTCCTTTTCGGAAGTGGATGTTGCCAACTACAAAACTATGATAGCTAAGGAAGCCACTATTTTCGAAAGAGAACGGCTGTTAATTACAGGCCCCCACCCCAGGCCACCATAACCAGTACTACAGGGCATCCAGAATCAAGTTCTACTTCGGAGCCTGAGGGCAGTGCATTTGCCTCCCAGCAGTCACCTACACCAACAATAACATCAAGAACAGGATCATCCACCGCACAATGTGCAACTGATTGGTTTCTACAGCAGGGGTATGGTAAGTCCAGTGCTGATGCAAAGGCAAAACAGGCCGAGCACATCGGAGCACCCCTGAACATTGAGCGGATGGTCCAGGCCTATCTGGATGACCCAACAGAGGTCTTCATGGATCGAAACCCATTGGTGTATTGGTATGGGAAAAGAAGCCAATGGACAGTGCTCAGCAGGCTGGCGATAAAGTATCTGGCTTCCCCTGTCGCAAGTGTCTCTTCTGAGCGTGTTTTCAGTGCTGCTGGTGCCATTGTAACTTCGAAAAGGACCAGTCTCTCGGCCCAAAGCGTGGAGAGGTTAACCATGATCAAAATGAATCAGCACTTTATACCACCGGATTACAAAATACGTGAATCACAGCAGGAAGAGGAGAGCAACTTGGATGACGTAAATAGTGCATTACAGGACCTACTTCTGTCCGAACCACCAGAGTTTGAGGACGAGCTCCTCTTCCCTGACAACTAGGCTTTCAAATTGTTACTTTCTTCCTTCCTTTATGTGTCTGTGTATCTGTCTTTCTGGTTCAAATCACAACAAATCCATCACCACCGTCTTCTCTTTTTATTTCCCTATTGGAGTTGGATGTCTGTGCATTTAACTGTCCACTCTTCAAAGTCCTGCTTCATCTTCCTGTCTCGCACAAGTACATTTCCATCAAGCCAGACATTAGTACAAGAAATGTTGCCTTTACCAGTCCCGCCTCCATAAGAAGTGAAACGTGACTATAGCTATCCTCCGTTTTGTTTTGGAGCCGAAACTCATCAGTGTCCGAAGGCTACAGCCTCAGCAGGCATCCAAAGGTCCTCACTGTCAGGACAGAAGGTACTTGGCAGAGAAAGACAAGAGACTCTTCGAAGAAACTTGCTGACATTTGTGCAAACTCAAATGACCATCAATGAGCACTACCCAGGCCGCGGCCCATCATCACAGTGCTGACCATGGGAAGCAACTTAAACTGTGACAAAGTGCCACAGAAGAATAAGACGAAAACCAAAACAGCGATTAACACTCAAAATGAATGTGGACTGGAGTAATGATGAGGCCACTGCCCCGTAAAAAAAAATAACAACTGTCAGAACTAGGCATCTGATGATCTGACAGCCAAAGAGAAGAGCAAGACAGGTAATGATGGAATGCATTGGATGCTTGCAGAGTCTGAGCGATTGCTGTTGTTTGTTGTTGATGTTGTGCATGAAGTCGAACTCTACTCTACTAGTTAATCTACAAAGTGACTCAAGTCAAGTCAGTGACAGTCAATGTTTCCCTTCTTGTTGTTTAATAACCAAATTGTACTCCTACTACTGCAGGTGCCGGCCAATATCTGTTGCAATTTTTTAATATGGAATATGGACTTAATCGGAGTCACTACAGACTGAGTTGGAGTTGGACAACACGTACCACAACATGATGATGACCATACTATCTTTGCCCGCAGTCAGTCAGTTGGATCGGAGATGATTCAAGGAATAACTGCGTTTCATGAAGTGGCATAAGGTAAACATAAACACAACAATTCAACAAGAAAGTAAACACAGCAGACCTACATGTCCATGTAGTGGTGGAGTCGAGTCAGTGTAGTTATGACTGACAGCGGCGCAATGATTTTGTCACTTAATTTTGAAAATGCTAAGTTGCTGTATATATGCCTTTTGTCTGGCTCTGTCAAAAATTAAGGTAAATGGAGGTTGGGTCACAGGCTGGTACTGTGGTGGGCCTGTTCTGTCCTGTTGTTGTTGTAGCTTAATGCTGTAAACGGAATATACACGATATATCCAAGCCGCCTCAGTCTGAAAGTGTTCTCTCTTCTCTTCTTGGACTCCACCGTAATTGATGCTTTTTATATTCATTGATTTTTCAATACCCTTTTGTTTTTCCTTCTAGACGTTACAGGCCGGCCTTTACCCTGTGCTATACTGGGAGACTCAACTCACATTTACCTTACCAATCCGCATCAGGAAGGCAACCAAGATTGATGTGCGGAGCGTCCATGGAAGATAGGACCAAGAGGAAGGACGAGATTCAACTCCACAATTTGACCAGGATAATACAGTAACTTTAGTATCATTCATCTTTTAATTAATTGGAATCCTTTTTCTCTTCAATCATTACGACTGTGTGTTGTGTGTTGTTGTTTGTTTGCTAATTGATCCTTACAACTATTTTTTACTTTTCTTTGCTATCTTTAAAAGTAAGCCCAGTACAACATGGAATTTGGGTCTCTGTCTGAGGGCATATATTACAGGCAAGGCAAATTGCATAGAATATACTGCTGCCCTGTACTGTCTTGTCTAGTAGGAGTTAGTAAGTACTACTCATTAACCATCAAGTTATCTTCATCATGCATGCATTGCCTTTTTCTCCCTTTATAGATTTTTTGGATAAGATCATGGTCGTCTGCCAAGATTGCACTTTGCTTTTGTTGTCCATGCGTACTGTTTTTCTTTCTCAAACCTTTCCCCAAACTCCCTTCCCATCCATTCATCAAACCCTAACCCTCTTCCCCCGGGCTGTGATTTATATTGAGGTGTGATGTGACTACATAAAATGTACACCAATTGATCACACGCTTGCTGGGGCAGATGTGGTAAAAGCAACACTAATTAAATTTCAAGGCAGGGCGAGGAGCTTCTTCTGCTTGCCCACCCATGCTCAGTCTATGTGCAAGCCGTCACCGGCTAATAGTAGTACATCATAATTAATTGCCGGCATTGATTGGATTAATCATCAAACTCCTACCACACAGCAGTAAAGGTTACGAATTACGATTGTGTTAAGTTAAGTGACTCACTCGACACAACTACAGTTTGTAACTTCTTGTACTAGGCTGTCCCCGCCAACATTATGTTTTATTTGACTTTAGCAGTTGCAAATGCAATATTGTTTGTTTGGCAGTCTTCTTCTGTACTGTATTTGACTTCGTTCTACTACTCCTCCCACAGTCGCTCTCAGGCAAGTCACTGTCTCTTTTTATTTTTTAGCAAATGCTGCTGGCAGTGTCTACTCTACTACTACCACCACAACCATGGCATCTTCTCCATTCTCTTGGGAAACCATGCAGCCATCGCTGTGCCGAACGTAATCATCATCAATCACAGGTAAGATAAGTTTGGTGGGAGGTATAATGGACTAGGAGGAGAGACTGACAGTACTAGTAGGACAAATCACTCAGTGAGGGGTACCGCATCTATCTGTTTGTGTTACATCATCAGCAGATTATTTAAATCAAACACTGGCTGCGGCCCTGCAGCAGCAATGAAAGAAACCATGTGACGTTAATTTGTAAAACAGTAACCCCCACAAAACATTAACATTGTATGTTGAAGTATAAATATAATTTATTACCCTAACAAAAATAAACTATCCCACACCTGACCCACCCCTCTCCCTAACCCCAACCAATGTCCAAAACGAAAAAAGTCCAAAGAATGTCCAAACCCCAACGCCCAATTCCCACCCACCAACAAAAGGAATAAAAAAGGGGCAATGCAACAGGGTCCTATTATATTCGGTGGGCTTTAAGGTGTTTGTCCACCAGAATTTTAACCCGCTCCTCGAGTTGCTCCTCTAGCCGTGCCACCCGGAGGAGAATCTTTCTTCGAAATGCCCTGCAGTGGCATCCAGGGTGGGGGACAGCAGTGCTGGTTGCAATCGATTTGCGGCGGGCGGCTGCCAGACTGCGGCGCCGTACCACTGGAGGTCTGGCCTGGCTGGGGCCCGGGGCATCGGACGAGGCTGCTGCTGCTGCCGCCTCCTCCTCCTCCGCCTGAGCCACCAGCCGCCGGTACTCTGCACAGATGGCCTCCAGTTTCCGGTGCCGGGCCCTGGCTGCCAACTCCTTCCGGGATGGTTTGCCTTGGGAAGGAGTATCTATATCAAGAAAGAAAAAGAATATTGTTGTAACCGGTACTCTTAGCAAAACAGTAACACAAAATTAATTCAACACATAAACATAATGGCACAGTAGCACTAGCAAGAAGCACAGTACATAACATTCCTGGTATAATAATCTATCTATCCTCCCACTTCCTCGGCCTGTAACATTTGTGGGAGTTTCAGGCATTATACTAGCACTATGGACTCCAGTACACCAGTCTTCTTCTTATCTCTACTAGTTTAGCGAAATGACATAACCTGGTTGTAGCCGGCATGCCAGCTCGGTCATCTATGCTTGCACCCAAGACAAACATACGAGTCATCATGACGCAGACTCACGTTAGTTTGATTTACTACTGTATGCAGGTGGGGAAGCTCGTATTTATTTTTCTATTACGGGTGGCACTGGCCATACTCTCTCTGTTACATGAAGCAGGGCAATTGGTCAATTTCACTTTAACAGTGCCCTGGCTACTACAAAAGGCAGATTATATATCTGATCCAATGATCATTGCTTTTATGGGACGACGACATAAGGTCAGTAGCGGTCGGTGGTGGGACTCGGGAGTGCTGCCGGGCGGTGACGTAGGGAGGGGCAGGGTGGGGGTAGTAAACTATGGATTACGGCCAATTACAGGTAAGTAAACATATAAAGAAATAAAAGTAATTTTGTTGCGCCCACTGCATCGCTTTTGGCGGTGCAGTGCGCACAATGAAATTAGCTTTATTTATTTTTATGTTTACAGTAAACTTACCTGTATTTGGCCGTGTAATACATTGTTTACTGCTACCCCCACCCTGCCCCTACCCACATCGGCTTTGCTACTGTGGCGCGGTTTCTTTTACATTCCCTTAAAACTAAAACTGGCATCCCGTGACAGTCTCCACCTATGCTGTCTATGATGAATACATACAGGCATCCATCCATTCTAAGTAAATGTCAATCATTCTTCTTAATCTCTCCACAAACCTTACTTTGTTTCGCCAACAACAACCCATGCGTCCACTCACTCCGTTGCTTGCCTTGGCTTAGAGTTTCACCCAAACACCGCTGATGATTCTTGCTATCCACAGTATCCACCCATACTGTGTCGCCCACCCAGGCAGGCATCCATTCTTCTTTCACCTTCCACCCATCCTTCAACAACACATGCATCTGATTCCTATCAGCCACCTATATCCATGCTTCCAACGTATCCTTCTCTGCCAGTCATCAATCATATTAAATCTGGCCCGTCCTTCCTCCTTCCACCCTTCTTTCCCTTTTTATTCAACACATCCATCAAGGTCATCTGATCTGACTTTTAGTCTCCTCCATAAAACTTTCACAGCTGAGTTGGAGTCAGATAGAAGAGGCCATTGGTTAATCAAGTCACGCTGGTAATGCTATTGCTACTGCATTGCTAATGCTAAGTAAAGGGTGTCTTCTCTTCTTCAACCGTTGTATAATGTTCACTACAACTTCATACCTAATAATAAGTCTCAACAACAGTACAGTGAGTGAAGTCCACACACCCTTCCAGCTAGTGCAATGTCAATAAGTCATGAATATAACTTACCACCGCCCGCCACCGCTGCTGGCTCCCCCTGTAGCTCCTGCAGGTGCCGCATCTTCTCCTGCGCCTCCGGAAGGCTCGAACCGCCGGTGGCCCCGCCGCCACTGGTGGTTGCTAGTCCGCCTAGATAAAAACATGACACATTTTTAGATGCCTGTACACCTCCCCTATTTATTCTTTTTCATTAGCAAGATTGAAAAATAAGTTAATACATACATATTATTATAAATCACATTCAATAGTCCAAATCGGGTACTAGAGTACAGTCAGTAGACACTAGTAGTGTTATGGTCCCTAGGGTCATTATTATACTATACTCTACTCTTTGCAGAGTTAGCCTGAGCCATGCAACCATTTTCCGCTTCATGTCTTTTGCGCATGTTACCTCGCAGCTTGTTGCGCAGTAACAGTAAGACGCCTTTTGAGCCCACATGAGCACATACAGCTACTGTCTGAGCGTTGCGTACAAGAGGTCGAAAAACAAGCCACTTTGTTATGGAGTTCGGTTAGTCCGTATTGCTTAGCCATAGGTAACATGTTACACTTTTTGGGCAGGACTGAGAAATGCTTGCATTATACTATAATAACACGCACCATTTTTCTCAGGCAGAGGATTCCCTTCTACGAACCAGAGATTTGCAGAGCTTATGAATGATGCATGTAACCAGTAATTCTACGTTCTATGGTGAGGAGTCGCTCAGAATTCGCACAGATCTTTTGTCTTATATATCATCAATGATCATGCACTTGTTGCAAGTGCAACACTGTTTATTGTTTTAATCTTATGCATTTTGCTGTTGGAGCTGGCTGGAGTACACTGAATTTTATAGAACATACATACAGAGCTTGTTAGTTGAAAAATAAACCTTTTGAACTTACACATAGACTCTGTGGTATTTTGTGTGGTGGTGGTGGACTTACACGAGTGAGTGAGTGAAAGGGTGTTATGTTCTGGGTTGTGTAATCATAATCATTGGGTATCTTCGGGTGGGGGTTCGGGACCTAATGAGACACTATAGCTAGTCGTTCAGGGGATTGTGGGTTCACTTCTGACTGAGGTGTGAGGAACGTCCAAGTTCCAAACTCGCATCACCAACATCCTATTTCATTGTGCATAGTTCTGCATGGGGCTGTGCATAATCCAAGTAGTATGTACTATATCCTATCAAAAATAGTCTAATATCTGGTTGGGCATTTTGTTTGTGGTAATTGTCAAAGCCTCAAGATTAAGAAGCCTAGAAGAGGACAACCGAAAGGACTGGACTCAGTGGCTAGAGCTATTAGTATTGGTCAATCTGAGTTTTATACAAAACCGTACAATAAAGAGTGGCAATGCAAACTGGGCAAGCTTAGCGACAGACTAATATTAGTAGTACAGAGTACAGACATTCATAGCAGAGGCAGTTAGAACTTAGAGGCAGGGATAACCAGAATTTAGAAACAGATAGTCAAGTCAAGATCAAAGAATCTTTTGTAAAAAATAGAATTAGGGAGTGGAGCCAGAATTAATAGTTCTGAAAAAATAAGGTGCAGTAAAAGTTAGGGCAATATAATTGTTAATATTAACCACTGGAGGACTTACTGGGACCAGCAGCAGAGCCCTCGGTAGAGGAGCGGTCCTCTGGTGGTTGTCCCGCCGAATCTGACCCCGTCTTCTTGCCCCTGGGTGCTGCACATCAGTGATCATGTAAGATATAATAAAGAAAAGAAAGACACAAACATTAATGATTGCTGGGAAACAAATAAATTATCTAAAAAAACGCTCAAAAACGTTTTAGGAAACAAAAATTGCAATAAAATTGACCTATCTAATCCGATCGACTACTGCCTTGCGGGATTCACGGACAGTCTACTTATTTGGGAACACTAATTCAGTGTTCCATTCTGATTGATTCAAATAAAATCCAGAACACTAACTAAGCCTAAGTACCACCTGACCTAGCCCACCTATTCCAGGCGGGCCAATTGTTCATTAAGCCTGCATTTCCATTTTTATTGACATCAAAAATGCATAGATGAGAAGGAGGACACATGCATAAAGTGCATAATGCATACACCAAATTGTTGGTTGGTTGCGTCTGATGTTCTGCAGCTGACTGACACTGCTAAGCTAAGCTTACCAGTACCACTCACTAAACAAACTACAAAAGGTTCTAAGGACTGGGGTAAGCAGCACTCAGTGACAGAGGATGCGTCACGCAGACCGCTCAAAAATTATCAACTAATAGTAACTAAACCTAGTATCAAATGCATCCACCACTATTTGACAGGAGGACAAAGGAAGGACTACAGTCTCTCTAGCAATAGCATTATGAAATGAAGACACTACACGGGAATAAGGTAGGTGTCTAGTTTAATCCATCTGACGTCCTCCGGGTCCCGGCAGCAACTGCCTGCCTTAGAACTCCACATTCCAGAATAGAATCCCCCAGCGACACAAGCTCCTCACGAGCCTGAGACAGCGTTCCTCAGATCCCAACACACCCCCTTCCTTCACAATGAAAACAGAAAAGTAAGGTTTGACAAAGATAAAAAAACAATAAGAAGAAGATAACAGGAAACAGGGTATACAGAAGAACAACATCACTACATTTTGTAATCTTGAAATCTTGCAGGAACAAATTTCAATCTGGTGGAAACAGCTCTGGAAGAAACATGATCGGAATGCACAGGTTCCCTCCCGTGGGTATTGGTGGGCACCAATGTTGGGGAAGAAACAACACCAAGTCTCTTGTTGACATAGACCAGCATTGACTCAGGCACAATGGAAATAGCAGACCTGTTCCAAACTTTCCCACTCTCCAACACCACCACGTGATTTCTTACAACTGAGCTGACACTCTTTTGGGAGCGGAGAACCGAGACTCCCCCTTGCGAAGAAAACCCGGTCTCTTGACCCTCACCCAATCCCCCACCTTAACAGACAAAGGATAACGAACTCCAGGCCTGAACAGCAGCCCTGACGTCAGTTACAACAGACAATTTCTTAGTGTCCACCTCCCTCCTGGACATCCATTCCTTGTTTAATTTAGAACCAGCAACCCTTCCCTAAGTAAGGTAAACGGGGCAATGCCGGTACTAACATGGGGAGTGGTCCTCACAGCCCAAAGCATGTTGCTGACCGCTTGCCGCCAATGCAACCCATTCACCAAAGCCAATTGCAGATGTTCCTTGATTACGCGGTTGAAGCGCTCAACCAGGCCATTGCTGCGGGGGTGATAAAGAGAAGTAAGAATGTGACTAACACCTATGTCCTTGAGGAATTTCTGCATCCTCGTCGCCACTGAAATGAAGACCCTACACGGGAATAAGGTAGGTGTCTAGTTTAATCCATCTGACGTCCTCCGGGTCCCGGCAGCAACTGCCTGCCTTAGAACTCCACATTCCAGAATAGAATCCCCCAGCGACACAAGCTCCTCACGAGCCTGAGACAGCGTTCCTCAGATCCCAACACATTACCTAACTGAAGTTCTCTAAAGTAAACTCTTACATAATGACAAGCGAGCGCAAAGTTGCAAAAAGTAAGAGTACCGCCCAGCACCTGTGTCCTACAATCACAGAGGATTTTGAAACGGAATTTACCTGCAATGTAAGCAGCAGTATTCTTGTTATTTGTAAAAAATATATACACAAATCACAATACTTATACTACTATATATATATTGGCTACTCACCAAGCCCCACAACCTCGACACCTAGCAGGTCCAACAGGTCCTGCTCCCGGTCAAGGATGTCTGACCACCGGTGGGCCAGCTGGTTATGGGTGCGCCGGACCTCGGAGCAGCGAAACACTGCCCGACGCACCTTCGCCCACCGGCGGTGACGCTCCTGGGTCGGGTACCCGGAGCCTGGCCTGCCGCCTGCTGCCAAGGTCAAGGGAGGTGGCGCTGAATAAAAAAAACAAGGGCGGCCACCTCCGTCTCATTAAACAGCTGGCGGGCTTGCACCCCTGCAGGGCACAGTCTGCCGCAAGGCAGGCGGCGATTGGCGCACGCGCCTTGCCCTTTGAGCCGCTGCTGCTACCCTTCGCCATGGTTCTGGGGTGGGAGGAGGTGAAAAAGAAAAGTTAGAAGGGAAAAATAAAGTTAGGGGAAGAAGTAGGAGCTTAAAGAAGAAAGTTATATAAAACAGTCGAAAAGTAAAAAAACACAGTAAAAAGTATAAAAAATGCAAAATATAGACTTAAGCAGAGAGTGAGATAGATAAGAAATAAAGAAAAATTGAAAAACAGTGTAAAAACTAAGGATTGCAAAGATTGAGGGAGGATAGAAAAGCAGGCCCAGAACCATAGCATAGAGTGGTAAAACAAGATGGCCGCGCCCATCGCGACCGCGTGGGTAAGTTCGCGCGATATTTGTCCCCGAGCACGCAAAAAACGTCGCAAACACGTACAACGCGTTCCCGAACAAGGAATGCGCAGCGCGAACACGCTCTACGCGACCCGGAACAGGAAATAAGGGATCGCGAACGGGCGGGACAAGTGAAAAACAAAATGGCCGCGCCCATAGGCGACCGCATGGGTAAGTTCGCGCCCCGAGCACGCAAACAGCGTCCCGAGCAACCACAACGCGTTCCCGAGCAAGAAAACGCATCGCGAACGGGCGCGGCAAGCAGCTACGCGCGCTCGCGAAGCTACGCGTAGCTCTCGTAGCGCTCCGACGTCTTCGCGTAGCTTTGCGTAGCGCGACTACGCGAACTACGCCCAGGCTTACTCAGTACCACGGGACAAAATGGGACAATGATATTATTGATTTTCCTTATGTCCTGACCTATTGTATATTTGCCATTATGTTTCTACAGGCCCATGATGGGGGTATCACACGGACTCCCCAAGAACTATTTCAAAATCCCATGTTCTATCATGGACTCAATCACTGGGTGATTCCAGCCACCGTCTCTGCTGAGAGATTGCACTGGGATGATCAGGATACTCTGCACTCAGTTTGCTTGTTAGTTACACTGGTTCAACATCCTTTACGAGGCCAATTTAACAAAATCTTTCAGATCAAGGGCCAAATCATCTGTGGTCATCATAGGAAACACCCCAAGAGTTGCTTTACACACACAACTACAACTTTACTCTCAGATTGGGAGATAAGAGGGGACTCATGCTGATATCAAATTGATGGAGGAGCTTTATGGACTACAAACGAGCAATGTTGGACATACTTTTGTGCCCTAAAGAAGTCCTGCTGTTTATGGGATGAAACGCGTTGGCTGTGCCCATGTCCTTATTGTGTTTGATAATATGAAAATAAAGAACAATTTTTAAATATACTCATGTAAGATGTCCGTGGTATCTTGACCGGGTTAGAGGATGTTTGGGCGATACAAAAGGAGTATGACCCTGGTTTTACGTATTTCTCTGCACCACACCAAGTTCATGCAAGACTGGACTATTTTTTTGTGTCACACGAACTTTTACAAGGAAGCACGATAAGCAAATTCCCTAAAGTAATGTCTGATCACAATCCTCTGGTGATTGAGCTTGAAATCAGGTACCCATCCTCACAGACACGGTGGACATTTAACAGGGCCCTTTTAAATGAAGAGGGGTATATACAGCAATTGGAGGAATGGATTCCTAGGTTTATTAAAGAGATTCTAGGGAGTGCTAATCTAGGTATAGTGTGGGACACATTAAAAGCAGGGATTAGAGGGGAAACTACCAGATTTGGGTGGGAGGCACAAAGACATGATAAAACCCTGCTGCGATCCCTGTATGAGGATCTGGGCAAGGCCGAGACCAAATTGATAGAGGTATTGTCAGCAGGGGCAGACCCGGAGGCAGCCCAGTTAAAGATTACTATCGCCAGATCAGCCATTACGGAAATTTCTTTTAAGAAGGCGGCTGGTAAATACTTGGCCTGGAGGAGTAGGGCATATGAAAGTAGTGAGAGAGTGGGACACCTCCTAGCTGTGCATACTAGAGAGAAGATTACACATGCCCGGATTAGGGAAATTAGGGATCCGAATGTTGGTATGGTAAGCGAGACTGAGGCTATTCTTACCGCTTTTCAGAAATTCTATCAAAATTTGTATACGGAAGATGTCCAGATCGGGAACCAAGAAATTGAGGACTATCTAAAGGGGCTAACCTTGGATATGTTATCGAGTGAGGAGAGAGACAGACTAGAAGAACCAATCACTTTAGATGAACTAACCAAGGCTATAGACTCTCTTCCATCTGGCAAAGCCGTGGGCACCGATCTAATTCCTGGGGAATTCTATAAAAAGTTTAAGACTCAGCTTTCGGCACTTATGCTGGAGGTATTTCAAAGAGCTCAATTAGATATGTCTGCCCCTTGATTCTTGGAAGAGTGCCAATATTATAGTTTTTCTTAAGAAAGGCAAATCTGCTAAGGAATTGGGATCATACCGGCCTATTACGTTGGTTAACAGCGATGTTAAAATTTATTCTAAAATTCTGGCTAATAGGTTAGCTGCAGTCATTAAAAGGCTAGTTTCCCCTTTCCAGCATGGGTTCGTACCTGGCAGGGGGACAACCGAGCACATTCGGCGTATAATCACACTCTTTGACTACACAAAGGTATCAGGAGACCCTATGGCGGCTATACTTCTTGACGCTGAAAAGGCGTTCGATAGGGTCTCCTGGCCCTTTTTATGGGTGATTATGGAAAGGCAAGGCCTGGGTAAGGGTTTTATTGGTGCTATCAGGCGTTTGTATTGGGAACCTGTGGCTAGGATTGTATTGATGGGGGTTTCATCCGATATAATTAAAATTACTCATGGTACACGGCAAGGGTATCCTTGTTCCCCGCTATTATTCGCACTATACATAGATCCTCTAATTAGGAAATTAGCGGGGAATAATAAGATACAAGCTATTCAAACTATTGGTGGAGATACAAAGATACTTGCATATGCAGATGATCTTGCCATAACGACAGCTAACCCACTGGAGGCTATTAGGGAGATAGAAAGGGAAGCAAGTAACTTTGGCAAAATTTCAGGCTATTTTCTTAATGGGAACAAGACAATGATCGTTAAAAATTCTAGGACAGACCTGAACGATACACGGGTTGTGGGTAATGCCAGATATCTAGGGGTTGAGATCTCTGCCAACCCGGATGAAATTGTGCAAATTAACTTGGAGCCGCTGTTAAATAAGACAAAAACAGATTTTAATAGATTGAACTGTTTACACCTCACACTTCTAGGAAGGTGCAATGCTATCAAAATGTTATTTTTGCCCAGAATTCTTTACTTTTTTAGAGCTATTCCAATAGAGATAAACAAAACCTGGTTTTCAGCGTTTAATCAATTAATTTCGAAATTTTTGTGGGCCGGGAAACGCCCTCGTCGTGCACTAAGATATATGACATTACCGAGAGAGCGGGGAGGGTGGTCCGTCCCTAACCTCCAGTTATATTACTGGGCAGCAGCCTTACAACAAATGGCGGTCTTGTTGGGAAAAGAGATGGCAGTTTCTGAGGCTGCACCCTGTATCTCAATCTATAGGCTAGTACTAGGGGCAGAAGCCCAGGGCTGTTTAATGCGTCATATTGATTTTGCGTATTTCAAAAGAGTCAAGTTTAAGATCATGCTGGGAGCATTTAAGATCTGGACAGCCGTAAGGAAGAAACTTAAAATGAATAGGATACATAGATATAACCCCTTGAAAGATAATGATCTATTGCCGGAAATCTTTCGAGATGGATATATGAAAGTTTGGATAGATAAAGGTATCAGGCACATTGGAGATCTTATGTTAGATAATACAATTCATTCGTTTGAGGCAATTAAGAGTAAATATGGGATAGGAAATAATCATTTCTTTAAATTTTTACAAGTTAGGGACTACCTATCTAAGAAAGTAATACAGGGCCATAGAGTCCCTTTATGGGAGTTATCACTAGGTGCTCAAGCACCTATTTCTAAATTTTGTAAACTACTTAGTAATATGATGGAGGACGATCTTATCAAGCACACTGATCGTTGGCAGGAATTGGTCCAGGCGGGGGTGGGGGATTGTGAGGATTCTCTTCTATTAAGTCAGATGGCATTTTTCTCTGTGAATTTACAAGTTCAATGCTTCAAAACCTGGTTGAATCTATATATTACCCCAGCTCGGATTTCTAAATGGGGAGGCTCCACAGGTATACTTTGCTCTCGTTGCGGCTGTTTTGCCGCAAACAGTGTTCATATGTTCGCAACATGTCCTCAACTATCAGTTTTTTTGGGGGAGGTGGGTAATTATATCAAGGATATGTTGGGGTTCGCGGTGGATTTGTCACTGCAAGTAATTATGCTGGGAGTAAGCAATCAAGTAATGACGGAGCCGAATCGGATCTTGCTTTTCAGTGCTATGGTAGTTCTTAGGTTATGTTTGGCTACTGGTTGGTTAGATAAAGAACCGCCCTCAGTACACTGCTGGCTGGGGAAACTGATAGCTACCTATCGCTGGGAGAAAGCAATATATGCACGAAGAGGTTTGAGGGCGAAGTAAAGGGGAGTCGAAATTTGGTCTCCAATAATTAGCTGGGCTAATGAGGTTATGACTTGATCAAAAAATTTAAATTTACTAATGGTAGTTAAGGCATAACTGAAACATGTAAATCAGTATTTACAGTGAGCTTCGTTTTTTTTTCCAGAGCATACATAGGTTTGATGTTAAATGGCTTTCCCTGGTTTCGGGGCAAGGGTGGGGTGGGTAGGCCAGGGGGAGGTGGGGTGCTGTTTAGAAGGGAGGGTGGTTTCATAGATAAATAATTGACATCCTGTACATATGACTGTAAATGTATACTGAGCAACTGTATTATTATAAAGTATATATATGTGCTGGATGTCCTAATAAAGATTTAAAAAAAGATAATATGAAAATAAAGAACAAGTTTTAAATATACTCATGTAAGATGTCCGTGGTATCTTGACCAACAAATTGGATTTTTACACAAGTTGGATTTATGAATAATAAGCTGGACTCTTGCATTAGATTCATTCATGTGCTTTCCGTATACTATGCTATGGATCTAGAATCTTTAGACTGATATGTACAGAGTGCTTCTCCCATATTTTTGCCAGGTCATTCTCTGTTTGGTCAATTAAAAGTCTTCATCTTCATAATGTATCTGAAGCTCAACACCCTCCAGTATACAGTAGATTACACAGTTTAGTTTGCAGTGTAAATCCCTGCCCAATGGATTGACCGGACTAAAATCACACACTGAAAACCGATGGTCCTCCTCTCTATGAAATAGGGTTACTGGTTGAGGGGGGTTGAAACGCTACTCAAGCAGCAATCACAAATCTTCTCAGGGTGAAGCACCAGCAAACCAAATTAGCCCATTTTTTAACCTCTGGTAGCTTGGCACAAAGCAATGATGCTTAACTTAGAGGCAATGTTTAAAGTACTTATGCACCACTTCAAATAGTAATAAAGTGAAAACACGACACAAGAAAAAACCCACATCACTTTAGAAAAATAGAGTAAAATTTAATAAATAATTTAAAACCAAAAGAGCAAAGATCCAAGCAATAGAACAGGGGATATGTAATTTTAAAGGTTTAAAAGAAATCATGCATGAAGAAGTAAAAAGCCCAAACTGCACTTATCTGGTCACGATATACCAGGTGCAAGTTACAAAGTCAGGCCCACCGCGATGAAGTGCTAGCCTGACACAGGAGTGGATTCAATCCACTGAATAGGAACTTGGGCCTGGGTGTTGAGATTCAAAGTCCGCGCAGTGAGGTGCCCTGGCCAGCGGCGAGGAACCGTCAACTGGAGCTTGCAAAGTGAGACCCTGCGGCAAGATGCGTCATGCAGAGAAGTTGATGGCCATCGACGGGAGCTTGCAATGTGAGGTTGTGCGTTATCATTGAGGATGCCACTGGGGTTTGTGAAGACTTGCATTGCAATGTGTCAGCGTTGAGGTCGAAGTGCGTCGCACTACGTCGAGCTGGGCCTGTTGTTGGCATCGAGATGCCTCACACTGGGTCAGTGATTGCGAAGCCAGCGATTGAATGTTGCAATGCACGGTCTTGCGTCGGGCTTCGAGGAGCTCTGTGGTGATAGGACAGTTGTCAACATCGAGATGTGTTGCATTGGAACTGGCTTGCGGAGCTATCAATGTGATGCGCTGTCCTGCGTTGAGTTGCATGGAGGAGAGGAGACTATTGTGTCCCTGTGGCTTATACAGGAGGTTTGCCGACTGACCCTTGGAAATCCTTGAAGTCCTGGGACATCACAGGCAGGTTGGCTTCAGCAGGTCATCCCAGATCAGCAGAAGAGTCCTGGTGCAGCAACGGCAGGGATTGGGCAACAGAGCAGTCTTTAGACAGCAAGCAGGTGAGCACAGCAGACTTCACAGGTAGCCAGTCCTTCTTTAGTCCACATGTCCATAAATGATGGAAGAATCGGATCTGAGGGTTCACTATTTATCCTTGGTGCCAGCTTTGAAGTAAGGGACGTTTTGTAAAGGCTTCCACCCTCTGAGGTATCTGTGGATTCCTCCCTCCCTCCCAGCCAACAAAAACGAGATGAGCAAAAATAGGAGGAGTGAGGCAAAAGGTTTGGGAAAGGCCACCCTAAGGCTGACAGGTCTAACAGAAAGGGTCTGGTGCAGTAGCACCTCCTTGTGTACTTGAAAGCCATACAATCATTTGTGAACCTGGGGCTGTAGTGACAGTAGTGATAACTGGGGTTCTTGCTGTCGTGGCTAGGAGACGTGGAGGCACTCCTGTTTGAGTTTAAAACTGTTTAGTAGGTGTAGTTGCATTATTGTCAATTGCTGGTTGACTGCCTCCTGAACTACATTATATGGGGTGCTCAGGAAACCAGCAATTCCTCCAGAAACTCTTCACTAGAATTGCTATCAGTGCTTGCTTTGGACTGTGCACTTCAGTCGCCCTCTTTGTGAACTTCCTTCTTCCCCATTATGTTACTCGTAAATAAAGGGTACATTCTAACTCCCTCAATCATATCTCTCCTCCCTGCCAGTTGTTCAGCATCCACTTTGCCTCCATCCAACTACAAATTGTCCTTTTAGCTCAGGTCTGATATTTCTCTTTGTCCTTTGCATGAGCAGCATGGTCCCATGCATTTAAAGCTTCGTTCTGTGCTGGTCTGGGTGTGGGCTTCATGTCATAAAATACTTATCACAAATGTTCCATTATATTCAAATTAAAGGTACCTGTAGGACATTGGGCTACTGGTTGAGGGGGCTGAAACCCTGCTCAAGCAGCCACCAAAATCCTTGTCAGGGTGAAACACCAGCAAACCCCAAATTAACCTGTTCTCAACCCTCTGGTAGCTAGGCACAAAAGCAGTCAAGCTTAACTTAGAGGAAATGTGTAAAGTATTTATACAGTCCCTCAAACAGTAATGAAGGGAAAACACAACATAAGACAACTTCCACGCCAATTTAGAAATGTAATAAATAAATCAAGACCAGAATGGCAAATATCCATTCGGTCGAAAAGGAGATATGCCATTTTAAAGCTTTTGATGAAATTAGACACTAAGAAGCAAGAAGAGCACCAACTGTGGTTATCTGGTCGCAGTAGACCAAGTCCAAGTCACAAGTTCAGTCCACTAAACAGTACCTTGTGCTGGGCATCGAGATGTAAAGTCTTTGCGTCAAGATGCGTTAGAGTTAATGTTAATGTGTCTGCGGCGGAGCTTGCGATGCAAGGCCCTGCATCGTTATCGAGGAGTCTGCTGAGAACCTAAAGGATTTGCGTTGCTATGTGTAAAACTGGGCCTGTTTTCAGCGTCAAGAAGCATCAAGCTGGGTCAATGCTTGCGATGCCACCCAGACAACGCGTGGTCCTGCGTTGGGCTGCACGGAGTTGCGTTGCGCTAGGCTGGTTGTCCACGTCTAGATGTGTCACGCTCAGCCCGGCTTGCGGAGCCGCCGAAATGATGCAAAGTCCTGTGTTGAGTTACATGGCGCAGAGGAGCCTGTTGAGTCATTATGGCTCGAGCAGGAGGCCATCTGACCCTTGGAGATTTTCTGGGGGTCCTGGGACACACAGGCAGGCTGGATTCAGTAGGGCAGCTCACACCAGAAGAGTCCTGGTGCCGCAAAAGCAGTCCTAGGGGAGAAAAGCAGTCCTTTGGCAGCAAAGTAGGTCAGCAGAGCAGACTTCACAGCTAGGCAGTCCTTATTCCTGCAGGGTCCACAGGTCCAGAAGTGATCTGAAAAGTTGGTTCTGAGGGTCCACTATTTATCCTTGGTGCCAACTTTAAAGTAGGAGATGTTTCTAGAGGATTCCACCCCCTGTGGTGACTATAGATTCCTCGCTCCCGGCCCTGGCCCCAGGTTGTCTGGAGGCACTACAGAGTGGTGTGAAACCCTTTGTGAGTGTGCTAGAACAGGATCCTTATGATGTGCAAGTGCGGCAGGAAACCAGACACACTTTCACGTCACAAAGGATCCCTCTCATCCTGACAGAGATGGCCCATCCTGAGTAAACCTATTCCCCTTTGTCTTACTGTGTGGAACCAATAAACAAAAACCAACTGCCAGTCGTACCTCGTCATGTGACCCAGGGACACAGGCTGCAGGCACCAAATGATTAGGGCAAAAAAAGTCAACCTTCTAACAAAACACAAATGCACCCTACTCAATAAGAACCAGGGCATTTAAACATTATCAGGAAAACAGTGGTGACAATTGTAAATGTATACTTAATGCAAGGATAAGCACAATCGCACAATAAGACTGTTCAATAAGAAAAACGACACATAGTAGTCAAACTGGTTGTGACAAAAAAAAAATAAACTGTGTTTATCATAAATTTAAATTTATAACATGTATAGTGTCCCACGTGAAACGGAACAAAAAAAAAACATGAAGTACAACACAACTATACAAACAACTGGTTTGTTTGAGAATGTCAACAACGTTTCGACCCACTTTGTAATACGAGGTCTCATCAGGACCCAAAGATATGGGGGACACCTGTTGGTACAAAATATATGGAGTGACTACTTATTATTGGGAGTATCAATAACGTTTGTTGGGTGTCAATGTACCTGATGGAATCATAGAACAAATATAGAGATTGCACATCACCAAAGTGTTTAGTAAGGGGAAGGGTACTCGCATGGGGTACCCTGAGTGGGACCTGGATGAAGGTTAATATAAAAAGAAGAAGCAATGTAATGGAATGGATATACAGATATTTGCAGCACTGTGATATAAGGCCCCAAAGCAAGGCAAGGCAGGAGTTGCCAAAGGAAAACTTACCATCAGGGAGATCGAGACTTGTGTCTAATGTTTGGATAATATGTGCAGTCTACCACATTTGGAGTCAAGTTACAGTATTACAAAGGTGTCGAAACCTCGTCAGCATTCTCAAACGAACCAATTTTCCGACCCATTTGATTGCCAAAAGGGCTCGCTTTCAACTGATAAATAATCCATGTGGTCGTTCATTACAGTTTGGAAACTTGTTCTTTTTGTATTGTTTGTGTGATTGTATTGTTCTTCATGGTTTGTTTTTTGGTTCCATTTCATGTGGGACACTATGCAAGTTATGCATATGCATATACATTTATGAAAATTACAGTTTATTATTTTTTGTCACAACCAGTATGACTACTTTGTGTCGCTTTTCCTATTTACATCCTTTAACAGTCTTATCATGCGATTGTGCTTATCCGTGCATCAAGTATACACTTATGATCCTAATAAAAACCACTGTTTTTCTAATAAACTTTCTGAAAGAGGCATTTGCAAAATTGCACAGAAAAAAGAGAGCTGGCCCCACACTAAAAGTTAAAACTCCCCTATTAACGCTAATTAGCTTCCTTTCCACTTCCCCTTTATGCAACATTTATTGATGGAGCAAGGACTCGTCTATGTGAGACTTGCTCGAATTCAATTCACTCGTTTAACTTATTAATTTACTAACATGAAATTATTAATTGTGTTTGTGATTAATATTTGCACATTTCAGTTACATAAATAAGACAGTGAAGCTTGCCTATGTGTTTGCTAACCATTAATACGGATAGTGGACTAAAAGCGCGGCTCTAACAGGGAAAACTTTACTGCGCATGCGTCAATTGCATCTACGTAATGTGACATAGCTTTGGAGGGAAACTTCTCGCACATGAGCAGTAAGCACTAACATGGCGTCTTCAAGACCCATATGCATGGCACCTGCTTTGCTATTTAGAAAACGCTTTATTACTAAAGAGCTAATGCAGGGAAAGTGTTAATGAATAAAGGGGAATAGAGTAGATGTAGGTGGTATACAGTGAAATCATTTATTTCTTGATTTAATATTTTTTTCTTTTGACCTTTTATTAGTTCGTATTTGGGCCTTCTTGCCACAACTCGAGTACTTGAGTGAACACCGTCTGCGCATGTGTGACCTCTACTTCCCCTGAAAGGATGATCCCATGATTGGACCGCATCCAAGGCCATCGACCGCTAAACCCTGGGAAACGCGGATGTCTGATGTGCAGAGAAAGAAATCATAGGAACATTATTATTAAAAATGTTACAATTTTGGATGAACTCGGGTGGGAATAAAATAAAATGAATATTAATAAAGGGATGGGTTTGGGAACAAAGAAAGTGCTGTGCCATCATGGTGTGATGACCAAACCGCCCCTTGCCTGTCCAATCAGAAATCAAATTTTTGCGATATTGCAACTTTAGGGGGTGGTACATGAATCCCAAAAGGTATAACTAAGGCAGTTTAGTTAATTGGGTGTGTGAGATCCTGAGAGAATGCTGAGAGGGAAGATGCTGTCGGAATTATCGATGATGCTGAGATGCTGAAGAAGATTCAATAAAGACTTAAAGAAATTTATTAGAAAGAAGATCGCGGAAGAATCTCGAGGAGGGAGAGAGTGTCAGAGAGGGGTGCGGCGAGTCGTCGGTTCTAGAGAGGTCTACTGTCCTGTCTTAAATCCTGTCCTGAAGCCTTTGTCGCCTGATCTTTCCCAGGGGACCCTTCCAAGCCCTTTGGCCAGGGGGTTGGTCTTCACACCACCTGTGGTAACTATATGATTCGTATATTATTTTTATGCACTGCTGTCTCTATCCTCTCTTTCTGAGCAACGTCAATCTGATGAATTCGTGAGAGTGTTTAAATTGATTGAATCTTCCTTCCTAAATTATTGAAGGTGTCCGTGGTGTATTTTGAATGGTTCACTCACATTTAAAATTTTAGATAAAGGTTTTGAAAACTTCCTGAGTCTGTGTTTAATATTATTGATGAATTATTTGCAAGGTTGAATATGTGCATCGTCACCATCAACTAGTTCCAACTAATTTGGTTCATCGACCAAATGGAAAGAACTTATTGATCAGTGATAAACAAACACCTCCCAGCTGTTAGCCAAGTGAATTAAAGTGTATGCAATATTGATGGGCCCAGGTGAATATATGGTGTTGGAGTATCTGTTGTTGGTGCGCCGCTGGATCATTATCGCACCATCACTTGTAACCCAGTACCACACATAATTCATTGAGTGCAAAAAAATTGTTTATGTAGTGTGAGATTAAAAACATTAACAAAAGATGTATATATCCACAATATAATAGAAAATGATATAAAGCATCTGATTTAAAACAGTTCTTAGTTCTTAATACGTTTAATAAAACCAATTCTTAGCACTTTAAAAAAGGAATATGTCTTCATAATATGATGTGAATGGTCCAAATACATAGAAAGGACCCCACCATATACACAAACAGGGAGAGACACAACACAAACTAATATATTTGTATCAACACGCTGATCTTTTCGATCTGTGTTGGAGAGTCCTTAGTACACTATCTGGAATTTCTACTCCCCAATCCCAGGTCACATGGATTCTGCATCGCTATTCACAATTCAGAATTCTGACTTAAAATCCACCTTTACCATTAAAAGAGGTTTTTAAATTACAATTCTTTCGACACCAAACTTGACCTTCCTACTGGTTCCCAATTGAAAGATTGCACTTAATAAATGTAATAAGGCAACCCAATGCTATCCTATGAGAGAGGCAGGCTTTGCAGAAGTGACAACAAATGTAAGAGTTTTTCGTCTGTTATATTCAAAAGTTAGGCCCGTGTAGCGAAGCAGCTTATTTCTTACATTGTCCTCACAGATAACATTTTCAGCAGTGACCTTTTGCACATATTTGCATGCACGACAATGTTGGATTTGTTTCCCTAAACTTTTTTACCCATCTAGCTTCACACAACTCTATCACAACGCCCTGAACATCATGTACAAGGTCTCGTTTCGCACTCTGTACAAATGACATCTCTATCTTCATCTACGGGGCAACAGGGCTATCTATATATCCATAACAACACTAATTTATATGCACATCGCAAGGCTGCTTTCTACTATGAAAGATTAGCATCCCGATAGATTAGCAGAGGAGACACTTCTGCTGACACCGAACGGCCTTGCATGCTGAGAAATCACCACGCATCAGTCTGACATCTCATGAGGGTGTCCAGTTTGTGACTAAGACGGGCTCCTTCACTGTATGCCATCAGGTAATGAAGTTGGATCGTCCCTTGGGGGGATTCTTGGCTTTACAACTACACACACTCTAGGTACACTTAGAGTAGGGTTTGCATCGTAGGAGTATGCTCAATTACTGCCTTGTTTTATATGCCTACATATATACATTGTTTTAGCACCATGGTAGAACTCTAGCAACTATTTAGGCTTTTGGTGCTTGTAATCACGTTTATCTGCTTCTGTCTACTAATCATTGCAACACACGTATTTTATGCAAGAATAATGTTGGTTCAATAAATATTATTGAAAGCGTCCCACTGTGTATTCTCTGAGAATAACTGAGCACGAGTGACTGAGCGAAAAGTTCTGTACTCCTGCCATGATCCCTTGGGGGTCAGGGTTGTCATGTTCAGCGGTTGCCAGAAACCATTCGCTCCCTGATAGGTTAGGGGGGCTTACGGTGGCACTGTGAGCTAGCTGGTCTATAGGCCAACATATCCTGCGGGGTGTCCGGAATCAGTCTTGACACTAAGCCCTCAGTTTATGTTGTCCAGATAATGTGCATATCCTGGGGATTAGTACGATTTACACAGCATGGTGCCGCCAACGTTGGTTATGCTGTTGTTTATTGGACTGAGTAGTTCAGTCGTGCTTTCTCAGAGACCCCCTACTCACATTTAAACCGGAGACATTCATAGTGGGAAGGGAAACAAATCTGCCTCAGCTGAGTAGGTATACTCAGGCTATTGGCTGTAGGTTAATCAAGCTTGGAGGATTAGAAGTTCCCAAAATGTGCAGACCCTATCTCAATAAAATATTAGCTGAATACTACTGCTGCGACAATGACCGAACAAACTGAGGACGTTGAAGAACAGATAGTTGCACTAAATATTTAGAAATTTGCATACAGACAGTTACCATGAAATTATTACAACATGGCCTCCCGGCAACAGGTGGAGAGGTTACCTTCGTGGTTGAGACACACGAAGCATTCAGAACAGAGGTATTCTATTCTTGGGTTAAATTCCCCACTCCAGATGCACACATGGTTGTTTCCTGAATACATTGAAGTTGAACCGCCTGATGAGTATTTCCCATACGTGGACTTAGAAGTCCTGTTAACTTACCAAGAGAACATTAATTGGTTTAAATGCGCCCTACCCCATACCACAGATCATGTGAGACTCAGTCCGCTCAGCAGAGAAGGAGTGACCTGGCCGGTCTTAGCTTCATACACACCGCATCCAGATATTGTTGCTTTACCAGCAGCAGGAATGCGTATACTCTACAGAGAATTAATAAAAATGTACAGAAATATTACACAATACATAATGAGAACATTAACAGTTCAACCTGCAAGGAATGCTCAGGCTGCACAACCACACATGGTTACTACAGGTATTAGCCCACAAACACTGAACGCCATTATGGGAAATATTCTCACCAGCCAGGAGCAAATCTCGTTCTGGATAGCACAAAAAACAGCACAGCTTGAAGCAGTTTTTCCCCATACGGGCCTGGGGGAAAAACACAGAATACTGACAATTTGCTTGCCAATGGGGATGCCTCCCCCGATAGAAGAGTGTGTCACTTGGGGTACAATCTTTGCTGCTGTATATACCAGAACACATGGTACCCCTTCAATAGCAGTCATACGTGATGTCCTGAAACAAATTCAGAATGTGTACGGGGCAGAGCCTGCCTTGGATCTGGGGATGAAACTGATGGGCAATTATGCCCAGGTATCAGCCATTATGTTGAGTAACATAAAAGGGGAGGCAGCAGTGGTGGCTATACACCAGCGCCTGAGGAAATTCACTCCTGCACAGCAGGAGCGAGAATTACCTAAGATTATGGAAGATACATATGCTTCGCTTAGTAGAGATAATCTGGGAGCTAGACCTGGGAAACCGATAGTTAAGAGCAATTCTGAAAAAGATAACTCTTAGCAAGCACCCTATTCTTCAAAGAAGAAATGGGATAATAAACAAAAAAATAAACAAAACAAAACACAGTCAAGGGGTGGGTTTCCTCAACAGGAGCACACCAAGAGAAAATGCAATTTGAGAAACCGTGGCAATATTAGAAAGCCTAACAGGTATCAGGATACTGATACACGTTCCTCTCGTCCTTTCAGAAGTCATCCGAAAAACGTTCAGAGAGACATGGGCGGTCAGAGCACAGATCGGAAGAGCGAATCAAGTCAAAGAGGGAGACACATCGCACTTCGGACTACATCAT
Source organism: Calotriton arnoldi (assembly GCA_963921515.1). Lineage (NCBI taxonomy): Eukaryota > Metazoa > Chordata > Amphibia > Caudata > Salamandridae > Calotriton > Calotriton arnoldi. The sequence goes on from CAWUFW010002319.1 coordinate 482,871, forward strand.
TAAACAGGAAGATTAACAAAAGACTTCTAAACCTCAATTTAAAAAGAAAAAGGTAGCCGGGATTAAAATTAGAAATGCCCAGGCTACTGAGGCTTTTGAATGGGGAATGGGCAGTGATGATGCTGGACAGCGTGGCAGAAGTCACAATAGCTCACCAGAACCTGATGGATTATCTGGGGGTAGCAGCGCTGAGTGAGCATATCATGGTGGAAACACCTGATACAAGGGTAAGTGTCCCTCATCGTTTATACAAAATAACACTCCAAATGGAGATGGGATATACCCAGGAAGGCAAAAGTACTCTTTTGGGAGGACCTGACATATTTTGGCCTAAAAAGGTTGGCTACCTGATTTCGTAATGGATTGCCCAATTGGGGAAGTCGTTATTTTACCTGCTTTCTCCGACCTCGTACCAGAATCAGCTAAAAATTCATACGCGCAGGAGTTGGCATTAGCTCCTACACTTTACCGCAATCATGTTGGGTGGAATGATGAGTCGCCTCATCTTAAAATCCATTCATCAACCGCAGAGACAATACCCGATTAAACAGGAGGCAAAGAAACAAGTCAGGGAGATCCTAGATCAACTTGAGTACCAGGGTGTGATAGAGAATTGCACCTCACCTAGCAACTCAAAGGAACTCTTCAACATCCTCCAGCAGTTCACCAAACCTCCCAGCGAAGCCACAGACATCACACCATCCCTTGACCTCTGCAACAAACTCGGCTCCTACTTCCACCTAAAGATCAAGGCCCTCTACGACAACTTCTACGAACAGAAACCACCCTCCCCTCCAGCAAAGACAGCCAGCCCACCATCACCACCTGGACACCAGTCACCACCGAAGACACCACCGCGACCATGAAAAACACCCACTCAGGAGCCCCCACGGACCCCTGTCCACCTTACATCTTCCACAGAGCCGCCACCGCCATCGCGCCCGAACTACGCCGCACCATCAATGCCACTTTCGAAGCCGGCATATTCCCCGACGACTGGAAGCGTGCTGAGGTCAAGCCCCATCCTCAAGAAACCCTCGGCCGACCCGACAGACCTGAAAAACTACCGGCCCATCTCTCTTCTTCCCTTTGCAGCCAAAGTCACCTTGAAATTCGTCAACGCAGAACTAACCACCTTCATTGAAGAGAACGCCATACTCGACTCCTCCCAGTCCAGATTCCACAGCAACCACAGCACAGAGACCGCCCTCCTCGCCACCACCGACGACATCCGCATGCTCCTCGACCAGGGACACACCGCGGCCCTCATCCTGATAGACCTCTCCACTACCTTCGACACCGTCTCCCACTGCACTCTTGCAACCAGACTCCACGACGCCGGCATACAAGGACTCTCCCTCGACTGGATCCGCTCCTTCCTCATCGGCCGAACCCAACGGATCAGACTCCCACCCTTCCTCTCCGAACCTACAGAGATCAACTGCGGAGTACCCCAAGGATCATCGCTCAGCCCCCCGCTCTTCAACATCTACATGGCCCCCCTCGCTGCCATTGTCAGACAACATGGCCTCAGCATAGTTTCCTACACCGACCCAGCTCCTCCTCTCCCTCACGAAGAACCCCAAAGACACCAGACTCAGCTTCCAAGAAGTAATGAAAGACTTTGCAGCCTGGATGAGGGACAGTTGCCTAAAACTGAACTCGGAGAAGACAGAGCTCCTCGTCCTTGGACCCTCCCCCTCCGCGTGGGACAGCTCCTGGTGGCCCTCAGCCCTCTGAAACCCACCCACCCCGACGAACCACGCCTGGAACCTCGGCATCTTTCTAGACTCCTCCCTCACCATGACTCGCCATGTCAGCGCCTTCGCCTCCACCTGTTTCATCTCCCTCTGCATACTCTGCAAGACTTTCGAGTGGATCCCACCCGAAGCCAGAAAGACCATCACCCATGCACTCATCACTATCAGATTGGACTACGGAAACACCCTCTACGCAGGAATCAACAAATCCCTGCTACAGAGACTCCAGACCATCCAGAACACCGCTGCCAGACTCATCCTCGGCACCCCACGACATGAGCACATGACCAAACACCTGCGAGACCTCCACTGGCTCCCCGTCGAGAAGAGAGTAACCTACAAGCTTCTCACCCACGCCTACAAATTCCTCAACAACATCAGACCCATATACCTCAATGAAAGAATCTCTTTCCACGCACCCAAAAGAAACCTCCGCTCTGCGGAGCTCGCCTTAGCAATGACCACACGCTTCCGCAGAACCAGAGTCGGGGGAAGAGCCTTCTCCCACCTCGCAGCCAAAGCCTGGAACAAGCTCCCAGTCAACATCAGACGCTACACCACCCTGCACACCTTCAGGAAGAGCCTCAAGACCAGGCTTTTCGGCTGACCTCGAGCTGCACCTCCCCCCAGTGCCTGGAGACCCTAACAGGTGAGTAGAGCGCTTATAAACCCCTGATTGATTGATTGAATAATCTCTTGTTTCCCGTAATGAAACCCAATTATTCATATCGTCTGCGCTTAGATTATAGACATTTAAATGCATCCACACGCACATTTGCAGTACAAAATGCACATAGTGCTGCACTAATGAATAACATCGTGCGGAAAAAATACAAAACAACTCTAGACATCTCAAATGGATTTTTCTGCCAAAATATAGCACCTGGGAGCATATAATTGACAGCATTCTCCACGCTAGACTCTCAATGCCAATTTTGTTGATTACCAGAAGGGTAAAAGAACAGCCCCGGACAGTTTTCAGCCAGGGTAACGGAGTTACTTAAAATTTTTGATGAGGAGGCATTGTCCTATGTAGATGACATCTATCTGACGGACGATGAATTAATGGAACACTTGTCTAGGGTGTACCACATAATTTTTGGGTTCGCCCACCTGGGATACAAACTTAATTTCAAAAAATCAAAAATTGCCCACCTCAGTGTCCTATTTTTAGGAAACGATTTGTCAAGTGAATGTAAAAGCCTGGCGGCACAGTTTTTGGAAAAATTTGCACTGCTCCAACCTCCGACGACTCTGAAAAGACTACAATCCATTTTAGGATTTTTGAATTTTGGCAGGACATACATTTTGGATTATGCAGAAAGGGTGACTTAATTAGACCTGATTTTTCAGTACATCATTGGACACAGGAACATACAGATATTCTATGATCCGTACAAGCTGACATGATAGCTTCCAAACATTTACACACACGGGTTAACACAACTAACCTGGTAATCCACGTAGTTGCTGGACCAACTGGGTACACATATATCACTTTCAATGAGGGTGATACCGTACCCATAGCATACAAATCACATTTGAAATGCTGAAATGCGTTTTGCACCCACTGAAAGAATTCTCACAACTGTATAGACTGCTGTAGTGAGAGAGAGAGCACTGGCTCAGGGGAAACGCATAATTGTCGTGACCCTGGTACCAACCCTAGAGGCCGTTACAAAAGCAAGCATCTCAAATGCTAAAGCTTTACATCCATGATGGATTCAATGGGCTAACTCTCTCACTGCAACAGATGTAGATTATAGATTTGACTCTACATTGCAAACATAAGCATTCTTGCAATACGAACAAGAATATCCTCTGCGGAATGAAATAATGTCTCTAGATCAATATGAATGCATCATTTATACGATGGATCTGCCCAGCCAGCCGTAGGAACAAAACAGAAAAATTCTGCAGCATGCTCAATTGTTAAAGGGCGCATGCATGAATTTCTATCCTGGGAAAACCCGCACTCAGTCCCTATGGGACTGTACAGCTCAGCTGGCGGAACTAAACGCCCTGATACTGGCATTACAAAATACAGATCGTGAATTCCTCACATTAATTGTGTGTGATTCATTTTGCTGTGTCCAAGCCTATAACGAATAACTACATTATTGGGGCCAGAATGGATTTAGGGATTCCAAAGGTTGCACAGTAAAGCACAAGATGCTTTGGGAACAAGTGGCAAAGCTGAAAGAAGGCCTGCCAAGGTCTCATATTATTCATACATTGAGTCATCAACGTGTTGGCGTTCACGTTGAAGGGAATTCGATGACGGACGAAGCCGTCAAGGCAACAGTACTCACTGCTGCCATTGCTACAATAACTCGCTCCAGTATGAGGATAGACGGAACAACTATGATAGCTGGCAACAGCTCAGCCCTGCCAAAAGGCTTTCCACTCAAGTACTCCTACAAGTTAGATGCACAGAACATTCTGTATGCTCAGATTTCAGGTGTGGGTGATAGAGTAATACCAAACAATGATCACAGATTGGGATTGATACTAGCTGCACACGAGGGTCTGGGTTCAGCTCATGCAGGGATCAGTACTACAGTTTCACTACTGAAGCAGCGCTATTGGTGGCCAGGTCTTACTAAACAGACCAAGGACTTTGTCCTCAAATTAGACATCTGCCAGCAGATGAAGGGCTCTACCGTAGCACGTCCACCACAAACACCTTTATTAATCTCAGACAAACCACTCGTGTGTGTATATTTGGATCACTGCGGCCCTTTAAACTCAGACAGGGCTTACAAGTACATCTTGGTGGCAGTAGATTCATGCTCCAGATTCCTGTGGGTGTAGCCCCAGCGCTCGGCTGACGCTCGAACTGTTATAAAGAATTTGAGAGTCTTTATTGGCACATACGCAATTGGCACACTACATTCCGACCAGGGTTCAGCGTGTAGCTCTCGGGCTTACAAAGAAGCCATGGGAAGTTTGGGTGTGGCCTTGCGGGGCTCCTCCCTGTACTATCCCGAGGGGAATCCGGTTGTTGAGAGGTAAAACCGTGACTTAAAGCAATCCTTGACAGCAAGGGTATTAGGCTCGGTGGCAGTTGGGTCAATCATCTATATGGGGTCCAGAGGGCACTTAACAACATGTCAAGAAAATCCCTGGGGGGCGGTACACCTTATGAACTCCTGTTTGGGGTGAGGATGTGGGTACCCGACCTTGATAGTGTCAGCACAGTGGCGGCTCAAACCCTATTTGACATAAATGATTGTTTGGATGTTTTACAGGACCTTAAAGAATACCGAGCTTTACAAAGCAGCATCCAAGTAAAACACACTGCCACTGGGGAAGTGAAACCAGTACTGACAAGACCTGCCTGGGTCCCGAAGATTGGGGACCTGGTAAGAGAGAAAATTGTGGGCAAAAAAGAATTTGGATTGTCTTACAGAGCTGGCTGTTGAAGGTAACAGAACTGTACTTCTTCCGCCGCTTGCCAGTTGCCGAGACAAGAGGTTTATCTCAATTGATCTGATCAAACCACACTATGTGGCTGATTCTCAGACAGGCCACGTGGGCTCCTGGGTAGCCACCGCCCTCCTCTCACTACCTTGCAGGAAGTTCAGATGGAAGCTTTAATAATGACTGAAGACTCCACTTTCCAAAGAGAAGCAGTAAACAACAATGAAATTATATTTTTCCCTGTTGAAACAACTACAACTGTACAATCAACACGTACAGAAATTTCAATTTGAAAATGGACGACGTCTATGTAAACATTGTACAGATCGAGTCATTTACCAGTTCTACAAAACCTGCTGAGCTGCCAAGAATAGACTGGACCGTGTCTGGCTACTTCGTGCATTATGACGATTTCTCTTCGAATCCAAGTGAACCTGAACTGCCAACACTGCCTCTCCCTTTCAAGCAACGAGTATATGCTTTCTATCTTTGGCTAAAAAGACTTACTTCGTTGTTCCCTGGATACATCTCTGGATACAATTGGATTGCTTTTCGTGGTACTTTGGATTGGTATAGTGACTGTTTTTTTCCTACTTCTGAATGGACCCTTTCTCCCAGAACGCTCCGCAGTACAACTCATGAACTTGGTTGTTAAACCACATGCATCATCCAACCGTGAACTCCGGGGCTTGTCCTTGGTGAACATTACAGCCGTTCCAGTTCCTGAAGGAATTATGTGGGACAGGGTATTGTCTGATGTGTATGGTCCTACTGAACATTTCCAAATTCCTTATTTGTTTAAAATTTCTTTAAATTACATCATTACCTCTAGTACTTTCCCTGATGATTGGGACATTGAAACTGTGCATAATTTGCTTTCAGAATTAGAGCAATCAGCTGCATCGTCTAATGACGAATTGTATGATGGTACAAGGAATTTTGGGGATATGTTCTATTATTAGCATTATGGCCACCATTTTTTACATAAAGCTAGTATCCCGCGCATTGTTTATAATTACACACAAAGGTAACACTGCTCAACACCGCCGAAAGGTAGTTCAAAGACTTTTGCACAGAAGTTTGCTTATTTTTCAAGTTTTTAAACTCCAGACCAACTCTCGTATTACTATAAGCTTGCACCTATACCTGAAAAGAAAAATATGCTAACAAACACCAAGCTGATATATTCTGCTTCCTTTATTTCCCAACTGTCTATAAAGGGTTTCGACTTTTGGAAAGACACAATAGACACAAATTTTGTCTGTGGAACAAAAGATTGGCAGGTTCAGGGAACAGAGGCCTTATTCAGAGCATGCCTCATACCACATCAAATGATTTTCCCGAACAAAACAGTGCAGTAAACTTCATATCTTGGGATAGCAAAAGTAAAGGATTTGAACACACCACATATTCCCGTATTCTCATGCTTCGAGAATTGGCAGCACTTTACACACTTCAGTGAGGATACACTAGATACCATGATACATAATGGTTCTTTCAATTCATCAGACCCCAATTGGATGGGATGGTTGGTTTGACCTGTGGACACAAACGGGTGTCAATCTAGATTCCTGGGTAACACCGAAGGGTTTAGGATCTATAGCCTTGATCAGCGGTATGTACAAACAGAACACTCAGGGGTGGTGAGTCATATAGTGTTGAGAAGTTAGATGCACGGAACATTCCGTAGATTGGCTACAAAACTCAACACTCTCCCAGGTGAAACAACACTTGTCCCTTCTTTCTGATGACATGTATCTCAGGGATTTTTTATTAGGCACCTGGAATCCACGTCAAAAGTGCTTTTTGTACAGAATATACAACGAGCTGTGGAAGATTTCTCAGCAGGAAGCTGATGAGAGATTGCGCGAGATTGATAGGGTTAATTTTGAAAAAAATGCTTTGGCTGTGGTTGACAATAGTATGAGCACTTTATCATCCAGCATTTAGTCACTGGGCAACATAGTTTCTTCCACAATTGACCTAATACAGCAAGACATGTCTATATTCACAATTACGGTCAATAGTAATACTGAGCTGAACGTTACAAACGTTACGTTCTGGCCACGTGCCATGGCGTTACATCAACAGTACAAATCTGTTTTCAGCATATGATCTAACGGAAAGACAGATAGTAATGGCATGCAGAGATGTAAAATATACCATGTTGCACATTGAAAAATTAGACCAATTACCTTTCCCCGTGGCTGAGACTCCATCCATTGACTGGATAATCCATGGTTACATCACCCTACCGGTCATGTCTTTCCAAGTCTCCAAAACCAACATGTAGGCAGATATGAAGCGCTAGGGGAATGATATGTGCGTGAGTATTGGGAATTACCGTTCAGGTTTAGATGCAGGAATGGTGACACAGAAGTTTTTCTTAATTGGTCCGACTGTGAAGATGCCTTAAGCGTCTCCTTAGATTGCAAGGAAATTTCTCTCCACGGGGCATGCAATGCTTTGGTAGCGAACTTGTCTGGTTATCTGAAGTGTTCCCCAGCTGCTGTGATTCATCCTGTGTTCAGGCTGCTCTCGAATGGGAGCTATTTGATGCTGAATGATCAAGGTTGCTGCAGAATAGAACCGGGCACTGCTTATCTGGTAACAGTTAATTCCATAGTCACTTGTTGTACGCAAGTACTGTTTCCACCTGCCCGCACATTTAGGGAGGCAACGCTATGGCCTTCAATTAATGTTTCCAACATAAAATTTGATTCCCTAAGCAAATTGAAAGCCATGCTTTTGCAAAAAGATGTGGCCTTAACTTCAGCCAAAGAGACGTTTGATCTCCAGTTTGAAAGGTCCTCGTCTGAGATACAGACACTACTCCACACTAACTTCCTGTTGCATTTTGGGGAGCTGGTCCATCGTACAAGTCTGATACGAAAGAATAGTGCACTTTTAAAAATGTATTGGCTCTGGTTAGCACCTTTCAGATGATTTTCGGAGTTATACCATCTTTCATACGCTCCGTGTCGGGAAGCATTTTTGGAGGACTCATACGTGTCCTGCTACTTGTGGCAGGGATCCTGATTTTATTTTATCTGCTCCACAATAGAAGTCGCAGTTCAACTCAGAATGGAGACAGCACCCCTAGTGCTGCATTGCCATGAGCGCATGATACACTGCTTCGGCACACCTCGGCTTTAAGAGCTAAATGAGCATTGGTTCTTATCGTTCAGGCCGGTTTGGCTTGACTGCGTACAACGTTGTTAGAAATGGGGGTCTCTAGTTGGCAAGGGTTTGCACCTTTGTCCAAGTAGGGACCCTTCCTTCTAGTCAGGATAACGGAGTTACACTCCTAAAATAACCCCTGCTCACCCCCTTGGTAGCTTGGCACGAGCAGTCAGGCTTATCTTAGAGGCAGTGTGTAAAGCATTTGCATATAACCAACAGTAATACAGTGTAAACACTATAAAAGGACACCACACCAGTTTAGAAAAATATCCAATATTTTTATATACTCAAGACAAGACCAAAAACGATAAAAATCCACAATACAGTACTTTAAAAATGTATACTTTCACAAGATATCCTTGAAATTGCAGAAGTAGCTGAAAAACACAGTTCATACGAGTCGGTAGCTCCATCCGGGGCTACCGCGGTGCTGAATACATCAGAGTCTAGCAGTTCTGTCTGACCGTGTCGGTCAGGGGCGTCGACAGACTTGGAAACAGTACCTTTTGTGTTGCAGCCGACACGGCGGTTCGAGTCGGTCGGGGCGACGGTCGCGGTTGCGTTGCTAGATGGAAGCGGTGCAGGGTGCGGTGTCTTCTCGATGCGGTGTAGGCAGCGGCTCGGTGATGATCGTCCAGACGGCGTCGGTGAGACCAAGGCGTATGGTGCAGGGCAAGGTGGTTCTCGATGCGGTGCTGGCAGGTTGCGGTGCCGGCGATAGAGCCGGTCAGCGGGAGTTGGCGTCGGTCAGCCCAGACTGTGGTGTGGGATGAGGCGGTGCGTCGTGAACCTTACGAACTGTGCCACCAGCCACGATGCGGTCCTGGGTGTCGAAGTCAGCAGGCAGCGATGGCGTCGGTGAGACCAGGGTGGCAGGTGAAGCGAGGCGGTGCGGAGTGCGGTGCCTACAGGTCGCGGTGCAAGCAGCAGCTCAGTGGCGGCGGTCATCATCGTTGGTGAGACCAGGGTTGCGGTGCAAGATGCGGACGTGCCCTCTGCGGTGCCGTCAGGACACAGAGTCAGCGGCAGAGTCGGGTGCGCGACTGGAACAGCGGTTCCAGAAGCAGTGGATTAAGTCTTTGCAGTTCCTGAGACAGAACAGGAGGCAAGCTCTACTTCAAGCCCTTGGAGATACTCAGCACAAGTGAAGAAAGTTCAGTCCAGTCCTTTCACTGCTCAAGACAGTAGCAGCAACTGCAGGTCAACCCAACAAGGCAACAACACAGCAAAGGGGCAGTACTCCTCCTGGCAGCTCTTTCAGCTCTTTTACTTGGCAGGTTCCTTGATTCCAGTGAGTTCTAAAGTTTAGGGGTTTGGGCCACACTTTTTATAGCCCAAAATCCTTTGTCCTCTCAGGCAGAGATTGTCTGTGCCCAGCCAGAACCAGTTCTGTCCTCTCTGGTGCAGCTTCCCAGCAGGAGCCGGAGACAGCATTGTCCAAGGCAGACATGGCCTATTCAGGTGCAAGGGAAATCTCCTCCCACAACTCTAAATGCAGACCAGGCCTATTCAGGTGTTAGTGAAAACTCCTCCCACTACTCTGAATGCAGCCCAGGTCTATTCAGCCGAGCCCTCACTCATTCAGGAAAGGCAGGATACACATCAACCCCCCGTTGGCCGTCTGAGAGAATGCACCTTCCCAACCCCTGTTACTCAAAAGCCAGACAGTCAATACACATCCTAGCAGAGGCACACAGGATGGCTAAGCAAGAAAATACCGACTTTCTAAAAGTAAGAGTAAGAGTACATTTTATTATGCATGATTAATTAAAACCTTTGCATACATTAGATACGTAAGAATAAAAATTCCTTATTCATAGTACTGTAATAAAACAATGTTAAAAAATCCACATTTGTACTGTAAATAAAACAGCATTAAGATCCTCATAAAAAGGTGCACTCATGATTATTACAGTCTTCGAAACACTAGTAAGCTTGTGCGGCAGAGAGTTCAGATACTAGTAAATTGACAAATTAGGCTGCCGACCTATCTTTGTCCCTCCGCTGTGCCTGTTTACTATACTCCATGCATTAATTTAAAGTGCCTGGACAGCAATAAGGTGCTCTTTCTAAGCTTGGTGGGATAAACTTCAAATAGTGGCCGGTTTTAAAGTGCTTGTGCAGGCATAGAATGCACTTAAAAGGTTTTACGGGACAAGTCTCAAGTTATGCCCAGTTCCACTGTATTGGCTTGACTCATTACCAGTGACGAAGAGTGTTTGAGTCTCTTTGCAACGATGTCAAAAATTCTGTGAGCCGGCAGTTTAGTTGCACTACAGCTGGATTGAAGCACAGCTTTACTGCCTGCCTGTAGGTCCTGGTCCCATACTGCTTAAATATTGGTTTTAATAAAGTACACCTTATGTCCCTTAGATTGTGGCAAATACAGATGACGTGGATAAGGTCCTCAGTGCCATGTCCACACAGGCGGCAGGGCTGCTCGCCTCCTCTCCTTTCCCATGGTGGTAGAAACCGGGTAATCGGGACAACACCTAGACGGAGCTTAAAGAATTTTTCCTTGGTTGCCATTTTTATTCCCATTTTAAAATAGGGTTGAGGTTTAAGGGCTTCATAGTTTTTGAGCACTACCCAGCCATGCGCTTGTTTGGCGAGTGTTTCTTTGTCCTCTAGGGCAGATATCAGTCGAGTTGCCTTTGTCACTGTTTTTTATAATGATAAATGCTTCATTGGAGTTTTCCAGAGGTCTATCAGTCCCAGGAGTTTGATGGAGTCTAAAAGATATTCTCTAGCTGGCGCTTTTCCGAGGCGAAACAGCTCAATCCAGAGGTGGGAGTTCAGGGATCCTTCCTCGGCTCTTCGGATTTTATGCCAGCATTTTATGTAAACTCCCCCTCTTTCCACCGATTGCTTTTGTAGCCCAAATTACAACCGTATTTGGGCCGGCGAAACATATCTGGGGAGATGAAAATTTGCTCTGTAAGAATTAGCGGTTATTGTATCCAGGACTGCAGCATCTTTCCCTTTTAGAGGTTCACTCCCATAAGTTATCATTGGCTGTAATTTAGCTCGCAGGACCTTTAGCAGGGGCTTGAATGTTGAATCCGGAAGCTTCTTCTTCAAAGGTTTTATGGCTAGGTAAGTCATGACTCCCTTTCTCCGCATCTGTCGAGTTCTCCTGGGAGGTCCGCTAGAAAAAGGTTAAAAAGCAATGGGGCTAGGACACACCCTTGTTATAACCCCTTTGAGGTGGGAATTTGTTTTGATAGGTGCGTCCCAGCACCTGGTTTTATCCTGAGTCAGGTATCGTTGTGCAGCTGCCTAAATTGATCTAAAACAGGTTTAGGTATCCCCCATCCTTCCAATTTTTGCCAGAGCTTGGTACGGTCTACATGATCGAAAGCTGCTGTGTAGTCTATAAAGCAAAGAAATAGGGGATATTTTACCTCTTTTGCCAGACAGTCAATACACATCCTAGCAGAGGCACACAGGATGGCTAAGCAAGAAAATACCTACAAGTGGTATTTTCAAACACAGAATGTAAAAATCACCTTTACTAAAAGATGCATCTTTAGATTCTGAGTTCAGGCATACTAAACTTTATTTTTCTATCTGGTCCCAATGGGAAGTTATATTTATAAGATGTTATAAATTAACTCCCATGCTTTCCTATGGGCCAGATAGCCTTTCAATAGTGAAAAACGAATTTGGCAGTAATTCACTATCAGGACATGCCACACACACTAGGGCATGTCCTACCTTTCACATACACTGCACCCTGCCCACAGGGGTACCTTTGGCCTACCTTAGGGGTGACTGACATGTAAGAAAAGGGAAGGGTAGGGCCTGGCAAGTGGGTACACTTGCCAAGTCGACATGGCAGTTAGAAACTGCGCGCAGACTCTGCAGTGGCAGGTCTGAGTTACATTTTCAGGGCTACTCATGTGGGTGGCACAATCAGTGCTGCAGGCCCACTAGTAGCATTTGATTTACAGGCCCTGGAACACTCAGTGCACTTTAATTAGGGACTGACAAATAAATCAAATATGCCAATCATGGAAACACCAATCCATAACACAATTTACCAGAGAGCATATGCACTTTAGCACTGGTTAGCTGTGGTAAAGTGCCCAGAGTCCTAAAACCAACAACAGCCGGTCAGGAAAAAATAGGAGGAAGCAGCAAATAGTTTAGGGATATCCCTGCAAAAAGGGCCATCTCCAACACATGTGTCTTCCACTGTCTGCTTTGCAGCTACGAATGCGTCCTGAATATATGTCTCAGATCAGAATTGGTTACGCCACAGGACATTGAAGTACTAATGGACCCCTTAAAGGCCCATCCGTATTGCGGTCCCCAGCATATTCCATTGATGATGAATGCATTCTTAGAGCAACCCTGGGATGCTTCAGCTCCTAGTGATGTGAACTTCGGCTCTGCAGGAAATGTAAAGGATGCGACGCCTCTCTCAGCGGCTGCTGTGGGAACTGGATGGAATCACCTTTGCTCCATAAACATGCTACGAGGTGAGCCTCTGGGAATGTCTGCAGATGTGAGCTATAGTAATGTTGCGTCTACCACTAGGAACACATAAACAATTGGCCCTGTCCATGTGGGAACAATTTGGCCTCGTTTTAAACAAAATGAACCAAAACTGCTTTTGCTTTTTTCTAGCCACTATGGCTTTCTGAGTGCTTGGGATCTCAAATGATATAAATTACTTTTTAAGTAAATATTTTAAAAAGAAGCCCACGTTTTCAATGCTTTTAAGAGTAGTTTTTTAGGTTTTAACATTTTAAAATTGTCTGCTGGCTTTTTAGATGGCTTTTTAGATATCGGACCTTAGTATGAGGTGTGGGTATTATATTCCCAAGTTAGGCCCATGTAGCGAAACAGCTTATTTTTTACATTGCCCTCACAGATAACATTTTTAGCTGTGACCTTTTGCACATATTTGCTTGCACAACAAAGTTGGATTAGTTTCCCCGAAAATAAACTTGTTTACCCATCTAGCTTCACACAACACCATCACAACGCCCTGAACATCACGTACAAGGTCTTATTTTGCACTATCTTCAAATGTCATCTCGATCTTCATCCACGGTGCAACACGGCTATCTAAATATCCATAACATCACTAAATCTATATGCACATCGCAAGGCTGCTTTCTATTATAAAAGATGAGCATCCCGATAGATTATCAGAGGAGGCACTTCCGCTGACACCAAAGGTCCCTGCATGCTGAGAAATCACCACGCAGCAGTCTGACATCTCTTGGGGAAGTGTCCGGTTAGTGACCAAGACGGGGTCCTTCACTTTATCCCATCAGCTAACCGGGTTGGTTCGTCCCTTGGGGGAATTCTTGGCTCTACACCTACATACACTCTAGGTACACTTAGAGTAGGGTTTGCATCATAGGAGTACACTCGATTACTGCCTTGTTTTACATGCCTACATATATACATTGTTTTAGCACCACTGTAGAACTCTACCTACTATTTACGCTTTTGGTGCTACTAATCACGTTTATCTGCTTCTGTCTACTAATCATTGCAGCACACATATTTTATGCAAGAATAACGTTGGTTCAATAAATATTATTGAAAACGTCCCACTGTGCATTCTCTGTATATTTCTCTGAGAATAAGTGAGCACGAGTGACTGAGCAATAACTTCTGTTCTGTTTCCACGATCCTCTGAGGGGTCAGGGTTCTCATGTTCAGCGGTTGCCAGAAACCATTCACTCCCAGATAGGTTGGGGGGGGGGGGGCTTACGGTGGCACTGTGAGCTAGCTGGTCTATAGGCCAACATATCCTGTGGGAGCATCCGGAATCAGTCTTGACGCCAAGCCCCCAGTTTATCTTGTCCAAGCAATGCGCAGATCCTATGGATTAAGTAAGAACTACATGACACCTCTATCAAGATATGTAAAACTTAAAAGTACATGTCTTACTTTTTGTGGGCTATGTAGGGCCTACCCTAGTGGTGTGTTACATGTATTAGGGTTTAGTCCTGACAAATAGTTTATATTGCCAGGTTGACTTGACAGTTGACCACTGCACACACAGCTGCAATGGTTGTCCAGAGACATGTTTGTAAGGCTTCTCATGTTGGTGGCACAATACGTGTTGCAGGCCCACTAGTACTATTTAATTTGCAGGCCCTATGTTCATGTAGTACCACCTTACCAGGGACTTAAAAGCAAATTAAATGTGCCATTCAGGTGTAAGCCAATGTTACCATGCTTTAGGGAATGAAGACATGCACTTTAGCACTGGTTAGCAGTGGTTAGCTGTGGTTAGCAGTGGTTAGCAGTGGTAAAGTGCACGGAGTCCTAAGAGCCAACAAAAATGGGTTCAGAACAAAGGAGGATGAATGCAAAGAGTTTGGCGATGAACGTGCTGATAGGGGCACGTCCAGCAGGACCATATCAAGGGAATTGCAGGGTCCCTTCCTTTTCATTGATCTTGTTCTATTGTTTAAGCCCAAGCATTTGTGAAGCTCGACATTTGTCGCCATATGATGACCGGGTGTCTCATCATGACAGTGGCCCCCAGTCACATCAACCCTCAAGGCCTCAAGGCCTCTCCCGTTCTGTCTCACAGTTTCTCCCATGCTCCGGTTTGTGGACTCCTGGAGTGGATTTTTTCATTTGCACCATAGTCTGCAATGTACATTCAAGTCATGGACGAGAGCAAATTCGCAAGCGCAACACATTAAAGACGCAAATTGACAATGCAGAATGAACGCAATTGATTCATTCTAATTCATCAACAAAGATAACTAATCTATCTGTGATTCAACCTAAAGTGTGTGTTGACCTGCCCTGTCTTTAGAATGGAATCTAACTTGCATGCACTGACAATGCCAGTCTTAATATCTTCTGAATAATGCTGTTGGTTATTATTTCTCAGTAAATAGCTTGTTTGCAGTGTCATTGGTGTCTGCTTGTTGCTTTCACTGCATGGAATCATGTCATGTTGCTAGCTTTAGTCTTCGCGTCATAGATAAGAACAAAAATACTCTTTGGGGTCCAAATCCAACTGCAGTTTAAACTAACTGAAGACATTTCCTGAAGTTAATGTACACGAGTTGCGCTCACAGGATGTGACGCAAGGTGTTTAGATTGTTTATCTTTTCTCACTTACATATACTATATCATAATATAGCAGTGGCCTCTGCTCTCTGGTTTCACCCCACTGTACTTGTACACTTATATTAGGGATGGGTGGAGCAGGATTATTTCTATTTTTTTTTTATTGCACGCTTCATTTTAACTGAAATCCACTTATGGAATAGAGTAAGCTTATGGAATAGAGTAAGCTTATGGAATAGAGTAAGCTTATGGAATAGAGTAAGCTTATGGAATAGAGTAAGTTTTCTAATTATCTTTTGTCAAATTCTGAACAATCACACATACAAACACTCACACACACACTTAGACACACACACACTGGTGAACGCTTGCAGACAGGCACATCAACGAAATAAGCATGCTCTCACTCATGCACACAGCATGGCATGGAAACTTACCTGGGGTAGTCCTCAGCGCACTGTTTCCTCTGCAGGTCGATTCCCAACTTTCAGATCGAGCAAACATGACGCCAGAGTGATGCTCACGCCCTCATGCCCAATCGGAAGATCATATAGGACAGACTTCTGTCGTGTTCATGGCTTCTGATGGGGCATAAGGGCGCATGACTGACGGGCCCAAAATCACCATTATCGGACATGCTGCACTGCCTTACTCTAGTTGGCAACTTGGAGACTGTCCTGGGAAATTCACTGTCCCGGGACAGTCCCGGCATGCCTGTGTTGGCGCATAGTTGGCAAATCACTTAGCTTTGCACGATCTGCAGATTGCTCACTTTAATATGGTAAAATGAAACGTGATATCTGTCCTGTGTGTATACAAAACCTCTAATGGAGTATTTTAGGAATCCAGCACTTGCCATTCCTGTATTTGTTTTGAAATGTTATCAACATCTTGCTGTACTTTTCTTAATCTTGTTATCACAAGGGCCAAAAGTGAACGTTAAATTCTGCTAATTATGTGGGTTGGGTGGAGTGGACAGAGCTTTGGGGCAGTGGTGTGGTACATTTTTAGGTCGAGCCTAGCGTTGCAGTGCACATGCGCTGCTCGCTTTGCGAGGCATGCTGTAATCCAGTCTGGAGTGGAAGCTCTGTGGAAGCTCCGCCCACTCTCCGCCCATGTTTTTAATTGGCTTGTGTCATTGTCTTTGGTAAATGCTGCTTTCTAATTGATTATGAGGCTTGTTAGTCCCTCCTTATTTTGGCCATGTCATCATTTGTACCCTCCCATGGCTACCGGCCCCTTTACTTCGAGTGCTACACAGTACTTAGACTGTGAGCACTACTTTGTACCTGCCTTCTCGCCCCCTTCTCCCCCGCCCGCGCTCCCGTTGTCCGTGATTCCCCCCATTGTCCGTGATGCAATGCAATAGGTCTCGTGTAAATGCGAGTCCTATTGCATTACAAATGCTTGTTTTTGTGCCTGTGTCCTTGGAGCGCTCTTCGTATTCTCGTTTTTGTTGAATTTTGTGGCAAATTGTCTTATTAGAAGTAGCGTATAATTCTTAATGACACCAAAGAACTTTTTATGAAACATTGGACAGTCGAAAGTGGTTAATAAATCCCTGTGGGCTGCACAGGCTGCCTGTGATAAAATAAAAAGCCACATCTGCTCTGTGCATCCTTCCACGCCAAGGCAGCTGAGCTGAGTCCACAGCAGGATCGCGCTGGGACCCAGCGTCAGCCGCCTCCTCGCGCACCAGCCAGTGTGCTTTATAAATACAGGCTGCGGAGCGTTCCACGATGAGAGTGCTGAACAGAGCTCTGGGGAAGAGTAGCGGGACTAGGGAGGGAAAAGAGGAGTAAACCTGGACGCACACTCATAGCGCCTTCACGAGCAGGACTCCCATGAAAACATAGAGTGCTTGCATGGTATCTCGTGCACACCCTCAGTACACAGAACCTTTAACCTAAATACACCCAGAGCATACATTGGACGCCGCCCTCCTCACCGGACTGCCCTCATCTAGCCCTTGCACTCAGCTGTGCACCTGCTACAGCAACATCCAAACAGTTCATAAAGTACCGGGCATCTACACTGGATTAAAGCCGAGAGAGGCACCTCGAGAACCAGAACCGGGAGAGCAGAGGTCCCCTCCATCCGATGGCAGCCCCCAAGCTGGGGAAGCAATACCCCCCTTTCACGGGGCTATTCATGTGTATTATCAGTGCGTCCAAATGTCAGGGGTTGGGGTAACAAAAATGACAGCAGGGACCATCAGACAGCCGATTGCGTCACCCGCCTTTTCCTTTGTCCCACCCTTATCCCTTGAATAGTCTCCTGTTTACGGTTGAGGAGCCAGGCAAAGGGATGGGCAAGGACTGGAAGCCATCGAATCTACAGAGGGATCCGAGAGCCACATTTACTTTCTAATTGCGCTGCCTTGTCACCCCTGACACCCGAGATAGCAAGGCCTGTTCCAGGGATACCGAAGGACAAATCCAAGGTAGTTGTTTGATCGAGGGAAACAAAAAAAAGTGGTGGTTGTAGGTGGAATGCCTGAATGAATCTCAACCGCCAGTACTTGGTCGAGCCTGCATTCCATTCCATCATTTTTGCACACCATTGCCGCCTCAGACATGGAACCAGCCATATGCAAATCAATAACATCTGTGCATAGCACACATGTTATGTTATGTTATGGAAATTTATAGCGCGCACTACTACCCAGGGGTGTCTAGGCGCACATGTTGATGTACCTCGGTATGGCTCTGCCTACCTTGGTCCACGTGCGCCAGAGTGGGTTGCATGGCGGAAGCGGCTGTGTTGAGGGCATGGGGGTTCCAGTAATGGTGGTGTGTGTGGGAGTAAGGTATGTCTAGGGGGCTGAGAAAGGCCTGTCTTTGTGGGTATCTTTGGGTAGGTGTGTGCTCATGGAGAGGCTGAAGATATGGCTGCTTGGTGAATGGAAACTGGATACGTTTGTGTGCATGTTCATATCCAACAATCAGGGCTTTAAGTGGGCCGGGTCCTACCCGTGCTGAGCACCGTCAGTTCTAAAAAGCAGGTGCCGAGACGGTTCCCTATCGGGCTCTCCATTTTTGCCCTCACCCTCGGTGAAATAAATAAATCTTAGTTCTGCAGCAGTACCACCCTTCACTGCCTTTGATGTAACTTCGAAGAGACTCGTTATAGTTCTTTCATAGTCTTATCATGTCAGAAATGAAGCATTTTCTATATTATATACAATGAAGCCGTAGTTGGTGCTTATTTATCATATGCAACTAACAACCATTGACAAACCCAAATAGTCCTGGCTTGTTGTATGTGTAATGTTGCTTGTTGTATTATATATCTGGATGCAATGATAGAAACAGAAAAATACCAGCGAGGTAGCACACTATGCTAAACACAGATTTTCAGTTTATGTGTTTTTAAGCCACGCCTTTAATTACATCAGCCACGCCCCTTTGAGAGACCTCCCAGCTTTTTCATCCCACTTAAAGCCCTGCCAACAATGGTGCAGAGTATAACTGGAGAAGACACACAAGGGGGCGCTGCATTCCCCAGCCCGACTGAGGATGAGGGGATGTGCTCTTAACAGGCATCAGGGTAGTCACATTTTACTTCACCACCAGTACAGCAGTTCAGTTATGCTATCTGCAGTGTTTGCTGTCGAGTCCTCCCAACGGACCTTCCCAGGGTGCTTTTTAGGTCTCGCCGACGCAGCGTGCATGCGCTTCATAGGCAAAAAGACCTTTTGAAATAGATTCGGCTTTTCAGCCAAAAACGTGCACGCGTTCCATTGCCTTCAATGGCAACGCGTGCACGTTTGGCGATTCACTTGCGGGAGCGAGCGGCACCATATGGTA
Organism: Calotriton arnoldi; assembly: GCA_963921515.1. NCBI lineage: Eukaryota > Metazoa > Chordata > Amphibia > Caudata > Salamandridae > Calotriton > Calotriton arnoldi. The sequence goes on from CAWUFW010002319.1 coordinate 502,102, forward strand.
GCAATTATCGCTCCTGGCGCTGCTCGCTCCCGCAAGGGAATCGCACTCCCCCCACCCCTCCCACTTCGGAGTACTGTTTCACTTTCGCGGCTGCCGCACGGGGCCGCACTTGTGTTTCAGTGCTTGTTTTTAAATGTCTTGTCCTTGTTTTATTGTGTATCAATTAGCACTCTAAGACCGCTAAGAAGAGGATGAAATAAAGTGTTTTGTCATGGCAGTGGCTGCCTTGCTTCTATTACTTTTTAGATGCAAGAACAAACACTGAAGGTCAATGGTCCTCTAACTTGACCACCTAATCTTTGAATTTCTCGAATGAACAAAGCCTGGAATAAAAGAAGAACTTGATATTGTATCTGATTTTTTTCCCCATGTACGGTCTATTTTATACTGATAAGGTAACGACTACTAAATTAGTGTGCAGTCTATGATCCCTGGAAAAAATAAATCACAATATCCACCTCTGCATATTTTAAATTACACTATTTATTCACCGAATGTAAAAAAAATTATACACCGCACCTTCATAATCAAACCAGTTGAGTGCTCCGAGTTGAGCATTGTATTGAACCAACGCTTAAGTGATCTCAGTTTCTACTGTTGAACTTACTTAATATATAAATTAAATTACTACATACAAAGTGATTTGAGTGCAGTTGTGAATTGATTTGGAGTTTATAAAGATTAAATAGTCAGGGTCAATTGCGACTCAAATTTAGTGAACGTTAGTGGAAGCTGAGCTAATTTGCATGCAAAAATCTTCTTGGTTGCTCACTGAGGCTCAGTCTCCTGAAGTTGTGGCCTCCTAGTTTAGTGCTGCATTAGCGCTGCTTTGGTACCACAAATGAAAATGCTGGCTCTTTAATAACTCACGAGTGCTACTGACGATTTCACGATGCGATATCATAATGCAACTTTGATTAATGTAATTATAGATGGCAAACACGTTTTAGAAAACAAATGTACATTCGATAAAAAAAGAGCCTCATCATGTAACCACGTCATTCCCTTTGTGAATAACAGCTACATCCAGCTTTCTGGCCTTGATAAACCCTCCTGTCAGCAGGATGTGTCTTCTATTTCCCATCTGTATTGCTCATGTTGCAGAAAACAATATGGCAGCGGTTCAATAAACACTTTGATCATCAGCTGCGAGCCTTGAAGCGGAAACCAGCAGGAGTTCACATGTGTGCGTACAAAGGATTCAGTGTCCTCTCATAAGCTTATCTACGGGCTGGACCGCTTCCAGCCGAGCACCACTGTACGTCATTCATTAACAAGCAGCCATTTTGAGCCTGGCTCAGTGGTAGGCTGCCACTCTCAGCTTGATTTATGTCTAAAGTCAGGCAGCGTGCAGAGGACAGGTTCCCTGCAGTATGAATGCTCTATTGACTCCAATGCGAATGATGCCGAAAAACTCATCGATGGAGTCCCTCGTGCTATAGTTAACCGGAAGTAATCGATAGAGCTCAAGTGTGTTCTACACGTGGTTGGTAAGCAAGCGTGGTAACATAGCAATAATCCACTCCGGTACCAGAATTAAATAATTATCATGGTCTCGCAAACAATAGCTCTTTCTCTGTACCTCACTCTCAAATTTCGTTGTCTCATCTATTTGTCTCACAGTGTATTCTCTCAACTTCCCTCTTTATCCCTCACTCTGTGCCTGTTTCTCTCTGAAAGGACCGTGGAACTGTCACGTGACAATTCCGTAGCCCTGACAGACGTCCAGCGGCACTGGCCTGTTTTGAAACCCCTCGATCCCTCCAGAGACCCTTCATCCGTTGTTTACATTGCTGTGGTATGCACCACAGTTCTACTCACTGACGGACAACCTCACTCGCCTTCTCGCGCCCCTTCCTGTCTCTCCCTCCACTCACCGTTTCCTCCCCAACCCCCTTTCAGCACCGCACGCTTCCTGGTAAAAATTCACCGAGGTCAGTCAGAAACAAGCATTGGCATAGCCAATAGGTCTCGCCTTTGGGACCTTATAAGTATTTAGTTATGCAGCACAATATCATTGGTACAACAACATCAACTGTTGCATGGCTAAACACTTATAAGGTCCCAAAGGCGAGACCTATTGGCTATGCCAATGCTTGTTATTACTACGTCTGCTTCCCGCCCACAGGTCGAGCCTGAGGCACCCACGAGCGGACCTGGGTGTCATGTTTTTTCCTCTCAATAAGGAACTGCTCACCATTTCACCTTTTGTTGTGGTCAGGGTTTAGAGGAAATAATGACGCGAATGGTCGCCTTTGTGCTTTGATTGGAAAAAACTGCCAAACAAAAGCATTATGCTTTCACAGCTAATGATTGAGGGCATTTTATAATTCGTTCTGTATCGATTTATATGTAGCTCTTTATTTGTATGAAAATAGTACTGGTTAATGTTTGGTTCATCGAGTTCGTAAGAAAGGCTGAGTTGATCTTGCCGGGTTCTGAACCCCTGACCTGTAGGTCACATCTTGGTGATCGGCTATGAACCCTCCGAGTTTGATTGAAATATGCATGCTGTCTTCATTGGAGAGAACTCACTTACACGTGGCACCCAGTACAAGATTCATACACCTGTTCTATTCTAGCAGCCCAGTCCCAAAGGTCCCTAGGTGAATACACTGCACACCGGACAGTGATGGACTGGAAAGAAGCCATGTCCCATCTATATGCTAATTAGCCCCCTTACATTTTTTGTAGGTGTGGGTGGAAATCTTTTGGGACTGGTTAAATAAGTGACACGTGGCTGGATGAGGGTGTGTGCGGGAGGGAGCACAACTTTGTGTTTGTCATGGTACAGGTGCACCTTTGGCATAGGTGACATGAAAAAGATAAAGGGGGGGGCTCTGTAAGCCCAAGAACTGTAACTAAGAATCTTGTCCAAGAAGCTGTAGTGAGGATACGGGATTCACTGCGGACATTACTAAGGTAGTACATGCTTGGCTGCCATGTTGCCGCTTTTGCACACGTTTCTACATGACTTTGTTTTCGCAAATCCTCTGCTTGTACTCGTTCACGTGAGAACCGTCTACCTTTCACGTTTCTTGCTGTACTCTGTGGGTTTCGTCTGCACATCGTGTTCAAGGTCGAAAAACAATGTCCCTTGTTAATCTGCCTTGGTCAGTCCCCTGCATGTTAGACATAATACACACACAGCTGCACTACTAAAAATTGAGTGCTTTTAATATGGCATTGCATGCATGTTAGGCACTTCAAGAAAACCTTTCCAGAGAGAAGAGCTGTGCTTGAACGGAGATGTAAACTTTTGCATCTAAACCTGGAGGTATGGGGTCCCCCCTGACAAAGCCCAGAGGTCTTCTATTTCTATAATAAACTAGTTCCTAGCACAGGGAGGGTGGCAAGGCACGGTAGTCCTTTTTCCACTATCTTTATAGAATGATATCCCCGTTCATTTTCTATGGAATTGTAACAATGCTTACTATCTTGTGTTTATGCATTTTGCTGCTAGTATTGGCTCGTACACCGCATTATAGAGCACGTTAGTTAAAATAAAAATTTTAAACTATACAGTGTCTCTGATTATTCACGTTGTGGACAAGTATGAGTGAGTGAACAAACGAGTGTTCTTGCTCCCGCGATACCTGGGAGAATCTGAGTTACATGTTCTAGGATGTCTAATCATTGGTAGCTTCGCTGTAGTACGGAGAACGAATGAGACACTATAGCTAGTTGGATTGGGGTTCCGGGCACTGAGGTGGGTTGTTGGTACACCACTATACACTGAGGTCCTGGTTTCCTGCGCATAGTTCTGTATATGTGCAGAATCTCTGCAACATGGCGCACCCAACGTTTGGTCTGGTTCTTATCTGCAAGACGCTTGAGTAGTGCTTGTGCTTGTCCACAATCCCCTCGCATCTGTTTCCGGAAACAGCTGTGACGGTGTAACCTCCTATATTGATGTTTATATAGGTTTTGTCAAGCTTGATATTATTAAAAGGTGTTTACTTTTCATTGTTAACCCTTTATTGCGCTGCCACGCATTAGGTTGTTATACGTTCTTTTTCTTCATGGCTGAAGTTGATATTCCGGCGCATAGCCGCGCTGCGCTCCATCGTCATCTGACCGGTTATGGAGTGCCAGACGCGGGTGTCGCCCTTATCTTTGTGGGTGGAGCTGACCCGGCTTACCACTTTGAGGTATTCTATTCTTGGGTCACCTTTCCGGCAGTGGATGGAACCGACAATTTGTTCCATGTATACACTCCTACGGCCCTTCCTAATGTATATCGGCCTCATAGTACTCTTGAAGTTCCGTTGTCGGCATGGCAACACCACATTTGTTTTAATGGCGCCCTCCCTCACCCACTGACTCCGATCCGTTTAGGCCCTTTATCAATAGATGGGGCCACTTGGCCCGTTTTGGCTGGGTACACACCACATCCACGGCATCTAACAGTTCCTATAGCGGAGCTCCGCGTCTTGCACACCTCCTTGATTCGGGTGCACAGGGCTATTATACAATATGTCTCTCGCAACGTCCAGGTGGGACCACCTGGAGTTGCTGCGCTACCAGCTGGACCTGGCGGATGACTATTAGTCCCGTTATGGTTAATTCGGTAATGGGCAAGCGACCACAGAATAAGGATGATTTACCTTATTGGCTTGCTGAAAAATTTGACCAGCTGGAGGCGGTATTTCCAAATACCTCTCCTGTGGGAAAAGCACAGGATTTTGACTATTAGTTTGCAGAAAGACTTAATCCCCGAGTTAACCGATTGTAACAATTGGGGTAAGGTGTTCTTGGCAGTATATGCGGAGTGTTTCGGCACTCCCTCAATGACCGTACTCCCCTCCGTGATTAAACGTGTTCAAGATGAGCACGGCCCTGAAGCGGCAGTTGAATTGGGGATGAGGTTGGTGGGGGTGTTCGACGTGGTTGTTGATCTCATCCTTGCAAACGTAAAGGGAGATGCAGTGAACTTTCAAGTAGCTAATGGATTGGCTCTCGTCCCAGAGGATGAGAAGCCACGCGAATTACCAAAAATTATTGCTCAGGCTTATAAAACCATTGGCCGCAATAGTTTGGGTGTTAAGCCTTTTGCTAAAATACCACCTCAAATGCAAACACAACAAAAGTCTCAGTCTGATAAGGACGAGCGTCCAATCTTTTCTAAGAAAAATTGGAGAACTAAGAAACAGGGAAAGCAACAGCAGAAACAGGGGTCGCGTGCTGCGTCACCGACACCCGTGTCTCCTGAGCGCACTTATTTTTTGCGCGACATCGCGAGAATTAGGTCTCCTGATAGGTTTCAGGTTCCTGATCAGCGTTCTCCTCGTTCTTTGCAGGAAACATCAGGCTCTCAAGCCAGTGGAGGGGAACGCCAGGATCGCGGCAGAGGACGGTGTGCACTACAAGGACGTGAGCAGCCTCGTCAGACTGACGGAAAGGGAAAACAAGACGATTTTCCGCGTCAGCGCCCTCAGTTTCAGAAAAAGAAAGTTGCAGCTTTAACAGCGAGATATGCCACAGACGGTGAGAACCCGGCTCCTGAATTTAACATGGGCAGTGACTCTGCTCGACAGCGCAGCTGAAGTTACCATAGTGCGGCAAGCACTACGTCCATTTCTGGAGGCGAGAGCAACTGAAACTTTCATTACAGTTGAAACCGCTGACACTCGTGTGGCTCCCCCTGACAGACTATATGACATAATTCTTTTAATTGAAGGTGACGTACAGCATGTCATTAAAGGGTTTTTTGGGAAAATCTAACCTCTTCTTACGACATTTTATTAGCAGAGACGGATTGGCCCCCACCTTTTGTTCTTGCAGCTCCGAAAGGGGAGGAGGTTATACTTCCGAGTTTTTCAAATAACGTCTCCAAGGAGCATGCAGAGGCTTTTGCAGAGGAGTGGGCTTTGGTGCTTGCACCGGCACTGTACCGTACTCAGGTGGGCTGGGATAAGGATTCTCCACCCCATGAGATACCATTGCGGTCAATGCCACAGCCTCAACCCCAATATCCCCTCCGGCGGGAAGCGAAGGGTCCCGTTTCTGAGATTCTGACACAGTTAGAGTATCAAGGAGTGATTGAGATGTGTGTCACCGATGAATAACCCTCTTTTTACCGTTACAAAACCCGATGGGTCAGTACCACATAGTTTTGGATTACCGGCATTTGAACTCTCATTGTCGCACTTTTGCTGTACAAAATACCCACAGTTCTGCTCTTGTAGACAGTCTTGTTCGTAAAAAATATAAAACTACACTTGACATTTCCAATGGCTTTTTCAGTCACAACCTATCTCCGGCATGCAGTCAATGGACCGCATTCACGGCCGGCGGTAAACAAAAACAATTTAGGCGACTAGCTATGGGCTACAAGAACAGCCCTGGAGATTTCGCCGCCCGTGTTGTCTCTTTGCTAGACAGCATAGACCCAGATGCGTACTCGTACGTTGATGATATTTATCTCACGGAAGACGAATTATGGCCGCATCTGTGCCGAGTTGACCGCATCATTATTTTGTTTGCGGACTACGGTTACAAATTCAACTTTGCAAAATCACACATTGCAGAGTACACAGTGTTGTTTTTGGGCTATGAGCTCAATAATGAAGGTAGAGGCTTGGCGCCTCACTTCCTGGAGAAATGCGCACGTTTGCGACCTCCAACAACCCTGAAAAAACTTCAATCATTGCTGGGATTTTTGAACTTCGGTCGTACTTATATTCCTGAATATGCCCAGCGTATCAAGCCTCTTTATGCTTTGATACAACCAACATTTTCTAAAGCCTGCTGGCTTCCGGAACATTCAGCTATCCTGCAATCTTTGCAGTCTGATCTTCTTGAATCTAAATACTTTTAACACGTGATAACCACACAAACCTGATAATAAGAATAGTTCCAGGCGCAGTTGGTTTCACTTACTTGACGTTTAATGAAGGTGACACAGTACCTATTGCTTACAAATCACATTTATACACTTCTGCCGAGTTGCGGTTTTCCACTGTTGAAAAGGTCTTGACAGCTGTACAGATGGCGATCCTGAAGGAACAAGCACTGGCACAGGGGAAACGCATTTTGGTGGTGACGCCTTACCCTGCACTTGAAGCAGTGACAAAGGCAAGTGTACCAAACTCTAAGGCTTTGCATCCCCGTTGGATACAATGAGCGACTGCTTTCACGTCTCCGGACGTCACATTTATCTTTGACTCCCCTCTTCAGACTCAGGAGTTCTTGCAGTATGAGTTTGTTCATCCTCCTCCTCTGTCACTGCGCCCGCTTGAGGAGTACGCTTGTATCATTTACACCGATGGTTCGGCGCAACCGGCCACCGGGTCTAAGCATGCTTATTCGGCAGCCTGTGCTATTAGTGGCAGGTACCATAGAGAACGGTGAGTTCAAGTCCAGTGTCTTACATACGCAGGCGCTCGGTGACTGTACTGCCCAATTGGCCGAGCTGCGTGCTTTGGTGCTTGCTGATCCTAATGTCACTACTCTCATTGTGAGTAATTCTTATTACTGTGTTCAGTCTTTCAATGACAACTTATTCTTTTGGTCTCAGAATGACTATAGTGATTCCAAGGGCAGCGCAATTAAGCATAAGATGCTTTGGGTTCGAGTGACAGATCTTAAAGAACGTCTGCCTCTCACACAGGTGATTCACACTCTTGGCCACCAGTGTGTGGGGACACACGCTGTCGGTAACAGTTTGGCTGATGAAGCAGCCAAATCAGCAGTAGCCACGTGTCTAGTTGTAGCTGTTACAAGATCCATGACTCATATTGATAATGACATTTTGGCAGCTGTTGCTGCTACTGAGATGGGTGGAAATTACCCTCAAGGGTTCCCTTCAAAGTACTCTTATCATTTAAGTCCCAACCGAGTTTCTTATGTGAGAATAAATAACGTTGGTGACAGGTTGATTCCCAACGCGGACCGCAGACTTTCTTTGATAACAGCCGCACACAAAGGCATGGCTTCGGCACATGCTGGCGTGTCTGCAACGGTTTCTATTTTGCAGCAACGTTACTGGTGGCATGGTTTATATAAACAGACCCATAATTATGTACTTTCTTGTGACATTTGTCAGCAGATTAAACCATCTACGGTTACACGTCCACCGCAGACACAGCTCTGTATTTCTAATAAGCCTTTTGGCTGTGTATATCTTGATCACTGCGGCCCATTTTCTTCAGATACTGCTTATAAATACATCTTATTTGCAGTTGATTCGTGCACGCATTTCATGTGAGTTTGGCCACAACGCAGTACTGACGCTCGAAATGTCATCAGGGATTTGCGTGTCTTTGTGGGAATTTTTGCATGTGGCACTTTCCATTCTGACCAAGGTCCAGCATTCGCCTCTATGGCGTACAAGGATGCGATGAAGTCTTTGGGGGGTGCTGGTGAAATTTTCGTCTCCATACAGGCCTGAGGGCAACTCAGTTGTGGAGCGAATGAACCGTGACTTAAAGCAATCCTTGACAGCTAGAGTCTTAGGTACTGGCAGGAACTGGCTAGCCCACTTGTATAGCGTGCAACGTGCACTCAATAATCTCCCTAGAAGATCTCTGGGTGGGCGGACCCCATACAAAATGCTCTTTAGCATAAAAATGTTTGTTCCAGACCTTGATGGTCTAGACATGGCGGCGGCAGCTGCCACCTTTGACGTAGATAATCATTCTACTATGTTACAGGACTTACAAGAGACCCGTGACAGTCTTGCAAAAGAACATTTACCCTCGGCCACTGATGCTGCACTACAGATTCCGGTAGTTGGCTGGCTACCGAAGGTTGGAGATCTGGTCCGAGAGAAGTTGGAGAACAAAAAATAATTTGGCCCCTCTTATCGTGCACCGGTTCCAGTGCTTGGCGTGAAGGGTACCCATACAGTAATTTTACCACCACTTCCTGGTCGCAAAGACAACAGATACATCTCAGTGGACAATGTCAAGCTACAACATCTGGCCGATTCTGAATAGTATAACACCGGCTGCATCATGTCCAGCGATTTCAAGGACTCTTGTGATTGGCGCATCTGACATCGCGCAAAACAACACTGCCACCGAGATGAACTCTGTTACTAATCCCTTGCTGATCCCACCAGCCTCCACCTGTACTGAGGAAACTGAATATGCTTATCCCACAAGCGAGTCTTTGCCTGGTTTGCAAGCAACTACACTCAACCAATCACGTTTTTGTTTTGACTTGACTTCCATCTCATCATTTGGCCCTACGAAATTCAGTATTTTTGTCTCCTGGTTTAAACAGACATATTTGGTCCCTCCTTGGACATACATCTGGTTGGTGCTGATCCTAATTTTTCTGTTCATGTCCATTGGTTTTGTGACAGTTTATTTCTTACTCATCAATGGTCACTACTTGCCAGAACGCTCTGCTGTTCAGTTGGTAACTGGAACTTTGGCTCTGCACTCGTCTTCCCACATCATGAAGCAAGACCAGACTCTTGTCAACATTTCCGCCTTTCCAGTCGCTGATGGCATAGTCTGGGATGCTGTGGATTTCCAAATTCATGGCCCAACAGAGATTATTTATGTACCAAATGTACTTCGTGTATCAATGGGTGATGTAGTGAAACAGAACATGCGTTCAGATGATTGGGATGTGCAAGCAGTGCAATCTTTATTTTCAGATTTGAAGTATTATGCTGCCTTTGATGCTGAAGATTTGTATTTAAATACTGCTAATTATGCCGATTTATATTGTTACCAGCATTTTGGACACCATTACCTGCATAAAGCTAATACATTTAGAAATGTTTTTAATTACACACAATGGGAACATTGCCCAACTCCATTAGAAGGCAGCTCGAAAACCCTGTTAAAGAAATGTACATATTTTACAGATTTTGATAGGTCCAACCCAGAGTCCTTTTATTTTAAATTAAACATTTCATCTACTCCCAAAGTGATGTTGACTCACACGAAATTGTTGTATTCCAATTCATTTATAAATAGCTTATCAGTGGGTGGCTATGAACATTGGAAGGCCACCGTTGATTTGAAATCTGTCTGGGGTTCTAGATCCTGGCAGGTTTGCGGCACTGAAGCTTTACATCGTGCGTGCCTCATCCCAACACAAATTCTGTTTTTTGAATGATTCCATATATAAAACAACCTGTTTTGGCCTAGCCACTACAAGACAGATGAATGCCCCTACCATTCCTACTCTCTGGCTACATATCATAACTGGCGCTTGCATACTGATTACTCCATTGAGGAACTGCAAGCTTTTATTCAAAACATAACATTTAATGTCTCCAGTTTAGACCCACTAGGATGGTTAATTTGGCAGACGACTTCTGATGCCTGCCAATTACGTTTCAATAACACAGTGCCTGGTTACAAACAGAATAGAGTGGATCCTCGTTTTCCAGGTACACATTCTGTTACCACTTATTCAGTGGGTAAATTGTGTCAAAATTGGTTACAGCAATCATCCCTATTGTCCGTTAAACAACATTTATCGTTGTTATCCAATAACATTGATTTGGCCGACTTTATCAAGGGACCTGCTGGTCCTAGGAGAAAAAGATTTATTTATGCTGCTTACAATGAAATTTGGAAGATGTCTCAAATTGAAGCTGCATCACGCTTAAGGGAAATAGATCAAGCTAATCTAGAAAAGGTACTTGCTGTCGTTGACAATAGTATTAACACACTGTCATCCCGCATTTACACATTGGATAATATTGTTTCATCTGTGGTGGATATTGTACAAGATGATGTGTCTGTGTTATATCATGGTAAAAATCAATTGTGTTCAGTAATGCAGTTTGCTTGGACTTTGCAAACTCTGAAGATGGGTAAAGTGCCATGGGATTATTTAAACAAATCTGCTTTGTTTCTGCCTTTTAATTTGACTGACAAACAACAGTTTATGTCCATGAAAGATGCAACATACACTATTTTGCATATTGAGAAGATAGACCCTTTACCCTTCTCCGTGGCTGAAACTGACTCTGCTGTTTGGCTCATTCACGGAGTTATCTCTTTACCCTTCTCTTTGTTTAAATTTAGCTCCTGCATGAAGCATTACCCCATAGGTCGCTACAAACCCCTAGGCAGCGCTTTCCTGCATGAGGTGTGGGCCTTGCCTTTCACGTACAGATGTTTGCGAGATGACAAGGAAGTATATCTTACAGGGGAATCTTGTGATTCTACGATAGGTCGTTCCCTTGTCTGCAAAAACATACAGTTACATGGGGCTTGTAGTGTTACCGCCTCGAATCTTGCATGTGTTTTAAAAGGTATTCCTGTACCAGATATAAAACCCACTTTCACCCTGCTTGCTAACAGTAGCTATCTTCTTTTAAATAAAGAAGAATGTTGTGGTTTGCAGGCTGGCATACCGTACATTGTAACAGTTTCACAGCGCGTAGTTTGCTGTAAAAATGTGCTTTTCCCGCCCCCGCTGGGGAAGCTCGATGCCTCGATTTGGCCTTGCATCCCAACCAGTGGCGGCTGGTGACATTTTATAAGTGGTGAGGCGTAAGGTTTGTGGTGGAGCACATCGTGGTGAGTAAGCGTAGCGAGCGAGCCCGAACGACCTAAGGAGGGTTCGGGGGGGTTACCCCCCCGAGAAAATTTTGACAAATGAGTGGGCAAATGGTTCATTTTGAAAGCAAATTTGAGAACACATGCACTTTACTCTTCACAGTCAAAAACAAGGTGAGGGTTGGCCTAAACTAATTATTAATTAGTCTAGTAAAGTGCATGTGGTTATGTAGATGGGTAAATACATACATCCCATCCTAGTCAGCCTAGCCTGACTCACAAAAATATATATATATAATTGAGCCTCTACTTATCTCTCTTGCAGACAGAATAGCAGTTGTGCTTCTGTTTTAGATGTTCTAATAGTTAAAGAGATTATGCACATAGACACAGCCAAAACAAAAACAAAACACAAAACTAGCCCTCTGGATGGAAGACCGAGACCAGGAGTAAAACCAGAGTCTGGCAAGCCGCTCATCAGAGACAAAGTATTTCATATTTTTATTCTCTGCTGTGAATGTCGCTTCTTTATGTGCACCTCTACTGATCTCACCACCTCTTCGTTGAACAAATATGGTCTGTTTGAGTTTGATGGCAGTTTAGGTAACAAACTGAGTCACAAGCAGTGTAAGTGGTGCTGTGCTCCTTTAGACAGGGATTATTTTGTCCCTCACCTCCTGCAATTTGCTGCTGTGAACACAAAGCAGGCAAAATAAGGGTGCTGCTAAATGTTTCCGGAAAACTGCACTAGGACATGGTCAGCACAGGCTATATGGGTGAGGGTAAATGAAGGAAGGAAAGCAGCAGCAATTTGTGGGGAGAGCAACAATCAAGGAATCTCGGAGAGTGTTTACATAAAGTTTAGAACAAAAGAAAAATGTACAAGTGTAGACATTTAAAAGCATCCTCAAACACTGTTTACATAAAAAGTAAAGCGCACACAAGGGTTAATAAATTCGGACAGCGGTGAAAGGTAAATTATGAAGCAGTGTTAAAACACATTTCCATCAAGCTAGAATGCATATATATGGCTGCATGGGCCCTAGCAAGCAGGTATAACTTAGGACTTAAAAAAATATATAAATGTATATCTGCGGCAATACATTAATAGATGAAGCTCTTATGGTTTTGAAAGAAAGCGCTGGTGATAAACGTTAATAATGTAGCACATTAGAAGTGCACATCCATAACTATAAACACTGTTGTGAAAGTCAAACGGCAATGTTTATGTTTTCACATGACATAAAACATGAGAAATCGGTATACTTGATTAATAAAAAAAAGTAATCATTCTAAAAGCAAGCAGTGAGAGGGCAAGCACTGGCAATTATAGTGTCACAGCAACCAGCAAAAATATCAGATTTGCAGGTCTTTGTCAGGTTGTCAGCAGATTAGCTGCCTGGGAAGGTAAGGGATAAAAGCCTGGGTGGAGTTGATCAGGCGGGGGAGGGAGGGCAGCAAGCAGGGTGGCGACAGCAGCTCTAGCACCCTCAACAGGGGTTTTTGCTCCTGGGTCTCTTTTATCTTCTGAGGAGCCCACCACCTCATAGGTGTGTTGCAGCAAGTCAGCCTAGGGCATCGTGATATATACAAATAAAATGTGTGAAAAAATGACAGTGCCACTTACCAGAGCAGAGTGGTTGAAAGTAATGCTTGCCATGCTGTCGCAGCTGCCCACGCCGACTACGGATGCCATACCCACATACCCCGGCCCCAGTGCCTTCTCAGGCATCACACTCTGCCACATCACAAGAGGCTGGGCCACTACTGCCTGCAAAGGGAGAGAACAAATAGCGTTTCATTGCTTCTGTACAACTGAACGTTTGTCTTTCACCACATCATTTATTTTAATAAATTACAGTCCATCATGTTCTGTGGCAGAGGGAGCTTACACAGCACCACAATCTGCTTCACAATACTTCTAAATACCAGAGCAAACATTTAAGTACAAACGTTCGACATGCTATGATATTGAAAAATATTGACCATTCAAGCAATGCACACACTATGCAGAATTGTCTATTGAATAAGGATGCTGGTTTATGGAAATTACTTCAAGTCGTTAGTATGCTTTTTTATCAATCTTGCCAAGAAGAAACAGTGTCATGTAAATACTTCACCTGCTGCCTTGGTTAATAAAAATAAAAACGGGATATGCAAGCTGCTGGCAGTAGGGAGACAAAACGTAAGAGTTGAAGAAATCTGCAAGGCAAGATTCTGAGAATCTCTGTCTTTTCATACAAACCACTACTTTGATTGTCAGAAGACTGAAAGCGCCAGAAGCTGGTTCATCAGTAAAAACAAATATTCTGTATCTGCATTCGTTTTTCAAAGCTCTTAACAGGGTTAGTGCAAGAATATGTGCTGTTCAAAGGTAGAGTTATACTTTTCTTTGTTGCTCCTAAGGTGGGCCCCACGCAGAGCATTGGGAAAATCAGGGATGAGAGAGAGATGTGGCATTCACCAAGAAGTTCCTCAGGGCAATGACCTCACCAGAGGGAACCAAGAATGGTGTAAGAAGATTTAGAGAGTACCAAGAGGGCAGTGTCCGTGGGGGTCCCAGCAGGTGGTTGTGTCTTCACCCACCTCACCTTAAGGTGTGGGAGAATTGAGAATGGCCCCAGGGAGGAGAAGTGGGGTCCAATGACAACAAGCATTTGCAATGCATCGGTCTCGCATTTGTCAGAGTTAGAGCTATTGGCATTGTAAATGACAATGCCTTTTACCAATGTGTTTTGCTTTGTAGTGGAGTGGATGCATGTGGTTTGGAGTGGATTTTTGTGGGTAGAACTGGAATTGTTAGCTGTGGAATTGTGTGGGTTGGAATTGTGTGGTGTGTAGTGTATTTGTGTAGTGAAAATATGTGGTATGGTGAACAGATAGGAGTGAGAGCTGCACATAATAGACAAAAAGGAAGATAGAGACATTTGGTAGTTTGTGCAGGAAGTGGTGAATGAACTCCAGACAGAGGAGCAGAAACAGTGCATGAGAAAGAAGGGGAGAGCAGGCCACAGTCGCATAAAGGAGCCCCTGTGTACGCAGAAGACACCCGTAGAAGAGGAGGAGAGCGTGAGTTTGAGGGATGGAAATTTTTTAAAAGGGCACGGAAAAGAAATTGTGCTTGAAGACCTGAAGCAAACCAATATGACAGAGATACCAAAATGCATTTTACCGGTCGCAAACAGCCCGATTCTGTGAATCGGGCTGTTTGCGTCCGGTAAAATGCATGATACATGTGGCCCTTTGAGCCTTCACAACGATACACCTGCTGTGATCAGATTGGTGATGAGCCCAGCTGTATTACCATCTAGCCTTTTCAGTTGGGTATACTTAATGCCACTGGACTTATGTAATCTCCAGAGTTTTCCTCATAATTACAGGTTAGCCACATTTGCCATATAGTTCATCATCTACTTCATAATCTATAGATTTTAACAAAAAAATGTGTTTCTAGTTCAAATGGGTTAAAAATTACTCAGGAGGCTGCAACATGTGTTGCCGAGCAATGGAAAGACCATTGAAAATTTTGACTGGTCACTTTTAAATTGCTTATCAATGAGTCTGGGTGTTAATCTCGAACTAATGAGGTGAAACCTTTTCCCAGACAGTGTTAACATGTGTAAAGATGACAAAATAATGAAGTGATACTATAAAAAAAATTGCCGCATTATGCAGCATAACTTGCGTTTTTGTTCCTGCATAATTTAGTCTACCCTGCCTCATAATTTGGTCCTCTCCTGCCGCATAATTCCTGTTGATTCGGTTATACCTTTTTCTAGGTACTGAATGTTCACGGAGCTCTTCAAATTGGTACCAATTTTATTATAGGAAAAAAACACTATCCAAAAGACAGATACTGAAAATAAAACTCATATTTTGTGAAAGTTTAAAAAACATGCATAACAGCAAAAAAAAGGAAAATTCAAAAATGAGTATTTTCGTAGTAAAATGTGTAAGTAGGTCAAAGGGGTGAGTGCGGTAAAAAGTTGCATTGTGGCGTTAGGGCAAAGCCAAATCAGTAAAGAGGCAAGGATTGAACGGAAAGTTACTGTTAATTTGAAAGCCTAAAAGGTGGGAGCTAGAATTGAATAAATCCCTATATGAAACAATATAAAAAAGGCAGGAAGGTTTAAAGACAACACTTTCCAGACCCACCCACAAAACAAATTAATAATATGATGTAATTAGATTTTTTGAGACGTAGGGTATTTTGAGAAATTATTTAGATCCTTCAAAATTGCCCTTTTCCTACCCCAAAGTACTATGGCACTTAACGCAACATTGTATTGTATTGCAATTGCATTTATATAGCGCTTACTACCCCTGACGAGGCGTTGAAGCGCTTTTTCGGCGAGTAGCACGCTACTCCGGAACCCAAGAAGGATTAGTGTTGAATTAGTATAGTGAAATATGAAAGTAATTTGAGTGGTGGATAGGTTAGTCAGTTATTTGGATTCAGAAGGATAGCGGAGGGATAGAAGAGGGAAAAAGGTTTGCATTTAAATAGCGGTTGTTACCCCTGATGGGGTGTTGAAGTGCTTTTTTGGGCGAGTAGGACGTTACTAGGAAACCCATAAAGTATTAGTGGTGAATTAGTAAAATGAAATATGAAAGTAATTTGAGTGGTGGATATTAGTCAGTTATTTGGATTGAGAAGGATAGCGGAGGGATAGAAGAGGGGAAAAAAGGTTTGTATTTATATAGCACTTGTTACCCCAGTTGGGGTGTTAAAGTGCTTTTTTTGGCAGTAGCACGCTACTCCGGAACCCATTAAAGGATTAGTGGTGAATTAGTATAGTGAAATATGAAAGTAATTTGAGTGGTGGATCATATGTTAGTTGGTTATTTGGATTGAGATGGGTAGTAGAGGGATAGAAGAGGGACAGAGGTTTGCATATACATATAGTAGTGGTATGGGGTTTGGGATAAATGAGAGAGTGGATGTAGAGGATATATTGATAGATGTATAGGGTGAGAAATAGGGTAGTGCATTGGAAAGAGTAGTAGAAAGAAGTTTGAGATGAGTCATAAAGTTGGGTTAGACGATATATTGATAGATGTATAGGGTGAGAAATAGGGTAGTGCATTGGAAAGAGTAGTAGAAAGAAGTTTGAGATGAGTCATAAAGTTGGGTTAGACGATATATTGAGAGAAGTATAGGGTGAGAAATAGGGTAGTGCATTGGATATGCTGAATTAGCTATTCTATTTGTGGTAGCTCCTTCCCATAGTTTACAAATGGGGGCGTCGTTTTGTGCTATGCCATGTTATGGGATGCTCTTCCAACACCTTACCGGAGCTTCGGACCGTCTCTCCATGAGCCATCTCACTCGGCACCCAAGGAATTTGTTCCTCATAAGCACTGCACAGGTGCACTTCCTACAAGTTTACCTCTTCCTGCAAGTTTACCTCTGGTGTTGTACACGGTGTACAGGATAGAAAGCCGGCTGGACTTGGCCCACATATACACCAACTCAGTGTGTAAGGTGTCTTGTCAGATCTTGGTCCTGCCCGTCTCCGCCCAAAGGCAGGGTCATGCCAGTTCGCAGGAGGCCGGCTGGGTGGCAAGCTCTGACAACCACCCAGTGCAAGAGTATCTGCCAGATCTTTGATCCGGATACACAGCCTGCTTGAGCTATATAATAAAACGCAAAGAGGGCGTTTCAAGCAAAATAAATACCAACAATGAACGGGAAAACATCTCCAACGCTATGCTGCAGTTAAATTCATAGACAGAAGTGCAGAAAAAACTGTTATATCCAGTCTGATAATTCGCTGAAAACCGGGTCTCTCCTGCCCGTCCTTTTGCTCCTTCACATCTTTAGTGGCAAGACCACTATGGTTGCCACTCTCTATAGACATGCGCCTGGGCATTTCTTGTACAAAAGAACACACTTTGCACAAATGGGTAGTTGGACTGACCGAAAGGCCTATCCAGTCAATTTAATTCAGTCTGTCGATGCCATGTAAAACGTGGGGTCTGTGTATTTCCCACAGAATAAGGGTCTGACTCCTCCAACTTGATCATATCAATTTGCATTGCCCTGCACAGGACTAGCAGGCATCTCGTGTTTACATATATCTCTGATCACCACTACACACTCTTCCTAGTCTGCAACTGACACTTTGCGCCCAGAGTAGCTTCACTTTTCCGTGCCCCTGTCAGTCTTTTTAAGTGTTTATATCCCCATGACAACCGCACTTGCGGCATTCAAAGTGTTCACATGATTTATGTGGATCACTACACCACCGAGTCCCGACCAGTTTAGTTTGATGCTCCGGAGATGCCTCCTATGATTTTTGTCACAACGGTAAACGCAAATTAATCCGTCAAGCGCTCTGTCGCAATAAAAACCTCGTACAAAATGTGCTACGTTAAAGTCACTCGCACAGTACAAGAGACTGTGAAAGATTAAAATGGGAGGAGTTCGTATGGTCACAGGAAGGTTTCATCAGCCTAACTAGCATGCTCTTAAGAACCTTCTGAAAGCCGTTAAACTAGACGCCAAAACTGAAATTGAGGGGAAAGGTATTCAAACGTTTTCTACCTTTAAAACTACAGTCAACGAGAACCCAACCACCAGGGGGTATAAACATGTGCAACACTTTACACCTATTTGAATTCTCTAAACGACGGTGTTTAAATCCTATGTCAGCAAAAAGTACATACCTTTGATTACTCACAGCAGCACAGTCGGTCTGATAACACAGATCATATCGGGACATAACAACATACAAACCAACATAACATCACACACTGACCCTGGAACCATGGCAGCGTCATTGGCTTACCTAACTATATACAATTGTTTTTTCAGTTTTATATAGCGCTAACTTGACCCGAAGGGTTTGGACTGCTTTACATGAGCACCAGGTGCATTACACAAGGGCACATTCTGAACATCATCACCTTCACTTCCACATGTTAAAAATATTATTTTGTCCCCAATGTTTTCCAAGCAGTCATGCATTTGTGTGACTGAACGGAAGTTACTTACCGGACCAAGGGCATAGCTGTCACTCCGTAAGTCTCGAAGGCCACATTTGTGGTCCTTACTCATTAGCTGAGGGGCTGACCTGCTTTAAGTCGCAAGTGGCATTTCCCTTTATCGTTTCCACGGTTCGCGCAGCATCTAAAAGCCTGCAGAGAGAGGCGGCGCCGCGAACACCTAGCGCTTTCCTTCCTGGGGCCAGCTCGCTGCCTCCCACGGCTGCTGTACAATCGTCCACGTTGCACGAGTGAGCCTGCCAATGTTTTTTATTTTTCTAAATTTTTCCCAAAAACATCGTTCTTCATAAAATGTAAGTTCATTAGAATGCCATCACGGTACTTTTAAGAAATGTAAAACTCCTCCAGTTAAAGGAGGCCATGCTAATGAAAGAAGGGGGCAGAAAAATGCTGAGTGTTGTTTCACAAATGTTTTTTTATGTATTGTGCATTATTTCTTTTTTTTTACTGGGATGTAGCCATGTGAGTTCCGGTAGACACCGGCTTAAATTAAGCCCCTGCATGGGTGGCGCTTGTCTGCTTTCTGTTAACACTCCGATGTGCGTACCAGAAGCCACAAGTTTAAATTAAGCCCCTGCATGGGCCTATATAACGCGCCTGCTTTTGAGGGTGCCCTAAGAGCTTGGTACACAGAAAGAGAGTGAAAGGAGTTAATGTGAGTGTGTGGAAGCGCCCGAGGACGAGAAAGGGCCTGGCTGAGTGAAAGTTGTGCTTTAGGGGAAATAAGAGCGAAGATGTTCAGTGTAGTTTGAATAGTGATGCTATAGATATTAGGCAGCGCCATAGTATACATGTGCCAAGATAGGCCTAAATGTGTTTAGGGTACTTAAAACTAGTAGTTTAGAAATTGCCAATGTATGTAACGGCAGACACCGACTTAAATTAAGCCCCCTGTGTTTTTGTCCCAATACAGACTTTATACATATTATTTGGAAATTGTTTGTATTTGAGCCTTTTTTTTTTTTTGCACTTATGCCTTTGGAACATATATTTTGAAGAGGAGTGAGTGGGAGAGAGATAGGTGAATATTAAAAGAATGCGGTGAGGAGCAAACGTAGTGAAAGAAAGTGTACTGCAGAGCTGTTTTTTGAGAGTGGGGAGGGGGTGTTGTGTGTGCCTGCTGTTACCCTGGTGGCGCTGGTCTGCTTCCTGTTAAGAGTTGTCACAACTGCAGGGAAGCGCCCGAGGACGTGTTTATAGTATGTAGATAACAAGTGAGGGGAGAGTGGGGGGAAGAGACAGGGGATAAGGAAGGTAAGACAAGTGACGGTGGTGGGGTTGGGGGGGTAACACACAGGGGATGAGGGAGGTGTGGAAAAAAGGATTGTGAAAGGAAGTTCGGGAGAAAGAGGAACAGAGGGAGTGTTATGGCATGGAGACAGGAGGGCATGTTAATAAAAGAAGGGAGCAGAAAAATATGGCCACAAATTGAGGGAGGGAAGTCTCCATACGACGTGCGTACATTCTTTTTAAGGTTGTGTCTTGTCTGAAATAACAGCCCAGGATGCTCAGTGTTGTTTTAGGAATGCATTTTTATATATTGTGCGTACATTTTTCTGTTATATTGGAATGTAGGCATGTGCGTTCTGGCAGACACCGGCTTAAATTAAGCCCCCTGCATTGGTGGCGCTGGTGTGCTTTCTGTTAACAGGCCGATGTGCGTACCGGAAGCCACAGGTTTAAATTAATCCCTCTGCATGGGCCTATATTACGCGCCTGGTTTTGAGGGTGCCCTAAGAGCTTCACGCTGCACTTGAAGCCCCCACCGCCCCTCCAGGGACTCAGCTGACTCTGCAGAGAAGCCTACCTCAAGAGGTAGCTGCCTCGCAGCCCAGATATGTATGTGCTGGTAGTAGGTGTTAGTAGGAGTGCAAAAAAAATACCCCGTTTCAGACTCCCCCTTTGAATTTCATTTGCCTGCCATTCCTGACACTAAGCTACGCCTGACTTTTCCGCATTTATTTCAGTCTCTTTTTATTTTTGTGCCTTTCATTGCGCCTCTCGGGGGACCGAACAGTCATAAAGATGTTGGTGCGAAGAATGCAGAGACAGCGGATGCAGGGGAAAGAAAGCGACGCACATTGTGATTCTCAGCGAAGTTCATGAAAGATTAAGTTCCTGCTGGGGGCGCACCGCCTTTCTCTCCACCCACTCCCCCTCCCCTCTCGTGTTTCCAAACATCTGTCTCAAGTCTTACAAGGAGAGGAAATAGCATTAAACAAGGGTTAGGCTCCAGACACCCTTGCAACAGCTGGGCGTGATTACTCAGTATCCCTCTTGGTATGTGTCAGCCGGGCTGGATCGATATTACCCGGGAGAAAGCTGTTTAAACAAACCGAGAGCACCCGTGATTACAGCACTGTTTCATCCTTGCAGAGGTGGCTAAAAGGAGTTTCAATAGAAGGCGGCCGGGCGGCCAAGTAGCTTTTGGAAGTGGAACAAGGCGAGGAGGGAGAGGAGGGGGGCCACGCCCACAACCACGACTGGCGCTTACATTTGTTGGCAGGGTCTGACACGTCCGTCAGTGATAAAAAACAGAGGAAAACTGTAGTTAGGCGCCGCTGCCTCGGGACTACAAGGAAGTTACCATAGGATCAACAGCCAACAGAAAGCAAGAAAACAACAGCAATGCCAGACTTAAACCAATCGCAAGGGGCAGGAGAAATTACACGGAGTTGAAGCCAATATACAGATTACTTTAAGTCTCGCAGAGACAGCGCATGCAGCGCATGCGCTGCCAAGGCGAGACCTAAAAACGGGGCAAGCAGGTTGGGCCCATTAAAAAAGGGCCATTGACTGCCAAACATATACCAAAGGCACTAATGTCTACGTAGTATTGTCAGGTTCAGGGTATGGGAGGTTGTAGGTGCCCACATCGTGCAATGTGAACGCACGGGAGGGGCACGCTCGCAGATGGATGGAATGGGAGTATTGTGAGGAACATGGCAGGTTGAGGGCACTGCTGTGCACATGGCATGGAACAGTGGAATTGTCTAAGTGCCCACATCGGGTGAGGTGGGGGGTCACACGAGGGGGAGGGCAGTGCAGGTTAAGGGCGCTGATATGCACATGATGTGCTCAATAATGTAGATTTGTCGGGTGGAGATGCTCTCATTGTGCAAGAGGGGGAGGCTGGTCGGACCTGCGAGGCAAGGAGGAGCCTGACGTTCAGAAAACACTTCTCTCCCAAAGAATGGGCTGCGGGGCTCTCCCACACCCCCACTTTCCCTTTGTGTCCAGTTAGCTCTCTCTGAAGCCCATCCTTGGCCTCACCGGCTGAAATGGCAAAACTAAACGGCCTTGTTGGCCTGGGGTATCTCTCCTTCTCTTGTGACAGCAGTTCCAGTCTTGGCGTGGCTCAGACAGCCGGTGTATTTGTCCGAGGTACGAATTAAAGCCCTCACGTGCCGCTTTGCTTTTTGTAGCTCAATGGAAAATGCTAAATGTTACTCTTCACCGTCTAAATCCTTTGGGTGTGGGAGGGACAGAGCTTTTTTGACATTTTCGTAATGCACAAATCTCAAATAACACATTTCCCATGAACAGCTAGCTACACATTTCCATGCCACACCGGTTCTTCTAGTCGGCAGACTTCACCCTACGATAAGGATAAAACATCTCAGGCAGGCTGGCTTTCTAATTACACGCACACACACATTTAATACCCGGTCAATTATGCAAAAATGCATACACACGCACACACAGTCGCACGCACAAAAAGACAGTGGAACTGACACTAGTGCTTACGAGGAGGCCAGTAGTGGGATTTATAACTTCCCTTATCTCGAGGATAAACTAGCACAGTTCACTGGAAGAGGCACTGAGGAGGTGCGCGACGGGCTTACAATGACATTGTTTCTGTTTCCTGTTTCCCCAAAATCCATGATGGCGCGCACTCTTCTCCAATGTCTATCCAGAGACTCCAGACTCACTTTCAGCGCGGGAAGGTGTGACCTGGATTTTGCGTAGTGAGTCATCAAAACTCATGCTGATACACTGCGCAAAATCCAGTGATCAACTTCCTGGCTGCAGTCTCTAACCCCACTCTTCTCCCTCTCATCACAGAGTGGGGTGGGGTCGTTAATCTCACCTCACTCTGTGACGAGATGGGGAAGGGTGGGGAGCCTAGCTACAGCCCTTGACTGACGTGAAGCCCCCGGTACTGCAGGGATTCAGCCTGAAGCGCCCGGGGCTAACTTTAACCAAGGGGTGGAGCTTAGCCGAGGAGGCTATTGCTTTGCTGAGCTGATGACATCACAGACCTCGGGCTGTGAAATCGTCAGCTCTGCAATCAGCTGCAGCCCCAGGGAAAAGGCTGAGAATGGCCATCGGTATTTCATCAGGTGACATGCAGCAGTGCACCGATGTGTTTTAGAGTAAGCAATCATCTTGATTGCTTAAGAGTGATTGGCAACAGACTTTGTATGTGTGTTCCTTTGTATTTTAATGGCTCATTGCATTAAAGTTCAAAGCAAAACAATGTCGGGGCAGAAAACTAAAGGGGGCATAGCCCCATCGCCCATATAAAGGAACCGCCCCTGATCCCAACTTTGAAAACAGACTTCAATAAGTTGAGCAGAATAATGGCGCTATTATTTCAGCAGGAAGTCCCGCTCACTTCTGCGCGTGAAACATTCGTCCTGTAGATAGCGAGCACTAATTCTGAAATTCAGGCCCTTTTAAATACCAACCTCCCACTACATTTCGGTGAATTAATTCACCGCATCTTCAATGCGTCTGATACACACGGCCTGGTACATTTTTTTTAATGGTTGGCTCTGGCCTTGTGACCTCTTTTCAGACTATATTTGGTGTGATACCAGCCTTTATTCATTCTATTTTTTCCAGCGTCTTTGGAGGCTTACCTCTGTTGGTCACCATAGCCGCTGGTGTCCTTCTATTGATTTGCCTGCTACGCAATGGCTGCACCTCTTGTGGTCCTACACAACTCAGATCGGCTACAAATGCTCCGTGACCGTATGCTTGAATGCTATGGTACACTGCCGCTGGCGGAACTCAGCGTGGCTTATGGACTGTCTTTCCGCTTTGCGTACTACACTTGCGTGCAACCCATCTTCTCCTGCTTGGAATGCTCCCTTCAATGGGCATTGGATCTCTGCCTCTCCAATACGTCATCTCCTGACCCGGATTACGACCTGTTGATGAGTCCCTTAGTGGCCCATGAGCAAGAATGCTCTGGGGTTGGTTTTATGGTATGTGCGGCTGCACTTGGAGTGTTGGCACAATGGGATATCTGTACGGCTGCGCAGGATCTCCTACAACGTAGCTACATTGAATATCACACAAGTTGTCCTGCGGTGGTCGTGGAAGCTCCGAATTGTGATGACCATGCTTGCTCGTTCTGCTTGCTAAATTGGATGGCATCTCTTTTTTCTACCAATGAAAATGATTTTCTGTTGAAGGCCATGGCTGTTTACTGCTCATACACTCTGTTGGATTAAAATGGCTGGCGCACATCTTTGCCTATTTTTTATGGTATTTTTTGGCAAACTCATTTTTTGCACCTATTTACAAGCCCTTTTTTAAAAAATTTATTAGTATTTTTTATTTACCCCCGCTTTTTTCCAAATTCGATAAACTCTAGATGCTCATGAACTTTGCTCGCACTTCTTGAACTCTGTGTTCGTCCTATGCCTACATCCAATGGACTTACCAGGGGAGGGTGTAGTGAGGATACGGTATTCACTGCGGACATTACTAAGTTAGCATATGTTAGTACATGCTTGGCTGCCATGTTGCCGCTTTTGCACACGTTTCTACATGACTTTGTTTTCGCAAATCCTCTGCTTATACTCGTTCACGTGAGAACCGTCTACCTTTCACGTTTCTTGCTGTACTCTGTGGGTTTCGTCTGCACATCGTGTTCAAGGTCGAAAAACAATGTCCCTTGTTAATCTGCCTTGGTCAGTCCCCTGCATGTTAGACATAAAACACACACAGCTGCACTACTAAAAATCGAGTGCTTTTAATATGGCATTGCATGCATGTTAGGCACTTCAAGAAAACCTTTCCAGAGAGAAGAGCTGTGCTTGAATGGAGATGTAAACTTTTGCATCTAAACCTGGAGGTATGGGGTCCCCCCTGACAAAGCCCAGAGGTCTTCTATTTCTATAATAAACTAGTTCCTAGCACGGGGAGGGTAGCAAGGCATGGTAGTCCTTTTTCCACTATTTTCCACTATTAATTTTCTATGGAATTGTAACAATGCTTACTATCTTGTGTTTATGCATTTTGCTGCTAGTATTGGCTCGTATACTGCATTATATAGAACACATTAGTCAAAATAAACATTTTAAACTATACAGTGTCTCTGATTATTCACGTTGTGGACAAGTACGAGTGAGTGAACGAAAGAGTGTTCTTGCTCCCGCGATACCTGGGAGAATCTGAGTTACATGTTCTAGGATGTCTAATCATTGGTAGCTTCGCTGTAGTACGGAGAACGAATGAGACACTATAGCTAGTTGGATTGGGGTTCCGGGCACTGAGGTGGGTTGTTGGTACACCACTGTACACTGAGGTCCTGGTTTCCTGCGCATAGTTCTGTATATGTGCAGAATCCCTGCAACAAAGCGAGTCTTTGTAATGAAGGGCGTGGCTTAAAACATGTGAACTAAAGTACTGTACTTCACACATCGTGTCACCTGACAAGTATTTGGGTATCAGTCTGTGAGTTTTCTTTATTGCATCCAGGCCTATAGCATAATGGACCTAGCTCGATTCTAAAACAAGACAGAACTATTTGCTTTGGCAATGGATGTTATCAGTATGAAATAAATTAATAGCGACTATGATTCTGTGGTAAACAGGATTGACATATGTTTCAGTTCTGAAAATACGAGATTGAATTAAACATTTTTAAGGTCTCTAGAAGGGGTAGTGGTCTTCAGAGAGTCTCAACTACTCCCGTTCTCACCATCCCATCACTTTCCTCTGTGGTCTCTCACTCTAGATATTTAATGCCCTTTTTCTTCACCATTCTGAAATCCTCACTGCATCTTCCACACACCATCTTTCTTCAGCACTGTATTCTCTCACTCTTATTCTACTTGTACAACCACTTATCTCTTCCATTCATCACCCCCTCAGACAGACCCCACCCCTCCCCCAACTCTCTCTCTCTCCTATAAACACTGAGTTCCTTTTCTTGGGTGCTGTTAATATTTTGACAACTACATACCTCTTTCCCACACTTTCTCATTGAATCGCAGTTATAAATGGCACATATGTAGCCGTTGCGCTCTGCAGAGAGGCCAATGAGTGGCTGTGCGGTATAGTCTGAACACTTTTATAACAGCTGAAAGGTACTGTGAGAAACTTGCACTGCCTTCAGCCTGACCTCAAGAGCTTGCAATTGCGCCCTGTTATAAATACCCACCTACAACCTGAACTCACCCAGGTACCTATAGGTGATTCAATTCACAATATGTTCGATGAAAAAAAATCAGATACACAATATCTGGAGAAAGCACATTTCTTTGTTATGCAAGATGAAGTAAAACATGAACTGAAAACAGGGACTTTGTCGCTGACATGAATTACCTTAAATGTTTTTGCAGTCCTTGATTGGGCTTGAAAGGGGACCAATTTCAAAGTCAATTTCTAACTACTGCTGGATCTAAGACACTGAAGGACCCACCACACTTAAAGTCCTGGTAGGCGGTGAACACTGATCATTCTTTACCAAACTTGAAACACTCACAGCATATGAAGGTAAACCCAGGGCTTAATTTGAGCCGGTGGTTGTCCGGTGCTAACAGGAGAAATGGGCTGGTGCTAGCTGCCTCCTGACGAAAGCCCCAGCACTTTTTTTTTTTTAACAAATTAACCACTGGGTAAACCCACATGAGGAGCTCAGCAGCTGATCTCAAGACTGGTGTAACAAGCATTTGCAATGCAATAGGTCTCACAATTGCGAGAGTTTGAGCTATTGGCATTGTAAATGACAATGCCTTTTATTTATGTGTTTTGAAAACCTGCAAGCAGTGTGTAAACATGAACTTTGTACTTATAGTCGTTGCTTACCAGAAGCAAGGCTGGCAGTAACTGCCATCTTTAAGCAATGAAAACTCCTGCTTGTTAGTATTGATGAATTTCTTAAAGACTAGTAGTGAGGTTGGCTGCTCCCACAGGTCAGTGATTTGCTGGTTCCTTATACAGCTCTGTAGATAATCCCTAAAAACGTAATTCCCTGTGTCAGAGGGCAGCTCTATCCAGAGCAGATGGTCACGTGAGCCCTCACTGGCAGCTCTTAACCTGTAACAAAGTTCCACAATGTGCACTGTCTTGCAAACGTTTGCTTTACTAAGTCGAACTCCAGCCTGATTTGAGCAGGAGATGTGTTACTCGGAAGCCGATAGAGCTGCAGGTAGATATTTAGATTGAGGACTTCTAACCACCGAGATTAACGACCACAGAGAACTTCACAACCGTATGAGACTGTGGGGAGAAGATTTGCACAGATGACTCAATATGGAATGCAGCGATTGACACCGTGCCTCTTTTGAAGTGACGCAAATGCTGTTAGTAGGAGCTCGGCTTTAGATCTCATCTGGTCTTGTGACCATGTTAGGAGCCTTTTGTGTCAATGTTAACTCCCAGGTATTCATACTCTTTCTTGCTCCTGAGTGGATCTGTGTTTATTTATATACCATGGTCCTGTTCTCTTAGGCCTTTTACTGAATATGAGCACTTTGCTATTTGTACGATTGAATTCTATCTTATTTAAACCTGTATAATCATTTCTGCAGGATTCTTTGAAGCCCGACTTAAGTTCTACTGAGACGGGAGAGTGTCCAGCAAGATGGCCGAGCGGCAGCACTAGATGCGCGCTCCAACCCGAATAAGTGATCCTTATGCATCCTGCCGCCTTCGGGACCCCACAGTGCGCAGAAATGAGTCGGCATATTGGGGTGCAAGGGGGTGTGTTGTGACAGAGCTCCCCACTATATTCTGGGGTCGCCCTGCCTGCCGCAAGTGAGGAGGCCTGTGCAGCCGTCCCCGCCTGGTCGAGGCCTGGGCTGTCGTGGTGATCCCAATGTGGGCCCTGGAACAGTGGAGAGATTGATCCTGAGGGGGACCCCAGAGCACTCTTGAGGTGCCGCCAACGGCTGGATTGTTGTCCTGGCCCATGGCAACCACGCTGAGCGGGCTGGACCGGCGCCCTCCCTCGCGTCCTAGTGGAGATGGCCCCGGGGTTACCTGGGCCGTTACTAGGAGGCAAGAAGGTGCATCGCCCCACGGGAGTTCAAAACGTGAGGAGAGGCTGGCACACACGAGGGCAGCACAGGCCTGCGGTAGTGGCCCAGGAGCCCGGTGTGGGTCTCCAGTGATTCCTCCCTGGGTGAGGGGGAGGCCTGCTTGTTGTGCAGCACACAAGAGTGCGCAGGGGCGTAGGAGACACTAAAGTTCTGGGGGGGACAAGGACAACCTTTTGGACTTTCCAGTGACCCTATATAAATCGACTATCGTCTGAGAACCGTACACTCCGTTAAACAAATACAATCGCATAGTTTTGTAGTGAAACATTGATAATGGCAGGCATGTAGTCACAGTTTGCAAGTATGCTTTAATTGTTATTTACATTCGCAAAGTAATTAGACCAAATGTGAAATAACATGTTTTTGAATCTTACATCTTCATGCACCAAGCAAACAAAGGTGGGACGACAAAGGAAGAATAAACTGAATGCTCTTTGCGACATTTCTAAACCTCAAAATACAATTGGACTAATATTGGAGTGTATTAGAGACAGGCTACAAGCACACAGAGCTGTAAGAGCTGAGAAATGTCCACTTTGTAAAAGTGACATATCTAAAATAGTAATATGAAATCCAACCTTACCAGTAAAGAGGATTTATCATTGCCACTCCAAAGATGCAAAACATGGTACAGCTACTCCTTTCTAATCAGGAATTACAGCTCAAAAGAGTGTATTGAGGAATTCCCAATGTTGATCTATGAGAGGAGTAGAAATGAAAAACCAGTGTAGGTGTTTTTCACTACAAGGACTTGCAAAACTTAAAAGTACATGTCCTACCTTTTAGTAACATAGCACCCTGCCCTATAGGCTACCTCGGGCCTACATTAGGGGTGAAGTATGTGTAATAAAAAAGATGTTTAAGGCTTGGCAAGGGGTTTTTAATATCAAGTTTATATGGCAGTAAGACTGCACACACAGGCTCTGCAGTGGCAGGCCTGAGACATGTTTAAAGGGCTATTTGTGTGGGTGGCACAATCAGTGCTGCAGACCAACTAGCAGCATTTAATTTACAGGCCCTGGGTATATAGTATACCACTGTAATAAGGCACTTATAAGTAAATTAAATATGCTAGTTGTGTATACACCAATGTTACCATGTTTAGCGGAGAAGCACATGCACTTTAGCACTGGTCCTAAGGCCAACAAAAAGAATAAGCAAAAAGAGGAGGTAAACATGCAAAAGGTTTGGGGGAAGACCACCATAAGGCTGGCAGGTCTAATAGCATGGTATAGGATTCTGTGTGTCTGAGTATTAAAGTCAGTTGGATCCCTTCTGGAAACCCCTGGTTTAGCAGGGCACAAGAAGGAGAGCGAGAATAGTTTCTCAAACACTGGAAGTTTATCGCCTGCATTCCTGTGACTGGAGGGTGAAGTAACCCTTGATGCTTCGCAAAGTATACAACACAATACAGACACTTTTGTTGTCTAATCTATGAGAAACGTTATTGCAGATGGATGATACGAGTGTAGTGTGCACTGAAACCGCATTATCTTGCACAAAAATATAAAAAGCCCTAAGAGATAAATTTGCAATAAGAATTAGCCTTGTGTGGGATGCTCACAAAAATGGAATGTACAGTGTTTGTGTGGAAGAGAGATGCTTACCAATGTAAAAAGGACTGCTGTGCGAGACACTTATGAGATGCTCACAGAAGATAGGTATAGAGAGATATGCCGAATGAGGTGTGTGGCAAAGATCAGATATGAGGTGTTAGTGATGAACACCAGAAACATAGTGTTTGGGAGTGAAACTTAAAAATGAATAGAGTGGGTGGAAAGTCACAAATGAGTAGTGCATGGAATGTACTAAAGCACAAAAACTTTGTTATATGGGAGGCTCACAAAAACTATAAAATGCTCAAAACAAGCTAATATGCCTCGTGCTAGGATTATTCGAGCCAAAATATTGAGCATTTAATTGAAACAATAATTGAAGGCGTGGTGGCCTTGCTCAAGACTATGATGATTTATTTACAAGTGACATTTGGAGAGTTGCATATTAACAGTGAAGTAATCTTTGGGGAATAGGTATTTCTGCCCAAAAAAAAGTCAGATGGGCTAGATAACTTGGATATGGGGGATGATGCTTCAGAAGATGAGCCAGGGGTGTCCAATACCAATAACTCTGCTTCTGAGCATGTCCAGAAGGAGTCTGAAGACCCCTTACTGGAGAACTCTTGTCCCCCAGGGAATAGCTCTAGTGACAGAGGGATGCCCTTGAGGTAGGTTCCCCTTTATTCCTCCTGGGAGGGTACAAAGTGGCCAGGTCCTCCACAGTTAGTTCAACCTCCTCTGCCACTTCAATAGGGACCTCCATCTCTAGCAAGAGGAAGGATAGTTTATAAAGGGAATACCACCTGCTTAAAGTTGAGAGTTCCATTCTCAGAATCAAGAAGGAACAGTTGGCCCTAGATAAGGAAACCCTAGAAGTACAGAGGGTTAGGCAGAATTTGGGATTAGAATCCCATGGTGGCAGCACTAGTGAACCTAGAGTTAGGGAACACTCCTTTGACACTAAGAACTTGAGCAGGATAGTCCCTCCTTACCAGCAGGGTGATGACATGCATAAGTGGATTACTGCTTCAGAGAGGGCCTGTATAGTTCAGAAGGTTCCTCAGGGCCAGTCGGCAGCTATCCTGTGGCTCTCCTTTGCTAACAAAGGAAGAGACAAACTCTTTACAGTGAAGGAAGAAGATGCAGATAATTACAAAGTCCTGAAAAGTGCCCTCATAGATGGGTTTGGGTTAACCCCTGAGCAATACAGGGTTAAGTTTAGGGACACACAGAAGGCACACACCCAAGACTGGGTAGATGTTGTAGATTGGGCTATTAAGGCTCTGGAAGGCTGGCTTCATGGAAGTAATGTGCATGATTATTAGGGACTGTACAATGTACTTTTGAGGAAGCACATCCTTAACAACTGTCAAAATCAGCAACTGCACCAGTACATGGTGGACTCGGATCTGACCTCTCCCCAAGAACTGGAAAAGAAGGCAGACAAGTGGGTCCGCACCAGGGTGAAACAAATGTCTCATGGTGGTGGTGACCAGAAGAAGCAAGATTCTTCTAAGGCCCAAGAGAAAGGTGGGAGAAATCTAAAGAAAAGAAAGAGTCTTCTGAAGGTCCTCAAAAACCTTCCTCTGGGGGTAGGTCCCATTCCTCTTCCTCCTCTAACAAGAAACCTTGGTGCTATTTGTATAAGGAAAAAGGCCAAGGGGCAAAGGATGCCAATTGCTCTAAGTCTAGCACCAATACTGCTACTACTACTCCTAAACCTCCTAGTGCCCCTAGCAATAGCACTGGTAGTAGTAATGCCCCAAAGAGTTTAGCTGGGTTAACCTTGGCTACTGAAGTGGGTTCTGGCCTAGTCAGGACACCCACTCAGGCTGTTTTAGTCTGTGATGGTGGCACTGAGCTTGTCACCCTTATTGTAAGTCCCACTAACTTAGGTAAATACAGACAACAGCCTCTCAT
Organism: Calotriton arnoldi; assembly: GCA_963921515.1. Taxonomy (NCBI): domain Eukaryota; kingdom Metazoa; phylum Chordata; class Amphibia; order Caudata; family Salamandridae; genus Calotriton; species Calotriton arnoldi. Next base: position 533,341 of record CAWUFW010002319.1, read on the forward strand.
CAATGGTCAGGAAGCTGTGGCATATAGGGACACAGGGGCCAGTGTCACTATGGTGACAGAGAAACTTGTGTCTCCTGAGCAGATTCTACTTGATCAGATTTACCAAGTGACCAATGCTACCAATACCAGGGCAGATCATTCCATGGCAGGTGTCCATCTCAGCTGAGGAGGGGTAACTGGCCCAAAGAGAGTTGTGGCATCCCTCAACCTACCTGTGGACTGTCTACTGGGCAATCATTTGGAAACTTCAGCCTGGTCTGAAGTGGAGTTCAGGACTCATGCAGAAATAATGGGAATTTCAGCCAGTGTCTTTGCTATCACTAGGGCTGAGGCCAAGCAGTTAGGCACTGAGGGAGCTCTGGGTCCTGAAGAAATGGACCAGCCAGCTCCCAAGAGAAGGAGCAAGAAGGATAAAGATGTATCCTCCTCTCAGACTCCCAATGAGAATCAGCCTCCTGAGGGAGATGATCTCAGTACCTGTGAAGGAACTGTCCCAGAGGAGCTTGGGCCTGACAAGGCAGAGCAACTGGGGGCAGGGGTCCTTCAAGGGAAGACTTGAGTCTGGAGCAGAAGGCCTTCCCCTCTCTTGAACAACTTAGACATCAAGGTGCTGCTGAGGAAGCAGGGAATATCAGTGGGTCCCACAGGACTTATTAGGAAGAAGGGCTCCTGTTTTCTGAAAGTAGAGACCCCAAGCCTGGTGCCACCAGAAGGTTGGTCATACCTCCGAAGTTCAGGGGTTTCTGATTGACCTTGGCACACAACAGTCCCCTTGCAGAACATCTTGGGCAAAGCAAGACTTGGTGCAGGCTTGTCCCTCACTTTCACTGGCCCCACATGTCTGAAGACACCAAGGAGTTTTGTCACTCCTGTGTCACCTGCCAAGCCAGCGGTAAGTCAAGTGGCACTACAAAGGCCAGCTTAATCCAACGACCAGTGGTTGGGATTCCCTTTGAGAGGGTAGGGATAGACATTGTAGGTCCCTTAAACCCTCCAACAGCATCTGGACATAGTTTTATCTTAGTGGTGGTGGACCATGCCACTAGATATCCAGAGGCCATTCCCCTTAGAACCACTACAGCTCCTGTAGTGGTCAGGGCCCTCCTGGGAATATTTTCCAGAGTTGGGTTCCCTAAGGAGATCTTGTCAGACAGAAGTACTAACTTCATGTCTAGCTACATCACTGCTATGTGGAAAGAGTGTGGTGTTAACTATAAGTTTACCACACCCTACCATCCACAGGGCAAAGGGGTGGTTGAAAGGTTCAAAAAGACCCTCAAAGGTATGATCATGGGACTCCTAGAAAAGCTGAGGCAAAAATGGGATGTCTTACTACCTTCCCGTCATGTTCCCTACAGAGATGTTCCTCAGAAGGGGGTGTGCTACAGCCCATTTGAACTTCTGTTTGGACATCCATTTAGGGGTACATTATGTCTAGTCAAAGAAGGATGAGAGCAACCTCCCAAGCCTCCTAAACAGGACATAGTAGACTATGTTCTGGTCCTGCGTTCTCACATGGCTGAGCATATGCAGACTGCCAGCAAAAACCTTGAGGCCAGCCGGGAGCTTCAGAAAGCTTGACATGACCAAAAGGCTGTACTTACTGTTTACCAGCCAGGACAGAAAGTGTGGGTGTTGGAGCCTGTGGCCCCAGCAGCTCTCCAAGAGAAGTGGAGTGCCCCCCAAACTATACTGGAAAAGAAAGGTGAGGTCACCTACTTAGTTGACCTAGGTACTCCAAGAAGTCCCCACAGGGTACTTCATGTGATTAGCCCAAAACCTTTTGTTGACAGGGCTGACATGAGCTTGTCATGGCCACTGATGAGGGACAGGAGGGAGAGAGTGCCCTCTCCCTGATCTCCTCTATCAGGACCCTGTTGATAGATCAGTTGAAGGAGTAGCCTTGGCAGACAGCCTCACTGATCAACAGCAAGCTGATTGTAGACAGGTTCTCAGTTTTCTAGTCTCTATTCTCTGACACCCAGTCAAACCACCTGGTGCACCCATGAAGTGGACACAGGTGACAGCCTGCCTGTGAAGAGCAAAAGTTACAGACAGCCTGACCATGTCAGAGATAGCATCAGGACAGAGGTCCAAAAGATGCCAGAGTTGGGAGTCATTTAGCCTTCAGAAAGCCCTTGGGCTAGTCCTGTAGTCCTTGTACCAACACGTCACACCCAGGGTGGTAAGAGAGAGATGAGGTTTTGTTTTGACTATAGAGGCCTCAATGCAGTCACTAGGACTGATGCCCATCCAATTCCAAGGGCAGATGAACTGATTGATACTTTGGCCTCTGCCAAATATCTAAGTACATTTGACCTGACTGCTGGTTATTGGCAAATCAGACTCAATGAGGATGCCAAACCAAAAACAGCATTTTAAACCCCCAGTGGGCATTATCAATTTATTGTGATGCCTTTTGGCTTGAAAAATGCACCTGCCACATTTCAGAGGCTGGTGAATAAAGTCTTTACATGTCTGGAAGCCTATAGTGCAGCATATCTAGCATTTAGCTGTCAGTCCTGACTACTTCAAACCATTCATTGTCCATACAAATGCTTCTGCTATAGGGATAGATGCAGTATTGTCACAGCTCAATGCAGAGGGCTAGGATCAACCAGTAGATTTATAAGCAGAAAGTTGACCCCCAGGGAGAAGCGTTGGTCAGCTTCTGAGAGGGAGGCCTTTGCTGTGGTCTGGACCTTGAAGAAGTTGAGGCACTCTCTTCATTTTTCATACAGACCATAAGCCCTTCTCATGGCTTAAACGGACGAAGGGTGAAAACCTCAAATGTGTGAGGTGGTCCATTTCCCTACAGGGGATGGGTTTTTTAGTGGAACATAGACCTGGGAGTAATCATGCCAACGAAGATGGACTTTCCAGATATTTCCACTTAGAAATTGCAGCCTGTGTGAGATGGTGCTTGCACCTCTCACAACAGATATTAGGTTACTTAGATCTGAGGTCACTGCACTTAAAAACTATAAGTCACCCCTATGGTAGGCAGGGGACTTGGTTACAAATGTGAGGGTGCCTCTGCATGAGCAGGGCACCTCTACAAACCCTGGAGTCGATTCTCCAGGCTTTTTAAGAGCGGTCAGCCATTTTAAGGTAATTCACATAAACGCATAGAGATGGCAATGCCCACTTGCAAATGCACATCTATCAACTGAGTCAACCAGAAAGTTCCATAAACATCTGTATAGTACAATGTGGTGCTCTTTAGGCAATAAATCTCCTTCCACCCACAAAGAGACACACTCTAGAGAGAAAAGTCTCTGTAGAGTTACAAATTCATACACATATGCCGAGGCACACAAAATTAGTCCATCTTGTATCATAGGCAGTAGCCAGAATAGTAATCAAAGGGAGTCCGTTTAAAGTGTTCCTTTCTCTTTATTTTCTAATTCTTTTCTTCTCAAAACTCATATACAAAACACTGGCTCCCCCGTGGGTAGGTCCTCAGATTCTTCGTGGAACAAAACTCGCCTCTGAAACCAAGACACTCTTCGACCGTTTGGACACTTGTACTTCGTCAGAATTCGACTGGACCCGAGACTGCATCACGGAAGACTCCTACTGCTCCTGGTCTCGCTGTTCTTCAAGTCTTCTGCATCGTCTGTGTCTGTGCATCATTCAGGTTCTCCAGAAGGCCTGTAAGCATCAAGGACATCTGAAGTAATCTCCCTTGGCATGAAGGAGTCACTCCCCTGCATCCGCAGGCACCGCAACAAAGCTGAACGGTCTGCTGCTCCTGTCATCAAACGGACTTCCAGAGGCCCAGCAACACAGGTGGTGGCTCTACGGCTCCCTAGAGGCCTGACCTGTCTTCTCTGCAAATCCCTTATCTAAGCTGCTGGAACTAAACCCATGTGCCCTGCGTCGACTTGCCGTTGCCAAGGCTTGTTGGCTCTGCACTCCAGAGATCTTTGGGCTACAAGAAGCTTTAGCCTCTAGCACCTCATTCCTCATAGATCAGCATCCTCATTGCATCCTCTGCACAGTGGGCCTCCATCTTTGGTGAGCTGCCTGGGGTCCTCTTGCGACTCCTGTGCCTTCGACCTGTGGGTCCTCTCGAGGGTCTTCCTTTGCTTTAGTGGGCTCCCCTGCTTGCTTTGGGCCTGCTCTGACTCCTGCACTTGGTGAGTCGCTTGAATCTTAATGGTCCCAATGCTTGCATCTTTTTGCTTTCCACGCCAGTTGCAGCTACCAAAGGCTTATTGGTCCTCCCGCTATACATCGACCACCTGAACACCGACACCCAATATGGGACAGCTCGTGCATGGCTCCTGGTCTTCCTCAGCATCACCTAGTCCTCACAGCTGCAGCAACAAGGTCACCGTCTTCACTCTTGAACCTCCCAACATCGGTGGGCACTGTGCTTCCGTGCCTCCTGGTCACTTCCGAGTGGCATAGACTTCTTCAAGAATCCACTCTTGGATTCCACTGGACTCCTTCACGTGCTTCTTCAGAGGCATCTTCTTCAAAGTGTTGCATTGTCATCTACGGTAGGTTCCGACTTTTCTTCACCCCTAAGCACCCGGCTTCCCTGGTGCAGGTAAGCTGGTTCCTGGGGCATCCACCGGAGGGGTGACTCTCCAACCTCCTGCCTTCCAGAAGGTGCTGTTGCAGCAAGCGTTTAGAGGAAATGGTAGAGGACGTGGTGGCCCTGCCCGACAGCTTCCACGCACTAGTAGGCAGCCGAATACAATGCCTTTGGGGCCGAATCAGTGTGCATATTGTAAGGAGGAGGACCATTGGCGTAGCGGATGTCCAGTTCTTTTGCAGAAGATGGGGTTCCAAGAGGACGAGGTCCTCGTGGACGAGGTCGTGGGACTGATAGAGCCCAGAGTGTTGCAGTCTCACAGGGTCGGTCTGATACCAATTACTTTGATGATCCTCGCGATGGACAGTTTTATCATGACGATTACGATACGGATGAGGTGACAGGGATGTCTTACAGCTAGGACAGCCAGGGACAGAGTGAGGGACCAGTTCTGATACCTGTCAATCAGCGTGGTCCTTATGTCACCACAGATTTGCATGGCTCGAATAAGGAATTTGTGGTGGACGAAGAGTTCTGTTTCTCGATCTTTGGTCCGTGGGACGGCTCTGTCAGGCCATAATAATGTTTTGGTAGGTTTTTCAGGAGTACCAGTTGTAAGCCGCATTTCACGACCCCTTGCATTGACTATTGGTCCCTTTACTGTGGATTCTCCATTTTTATTGACATCCATTTGTGGTGAGAATTTATGGGTTTGGACTTGTTGAAGAAATTGCATGCTACTGTTTATTGTTCCCTGGAAGGTGTTTATATGACGATGGGCCGAAATGTAAGTACTAAGCAGTGCTTGTATCTCCCTCTTCCCACTGAATTTGCTGATGTACCATCTACTCTATGAGCAATGGGTGATACAGATGTGGGACTGCTGCATATACCTCCGGTTTCGATTCAGGTTAAAGATAATGCTGTTTTGCCTCGCATTCCTCAGTTTAAGATACCTCAGCCAGGAGAACAAGCCTTTTTACAAATTATTCAGGATTTGATACGCAAAGGTGTAGTTGAGGAGACGTCTGCTAATATTTGTAATAGTCCCATTCTTCCGATTCTTAAACAGACACCCTCGGGTTCCCCTGATGATCATGAAAATGTTTACCGTTTTGTGATTGATTTGCGTGAGGATCATAAAATTGTGGTCACTCAGTTTCCGGTGGTTCCAGATATTACTACACTTTTGACAATGATTCCTTCCACTGCTAAATTCTTTTCTGTCATTGATTTAAAAAACGCGTTCTTCAGTATTCCTATCTATCCAGATAGCAGATATCTGTTTGGGTTCACCCTCGCTGGTAGGAGCTTTAGGTTCTCTCGAGCTCCTCAGGGCTATACAGAGAGTCCGAGCATATATAGTCAGGCTTTAAAGAGTCAGTTGTATTCCCTTTCGCTTCCCTCAGGTAATGTATTGGTGCAGTATGTTGATGATCTCCTTATAGCTTCCAATACCAAACAAGGTTGCAGAGATAGTACTGTTAAATTATTGTTACATTTGGTTCATCATGGACATAAGGTTTCTCTTTCTAAATTTCAGTATTGTCGACAGGAGCTCACCTATTTAGGTCACCTACTGTCGAAGGAGGTTAGGAGGTTGACCCCTGAGCGCATCAGTACTATTGTCAAAATGCCCATTCCACAAACTCAGAGAGATGTGCGCGCTTTTATAGGTATCATGTCCTACTGTCGCCAGTGGATACCTAATTATTCTTTGCTAATCAAACCCTTGCTTGCACTAACAACGAAAGAATTCCATGAGCCTTTGCCTTGGACGCCCGAATGTCAGCAGTCTTTTGAGCAATTGAAAACTGCGCTTTGTTCGGCTCCAGTACTTGGCACACCTAATTATGGCAAACCGTTCGTGTTGTATATCCATGAGATGGCTGGTTGCACGCTTTCTGTTTTAACACAAAAATTTGGAGATGAGCAACGGCCGTGCGCTTATTTCTTTGCTGTGCTTGATCCTGTCGCAAAGCCCTCCCGAGTTGTCTAAGAGTGGTCGCGGCTGTGGCCACTTCGACTAGACAATCTGTTGGACTCGTACTTGACACTGACCTCACAGTTATGGTGCCCCATGCTGTGGATACACTTCTGAATAAAACAAAGACAGAGCACCTCACAAGTGCACGTCTTACTGGCTATGAATTGACATTGTTTACTAAGCATATTACGATTAAAAGATGTGCCACTCTGAATCCAGCCACGTTACTACACCTCGCTTCCGAGAGTGATGAAGTCGATAAACATGACTGTGTCTTCCGGACGGAAAAAGAGACGAAAGGATGGGTAGACCTGACTGATGTTCCCTTATCTGACCCACAAGGGGAACTATATGTCGATGGCTCTTGTTTTAAATTGCCAGCTAGCACTACAATTGCAGCTTATGCTATCGCCACACTGCGTACAGTAGTAGAGACATCAAGAGTCCCTTATCAGTCGGCTCAAGCTGCTGAGCTTGTTGCCCTTATTCAAGTTATTGTTTGTCAATATCTATACTGACAGCCAATATGCCTTTGGGGTCGCGCATAATTTTGGGCGATTCTGGGCAGAGAGAGGGTTCCAACACGGGCACCTCATATTGAGGCTTTTGTCTGCTTTGACACTCCCCAAGAAATTGGCCATAGTGAAACGTAGCACCCACCGGAAGGTCATTGATGAGGTAGGCAGAGGAAATGCTTTTGCAGATCAGATAGCTAAGGAAACAGCCCAGAAAAAGATGGAAAGAATGTTTGTAGCAGGTCCAGCTAGATGGGTCCCCGAGGTAGTCATGTTTGAAGATACCCTTGAAAATGTAAAAGAGATACAAAGCAAAGCCACAGTGGAAGAATTAGTGGTATGGCAGGAAAGTACAGGACAATTGAACGATGAGGGATGTTGGATTGATAAGTCAGGGAAACAGAGATGGATGTTGCCCGATGCATATGTTCTCCCTGTAGTTACGATGGCCCACGGCCCAGCTCATATCAGTGCTAAGGGTATTTGCAAGATGTTAGACCCTGTATGGCAGAATGATAATATTCCTAAAACAGCTGCACATTTAGTGAAGTACTGTATGGTGTCCATGATGCACAATCCTGGAAAGGGTACCCCTACACTACCTGGTAACTTTGCACCACCCACTTTTCCTTTTGAAGTCCTCCAGATGGATTATATTGAACTAGAAAGATTCAATAATTTGAAGTACGTTTCGATGGTTGTATGTGCATTTAGTAAATGGGTTGAGGCTTATCCCACTAAAGATAATACAGCCATTACAACTGCAAAGGTACTCCTGAAGGAGTTCTTTCCTCATTTAGGCTTGCCCCGATTGATTTGGAGTGATAACGGAAACCATTTTAATGCAAGAGTGATTCAATTGATTTATGACGGTTTACACATAAAGCAAAAGTTTCATGCTGCCAATCATCCACAGTCAGCAAGTTTGGTTGAGAAGTATAATGGTTCTCTCAAACTCAAACTGGCAAACTTTCAGGAGACGACAGGGTTAAAATGTTCAGATGCTTTACCATTAGCTCTTTTGTCCACAAGAATGACAGCACATTCTAGGACAGGATTGTCACCATATGAGGTCGTGTTTGGACGCCCCGCAAATGTCTGGGGCGTCCCGCGCCCTCTGTGGTTTTCTGATATTGAGTACCCATTGTTGATTGATTATCTTGGCCAGTTAACCGAAAGTTTGCGTTCTATTCACCAACAGGTCCGGGACACCCTGCAAGCTACACCAAAGGGCCCGGGCACGACATTCAGCCTGGTGATTTCATTCTGATAAAAAAATTTCAGCGGAAGAAAAGTTTGGAGCCGCGTTGGAAGGGGCCAGAACAAGTCCTCTTAGCCACACGTACCGCGGTAAAGGTCACTGGCCGTAAGATGGATTCACGCGACTCATTGTCGCAGGATTCCTTTGCCCCTGCCCTAAGACCAGTAGGTGAGGGATGGAGTAGGGGACTCTCAGTGCGAGACGGTTCCTCGGTTTGTCCCTCTCAGTGATGCCAAGTTGACCTGGACGCAAACAGATAAATAAAATGATAACGTGCTGAATGCAGCAGTTCCTCCAGAAATACGAGCTATCCAGGAGCCCTTGTTTGTTGTTTGTTGACCATTCTGTGTCTGGGGCCACCAGGTAAAATTTACGCCCTCGGTTGAAGGATGGTGCACCAAAGGAGAAGAGAGATTAGACTGTGTAAGCTAGGGTGTACTTTGCAATAGTACCAACGGAGTTAGTTTAGGTTGATGAGAGTTTTGTGTACTGTTTGAACACTGTACAGGGTAAATCAAAGTATACCGTGCAGGTATACCACCATGGTCGACGTGGGATACAAGCTTAGGACAGAGCAAGCTCCACAGCCAGTGCTCAAGAGCGCCAACGTATTGATGAACAATAGGAGCCTGTACCAGTGAGGCTCTGACGGACACTGGGAACTTGTATAGTTCCTTGTATTTTGCCCCCATTTCATCATTCATTATGCATCCTTTTGGTAGAATGGTTGCTGAGGAAGAGCAGCCAGTGATTCATGTTGCCCAGCACAATGCAGGGTGGACCCATAAACAAAAGTTGACATGTATTGCCCTTGTGATTTTGCTGTTAATAATGTTGTATGGGATATCATGGGCTTTGGAAAGTGATCAAAGTGTATCTTTACATAGTAAGGATAAGGTTGTTCCTCAAGCCCGAAAGAAAAGGACGGCCCCAAGCAATGTGTTTCTTCAAGAGGTTCTTTGAAGAAGGGACTGCTTGTTACCCCACTGACTCTGTCACTAGTCTATGGACGGCATATCCATTGTCAATTATACCTATACTCTGCCCCATGACTTCGTAGAAGTGCAAGGAGTATTTGGGTTTGGCTATCCAGGTCCTTGTCTATATCATAGAAAGCCACGAGGCATGGGTTATCCGGGGTGTGACAACAACACTTATTGTGACAACTTCTATATGGAAAAACAGAATGTAACCCTGGTGGGATACCAGTATAAGGAATTGACAGTTACCCGAGAAGCTGTTTATTACCCTGCTTGTTGTCCAATTATCAATTTTACTGACACTATATTGTACGTCAATTGTTCAGGGATAGTATTGCGTAAAGGCACATACTCTTTGGTAGATACAAAGGACCCCAGTAACTTTGGGAGGAATTCCAGGTATTCTGCAGTAGATTATGATAGACCAGTGTATGCACACCCAGGGTTTTTCTTTTTGTCTAATGGAACTTATTCCAATGTCCATAATGGTACAAATGATGTGGCACTTGGGATGGTACTGCCTCTGGGTGTACCTTGCAAACATGCAAAGCCTAAAGTCAGATGGGTTAAAAGGGCATTGACTAAAGAATTCTGTGAAGGAGTGACAGATCTCGAAGTCAATAATTATAGTAATGGTATTACTTTTGGATACATCCTTTCCTCCATAATTACTTTTGGTGGTACCAGGGGTGAGAAAGCTAGAGAATATTTTGGATGTAAGTTGCAAATATTACCTAACTCCACAGTAGCAGCTTTGCGTGACATCACCACCCAATTGGAAAGCATGTGAATATATTCTGAGCAGACTAGATATGCAGTCGATTTCATCCTAGCTAAGAGTGGTGGTGTGTGCGAGGTAGTAGGAGACCAGTGTGTAGTCGGGATCACAAATATTGAAAAGAATATTACCCAACACATTTTAGACATCTTAGAAAATATTAAAGGAATGGAATTGGGAACTGGAGTTGGTCTCTTTTTGGCAGCTGGGGTTGGATCCTTGAAAAGGTGATTTATTTTATTGTGATCTTGGTCTCTTGCTGTGTCCTCTTTCAATGCCTTCCTTTCTGTTGTTCTTATTGAACCACTCTTATCACTCCTAAAAGAAAAATATCAATTCATGATACCAATGCTGCGATTATGGTCCAGAAAGAGATAGATAACATGATGCAGATTGATGAAGGAATGTTTGAGACTTCTTCTCTCCTTACAATTTCCCTTCCCGGACCTGAAAATATGGAATGTTCATAAGACATTATGCTCATGCTTTGCTTGTTTTTCCTGCTTAGTATTTCTCTCATTGTTATCAGAAAATGTTTAGCTCATGTTAAAAGGAGGGTCTTTTAGAATAGAAATGATTTCGTTTATGTATAATCATATGTAGGTTAGCATTCGCAGCACCATTTTCTATTTTGGGCGCTATTTTGAATCGTGATTGAAACTGATCCTTTGCTATTTCTAAGAAAAGGCCTCTGCTGAGTTGTGTTTCTCCAAGGTTAAGTTTTGCTTCACTAATGAATACACTGTTCTTATTAGCGCATACCTTTCCCACTAGATAGAGCCCTTCTCCCACTTGTCTAGTGGCGGGCACAGGCAGAGCGACCTTGAGTAGTAGATAGTGTGTGCCCAGCCTCAGAATCGAAACGTATCCTCTGTACTTCATTGTTAGTTGCATCTGCTTGGAAAATTCCATTGTGGGCGTGTCTTCATTGGTTCTGAAATGTACGTAATGTATCTTTATGCTTGCTGATGTCAGTCCCTCTGCAGCACTCCTAGCGACTGGGCAGACTGGGCTCCACTCTGAGTGTACCTGAATAAGCAGATATTGGTTTGTATTCTCTACTATCTAACCGACTCTTCATTTTGTATGGAAGGCTGAGAGGTGGTCGTAAGTGACCTGGGTGACCTGAATCGGGCCACTTCCTTCAATGTGCCCAGTAAATCTCAGGAAATAATAATAATGGTAAGATAACTCTGGAGGTTAATTCTCTTGCTGGGGAGACAGGTGTTTTGTCTTGTCCCAGTTTTGAATCAATGTAGCATAGACGGTTAATATGTCTCACGCAAAGCACATCATGTGATATACAGATGACGTATTTTTATTTTATGTTGATGGGTAAGTGGGTTATTGCTTTTAACACAGAGATCCTTTAGTTACTTGCAGTTCATAAATTGTAATCCTTCTAATATAGCACAGTGAGTTATGAAGAAAGGACATGTGACTCCTACACCTTGTAACCCTCACTATTGTATGTAACATCCTCTAAATTGATTTGCACACATATGGTTTATTGTCAATGTATAATGTGTATGTGTGATTTAAAGTGCTCCTACACCCTGGATTGGTTTGGGTAGCGCTATAAAAGAAATAAGACAAAATAGTGGTATTTAAAATGCCATTTGTGTAAATATTAGGACAGACCAACACATCTAACACAACATAATGCAAGATGTGTGATTAGACTATGTCTAATGCTAATTGTTCTCATGTTCCAGGTCAAGGTTCAACTGCTCAAAATAAACATTTCAACAAAACATTAGGCTTTGCGTGGCTGAATTGCGCAGTGTGAAACAGTCAAATGAGGTAGGGTCCCAGCTGAGGAGGGGCAGGATGCAGTCAGCAATCAAAAAACTACCTCTCTCCCTTTGTCCTGTAAGTGCAGACTGCAGGCAGCGGTGGCAGCAAGGAAGAGGTGTGAAAAATTCCTGAAGCTTTTGCAGCACAACAAAAGGGAAGGACACAAGTCAAGTGCAGGGCCATTAGCACGTCAAAGCACTCGCGCTTTGACGTACCAATGGCCCTGCCACTGACAGAAGAGAGAGGGAAATTCTTTTGTCCCCTCGTCCCCCCCCCCCCTGTCCCCCGTGTCCCCCCACTACAAAATAAGGGGGGATATATCCCCGTGTCCCCCACACTTCCTACGCCCTTGCCTTTTAGTGGGAAGGATAGCTATTGTTGGATGTCGGGCGATTTGGAATATAAGATTTTTTTTGTGTAAATGCAAGTTGGTTAAGAGTTTAATTTCTTGGAAGGAATTTAGGTGGGATATAGGTGGGGAAGACACTGGATTTAGGTCTTTGCTTTACAATTGCATTGTAGTTGCAAGTCAACTATTTGTGTTGGACAAGATTTAAGTGGGAGGAGACTGAACCTGTGCCCTTTATTTTAGATAAAACTGGAGAACAATACGCCACCTTGTAGCATGAATTTCTATCTATGAAGAATAATAGGATAAAGAGACGATCTAATACCTGACAAAGCCTGACACCGAAGAATAGACAAGTGAGTTGGGTAACTCTTAGGCTGGGAAATCTAACCCCCGGGAAACTGAGGGTGGATTGCTTGTTATAAACCCTAGAAGAAATGAGAATGGAAGATCAATAGAATGACCTTGGATCATAGGTAGATATCAAATGGTCTACATGGTTTCACCTGTGTACAAACTATTGGGAAAGCGTCCAATGATATTGGTGTTTGTACTATGCTATGGGACTGATAGGTAGGAAGGGAGACAACCAGTGTAAAAATTATAAATACTTGTTGTATTAGTATGTATATAGGTAGGGAGTCTTGTTTGGGTGCATTTGGAGGGTCATTATTTAGATGTGAATATCCGGTTTACAAGTGTGTACAAATATTTTCTATATGATACAAAATTTGTGATATGTATGTTTCAAATTTGCAGCCCTGATGAAGTCCCAAAGGGACGAAATGCGTTGGCTGGGCTGCATGGCCTGCTTCTGTCAAATTGCATTTTTTAATAAAATTGGATTCAAAGAGATTCACAAGACTCCTGAATAACTACTTTGCACATAATCATGATTATCGGATGAATTGTTGGAGAAGAGTATAATCTTTGGGATTATTGAGAGGACACTAATTTATTGAAATTTAACGCTCCTTTGCAGCTTTTGTTTTTACCTTGGGTTTGGGTGGCTTCTTGGCAGTGGGGTCACAAAAAGTTGAGCGTTTGGATAAACTTAACGAACGACACACTAGTACGCCTTTTCAAGCCCATACTGCTAGTGTGCTTCTTTCTTGTCTTGCCCCCAAACGTGCAGTTCTTACTGATTCGGTGGAAACTACATGACACCAAGATGGCACCCGGGAGGTGAGGGCCCTGCGATATGTGGTGGGGATAATTGGGCTTGCTCTCTGGTGGATGTGGTGGGGCCTGGAGATTGGGTGGGAGCACACCCTGACCCAGGTGGTGGGCAGTGAATGGAAGAGGGGTCCCCAACGAGCTGTGAGGATTGGCGCTCATATTGAAAGCCCTGCAGAGCCCTGGGGAAGTCGGCGGTGAACTCAGCCTTCCGAGTGACTGTTAGGGGGCACTAAGGAAAGGCGCTCCCTGCGTGAGGGAGGGTTGACTCCATCAAAAGACTGTAGCAGGACCTTGCTTTGTGCTGCCAGTGAGGTGGGTGTTTCTTGTCTGGCCCCACAAATCCCCTGTCCACCTGCTGGGACTTTAGTGGAGATGGATCGGCCTAATGGTGTGCATCGCTACCCGGGCCTACAACGCAAGATGCGAGATAGACACACAGCCTGCAGACTAAGAGTGAGGATGGCCTTTGGGAGTAGGATACAGCGTGCTGTTGCTCCCCCATCTCGTGTCCTGGAGCACAGACAGTTAATCTGTGTCTAGGATATTTTGACATTCCTGGCCTCCTGTGCACTGCCTTGACGTTGGTGGGGTCCCCGGCAATAACAAACCAGACAGGACAGTGAAACGGAAGAGGAAGGCGTAGGGGGGAGTGACCCGAGGTGGGGGGGAGGGGTAGAGACAAACTGAGGCCTAGACACTCATGATCAAGGTGAAAGATCTATGGAATCCGATGGAGGTACACCACATCAGTTTTGCCGGACTCAAGTGGGTGGACCTTATGGGGTGGTGACCCAGCACGCGACGGGAGACGGAGGGGAGCAGAGCTTGCATGATGCTGCTTATCCTGAACAGTGGACAGATTGGCTGATGACCCAGCTCACTCCTAAATGTCAAACACTTGGGTGGGCTCCAGGTGATGGAAAAGTAAGGATAAAAGAGGGGAATTTAATTGGTAGTGATTTCCTTACTTGCAAGTGGTTCTGTGTTTTGATATGTCATATACTCGCAGGTAGGTGTGGGGGTAGGAGGTAAAAGTTGGGTGTTTTAAATGTTTCTTACAGTTCTTGGAGGAAGGGACAACTGGAGACGTCACTGCTCGGTTTGGGATGGGCAGACACTTGGTTATAACTACACATTCCATCGATGACACAGGCTAGTGTGCCAGATTACTTGCGGTACTCAATATTAACTTGGAATGTCAACGGGCTGGAGAGCAAGATCAAACGCGGTCTGGTGGCACAGTACATAAGTTGCCTAATGCCTAACATAGTTTTCCTTCAGGAAACCCACTTGCTGGGGACACAGTGTTGTGTCCTGGGTAGGTGAACGTACCAAACTTTGGCACAAGCAGGGTTCACCTCAGCTCCAGTGGAGTTGCCATACTGATAAAACAAAATCCCTCTCTTTTGAGTGACACTGACTTGGGTGGACCAGAGTGGGAAATATGTTGGTGTTGAGGAGGAATGGGGGGCGAATGGACATCATCCTGATAAGTGTATATTCTACAGGAAACCACACTGGAGAAAGTGGCTGCTAAACTCATGGAATCTGACTTATCTTTCCACGTCTTAGGTGGGGATTATAACAATGTTATGGCCCCTGACTGGGACATTAACGATGTTATAGCCCCAGACTGGGACCACTCCTGGTCCACAGTGGTCCATATGAAAGAAACTTCCTTGAGCACGGTTTGCTGCTACACTGGGCCTCTCAGACCTATGGAGGCGCTTACACACAGAGGCAGTGGTTTGTCCCACTTTTAGGAGACACACAGTTTCCTCTAGGATTGATGGTCTTTGCCCCGGTGGGTGAGATAGCAGTGATATATATGCATCCGCAGAACCACCGCCGGAGGAAGATCCTTCTCCTACCTGGCAGCCAAGACCTGGAACTCCCTCCCCACTCACCTTCGGCGAACCCAGGACCATCTCTCCTTCAGGAAGCAGCTCAAGACCTGGCTGTTCGAGCAGTAACTTACCCCCTCCCCCAGCGCCTTGAGACCCTCCCGGGTGAGTAGCGCGCTCTATAAATGCCGTGATTGATTGATTGATTGATTGATATATAGGGCGTAATATCTAATGAGGCGACTGTCAGATCACTCCCCGCTCTGGCTCTCCATGGGTGGGAGGTGGCGACCAGTGAGCACAGGCCGGAAACTCAATGCTTGGAACTTGCTGGATGCGGAAGTGGCCCTGGAGCTCCAGATCAATATAGAACTTTACTTCACCGAAAACAAGAGCTCAATGAACTCTGGGATAGTGCTCTGGATGGCATATAAAGCGGTCCTTAGAGATAGGGCATACAACGTAATTGCACAAAAGAAATAGCGCAAGACTGAGGCGATAGAGCGCAGAGTCTTAAAACTAGAGGTGGCCCCCGGTGCTTTGAGGGACCCACAGGTCCTTAGGATTGAGGTGCTCTGCACTGAATATCGCAACCTGGCACAGAGAGAGGCCAAAAAACATATGTTGGCCGCACACTACCGCATTTACGAAACTAGTGATAAAGTGGGCAGGTTGCTGGCATGGTAGTGCAGGAGAGTAGCAGAGACTCGCTGGGTGAGGTGCATCATTGACCTCTCCGGGGTGACTCATACTACAGATAGGAACATAGCAGAGCAACTTGTCCGGTATTATGGGTCATTCTACAGGGCACGCCCATTGTATGATGCCCAGCGCATCCTGAAGTACCAAGATAATGTGGTTATGCCGGTGGATTCAGCTTAGGGCCAAGCGGGTACTGGAGGAAGACATTACCCTCCCTGCGGTAAGCCAGCAATACTGAAATTAAAATCAGGGAAGACCCCTGGCCCCAATGGTCTCCCAGCTGAGTTCTTTAAGTGCTACGCTTGCATACAGGGGCCACATTTATTGACCTTATTCCAAGAGACTAATATGCTACAATTGTAGTGATACTTACAAAAGGCAAGCCCGAGGCCAACTGTGCATCCTATCGCCCGATCTCATTGCTGAAGCACTGAAATCAAGATACTAGTCGCGATCCTAGCCACAAATCTGCTCATGGTTGTGACGCCATTGATACACAGGGTTCAGTCTGACTTCATGCCATTTAGGTCCACCCGACTTAATTTACAAAGGGCACATAATTGGATATCAGAGGTGCATAATAGGAAGGAATCACGTTTATTCCTTTTGTTAGATACTGAAAAGGCGTTTCATGCCATCAAACATTGCAGAAATGTGGTTTTGGCCCCAACTATAGAAAATGGATAGCGTTGTTATATCAGGCCCCAACAGCAGCGGAGAGAGATAACGGTGTTCTTTCGCCTGTGTTCCCGATCAAGAGGGGGACCTGTTAGGGGTGCCCACTGTCCCCTCTCTTGTTCACCCTTGCTATTGTGCCCTTGGCCTGCATTGGCCATGCTCATCCTGAAAAAAGGGCTTTAGGATGACTAATAATAGCACTGAAGAGGAAAAGGTCTCACTCTACGTGGACAATATCCTCCTTTATGTCACTAAACCCACAACTGCGATTACAGCTATTTTCCAGATCTTCGAGACATTTGATGCCAAATCCAGGTACAATATAAACTGGGGAAAATCTGTGCTAGGCCAATCCTACGTCTCTCTCGACCAAACCGCCTTTTCCCGATGGCTACAAGCACAGGCAGAGGATTGTGATACCTTGGCATATACGTTACCCCACAGAGGGAGCTGTATTTGACTATGACTGTGTTTGACTGGAAATTAACTAAGATAAATCCGAGCTAATGCCACTGATGTACAGGTAGAGTTTTTCTTTCATAGGGAAAGGGGACTATGTTTGCTACATGAGAATTAAGGTTAGTTGGAACTGGTGACCTCAATAAAAGAAGTATCGGACAGTTCTGAAGAAAACTGATGCCCTGATGGAGGGGTGAATAAAATTGCAAATTGTAGAATAGCACTGCTGAAAATGGTAGTGGTACCCACATTTTTAGGTCGAGCCTAGAGTCAGCGCGCAAGCGCTGCTCTGGTGAAGATCTGCTGTAGTCCAGTATGTGAGGGAAGCCCCGCCCACATTTTTCATTGGCTTGTGTCATTGTCCTTCGTAAATGCTGCCTTCGGATTCGTTTATAGGCTTGTTAGTCCCTCCTTATTACAGACATGTCGTCATTTGTATCCTCCCATGGCTACTGGCCCCTTTACTTCGAGTGTTACACAGTACGGGTTATTTAGACTGTGAGCACTATTTTCTTTCATGAGGTTCTCCTACTGCCTTCTCTACTCCCCCTCCCTCCCGTTGTCTGTGCCTCCTCACCCCCTCCCCCTGCCCATGCTCCTGTTGTCTGTGCCTTCTCGCCCCCTTCTCCCCCTCCCGCACTCCCGTTGTCCGTGCCTTCTCCCCCTCCCCCACCTACACTACCGTTGTCCATGCCTTCTCCCCCCTCACTCCTGTTGTCCGTCTCCCCCCGCCCTCTCTCCCGTTTTCCGTACCTCCCCCTGCCCTCCCTCCCGTTGTCCGTGCCTCCCCCGCCCTCCCTCCCGCTGTCCGTGCCTCCTCCTGCCCGTTGTCCGGGTCTTCTCCCCCTTACCCCCACTCCTATTTTCCGTGCCTTCTTGCCCCCTTCTCCCCCTCCCACTGTCTGTGCCTTCTCCCCCTCTCACTCCCGTTGTCCGTGCGTCCCCCCGCCCTCCCTCCCGTTGTCCGTGATGACTACCGTTTGCAATGCAATAGATCTCGCGTAAATGCGAATCCTAGTGCATTGCAAATGCTTTTTTTTAATTTCAAACCTCATAAATCCAGCCCTGCCAAGTATCATGCATCAGGCGTTAGACTTAGGCATTTCAGTGTGGTGGTCTGCATCACCGCACTGAAATGCGAAGTCATGCATTATAACGCCTCCTTAACTCCACCGGCGCTGACCCAGAGCAGACAGAGACAAGCGGGACGGAAAGTTCCGCTCAAGCACTCGTGAGCAAACAGCTTCTGTACACACTCACTGTGCATAGTAAGTTTTCATGAGTGCCAGGCCAGAAGTGTGTGTTGCGCCAGCCTGCGCTAGTGGCAGCATTCATTATCACAACTGCTGCCGAGAGTCAGCCCGGGCCGGATGCAGCGGCATCACGTGACTGCAGGAAACAGTTTAGTGTGTGCCTAATTGCCGAAAATGAAACTATCTCTTGGAGCGCCCACCTCGGATTAATATTGGTGCGTGCCTCATCCTGCGAGCGCGACGGCATTCTTCATTATACAAAACCGGGATGTGACTGCCTCTTTGGTGCCTGCTGCTGAACTCATCGAGGCCGTGGCTCAGGTCTGTGTGAATCGTGACTTTCATCGTAACTTTCATTTTCAGAATATTTAATGTACAACATGAACCTATAGCCCATTGCTCACCAGGCTGGTGCGGCTGCAGGCTGGGCTCAGCTGACTCAAACTGTCCGTGTAATTACAATGAATTAGCAGATGAGAGGTCCGCACTGCCTGCTACCACAGTCTGGCCGGTCGGGTCCATGGTCAGAGGCTGCCTGGACAGACTGTCTCCATCTTTGATTGCCATGCATGAATTAGGAGGAGCCTGGGACAAGGTCTGGTCGGCGCAGGCTAAGGCCGAAAGTTTCAATTTTCTGCCGGCCCGGCTCCAGGAGTTAATTGTTCCTGCCGCCCAGCAACACGACCTACAGAGGCTGTGTTTCAATTAGCTGTTTGAGTTTGTGTCTAAGATTTTCGAATGCCAAAACTGCTTGCTCCCACAGCAGGCAGTCCACAGCAGGCACTTTGAGCCACAGTGACGAAGGAACGTTTCTGCCCTTCCTCAGCTCGAAGTCACCAACTGCTGCATCACTTGTATAATCAGGGCACAAGTCCTAAAAAAAGAAGTGGGGGGACGCTGACGTCACGACAGGAAGTGACGTCACGAAAGGTGGCTTGCACCATCAGACTAATTGCCTCCCCTCGCTCACCCCTTAGATGCGATTGCATCAGAGAGGCCAGCGCGTGAGCAGAAGCTCCGATCTCGCCCCAGATAGGCCAAAGAGTGAATGTGTGGCTCCATTTGCTCCAGTTATCGAGCTCCCGGTAAAATAAGTGGGAGGACGCTGTCCACCCGCGTGGTACCCCGACTCGAGCCCTGTGTATAATGCTCTTCAGTTGTGCACACAATAATAAAAGCGCCTATGCTTCCGTCCAGTCAGCCAGAATGAGACACAGAGGAGAGATGCAGCCCTCTGACTGTCCATTCTCTCTGGCATGCCCTTGCTGCAGCGTGCTGCTGCAGGCCATGCCGCCCTGCCAGAGACCACGCAAATCAAAACAAAGCAAGGCTTGAAGCGCTATCCTGGCAATACACTCCCAAAGCACTTGTGAATAGTGCCAGCAGTCGGGTGAAAAGATATTTCTGGTGAATAATGGAGTGCTGCAGCAAGATCAGTGTTTTGTATAGTGGCAATTTTCACGAGAGAACATGAAGCACGCATATTCACAAAACTGTATTTTATTCGGATTAGATGTGAGTACTGCTTTTTACTAGGTTAGTGTCCTTCTATTTCTGGAGCCTTGCAGCAATTTTAAGATCTTCTTAGAGTTTCTCGTTGCTCAGATGGGCGTAATTTCTCATATTTATATATGTTTTCCTCATCTTCACTGCTTGATTTTGCTTTCGAGATAGTGCCACTCATAGTCATTGAACGTCTCTCATAATTTGACAGAAATTATGAAAATGTCACAGGTAAACAATCTGAAACCTTGGCAGCTATGTAAAACTTCCCTACTCCATTATAAATGAACAAGCAAATGAAGTGATCGCTTGAATTGATTTCCATTCTGTGCTTTCCCAAATGTTGCCATGCACGTCCTGGTGACGTTTTAAATAACGCATTTGGAACTCGGACTTCAGAAGAAGATCCTCTATTGTTAAAGTTACTTTCGTTTCTTTCTGCACTAGAAGTGCATCGAGCCGCTCTTCCGGGCTGGTGACGTCACTAGCGTCTCATTGGCAGCTGCTCCCTATACTGCTGATGATAGGCCGCTCCCGTTAACCGTCTGCTCCAATGGGTAGCAAGGTAGAGGGGCCCGGGCAAGTGACGCGTTTCCGGTTTCTGTTTTACTTTCGGCAGTAGTCTTTGCGCAACAAATGAAAACAAAACGAATCAAGGATTGTTGGGGCCGCAGGGGAGCTGGTTCCTGATCCGAAGGTAACGGAGGAGTCCCGAATTGGAGGACAGGTGAGGAGCGGAGACCCGCTTGAAAAACATTGGAATGGAGGGTGTGCCTGGAGTATTCCATTCACTCTCTTTCGGAGGGTCCAGCTGGCAGCGGTCACTGGGAAGTGCGGACAGAGCGCCTTTGAGTACACAGAGGCCAGGTCTTTGCTGGCTCTGTCTTTCCTGTTCCCGAGAGAATGCATATATATACATAGCTGCCAAGGTTTCAGATTGCTATGTGTGACATTTTTATAATTTCAGTGTAATTATGAGTGACATTTCAACGACTACGTGTGACACTATCTCCGTCACAACTGACCAGAGTCACCGGAGCGGCCCAAACATAGCTGCCAAGTTTTCAGTACACGCATGAGTTACGTTTGTATGTTTTGAAGGCACCTTTGACTGACATTCACATCTCATGTGCGAAACCTTCAGTGATACTATATCACGAGCAGTGGATTAAGAAAATGTATGGTACAAAACAAAAATCGTGTTTTAATAAATGCAGTGCAGTACCTGGGTTAAATAAATGACTCACACCTGACATTCAGTGAGACAGTCAATGAAGACCTTTATGCCCGACTCGAAGTTCTCTGTAGGATGACAGGCAGCTCTGCTGTCTATGGTCTTGCACCCTCCAGCTATATAACCTGAGCGATAGCTCAGGTGTCAGAGATCTGACCTTTTAAGTTCTATGTAGAAAGCTGGATAGAAAGCTCTGCTCTCTTCTGTGCTGTCACATCATGTGCAAACTCTCTTGTGGGACAGTTATGCCACCTAAACCAAGAACTCGTAGGATCGATGTACATTTGACA
This sequence comes from Calotriton arnoldi, assembly GCA_963921515.1. NCBI lineage: Eukaryota > Metazoa > Chordata > Amphibia > Caudata > Salamandridae > Calotriton > Calotriton arnoldi. The sequence goes on from CAWUFW010002319.1 coordinate 554,696, forward strand.
GATAGCGCTGGTACTAAGGCCACTTAAAGGATAACTCTGGTGTGAGCTCGTGAGGAGTGTGAAACCTCCTAATGCTTTCTGGAATCTAGCTCCTAATAGACTTGTTTAAACTGAGGGGCATTTCTTTATGATGAATTCAAACCCTAAATCAGCTGCCAAACCCGGCAATGGCTGTTTCATAGGGGTAGCTCCGCTGTCTAAAGCCATAGCTGCAGGCTTATCTAACCTCTGAGGCGATTTTGCAAAGACATTCAGAGTCTGTAATTTCTGTTCATTCTATTTTGGGCGAGGGGTACATTTCTACCACTCCTCCACCCGGCAACCCCTTTTCCCTGCCCCTCCCTCGTCGCCTCCTGTCAACCCTCCCTGACTTCAATGGCACCCGCAAAATTTCTAAAACATTCCATTTTTGAGGACACGCTGTGATATTACCAACAAAATCATGGACTTTTAGTCACGGATGAGGATCCACCTGTCTTCTTGTGAGCACCCATACTGTCTTAGACTGCAGGCAGGTGGCAGCGGCCTCACCTGATCACGTACTCTCATTAATTTATTATTACACTGACTGTCACACAATCGGGGTGTTTGGCAACAAGTAGCTGGTAAACAACAACTACTTACTGTTCTTCAGTTTTGAATGATCTGAGCCAGACATCGTTGCATGATTGGCGCGTCGGGCAGTGACTTTCTGCAAGGCAGCTGGCTCACCTCCGGCCACGAGCGACCCACTCCAAGGCAATCCTGTCGGTCCAGGCTGCAGTGGTTGCTGTCTGCAGTGAGTCCTAGCCTACTGGCGCGGCCGCTGCAACCCAGTGAAGGTCAGTCATGACTCCTTCACTGTCTGATTACCCGTCCACTTATGGGCTGTGAAAGGTGAAGGGGTGGCCCACTGCGACCGGAGTCCGACGGAGGTGCCGTGACAGCATTAGAGAGGTCTGCTGGAGCCGAGCCTCCCAGAGGCATGGCTGGGCCTTTCTGCACACGGCTGGCGGCTTGCGCGGAGCAGGTGATCCGATGGGCGCTTGGCTCTGGCTGGGACCCGCGCCGACTGCCTGAAAAGCCCGAACCATCATGGACATTTTCCGTGGCTACCACTCGGGTGAGAGGGGCCGAGTGGTGGAGGCTGCGAGTGACAGTGGGCCGTGAGGGGGGACACAGCAGCCCCTGTGCTGTGTGGAACCAATGAGGAATTGAGCCGGTGACGCAGAGGGCCTAAGTCCGGGGACTGAGCCCTCTCCTCGGCTTTGGGCCGGATGCCGAAAGGTGGTGCTGGTTGGGCATAAGAACGATTGCCTGGGTGCAGCGTGCATTCTGCCACTAATCTGTACAGCAATCTCCCTCGGCCGGGTTCCCCTCGGAAACGACATCACTGAATTCGCCGGCGGGTGGCCATTATTGGTGCCACCACTGCAGACTGTGACTCAGAGCCGCATGTGCTGTGGGAAATTGATGAATAAGATACATTGTAGCTAAGCACTATGAGCTGGCTGCCAGGCCTTAGCTCAGCTAAGAGCGCCCCAAGCGCCCGCAGGAGCAGCGCGCACCGACAGTGCAGGCAGCGCACTGGCAGCTGAGCTGCCACGCACACTTTGCAGCGCTTCAGTGACCGCTGAGCTGAGACATGCATTATGCGTGACAATGCATTTCAGTGCGGTAATGCGGAGCACCACACTGAAATGCGTTAGTCTAACGCCTAATGCGTGATACTTGGCAGGACTGTATATATTTGTAAGGACACTGAAGGCACGCTACAGCAGGGATCACCAAGCCTGGTCATTTGTGCCTTCACTTCTCCTTCCCTCCCCTGCCCCCCCCAACGACACGGGATTGGGGGGCATGACTCACAAATGTGTATAGCCCCAGGTTATACGTTTGTCTTTGTTTATCGGCCCTCCCTTACTCTCAACATGGACCATTCCCCCGTTAACCCTCTGGGGGTTAGATATGTGGTGTGTGTGCCTTCCTTCCCTAGCCACCGATTCCTGACTATGTCCCATCATATGCTGATAGCTGAAGCACATTTAAGTGCTCGGGTAACTTTGCCTGGCCCAGTCAGGGTGGCTCGTGTTTTTGAATTCAGCAAGTGATGTGTTTGCAATAAGCCAAACTTTCTCCTTCTATAATCTTATTTATCAGGTTAGTCGAGCTCCAAGTTATTTTAAAGACCAGTTGGTTATTTTTTTAAATTATTTTTAGCGAGGACCCCCATTGTCAAGTATGTTTAATCCTTCTTAAAACTAGGTGCAGTTTTTTTTTTTTTTTTTTGTTTTTTTTTAGATCTGGTGTAGTCCGCTTTATGAGTTCCATATACACCAGAAAACGCTTATCTGTTTTCCCATATAATACCAGAGGAAGTCTTCGCTCTTCATCTCATGCTCCGCACAATTCTAGGATGATCCCTTTGATTCTATTTTGCAAGCGAAGCCTGGTATCCAAATCTGAAGACTAGGCCGAATTCTGGAGATAAGCCAGTTTATAAAAGCACTCATACATATTTGTTTCTTTATCCAATGACATTCGCTGTTTGTGATTCTAATGATAACTTGTTTTTTTATAGCGCTTCCGCATGTTTGCAATTTAGTAAGCTCTGTAAAATAACCTGTTAATATTTCGCAAGTTATAGGTATTCAGGTTATCGACTTCGGAGAGATTGAAGCCTGAAATACTCTTGCTAGAGTCACACCTGTGATATGCGCAGCAGATCAATTCCGTGGAATTTTATAAAATATCTACTTGTCATAGGCAGGGGGTGCTTCAGAAGTCTACTTGTCATATACAATGATCCATGTATTTCTTTTGGTGACATGCAGTGATATGCCTAGTTATGGCATTATTGTTATTATAGCAGAACTTTGGTGATAGTCTCTCAGATTATGTTATGGTTTATATTATATCTGGTTTTGATTTCTAGCACGGTTGTGATTTTGCCACCTTTTCACAAATAAAATACAACCACAGGGCCGGGAAGTGAGCAGAAAGGGGTAGTTCCAGGTTTGACATGCCCTATGAGGCATCCACAAACCAACTTGTTTGAGGGTATTAGCCAGCTCCTCTCCAGTCTCTTCCTACAGTGGAAAATATAGTAAATCTACCCCTGCCAAGTGCATGAGTAAAACGGTTTCTAGGGTGGGGAAAAAAGGAAAGTGAATTTGCAATCACTCATCAGTTTTTCACATGAACAAATATACACTCAGGACCAGCCTTTGCTCAGAGCCCTGTGCAGGACCAAATTCAAGGGCCCTTAATCCCCCACTTTTCATCCTAGTTGTAGGAGAGGATGTGGTGTTAATACCACAGCTGCTGACTTTGGAACTGGGGAACCAGGTTCAAGTCCTGACGTCTGCTCAACATCCCGTGATTCTGGTCAAAGCACTTAATCTACCCACTATTTATGTAGTGTGGGGCCACACTCCTTCCTACATGTACACCTAGGAGACAGTCTACCAATCCATTTGTGTAAAAGCCTTACATTATCATATAACTGTTGGTACATGCATGTGGTTGCATGTGCTGAGAAGTTGGTGTTTTCTTGAAGTATACGCGTATTGCATCGCAAGGTGGTGCTTCACCACCATTTGTCTTTTCTGAATGTTTAGTTCAAACCCTCTAGGGCCCAGTTATGCGTGCCTTGTAATGTTCCGACAAAACCACTGTTTGCAACAGTGTTGGAATTATAAGTTTGTTAATTTTTTTTCATGAGTACATTTTGCTAGGTCAAACCAAGCACTAGAATCCTCTTGTTATGCCCCATTTTCTGGCCCAAACCATAATCACCGTTATTTATTGCTTCTGATAAATCACAAACCCTGCGGTATTGTTATTTATTGCATACAATAAATAACAGTATAATTATGACAAACTTGTAACTGGGGCGATTGCCTTGAAGCAAGGATTTATTTTTTCCTTATAGGCTCACTCCGGCTGAATTGTGCCATAGAAAGAACAAAGATCCGGCTAAACTGATTCAGCTGTATGTTCAACTTTGTTCCCTGATCCACCTAGAGATAACTTACCACCTTACCATATCTTCCTTTTGTGGGTTGTGTGTTTAAAAGGCTTATGGCAGATTTTCAGCTCGACTGCATTGGCACAAACTCACTACATCTCCTCCATTGATCACAGGACTGTTGAGAAACTCGGACACTGGTCAAATATATCATAAAACATTTAGTACATGTGTAACATTCTGTTTTGTGTCCTGTTTTGCATCTTTTTCACATTCTATGGAACCTTTGAGGATGCCATTGTTTGACGGACTCCCTTGTTCTTTTATAGTGCCTTATCAATTATGTGCCTTAAAACTGGGGTTATATATCTGGCTTAGAAGATACTAGAATGCTCCGTTTTGTGGTGTTCAGTATTTTAACTGATCCACTTTACTTGCCTGTAAAATAAATAACCATTGTTTTAAGCGGTTCAGCTCTGACAGGGGATTGAGTTCAAGTGTAGTTACTATGCCAAACCGTAAATGAGTATTAAACCTACTACAGCCTGCTGGAGTAAACATTGACTGCATAAACCTATTATTCTTTGAGTGTTCAGTTAAAACAGGTGTTGACTTGGATATTCAGTTGGAGAAAAATAGTATCCGAAGCCTGGGGACTCCTTTGGTAAATGACCACTACCTACCCAAATTCCAGAGAAAAGGTCTCTCAGTAATTGGCCCTTTTCCTGATTTCCTTGTTCCCTTTTTAGGTGTTTCCTGTCCCTTGAGAGATCTTTTGTTAACTTAAAAATAGAGGGGGGCTTAGAGCCCGCCCATTACTTACCGTTGGTTGACTTCGTTATCACTCTCATTTCCTCACTTCTCATTGGTCAGCGCATGCCAGTTTCCCGTTCTGTCTTCGTGTGTTTCTCTTCCATGAAGCATGGAACAAGTACTGATTAATGTCTTTATTAGTGTCCATCCGCTGCTCGTGATGTGATTGAGACACTTTGACACTGTAGGCATGGACCTATTATGGCGATACTGAAACACTCTGTTATTTTTCATATTCAATCTTTTCTTCACCGTTGCTTTTCTGACGTCCAGGGTGACAAAAGTAGCCACTGACTTATTTAATGTTTAAGATCATTTTCTCTTCAACATGCAATTTTACTTTTTAGGTCGAGCATTCGAGACCTCTTGTATATACTCTAGTATATACTTATATGTGTATGTACTTTGTGGGCTCTGGAGATCAGCCCTAGGGCTTGTCTGCTTCCGCTTAGGGACTTTTTTTTTTTTGTTCAACTGCCTCTATTTAACTTTCTTGATAGAAAACGACCAGTAGAGGTCAGTAAAATACCAGAATTGCTTTCTGCTGAGGGACTTTCTTTTTTGAAACTTTTTCTGGCAACTGCCAATATTTAACTTTCTTGACAGAAAACGACCAGCAGAGGTCAGTAAAATACCAGAATCACTTTAGCATTCTCTAGATTCCAGTCCATACAACTTGTCTTCCACAAGCACCCATAGACAATACATTTTTTTTTTTTAAATCTTGTATTTTCAGTGATATGACCACTGGAGGCCCTGATTTTATATTAAAAACAGAGTTTTTGGACTATGCCATTTCCCGCTGAAAGGCAATATTTCTCTCCATGTGTTCCCATACCTGGCGTGTCACGCAGTTTGGTGCTTACTTTCCCTCCATGTTAAAGAGCAGTAGAAGTTTCAGCACCCAGGCTAATGTGCTGCACAGCTAAATACATATAAGGTCCCAAAGGCGAGACCGATTACATTGCAAATGCTTGTTTGTTCTTTTTTTCTTTCTGAAGCTCATGTTCGCTCTCTTTTTTTTCTTAATTGGAACGCAGAGAGACCAGCCGCAACCTCATTAACGCAAGGCCCTGCACAGAGAGCGCAGCTCTGCAATGAACACACGTTAAAGCATTTATGAGAGGTAAAATCATTTTTCTCATTAATTAAAATGTTAGTGTGTGCATGTGTCTGTGTTCGAGCATAAGTGAACCATGCGAATATGTGCATGTGTGGGCCTTCCAAAACGGGTGCGCGAGCTGGCCTTCTTTCAAGCGCAAAATCCTTACCCTGACATTTACAAGGAGCTATTTGGAACTGGAGCAAATAAAATGAGAACAGGATTGGAATTGTATCTGTGGTTACGTAGCTCATCGTGCAAATAGCGCTACTGATGTCACCTAAATCACAACATACCTCAGCTCCGAAGGTCTTTATCAATGAGGGTGTGGTGATCGGGGACCCAGCGGCATCGCAGGGAGAGTCACTGTGCGAGGCGACAACGGTCATTCATTTGAAATAGAGTGAAACCCCCCTCGGAGTCGTCCGGTTACTGCATCTACTCCATTCTTGTGAACCAAGAACACGTAGTCCCGTCCCAGGGGAGGGTGAGGGACGGGGCTCTCACCACAACCGGAGATTTCCAGGTTGCGGGTAAAATTAGTTGAACTTCTCCACAAAGGGAGGTCCACCGCAAAAGCCTTTGCTTTCTGAGTCTGCTGTCTGGTCACTCTAACGCGAACCTAACCAATCCTGAACACGACCCAATCCTGTTTTCAGCATGAGAGAAGCGCCAGGATTGGATGGAGCAGGCCAACTTAGCGTTCTTTTTGTGATTGGTGGCCTGTGGCTGCAAAACCCTGGCTGTTATGCAGTTGCTGGATTGTTGTGGGCAGAAGAGTGCATGGCGGACTGGCCATCGCAAGACAGCCGGCCAATCCGACTTGCGAACTCCGCACTTTTCTTGTCATCCCACTGCTGTCAATAAGCAGGAATCACCCGTGCCCCGCCCCCCACACTCGCCGGTAGCAAGCACATCCTAGAAATGGTAATGAGAGTGATACCATTTTAATAATGCATTTGTTGTTCATTCACTGCTACACACCCAGCAGGCGGGGGGACGCTCCTCCGCCCTAGAGGAGGAACCGCCGCTGAGTAACAATGGTGCGCAGTTTCAGTCTGACATGGCTAAGGAGTACTTACAAAGGAATGGGTTACATCAGTGTGTCATTCAGCAGGTAACAGTACTGTTGAGAGGTTCGACAGAGTTGGCAAGGTCACAAATGGTCACAAATCAATTGGCATTAATGGGGAGTAAGGACTGGTTAGTTGAAGTAAAGAAAATGATTTGAGCTTATAGGTCCCCTTCTTCTGTTACTGGCTATAGTCCTTTTGAATTAATGAGAAGTAGGAAACTGTATACTAAGGACAACATGGGTTGGATGAGTGAGTCTAGAAAGGTGGAATGTCTGCAGAGGAAGTGAGGAATAGCATAATGAAGGCGTAACAAGTTTATAAGGATTATTATAATGACAAGCATGCTTGTACTGTTGTGGCTTTGTCTGAAGGAGAATGGGTCTGTCTGTGTTAAGAAGGCAGGCAGAGTTCCAAACGGTCAAAGTTCTTTCTCTGAACCATTTAAGGTGGTAGAGTTTCTGAGGAATTCAGTACACGTAAGTGACAGTAGGGTCTGGCATATTCAGTACGCTTAAGTGATGGTAGGGTGTGGCGTATTCAGTATGCTTAAGTGATGGTTGGGTGTGGCATATTCAGTACCTTTAAATGATGGTAGGATGTGGCGTATTCAGTACGCTTAAGTGACGGTAGAGTGTGGCATATTCAGTACGCTTAAGTGACGGTAAAGGGTGGCATATTCAGTACGCTTAAGTGATGGTAAGGTGTGGCATATTCAGTACGTTTAAGTGGTGGTAGGGTGTGGCATATTCAGAACGCTCACGTGATGGTAGGGTATGGCATTTGGGTCGCATTGCAAGATGATAAGAAAAAGAAGGATGTCATTTTCTTGTGTTTACTGGGGAGGTCAGTGATCGGTTGCAGGACACAACAGGCGACGAGGTGTCGGGAATGTCAGTGGAGGAATGCCTTGAGCAAACTGTCCAAGCTGATGAGACTGGGTCTAGCTCTGAGGAACAGACGGGAGAAGCTAATATGGTGGGAAGCCAATTTAGTCATGTGGGTAGGCCTATTATTAGGGTCCAGGAGTATGTTTTGAAGTAGTTTTAGTTATCAATATTATGTAGTTCAGGGAAGGTTGTGCATTACCATAATATAAACCACAAGTTATATCTTGTATTTTTTTCATAGGTTTTGTTGCAAGTCTACATATATGAGCTGTTCATATTTTATTGCTATTTTGTTTTTTAATTGCATGTATGTGACAATTGCATACTTATTATTATTAATAATTATTATTATACCTGAAATGTATGTATATAAAAAAAAATGGCTCATACTTTGTTATTGAAAGGGGGAAGATAAGTGTAGAGTTGATTCTAGGTTCCATTCCATGTCATAGCGTTCTATGATGCAATGGATCTTGGGATCAGGAATTTGTGGGATGAGGAAGCAGGACGGGTGCAGGAGATGGACGGTTTTGTTGATTGTTCACAGGGTTGAATAAATAAGAGTTGATTTGTTGACCCAAATCCCAGGTTCACCTCCCCTAGGGGTCAAGCATCTTTGAGCAACACAGAACACGGTCCTGAGTGCTCCAGGGCCACGTGACTTGAGCATCTCTACATGGTATTTTTCTCTCATCCTACACCGCATCGTCTTTATCTGTCATCTCGCACAATCTTCTTTGCCCCAAGACTAATGCACTTTATCTCTAATCTCTGAGCCTGCTCTGAAGAGCCTTGTGCTATTGTGGCATGTCTGTGTAGCATTGGTGTGTTACATTTTTCTCCTTACCTGAGAGGTGTATACACACTTTTGTACCTACTCACCACACTGACGAGGAGCAACCAGGCTAGAGAAAGGTTTTAGGTTGTTTGTGTTCCCTTCAGAGGGGTCGTGATGTGTGAGTAAGGGCTAACCTGCCCCTGTGGGGTTTAAGAAAGACTGACTTGCATATAGATCAGTGCTTCACAGACTTTTTAGAACCACAACCCACTTTTTAGATAGACAAAGGTTTGCGATCCACCTAGCTTAAATGGACATGAGATGGGTGATTTTATAAATGTAACTAAAGCATAGTGTGGTAGGGTACTGTCATTTACAACAGCACATTTTCCGTTGAAATGACCTTTACATTTGCACAGACCAACAATTTTACAGAAAAAATATATTGCACAAAGATGATAATATGTGGACATCGCGTTTCAGTGAATATCAATTGTGCCTCACCATTAGAGTATCTTGATTTGTTTTGATCCTAGTGAAATCTTTGTTTGCCTCACACTTCAAAATTACCAAAAAATGTGCTTCGTTTTTACTTTCCTATCTGCTGAATGTGTACAATTAATTTTCATGGAATTACAATTTCGTTGTGTGTTACAAAACCCTGCAGCCCTCCTTTCACAGTCTCTGTAGCACAGTAAGATTGTCATAACAATCACTTTACTTTTGTTCTCTAACTGCATAGTGAGAGGAGTTTGTAAACACCAATACCCATGTTAATAAAATAAGCAGCAATTTGTCAGATGACACAGACTGACATTTGACCCCTCTGATTTTGAAGCGCAATGAATGTGACAAGAAATACATAATTTAAAGGCATCTTTATTTATTGCTTGGACTTTAACAACCCACCACCTCATGAGTGACCATAGGGTCACGACCCACGGTTTGGAAAACACTGATATAGATGATCCCCCATCTCTAATAGTGGAGACACCGTACAATGCAGTGGACTGGTGTGCTGCCAAGAGGAAGACCTCATGGTTTTCTTTATTTAAATCATCTAAGTCTATCATATTTTGACTTCTTAAATGTGTGCCTCTGTAACTGCAGCAGAGAGAGCTTTGTCAGTAAAATCTCTTACATAAGGATCGTTGCTGTCTTTAGTGGCCTCCCTGAGCCTTCCCAAAGGAACGCTCTGCCTCAGACGCACGCTCTCCAGACTTATCCAAACGAACCACCCACTCGAGTGGCACAAGCTTGTCAGCCACCACCCACTAGAACCACCCACTCTAGTCGCACAAGCTTGTCAGCCACCACCCTCTAGAGCCTATCCTGACAAACACACAAACCTTGTTACCAGAGTCATCTTTCTGAATGTGCCCAGGCTAATAGATGCAGGAACTGTGTACATCTCAACACTTCTCAGACCTAAAGAGGAATCTCCTATCTATGCGGACAGCCTTCGCTGTCACTCCTGATGCCTAATTAGAAGTACTTACTCTCTAAACGTCCACCTCCATCTACCCTTTTTCTTTCTTCACCGTAAGAATAAGTGCTCTGCTCCAGGAGGTCGTGGCAGGGATGTGCTGAAAGACTTGCCATGTTGAACGTCTGTTACCAAACATCAATAGCAAATTATTCTGAGACTCGTAAAAGGCATTTCAGTGGTCAAGACTTGCCTATTATAGGCAACAAGAATGTATCAGATTTCATGTTGCCCTCTATTGTCTTTGCTTTCGGAAATGAGTGTCTTGAATTGAATCAACATGACATCACTTATTGGCGTCATGATCAGACTGTTGCCACAAGAAGTGTATGTCACTATCAATCACGGGTAAGAGTATTAAAGGAGGCAAGAATGCATGGGGGGGTGTTACAGACAAAGGCATAGTCTGGACCACTAGAGGGATACACCTGGACCACTAGAGTTCACCACAGTCTTGTTTATTGTAAATCTGCTTTACATTTTCATGCAGGCCATAAAGCCATGTTTTTCTTAAAGAGCATTTCCTACTTCAATCCAATTAAATATGTGTGACTTTTATAAAGCGGGAATGTAGCAACAGGCAGTGTACAAGAGCGAGGTTTACAAAGAGGGTGCAAAAGGGGCAGTGTCATGGCACACCGGGGATGGGATGTGTAAGAGGGTTAACAGTGGCCAAGGAGAGGCTCGAGAGAATGGGATGCCAGCGGAGTAAGAGTTCCTATTTAATGCTGTGGACTGGAATAGGGTTGCAGAACAGGTATAGCAGATCAGGAAATGTGATTAGGATTGTGAGCAATGACATGGACTGCTGCTCGGGAACCCTACCTTCTAAAGCCAAACACTACCGAGGCGCCTCAGCCTACAATCAGCACTGCTTGCAGCCAGATGACCCCCCTGCCTAGCCCAGCCTGAATACGGTCCCTGGTTCAGCCTGCTAGTCACTGAGAAGGCACTTATAATCAGGGCCACTGGAAATATGCAGCAGGAGAGCACCAAATTATGCAGCAGTATTGTCTAAATTATGCGGCAAGAAAAGGCAAATTGTGTGGTATAATGCAGCACAGGCTTTTAGGTAGAGCCTTCAAAACCTGTTGTAACTTCTCTTGTGGACTTCAAGCCATCCCCCTGCTTTTGATTTGTTTGTTGATCTAATTTAATCCTTGGGTGCAGGTATCGTGCATGTGCTCAAAACTCTTATCCAGGGAGTGCTTTACCCTCATGCTGGTAGGTTAGATGTTTTGTTTAGATTACATCTATATCCATAGAGTGTTTACCAAAGAGAAACAGAAGGGTAGATGGAAAGCACGACATGTAGCTAGGTGGTCCGAGTAGGATCAGTTAAGCTAGCAACTTTTATGCTAGATTTCAATGTTGGACATTTTCTCTTTTTGAAACTCAGGCCCATAACTAATACAAAGCAGAGGACATCGCTGCCAATAAAAAGGGAAAGCATCAATTTCTTCGACATTCATTGCCATTTACAATGCCAATAGCTTAAACTCGCGTAAATGCAAAACCTATTGCATTGCAAATGCTTGTTTGTTTTGATACTGGATGTAGCAGTACCCGAGGAGCCGGGGCACTACATTTTTATTTCATTCAGTTCGTCTGCAAAAAAAATTGACAAATGTCTACGGGACCCCATGGTACTGGAGCAGAATGTGCACCTTAGCTGAGAGACCGCTCTGCTCCTATCTGCCTGCTTTAAGCACTGGGTACATGCGAGGTGCGCCGAGAACAGAAAGTGAAAGGGAGGAAACCAGGGCAGCGGCCTGGCCCGGTATCACTAATGACATTACTGATTCTAAATGATAATCAGAGCCTTGCCTGATCTCCGGTAAGTTAGTGAGCCCTGTAATTGGCCAGTCTCTTCTCAATAAAATTATATTGTTGAGCAATACAAATATATAATAATAAATTGTATTGGCAAGCAGTGGTAGTGTTACGCGTAAATGTGACAAACTTGAAGCGGGCCATTTGGGTCTCAATCAAGCTGAGCACCCCCAGCCCACCCAGCCTCTGTGTGGATCACGTGATCTCTCGCAGCGCGGCCTGTTTGAACTTCAAAGACAACAAAAATTAATCTGGCAGCACTGACTGCTCTCACGTGGGTCAGGGCGGTGCCTGGCCTGGTGTTTTTCCGCAAGGCGTCAACCATCCCCTGCGACCTTGCAGCAGTGAGCAGCATTCTCCAATTGACCCACGGTGGCATCTTTGATTTTTCGCCTGAGCTGCATGGCGTCTCGTCTCACGCATACTCACCTCTCACAGTGCTACTCTATGGAGAGTTTGTGCTGGCAGGATGTTTTTCCCTGCCCAAGTCCTCCTTCCCCCTGGCCTCAGCAGCACCTGCACAAACATGGGGGCACACAACGTAAGCAAAGCCTTTTTTCATTTGATTAAGCCACAGGCTTGAGTCAGTCAGGTCTTGGTTAGGCTTTTTGTGAAATTTTTGTTTGTGTCAGCGTAATCTTGAGCAACTATTTATTACATGAAATGTGCACTTTTTGGCATTTTGCATAAAGCAGAACTTTGCCTCATTTTTGCCTGATGTAAACTGGTTTGAGTAGAAAATGTCCAGAGATATCTTCTCCTTATACCAGTAACCCACCAGTACCTTGTGTGACTTAATGATAAAAGGTACACCATTACGGTAAAAGGTTACTCGAGATACAATCTGAGATACAAATTGAAATGCATTCTACGTAATATACTTAATTTCACACAAAAAATACGGTTAATGTCATGTGCACACCATCTTGCTGTATGCAGTAGTGTTTGTTGTGATGCATAACAACCTGCGGATAGGAACTGTTAGCTTAAGATCTGGCTGTGCTAAATATTTCAGTAACTTTCATGGGCATGCCTCTTTCACTTTCCTAACTACTGTTTGCATGTAATCAGTGCAACAAGTGGTAACTGTGGCTTGAAGCAAATTCGTAGCTCTGCATTTTGATAAATGGTCTGTTGAGTTTACATTTCTCGGGTGTGTTGGGGCAACGATGATGTGGTGACATTTAAACACTTTAATCCAATTTTTGTCACTTGGTAATATTTTGATTTGTAAATTTATCCGGTCCCTAATTTCTTATTAAAAAATTGTAGGGGCAAAACTTTTTTCTTCGGAGCCGGCCACTGGCACTATTGAAAGCTGGGGTTGACACATACCTGGACAGCAAAGTCTTGTTTCTAACTTCATGGTTTCTGGTCATGGCTTCTCACCTCTATAAAACGGTGTGGTCTTGGGCATTTGGCGTTCTTTTCCATATGTACTAATTTCTTTGCATTGAACCCTTTGTAGCACATGTATCCCATAGACATTATATGGAATCTTTGACATTCAGCTTAGAGTTTTTGGTGCAATATTATCGTTAATATTGTGTAGAAACCGCCACCAATGCACACACTGTATGTAACTCCGCTCTACGCAACGCAAATCCGCCTTACTCAACGCCATGCCATGCCACTCCACAGAACTGCACTCTATTCCACGCCATGCCAGGCCACCCTACTACACTCAATGCCACTCCACTCCACACAATACCACTCTGCTTTACACAATGCTACTCCACTCCACTCAACTGCACTCCACTCAATGCCAATCTACGCCATGCGACTCCACTCAACGCCACTCCACTGTACGCAACACCACTTCACTCTACGCATTGCAACGCCACTCCACACAACTGCACTCTATGCCGTGCCACTTTATGCCGCGCCACTCTATGCCACGCCACTCTATGCCGCACCACTCTACGCAACGACACTCCGCTCTACGCAACGACACTCCATAACACTACACTCTACTTACCTTTAGAACACTTCACTCCATGCCCCTTTATACCAGTAACTTGTAGCCATACTAAATAGCCATACTAGTTTTTCACACCCACTAGCCTGTTTAATCTGTAGAGTCCAGTGTCTAAATTTAACTCAAGGAAGATTATGGATGCCTAGTGCTGCCTTTGTGGAGCTGGATAGAATGGCCCCCGATTAACCATCTAATATCTGTAGGCTTTGCATTTAGATGGTTTGAGTGTTCTGTGCACGTTAACATCATTGCCCATGTCTGGCGCCCAATGCAGTGCTTGTCACAGGTCAGGCATAAGGTGTGCAGCATCATTTATTTTTTGTCCCAGAAAGTCTGTGCTGGTGTGGCCATCTGAGCTGCTTCACTCAGAGGCAGATCCTCGTCAAAAGGGACATGTTTATGAGCTCTTTACAAATTAACTTCGTCAATGGCCTGTACGGATGTTCAGGGGTTTGGGAGCACCACCTGAGCATCACTCAGCACCAGTGCAGCTCCACATGAGCACCACCTCAACATCACTCAGCACCAGCACATCACCACTTTAGCACCCCCTAAACACCACCGCTGCACCAACTCAGCACTAGTGCATCAGTGCAACAATTACTCATTACCGCGGCAGCACCATCAGTGCAGAACCACTTAAGCAACACTCAGCACCACCTCACCATTACTCAGCAACAGCACAGCACCACTATAGCACCACCTGACCACCACCGCAGCATCAGCGCAGCACCACCTCAGCACTATAGCACCTCCTCTGAGCCCCCTGCAGCCTCAGTGCTCCTCTGAGCCCCCTGCAGCCTCAGTGCTCCTCTGAGCCCCCTGTAGCCTCAGTGCTCCTGTGAGCCCCTGTAGCCTCAGTGCTCCTGTGAGCCCCTGTAGCCTCATTGCTCCTGTGAGCCCCTGTAGCCTCAGTGCTCCTGTGTCAGTCAGTCAAACCACTTTATTCGGTTGATAAGAACCATACAAGTATGCAACATATATTACAATTGAACAACTCCATATAGTATAAAATAGTTAGGAGGTCAAATACATGGTACATGGGTGATAAAAAAGGGTTAAAAGACACTGAAGACAATAAATTCATGTGATGCAATATAAAATCAATTAAACATCAATAATATGTTAAAACATTCAAGAGCTAAAATGCTATAGTAATTTCCTCTGACGCACAGCTGCCACTAAAAAACTTGCAATGTTAAAGATCTCCCATGGGTAATTCAGCATTTGAAGGTAAAGAAGAGCTGGTTTAACCTGTATAAAGCCTTTTCCCTTCAAAATTGGGACTAAAAACCTCCGTCGGATGATACTAAAATGCTCACAAAACATGATAAAGTGCATAGTGTCCTGGGTTGAGAAGTTGTCACAACTACAGGGGCCTAGATCACACACCCTACTCCAGGTTTGCGAATTACCTAAGAGGGTGTGAATTAGGTAAAAAACGAAACTTCGTTAAGAGCTGGCGGTGGTAGGGCCTAGTAACTAATTTCAGATAAGGTTCGATCAAAGTTGTGGTTTTTAACATAAAATAGGCCTTTACTGTAGGTTTCAGTAGCTCCTTCTCCTCCCTCTCAACCGCGAACAAGTTCAAGAATTGGGTCTGAACCCAAGACACATCACCTCTCCTTATTTAATCAGGGACATTAAATAGTTCAGGGCGCCTTAATTCACTTAAAACAGTCTTTACATATTGTAACCATGAGATGCTGCTCACATTGTCCAGGGCCATACAATCCCTGATAATCTGATGATTTAACGTTAGCTCAGGATTAAGCCAGGTTTTTAGCCAACAGCTCACTGGGGCCAGTTTCGATAAGTCTGAAACATAGCTGGCCCCAACCTCTTGGTGTACTGTAAATGTTGGGGAGGACTGAGGGACAGACAGGAGGGCTCGTGAAAATTTATTTTCCACTATCTGCACCCCTTCTCCTGACCTATATCCCCAGATATCGGAGCCGTACAAGGCAATAGCCATACATTTAGACCTGTAAATATTGAGCATGGCTTCGATCGGCTTGGCCCCCAGCCGATACGTGAAGCCGTGTACAGCAGCAGTTGATCTTGCCATCAGGTTCCGTTTCATTGTTTGTTGGGGGCCCCATGTTCCCTTCTCATCAAATAAGACCCCTAGATAGTTAAAAGAGGGTACCCTCGACAACTCGGCGCCTTCACAGTAAAAGGTTTTTACTTTTTTTTTCTTTTGACCCATGGACATTGTTTGGGATTTTGCTAAGTTCACAACAAGGTCCAGTGATTTCATGTACGCCCCAAATGAGTCCAATAACCTCTGGAGCCCTATTGCTGTGCGCGCTATTAAGACCGCGTTGTCCGCGTATAGAAGCACGGGAATACCCATGTCCCCTATGCCCGGAATGTCCTGGCTGGCTTTTACAAGAGATTTGGGTAAATTGTTAATATATAGAGTAAAAAGTAGGGGCGCTAAAATGCAGCCCTGTCGCACCCCTCTGCTTATTTTAAAGTGCTTTGTGCATTTCCCTTCTTGATTGGCCCTTATGTTAGCATAAAGATCCCTATGCAAGTCGGCCAGTGCTCCTCTGAGCCGCCGCAGCCTCAGTGCTCCTCTGAGCCGCCGCAGCCTCAGTGCTCCTCTGAACGCCCTGCAGCCTCAGTGCTCCTCTGAACCCCCCGCAGCCTCAGTGCTCCTCTGAGCCCCCGCAGCCTCAGTGCTCCTCTGAGCCCCCGCAGCCTCAGTGCTCCTCTGAGCCCCCGCAGCCTCAGTGCTCCTCTGAGCCCCCGCAGCCTCAGTGCTCCTCTGAGCCCCCGCAGCCTCAGTGCTCCTCTGAGCCCCCGCAGCCTCAGTGCTCCTCTGAGCCCCCGCAGCCTCAGTGCTCCTTTGACCCTCCCCTGCAGCCTCATTGCTCCTCTTACCCTCCCCTGGAGGCTCAGTGCTCCTCTGACCCTCCCCTGGAGCCTCAGTGCTCCTCTGACCCTACCCTGCAGCCTCTGTTCTCCTCTGAGCCCCCTGCAGCCTCAGTGCTCCTCTGAGCCGCCTGCAGCCTCAGTGCTCCCCTGAGCCCCCTGCAGCCTCTGTTCTCCTCTGAGCCCCCTGCAGCCTCTGTGCTCCTCTGAGCCGCCTGCAGCCTCAGTGCTCCCCTGAGCCCCCTGCAGCCTCAGTGCTCCCCTGAGCCCCCTGCAGCCTCAGTGCTCCTCTGAGCCCCCTGCAGCCTCAGTGCTCCTCTGAGCCCCCTGCAGCCTCAGTGCTCCTCTGAGCCCCCTGCAGCCTCAGTGCTCCTCTGAGCCCCCTGCAGCCTCAGTGCTCCTCTGAGCCCCCAGCAGCCTCAGCGCTCCTCAGCAGCCTCAGCGCTCCTCTGAGCCCCCAGCAGCCTCAGCGCTCCTCTGAGCCCCCAGCAGCCTCAGCGCTCCTCTGAGCCCCCAGCAGCCTCAGCGCTCCTCTGAGCCCCCAGCAGCCTCAGCGCTCCTCTGAGCCCCCAGCAGCCTCTGCGCTCCTCTGAGCCCCCTGCAGCCTCTGCGCTCCTCTGAGCCCCCTGCAGCCTCTGCGCTCCTCTGAGCCCCCTGCAGCCTCTGCGCCTCCTCTGAGCCCCCTGCAGCCTCTGCGCTCCTCTGAGCCCCCTGCAGCCTCTGCGCTCCTCTGAGCCCCCTGCAGCCTCTGCGCTCCTCTGAGCCCCCTGCAGCCTCTGCGCTCCTCTGAGCCCCCTGCAGCCTCTGCGCTCCTCTGAGCCCCCTGCAGCCTCTGCGCTCCTCTGAGCCCCCTGCAGCCTCAGTGCTCCTCTGACCATAGAGGAGAAAGCTTTCCAGATAGCACCACCTTGGTTTTACTAGAGTTTAACTTCAAGCAATGCCTACTGATCCACTTGCTCAAGGAGACCATACAATCATGAAGTTTGATGGAGTAGTTAACGACCAGAAGTCTTCACTAGGGCCCCAAAAGTCTTCATCTGGGGGGGGGAGGAGGGGGGGGGAGTCCCAATCGAACAAGGGAAAAGGCAAAAAGAAACCTTGGTGTCATATCTGTAAAGAGAAGACCCATTGGACAAAGGATGCCAATTGTCCAAAGGCCAAGGATTCTACTCCTGCCACCACTGCCCCTAAGGCCACTGTTCACCCTAGTTCAGTTCAAAGTGGTGGTACTCAGAATAAAGGTGTAGTAGGGTTAACCCTGGGATCTGAGATGGGTTCTGGCCTAGTCAGAATTCCAACTCGGGCTGTGCTAGTCTGTGGAGGCATGGATATTGCCTCCTTATTTGTCAGTCCCAGTAATCTGGGCAAATACAGACAACAGCCGTTGATTAATGGTAAGGAGGCCATGGCATACAGGGACACAGGTGCAAGTGTCACAATGGTGACAAAAGATCTTGTGGCCCCTGAACAAATCATACTTGGTGAGATGTACCAAGTGAACAATGCAAGCAATGTCAGGACAGACTATTCCAGAATTTCACATGGGGAGGGGTAACTGGCCCTAAGAAGGTTGTGGTAAGTGCAGACCTCCCTGTAGAATGCTTATTGGGCAATGATTTGGAGACTTCAGCATGGGCTGAAGTGGAACTCAGGACACATGCAGAAATGCTGGGCATCCCTGCAGATGTGTTTGTCATGACTAGGTCACAGGCAAAAATGTCTTCCACTGAACAGGGCCTGGATCCTGGAATAATGGACCAGTGCCTTCCAAGAGAGGGAGCAATAGGGGTACGGCAGTGTCTTCCCCCTGCCTCAGAATACAGATCAGTCTCTTGAGGTAGATGATCTTAGTCCTGAAGAAGGAACTGTCTCAGGGGAACTTGAACCTGATCAGGTTGAGTTCTTGGGGACAGGGGGCCCTTCCAGGGCAGATCTGAGCCAAGAGCAGCTGAACTGCCCCTCTCTTGAACCCCTCAGACAGCAAGCTGCTGCTGAGGCTGCTGGGAGTGCCGGTGGGTCCCACAGGATCTACTGGGATGATGGACTCCTATACTCGGAGGGTAGAGACCCCAAACCTGGTGCCACCAGGAGGTTGGTTATACCTCTGAAGTTTAGGGGCTTCCTATTGACACTGGCACATGATATCCCATTAGCAGGACACTTAGGCCAAAACAAAACCTGGGACAGAATTGTTCCTCACTTTCATTGGCCTCATATGTCCGAGGACACAAAGGAGTTTTGTCGCTCCTGTATCACTTGCCAAGCCAGTGGTAAGGCAGGTGGTACTACAAAGGCCCCCCTGATACCACTACCTGTGGTGGGGGTTCCGTTTGAGAGGGTGGGGATTGACATTATTGGTCCCCTGGATCCTCAGACAGCATCTGGGCACAGATTCATACTGGTCGTGGTGGACCATGCCACTCGGTATCCAGAAGCAATTCCACTTAGGACTACTACAGCTTCTGTTGTGGCTAGGGCCCTCCTGGGAATCTTTTCCAGGGTTGGTCTTCCTTAGGAGGTAGTATCAGATAGAGGTACAAACTTCATGTCTTGTTACTTGACTGCTATGTGGAAGGAGTGTGGAGTAAATTACAAATTCACCACCCCTTATCACCCACAATGCAATGGGTTAGTTGAGAGATTCAACAAAACCCTCAAGGGCATGATTAAAGGTCTCCTTGAAAAGCTCAGGCGTAGATGGGACATCCTTTTGCCCTGCCTTCTCTTTGCCTACAGAGAGGTTCCTCAGAAGGGGGTTGATAACAGCCCTTTTGAACTTCTGTTTGGACATCCAGTTAGGGGTCCGTTATGTCTAGTGAAGGAGGGATGGGAGTTACCTCTCAAAACCCCTAAACAGGATATTGTGGACTATGTACTTGGTCTCCGCTCCAGGATGGCTGAGTACATGAAGAAGGCATCCAAAAACCTTGAGGCTAGCCAGGAATTGCAAAAGGCCTGGCATGACCAAAAGGCTGTTTTGACTGTCTATCAGCCAGGACAGAAAGTATGGGTGCTGGAGGCTGTGGCCCCAGCAGCTCTCCAGGAGAAGTGGAGTGGACCCCATACTATACTTGAGCAGAAGGGAGAGGTTACTTACCTGGTGGACCTTGGAACTCCCAGGAGCCCCCATAGTGTGCTCCATGTGAACAGGCTCAAGCCATATGTGGACAGGGCAGACATGGGCTTGCTCATGGCTACAGATGAGGGACAGGAGGAAGAGAGCGATCCACTCCCTGACCTGCTCTCACAGAACCCTGATGATGGTTCAGTGGATGGTGTAACCTTGGCAGGCAACCTGACTGAACAACAGCAAACTGATTGCAGGAAGGTCCTCAATCAGTTCAGACATATGTTTTCACTGACGCCAAGTCAGACTACCTGGTGTACACATGAGGTGCACACAGGGGACAGTCTGCCTGTTAAAAATAAGATTTACAGGCAACCTGACCATGTCAGGGACTGTATCTGGACTGAAGTCCAGAAAATGTTGGAACTGGGAGTAATTGAGCCCTCATACAGCCTTTGGGCTAGTCCAGTAGTCTTAATACCAAAACCTCACACCCAGGGTGGTAAGAGAGAGATGAGGTTCTGTGTTGATTACAGGAGTCTCAATGCAGTCACTATGACTGATGCCCATCCAATACCCAGGGCAGATGAACTTATAGATACTTTGGCCTCCGCCAAGTTTCTGAGTACATTTGACCTGACAGCTGGTTACTGGCAAATCAGATTAGCTGAGGATGCAAAACCAAAAACAGCATTCTCACCCCCTAGTGGGCACTACCAATTTGTGGTGATGCCCTTTGGCTTGAAGAATGCACCTGCCACTTTTCAAAGGTTGGTGAACAAAGTCCTTACAGGTCTGGAAGCCTATAGTGCAGCTTATCTAGATGATATTGCTGTCTTTAGTTCCACCTGGGAGGATCACCTGGTCCACCTGAGAAATGTTTTAGAGGCTCTGCAAAAAGCAGGCCTCACTATCAAGGCCACCAAGTGCCAGATAGGGCAGAGTCAGGTTGTGTACCTGGGCCACCTTGTGGGTGGAGGTCAGGTTCAACCATTGCAGAGCAAAATCCAGACCATCATGGACTGGGTTGCTCCAACTACCCAAACTCAGGTCAGAGCTTTCTTGGGCCTGACTGGGTCTTACAGGAGGTTTGTCAAAGGTTATGGATCTATAGTGACCCCTTTGAATGATCTAACTTCCAAAAGAATGCCTAAGAAAGTTCAGTGGACAGTTAGCTGTCAAAAGGCATTTGATGACCTGAAGTAGGCCATGTGCACTGCTCCCATTCTGCAAAGTCCTGACTATTCCAAACAATTCATTGTTCAAACTGATGCATCTGAGTTGGGGGTAGGGTCTGTGTTATCACAACTGAATGAAGAGGGTCAGGATCAGCCAGTAGCTTTTATTAGCAGAAGGCTGACCCCCAGGGAGAAACGTTGGTCCGGTATTGAGAGGGAAGCCTTTGCTGTGGTTTGGGCCTTGAAGAAGCTGAGGCCATACCTGTTTGGCACTCACTTCATTGTTCAGACAGACCACAAGCCTCTCTTATGGCTAAAACAGATGAAGGGTGAAAACCCCAAACTTTTGAGGTGGTCCATTTCCCTACAGGGGATGGACTATACAGTGGAACATAGACCTGGGAGTAACCATGCCAATGCAGATGGACTCTCAAGATATTTCCACTTAGAACATGAAGACTCAACTGGTCAAGGTTAGTTTAATGTCCCTACGTTTGGGGGGTTGTGTAGGAGAGTAGGATCTGCTTCTTATAGTTACCCCCACTTTTGCTGATGTATCACTGTTTTCGACTTCGTCTGACTGGGATCCTGCTGTTCAGGACCCCAGTCTATCTGCTTTCTCCTGTAAATTGATTTCATGTACTTTAGGTACACTCCAGATTGGATTCTGGGGTGCCCTTATAAGTCCCTAGTATATGGTACACCCTGTACCCAGGGCATAGTTACCCCAGAGGCCTCCCAGGGGCTGAAATATGTATTATGCCACCCTTGAGAGACCATTCAAAATGACACCACAGGTCTGCTACTGCAGCCTGTGTAAGGTGGTGCATGCACCCTTTACTTAGATAAAGGTTCCCTATATCTATTCTAAATCACTACACATGTAAACCTATCAGTCACCCCTATAGCAGGCCTTATCAATCCTGAAGGCAGGGTACTGGGTTTTGTGCGAGAGGGTGCCCCTGCATGAGTAGGGCCCCTCTGCAGCTTTCGGAATCCATTCTCCAGGGTTGTCTGTGATGCAGCCAACCATATATATTGCAGTAAATGCTAACTTTAAAACGGCTGCTTAGAATTATGTCGTGTTTGGTGTCAAACACCTTGGAATCATACCTCCACACCAGTAACTGGTGTGGAAGGTATGATTCCTGCCTTGTAGAACCACTACTATGGGTCACCGGTCTACCAGATACCAGCTTTATCAACCTGGGCATCACAAAATGGATGCTGCCAGCCACAGACACGAGTCTGCCCTCCTGCTGCTGAGACAAGCTCGAGCAGGGGAACGCCTGACAATAGGTTTCCTGTCACTGGGAGGTGTGACCACCTCCCAGACAGGCTTTAGTGTATTGGGACTGGGTGGGTGCACTCTGAGAGTGCCAGAATGTCTGCACTGGGGGCACATTTGGTGTCCCTGTGCATAGTCCAGCTCAAACCGGTTGTAGGAGCCATTTGCTCCTGCATCTGGCGCGAAACTGGACAAAGGACATGGGTGTAGCCACCCCTCTGTCCTGTCCCTCCCCTAGGAGGGTCCCCAGAGTTTGTCCAACCCCTTCCTTGGGTATAAAGTAGGAAACCTGACTACAGGACCTTTGGATTTTACCTGGACTAAACTCTGCTACAGAAACCAAGCACTTCGACGGTCTATACTTCGCTGGACGACAGAAGAATCTCCATTGGAGTAAAGGAGTTACTCCCCTGCAGCAGCAGGCACCGAAACGCAACTCCAGAGCTCCTGCGGACTCCGAAGATTTCTGCAGCACAGGAGGTGGGTTCCCTAAGGTCCCCGAGGTCGATCTACCCTCTCAGCGATTGAGACTAGTATCCCTCGTGGGGGCTGTGCAACCCGTACCCCTGTGCACCGCGTCATTTTGCAAGTGCACCCACTTCACGACGATTCCTGAAGCTGTGCTTTGGACCACGTGTGGTCCCCACTCCGAGCAGCATTTGCACCGAAGATTGCTGGCCTCCACTCCACGAGTGCTCTGTGGGCCCGTGCTTCGTGTTTTCGCTCGACGTCCCTTTGCGATCCCTGGTCCGTTGACCTGTGGGTCCTAACGAGGGTCACTCTCCTACTTGTTGGGCTTCCCTGGTTGCTCCAGACGTGCCCTGACTCTCCATTGCTTGGAGAGTCCCCAGGACCTTGCTGGTCCTCACTGTAGCTGTTTCCTCTGCCTGCGTGGGTTGCCGTTGCCAAGGCTTGTTGGTGCTCCAGCCGGACACTGACCCCTCAGTCATCGACATCCTTCGTGGGACAGCT
This sequence comes from Calotriton arnoldi, assembly GCA_963921515.1. Taxonomy (NCBI): domain Eukaryota; kingdom Metazoa; phylum Chordata; class Amphibia; order Caudata; family Salamandridae; genus Calotriton; species Calotriton arnoldi. The sequence goes on from CAWUFW010002319.1 coordinate 577,983, forward strand.
CACCTCCGGACTTTGGCCATCGTCGACGTCTCCTGGTCCCCGTGGCTGCAGAGTCAAGCATCCTATCTTTGCACCTGAAGCACCCGACATCGGTGAGCATTCGATTGCTCCGCTCCTGGTCACGTGAAGTGACCCAGACTTTTCCCCTCTGCTTTCAGGTTCTTCTCAGCTCGGATCCAGGCTTGGATTCCACCGGACACTTTTCTTCTCCACGACAGCAGCACTTCTTCGCATCACGCCATTGAAAACGACGAGGGTTTCCGACACCACTTGACCCCTATGCACCCTGCTCCTCCGGGATAGGTAACACGAGTATCTCGGTACTCACAAGGGTGCTGGCCTTAGAAACTTCTATGTTCCAAAAGGTTTGCTTGAAGTCCTCTCCGAAGTGTCCTTAAACTGTAATTTTCCAACCGCGACATTCCCATAGAGTTGTACAGAGCACGCGGTCGTGTTCCCACATTGCACCCGTCCTCCGGGGGTCCCCTGTGTCACTTCTTTGGGTGGTTCCTTGGGGTCCCAGCGAATCTACGTGCTCTAGGCACTGTGTCTAGCGAAGTTGTGGTTGTTATACCACTTTCTTAGTATTTGGTTTGGTCTCCCCCTGGAGCCCGCAGTGTATTGTGCTACTTACAACTGTTCTTTCTATTAAATATTATGTGCTATATGTTCTAATCTAATAGAGATTAGTAGAGAGTGTTTTAGTAATAAATACATATTTTTATACATATACTGAGTGGTTCTCCTTTCATATGGTCATTCAAGAAGTTATATGGTGGTAAAACAAGCTGCTTTACATTCCTTCAAGATTAAGCCTGAAGGCTGCTCTCCATAGCTACCACTAGGATAGCTTTCACAAAGGTTATCTCTAACCTCCTACATCATAAGGGTTGTTTGGACTGATGCAAGGTGCCCACTTTAATTAGTGGACAGCATATACCAGGCCAACTTCTCACACCCTGTAGCCTCAGTGCTCCTGTGGGTCCCCACAGCCTCAGTGCTCCTCTGAGCCCCCGCAGCCTCAGTGCTCCTCTGAGCCCCCGCAGCCTCAGTGCTCCTCTGAGCCCCCGCAGCCTCAGTGCTCCTCTGAGCCCCCGCAGCCTCAGTGCTCCTCTGAGCCCCCGCAGCCTCAGTGCTCCTCTGAGCCCCCGCAGCCTCAGTGCTCCTCTGAGCCCCCGCAGCCTCAGTGCTCCTCTGAGCCCCCGCAGCCTCAGTGCTCCTCTGAGCCCCCGCAGCCTCAGTGCTCCTCTGACCCTCCCCTGGAGCCTCAGTGCTCATCTGACCCTCCCCTGGAGCCTCAGTGCTCCTCTGACCCACCCCTGCAGCCTCTGTGCTCCTCTGAGTCCCATATAGCCTCAGTGCCGCTCTGAGCTCCGTGCAGTCTCAGTGCTCCTCTGACCCTCCCCTGCAGCCTCAGTGCTCCTCTGACCCTCCCCTGCAGCCTCAGTGCTCCTCTGAGCCCCCGCAGCCTCAGTGCTCCTCTGACCCCCACAGCCTCAATACTTCTCTGAGCTCCTTGCAGCCTCAGTGCTGTTCTGACCTCTCTGCAGCCTCAGTGCTCTCCTTTGCTTCCTGCAGCCTCAGTGCTCTCCTTTGCTTCCTGCAGCCTCAGTGCTCCTCTGAGCCCCCTGCAGCCTCAGTGCTCTTTTCAGCCCCCTGCAGTCTCAGTGCTCTTCTGAGCACCCTGCAGTCTCAGTGCTCCTTTGAGCCCCCTGCAGTCTCAGTGCTCCTTTGAGCCCCCTGCAGTCTCAGTGCTCCTTTGAGCCCCCTGCAGTCTCCGTGCTCCTTTGAGCCCCCCTGCAGTCTCCGTGCTCCTTTGAGCCCCCTGCAGTCTCCGTGCTCCTTTGAGCCCCCTGCAGTCTCAGTGCTCCTTTGAGCCCCCTGCAGTCTTAGTGCTCCTTTGAGCCCCCTGCAGTCTCAGTGCTCCTTTGAGCCCCCTGCAGTCTCAGTGCTCCTTTGAGCCCCCTGCAGTCTCAGTGCTCCTTTGAGCCCCCTGCAGTCTCAGTGCTCCTTTGAGCCCTCTGCAGTCTCAGTGCTCCTTTGAGCCCTCTGCAGTCTCAGTGCTCCTTTGAGCCCCCTGCAGTCTCAGTGGTCGTTTGAGCCCCCGCAGTCTCAATGGTCCTTTGAGCCCTCTGCAGCCTCAGTGCTTCTCTGAGCTCCCTGCAGCCTCAGTGTTCTCCTGAGCTCCCTGCAGTCTCAGTGCTCCTCTGAGCCCCCTGCAGCCTCACTGCTCTTCTGAGTCCCCTGCAGCCTCACTGCTCTGCTGAGCGCCCTGTAGCCTCAGTGCTCCTCTGAGCCCGCTACAGCCTCAATCCTCCTCTGCGCTCCCTGCAGCCTCAGTGCTCCTCTGAGTCCCCTGCAGCCTCAGTGCTCCTCTGAGTCCCCTGCAGCCTCAGTGCTCTCCTGAGCTACCTGCAGCCTCAGTGCTCTCCTGAGCTACCTGCAGCCTCAGTGCTCTCCTGAGCTTCCTGCAGCCTTAGTGCTCTCCTGAGCTTCCTGCAGCCTCAGTGCTCCTCTCAGCCCCCTGCAGCCTCAGTGCTCCTCTCAGCCCCCTGCAGCCTCAGTGCTCCTCTCAGCCCCCTGCAGCCTCAGTGCTCCTCTCAGCCCCCTGCAGCCTCAGTGCTCCTCTCAGCCCCTGCAGCCTCAGTGCTCCTCTCAGCCCCTGCAGCCTCAGTGCTCCTCTCAGCCCCTGCAGCCTCAGTGCTCCTCTCAGCCCCCTGCAGCCTCAGTGCTCCTCTCAGCCCCCTGCATCCTCAGTGCTCCTCTCAGCCCCCTGCATCCTCAGTGCTCCTCTCAGCCCCCTGCATCCTCAGTGCTCCTCTCAGCCCCCTGCATCCTCAGTGCTCCTCTCAGCCCCCTGCATCCTCAGTGCTCCTCTCAGCCCCCTGCATCCTCAGTGCTCCTCTCAGCCCCCTGCATCCTCAGTGCTCCTCTCAGCCCCCTGCAGCCTCAGTGCTCCTCTCAGCCCCCTGCAGCCTCAGTGCTCCTCTCAGCCCCCTGCAGCCTGTGCTCCCCTCAGCCCCCTGCAGCCTCAGTGCTCCCCTCAGCCCCTTGCAGTCTCAGTGCTTCTCTGAGCTGCCTGTAGCCTCAGTGCTTCTCTGAGCTCCCTGCAGCCTCAGTGCTGTTCTGACCTCTCTGCAGCCTCAGTGCTCTCCTTAGCTTCTTGCAGCCTCAGTGCTCTCCTTAGCTTCCTGCAGCCTCAGTGCTCTCCTGAGCTTCCTGCAGCCTCAGTGCTCCTCTGAGTCCCCTGCAGCCTCAGTGCTCCTCTGAGTCCCCTGCAGCCTCAGTGCTCCTCTGAGTCCCCTGCAGCCTCAGTGCTCCTCTGAGTCCCCTGCAGCCTCAGTGCTCCTCTGAGTCCCCTGCAGCCTCAGTGCTCCTCTGAGTCCCCTGCAGCCTCAGTGCTCCTCTGAGTCCCCTGCAGTCTCAGTGCTCCTCTGAGTCCCATGCAGTCTCAGTGCTCCTCTGAGTCCCATGCAGTCTCAGTGCTCCTCTGAGTCCCATGCAGTCTCAGTGCTCCTCTGAGTCCCATGCAGTCTCAGTGCTCCTCTGAGTCCCCTGCAGTCTCAGTGCTCCTCTGAGTCCCCTGCAGTCTCAGTGCTCCTCTGAGTCCCATGCAGTCTCAGTGCTCCTCTGAGTCCCCTGCAGTCTCAGTGCTCCTCTGAGTCCCCTGCAGTCTCAGTGCTCCTCTGAGTCCCCTGCAGTCTCAGTGCTCCTCTGAGTCCCATGCAGTCTCAGTGCTCCTCTGAGTCCCATGCAGTCTCAGTGCTCCTCTGAGTCCCATGCAGTCTCAGTGCTCCTCTGAGTCCCATGCAGTCTCAGTGCTCCTCTGAGTCCCATGCAGTCTCAGTGCTCCTCTGAGTCCCATGCAGCCTCAGTGCTCCTCTGAGTCCCATGCAGCCTCAGTGCTCCTCTGAGTCCCCTGCAGCCTCAGTGCTCCTCTGAGTCCCCTGCAGCCTCAGTGCTCCTCTGAGTCCCCTGCAGCCTCAGTGCTCCTCTGAGTCCCCTGCAGCCTCAGTGCTCCTCTGAGTCCCCTGCAGCCTCAGTGCTCCTCTGAGTCCCCTGCAGCCTCAGTGCTCCTCTGAGTCCCCTGCAGCCTCAGTGCTCCTCTGAGTCCCCTGCAGCCTCAGTGCTCCTCTGAGTCCCCTGCAGCCTCAGTGCTCCTCTCAGCCCCCTGCAGCCTCAGTGCTCCTCTCAGCCCCCTGCAGCCTGTGCTCCTCTCAGCCCCCTGCAGCCTCAGTGCTCCTCTCAGCCCCCTGCAGCCTGTGCTCCTCTCAGCCCCCTGCAGCCTGTGCTCCTCTCAGCCCCTTGCAGTCTCAGTGCTCCCCTCAGCCCCTTGCAGTCTCAGTGCTTCTCTGAGCTGCCTGTAGCCTCAGTGCTTCTCTGAGCTCCCTGCAGCCTCAGTGCTGTTCTGACTTCTCTGAAGCCTCAGTGCTCTCCTTAGCTTCTTGCAGCCTGAGTGCTCCCCTGAGTCCCCCTGCAGCCTGAGTGCTCCCCTGAGTCCCCCTGCAGCCTGAGTGCTCCCCTGAGTCCCCCTGCAGCCTGAGTGCTCCCCTGAGTCCCCCTGCAGCCTGAGTGCTCCCCTGAGTCCCCTGCAGCCTGAGTGCTCCCCTGAGTCCCCCTGCAGCCTGAGTGCTCCCCTGAGTCCCCCTGCAGCCTGAGTGCTCCCCTGAGTCCCCCTGCAGCCTGAGTGCTCCCCTGAGTCCCCCTGCAGCCTGAGTGCTCCCCTGAGTCCCCCTGCAGCCTGAGTGCTCCCTGAGTCCCCCTGCAGCCTGAGTGCTCCCCTGAGTCCCCCTGCAGCCTGAGTGCTCCCCTGAGTCCCCCTGCAGCCTGAGTGCTCCCCTGAGTCCCCCTGCAGCCTGAGTGCTCCCCTGAGTCCCCCTGCAGCCTGAGTGCTCCCCTGAGTCCCCCTGCAGCCTGAGTGCTCCCCTGAGTCCCCCTGCAGCCTGAGTGCTCCCCTGAGTCCCCTGCAGCCTGAGTGCTCCCCTGAGTCCCCCTGCAGCCTGAGTGCTCCCCTGAGTCCCCCTGCAGCCTGAGTGCTCCCCTGAGTCCCCCTGCAGCCTGAGTGCTCCCCTGAGTCCCCCTGCAGCCTGAGTGCTCCCCTGAGTCCCCCTGCAGCCTGAGTGCTCCCCTGAGTCCCCCTGCAGCCTGAGTGCTCCCCTGAGTCCCCCTGCAGCCTGAGTGCTCCCCTGAGTCCCCCTGCAGCCTGAGTGCTCCCCTGAGTCCCCCTGCAGCCTGAGTGCTCCCCTGAGTCCCCCTGCAGCCTGAGTGCTCCCCTGAGTCCCCCGCAGCCTGAGTGCTCCCCTGAGTGCCCCGCAGCCTGAGTGCTCCCCTGAGTGCCCCGCAGCCTGAGTGCTCCCCTGAGTGCCCCGCAGCCTGAGTGCTCCCCTGAGTGCCCCGCAGCCTGAGTGCTCCCCTGAGTGCCCTGCAGCCTGAGTGCTCCCCTGAGTGCCCTGCAGCCTGAGTGCTCCCCTGAGTGCCCTGCAGCCTGAGTGCTCCCCTGAGTCTCCTGCAGCCGTGGGGCTCTTCTGAGTCTCCTGCAGCCGTGGGGCTCTTCTGAGCTCCTGCAGCCGTGGGGCTCTTCTGAGCTCCTGCAGCCGTGGGGCTCTTCTGAGCTCCTCCTGCCGTTTGGCTCTTCTGAGCTCCTCCTGCCGTTTGGCTCTTCTGAGCTCCTCCTGCCGTTTGGCTCTTCTGAGCTCCTCCTGCCGTGGGGCTCCTCTGAGCTCCCAGCAGCCTCAGTGCTCCTCTGAGCCCGCTACAGCCTCAGTGCAGCATTTGAACGTCTCTTAGTTTCCTAGAGCCTCAGTGCCCTTCTGAGCACCCTGCAGCCTCAGTGCTCCTCTGAGCTCCTTGCAGCCTCATTGTTTCTGTGAGCCCACTGTATCCTCAGTGCTCCCCTTAGCTACCTGCAACCTCAGTGTCCGTTCTGAGATCCCTGCAGCCTCGGTTCTCCTCTGAGCTCCCTGCAGCCTCGGTTCTCCTCTGAGTCCCCTGCAGCCTCGGTTCTCCTCTGAGTCCCCTGCAGCCTCAGTGCTCCTCTGAGTCCCCTGCAGCCTCAGTGCTCCTCTGAGTCCCCTGCAGCCTCAGTGCTCCTCTGAGTCCCCTGCAGCCTCAGTGCTCCTCTGAGCTCCTGCCGCTTTAGGGCTCTTCTGAGCGCTGCTGCAGCCTCAGTGCTCCTCTGAGCCCTCCTGCAGCCTCAGTACTTCTCTGAGCCCTCCTGCAGCCTCAGTACTTCTCTGAGCCCTCCTGCAGCCTCAGTACTTCTCTGAGCCCTCCTGCAGCCTCAGTACTTCTCTGAGCCCTCCTGCAGCCTCAGTACTTCTCTGAGCCCTCCTGCAGCTTCAGTACTTCTCTGAGCCCTCCTGCAACCTCATTACCCCAATGAGGTTGCTGCAGACCTGGTGCTCCTCTGAGCCCCTTGCAGCCTCAGGGTCCTCTGCGCACCCTGCAGCCTCAGTACTCCTCTGCGCACCCTGCAGCCTCAGTGCTCCTCTGCGCACCCTGCAGCCTCAGTGCTCCTCTGCGCACCCTGCAGCCTCAGTGCTTCTCTGAGCTCCCAGCAGCCTCAGTGCTTCTCTGAGCTCCCAGCAGCCTTGGTGCTCCCCTAAGCTCACTGCAGCCTCAGTGCTCCTCTGAGCTCCCTGCACCCTCAGTGTTTCTGTGAGCCCGCTGTATCCTCAGTGTTCCACTTAGCTCCCTGCAGCCTCAGTGTCCGTTCTGAGCACCTTGCAGCCTCAGTTCTCCTTTGAGCCCCCTGCAGCCTCACTGCTCCTCTGATCCCTTTGTAGCCTTGGTTCTCCTCTGAGCTCCCTGCAGCCTCATTGCTCCTCTAAGCCCTCTGCAGCCTCAGTGCTCTCCTGAAGGTCCTGCAGCCTCAGTGCTCCTCTAATATCCCTGCAGCCCTCCTGCATCCTCAGTGTTCGTCTGAGCACCCTGTAGCCTATTACACCTTTGAGGTTCTTGCAGCCCTGGTGCTCCTGAGCCCCTTGCAGTCTCACTGCTCCTGTGAGCACTGTGCAGCCACAGTATGCCTCTGAGCTCTTTGCATCCTCAGTGCTCCTCTGAGCTTCTTGCAGCCATAGTGCTTCTTTAGCTCCCTGCAGTCTGTGATCCTCTCAGCCCACTGAACCATCTGTATGCCTCTGACCCCTCTGCAGCCTCAGTGCTCTTCTGAGCACCCTGCAGCTTCAGTGATTCTCTGAGCTCCCTGCAGTCTCAGTTCTCCCTTAATCTCACTGCAGCCTCAGTGCTCCCCTGAGCTCCCTACAGCCTCAGTATTTCTGTGATCCCTCAGCATCCTCAGTGCTCCCCTGAGCTCTCTGCAGCCTCAGTGTCTGTTGTGAGCTCTGCAGCCTCAGTGCTCGCCTGAGCTCCCTGCAGCCTCATTGTTCCCCTGAGCTCCCTGCAGCCTCAGTGCTCCTCTGAGCTCCTGCAGCCTTGAAGCTCTCTGAACTCCCTGCAGTCTCAGTGCTCCTCTGATCCCCCTACAGTCCCAGTGCAGCATTTGTATGTCTCTTAGTTCCCTGCAGCCTCAGTGCTCTTCTGTGCTCCCTTCAGCCTCAGTTACTCTCTGAGCTCCTTGCAGCCTCAGTGCTCCTCTGAGCGTCTTACAGCCTCAGTGCTCCTTTGAACTTCTTGCAGCCTCACTGCTCCTCTGAGCTCCCTGTAGGCTTAGTGCTCCTCTGAGGCCACTGCAGCATCTGAACTTCTCTGAGCCCTCTGCAGCCTCAGTGCTCACCTGACCATCTTGCAACCTCAGTGCTCCCCTGGGCTCCTTGCAGCCTCAGTACTCCTCTGAGGCCCCTGCAGAATCAGTGCTCCTCTATTCTCCTGCAGTCTCAGTGCTTCTCTGAGCTCTTGCAGCCTCAGTCCTCCCCTGAGCTCCCTGCATCCTCAGTGCTCCCCTGAGCTCGCTGCAGACTCAGTAATCCTCTCAGCTCCTTGCAGACTCAGTGCTCCCTGAGCTCCTGCAGACTCTGTGCTCCTCTGAGCCCCCACAGTCCAAGACCTCCTCTGAGCCCTCTCCAGCCTCAGTGCTCCTCTGAGCACCTGCTTTACCTCAGTGCTCCTCTACGCTCCCTGCAGCCTTTCAGCTCCTCTGAGCCCCCTTCAGACCCAGTGCTCTTTTGAGCCCCCTGCATCTTTGAGTTCCTCTGATCTCTCTGCATCCTCAATGCTCCTCTGAGCTCCTTGCAGCCACAGTGCTCCTCTGTACCCCCTATAGCCTCAGTGTTCCTCTGAGCCACCCCTACAGCCTCAGTGCTTCTCTGATCCCCCCTGCAACTCTAATGCTCCTCTGAGCCCCCTGCAGCCCCGGTGCTCCCCTGAGTCCCCCTGCAGCCCCGGTGCTCCCCTGAGTCCCCCTGCAGCCTGAGTGCTCCCCTGAGTCCCCCTGCAGCCTGAGTGCTCCCCTGAGTCCCCCTGCAGCCTGAGTGCTCCCCTGAGTCCCCCTGCAGCCTGAGTGCTCCCCTGAGTCCCCCTGCAGCCTGAGTGCTCCCCTGAGTCCCCCTGCAGCCTGAGTGCTCCCCTGAGTCCCCCTGCAGCCTGAGTGCTCCCCTGAGTCCCCCTGCAGCCTGAGTGCTCCCCTGAGTCCCCCTGCAGCCTGAGTGCTCCCCTGAGTCCCCCTGCAGCCTGAGTGCTCCCCTGAGTCCCCCTGCAGCCTGAGTGCTCCCCTGAGTCCCCCTGCAGCCTGAGTGCTCCCCTGAGTCCCCCTGCAGCCTGAGTGCTCCCTGAGTCCCCCTGCAGCCTGAGTGCTCCCCTGAGTCCCCCTGCAGCCTGAGTGCTCCCCTGAGTCCCCCTGCAGCCTGAGTGCTCCCCTGAGTCCCCCTGCAGCCTGAGTGCTCCCCTGAGTGCCCTGCAGCCTGAGTGCTCCCCTGAGTGCCCTGCAGCCTGAGTGCTCCCCTGAGTGCCCTGCAGCCTGAGTGCTCCCCTGAGTGCCCTGCAGCCTGAGTGCTCCCCTGAGTGCCCTGCAGCCTGAGTGCTCTTCTGAGTGCCCTGCAGCCTGAGTGCTCTTCTGAGTGCCCTGCAGCCTGAGTGCTCTTCTGAGTGCCCTGCAGCCTGAGTGCTCTTCTGAGTGCCCTGCAGCCTCAGTGCTCGTTCTTAGCTCCCTGCAGCCTCAGTGCTCGTTCTTAGCTCCCTGCAGACTCATTGCTCCCTGCAGCCTCATTGCTCCTCTGAGCTCCTGCAGCCGTGGGGCTCTTCTGAGCTCCTGCAGCCGTGGGGCTCTTCTGAGCTCCTGCAGCCGTGGGGCTCTTCTGAGCTCCTCCTGCCGTGGGGCTCTTCTGAGCTCCTCCTGCTGTGGGGCTCCTCTGAGCTCCCAGCAGCCTCAGTGCTCCTCTGAGCCCGCTACAGCCTCAGTGCAGCATTTGAATGTCTCTTAGTTCCCTAGAGCCTCAGTGCCCTTCTGAGCACCCTGCAGCCTCAGTGCTCCTCTGAGCTCCTTGCAGCCTCATTGTTTCTGTGAGCCCACTGTATCCTCAGTGCTCCCCTTAGCTACCTGCAACCTCAGTGTCCGTTCTGAGATCCCTGCAGCCTCGGTTCTCCTCTGAGCTCCCTGCAGCCTCGGTTCTCCTCTGAGTCCCCTGCAGTCTCAGTGCTCCCCTGAGTCCCCTGCAGTCTCAGTGCTCCCCTGAGTCCCCTGCAGTCTCAGTGCTCCCCTGAGTCCCCTGCAGTCTCAGTGCTCCCCTGAGTCCCCTGCAGTCTCAGTGCTCCCCTGAGTCCCCTGCAGTCTCAGTGCTCCCCTGAGTCCCCTGCAGTCTCAGTGCTCCCCTGAGTCCCCTGCAGTCTCAGTGCTCCCCTGAGTCCCCTGCAGTCTCAGTGCTCCCCTGAGTCCCCTGCAGTCTCAGTGCTCCCCTGAGTCCCCTGCAGTCTCAGTGCTCCCCTGAGTCCCCTGCAGTCTCAGTGCTCCCCTGAGTCCCCTGCAGTCTCAGTGCTCCCCTGAGTCCCCTGCAGCCTCAGTGCTCCTCTGCAGCCTCAGTGCTCCTCTGAGTCCCCTGCAGCCTCAGTGCTCCTCTGAGTCCCCTGCAGCCTCAGTGCTCCTCTGAGTCCCCTGCAGCCTCAGTGCTCCTCTGAGTCCCCGCAGCCTCAGTGCTCCTCTGAGTCCCCTGCAGCCTCAGTGCTCCTCTGAGTCCCCTGCAGCCTCAGTGCTCCTCTGAGTCCCCTGCAGCCTCAGTGCTCCTCTGAGTCCCCTGCAGCCTCAGTGCTCCCTCTGAGTCCCCTGCAGCCTCAGTGCTCCTCTGAGTCCCCTGCAGCCTCAGTGCTCCTCTGAGTCCCCTGCAGCCTCAGTGCTCCTCTGAGTCCCCTGCAGCCTCAGTGCTCCTCTGAGTCCCCTGCAGCCTCAGTGCTCCTCTGAGTCCCCTGCAGCCTCAGTGCTCCTCTGAGTCCCCTGCAGCCTCAGTGCTCCTCTGAGTCCCCTGCAGCCTCAGTGCTCCTCTGAGTCCCCTGCAGCCTCAGTGCTCTTCTGAGTGCCCTGCAGCCTCAGTGCTCGTTCTTAGCTCCCTGCAGACTCATTGCTCCCTGCAGCCTCATTGCTCCTCTGAGCTCCTGCAGCCGTGGGGCTCTTCTGAGCTCCTGCAGCCGTGGGGCTCTTCTGAGCTCCTGCAGCCGTGGGGCTCTTCTGAGCTCCTGCAGCCGTGGGGCTCTTCTGAGCTCCTGCAGCCGTGGGGCTCTTCTGAGCTCCTCCTGCCGTGGGGCTCTTCTGAGCTCCTCCTGCTGTGGGGCTCCTCTGAGCTCCCAGCAGCCTCAGTGCTCCTCTGAGCCCGCTACAGCCTCAGTGCAGCATTTGAATGTCTCTTAGTTCCCTAGAGCCTCAGTGCCCTTCTGAGCACCCTGCAGCCTCAGTGCTCCTCTGAGCTCCTTGCAGCCTCATTGTTTCTGTGAGCCCACTGTATCCTCAGTGCTCCCCTTAGCTACCTGCAACCTCAGTGTCCGTTCTGAGATCCCTGCAGCCTCAGTGCTCCTCTGAGCTCCTGCCGCTTTAGGGCTCTTCTGAGCGCTGCTGCAGCCTCAGTACTTCTCTGAGCCCTCCTGCAGCCTCAGTACTTCTCTGAGCCCTCCTGCAGCCTCAGTACTTCTCTGAGCCCTCCTGCAGCCTCAGTACTTCTCTGAGCCCTCCAGCAGCCTCAGTACTTCTCTGAGCCCTCCTGCAGCCTCATTACCCCAATGAGGTTGCTGCAGACCTGGTGCTCCTCTGAGCCCCTTGCAGCCTCAGTGCTCCTCTGCGCACCCTGCAGCCTCAGTGCTCCTCTGCGCACCCTGCAGCCTCAGTGCTCCTCTGCGCACCCTGCAGCCTCAGTGCTCCTCTGCGCACCCTGCAGCCTCAGTGCTCCTCTGCGCACCCTGCAGCATCAGTGCTCCTCTGCGCACCCTGCAGCCTCAGTGCTCCTCTGCGCACCCTGCAGCCTCAGTGCTCCTCTGCGCACCCTGCAGCCTCAGTGCTCCTCTGCGCACCCTGCAGCCTCAGTGCTCCTCTGCGCACCCTGCAGCCTCAGTGCTTCTCTGAGCTCCCAGCAGACTCAGTGCTTCTCTGAGCTCCCAGCAGCCTCGGTGCTTCTCTGAGCTCCCAGCAGCCTTGGTGCTCCCCTAAGCTCACTGCAGCCTCAGTGCTCCCCTGAGCTCCCTGCAGCCTCAGTGTTTCTGTGAGCCCGCTGTATCCTCAGTGTTCCACTTAGCTCCCTGCAGCCTCAGTGTCCGTTCTGAGCACCTTGCAGCCTCAGTGCTCCTCTGAGCCCCCTGCAGCCTCAGTGCTCCTCTGAGCCCCCTGCAGCCTCACTGTTCCTCTGATCCCTTTGTAGCCTTGGTTCTCCTCTGAGCTCACTGCAGCGTCAGTGCTCCTCTGAGCTCACTGCAGCGTCAGTGCTCCTCTGAGCTCCCTGCAGCCTCATTGCTCCTCTAAGCCCTCTGCAGCCTCAGTGCTCTCCTGAAGGTCCTGCAGCCTCAGTGCTCCTCTAATATCCTTGCAGCCCTCCTGCATCCTCAGTGTTCGTCTGAGCACCCTGTAGCCTATTACACCTTTGAGGTTCTTGCAGCCCTGGTGCTCCTGAGCCTCTTGCAGTCTCACTGCTCCTGTGAGCACTGTGCAGCCACAGTATGCCTCTGAGCTCTTTGCATCCTCAGTGCTCCTCTGAGCTTCTTGCAGCCATAGTGCTTCTTTAGCTCCCTGCAGTCTCAGTGATCCTCTCAGCCCACTGAACCATCTGTATGCCTCTGACCCCTCTGCAGCCTCAGTGCTTCTCTGAGCTCCCTGCAGTCTCAGTTCTCCCTTAATCTCACTGCAGCCTCAGTGCTCCCCTGAGCTCCCTACAGCCTCAGTATTTTTATGATCCCTCAGCATCCTCAGTGCTCCCCTGAGCTCTCTGCAGCCTCAGTGTCTGTTGTGAGCTCTGCAGCCTCAGTGCTCGCCTGAGCTCCCTGCAGCCTTATTGTTCCCCTGAGCTCCCTGCAGCCTCAGTGCTCCTCTGAGCTCCTGCAGCCTTGAAGCTCTCTGAACTCCCTGCAGTCTCAGTGCTCCTCTGATCCCCCTACAGTCCCAGTGCAGCATTTGTATGTCTCTTAGTTCCCTGCAGCCTCAGTGCTCTTCTATGCTCCCTTCAGCCTCAGTTACTCTCTGAGCTCCTTGCAGCCTCAGTGCTCCTCTAAGCGTCTTACAGCCTCAGTACTCCTTTGAACTTCTTGCAGCCTCACTGCTCCTCTGAGCTCCCTGTAGGCTTAGTGCTCCTCTGAGGCCACTGCAGCATCTGAACTTCTCTGAGCCCTCTGCAACCTCAGTGCTCACCTGACCATCTTGCAACCTCAGTGCTCCCCTGGGCTCCTTGCAGCCTCAGTACTCCTCTGAGGCCCCTGCAGAATCAGTGCTCCTCTATTCTCCTGCAGTCTCAGTGCTTCTCTGAGCTCTTGCAGCCTCAGTCCTCCCCTGAGCTCCCTGCATCCTCAGTGCTCCCCTGAGCTCGCTGCAGACTCAGTAATCCTCTCAGCTCCTTGCAGACTCAGTGCTCCCCTGAGCTCCTGCAGACTCTGTGCTCCTCTGAGCCCCCCACAGTCCAAGACCTCCTCTGAGCCCTCTCCAGCCTCAGTGCTCCTCTGAGCACCTGCTTACCTCAGTGCTCCTCTACGCTCCCTGCAGCCTTTCAGCTCCTCTGAGCCCCCTTCAGACCCAGTGCTCTTTTGAGCCCCCTGCATCTTTGAGTTCCTCTGATCTCTCTGCATCCTCAATGCTCCTCTGAGCTCCTTGCAGCCACAGTGCTCCTCTATACCCCATATAGCCTCAGCACTCCTCTGAGTTCACTGCAGCCTCAGTGTTCCTCTGAGCCACCCCTACAGCCTCAGTGCTTCTCTGATCCCCCCTGCAACTCTAATGCTCCTCTGAGCTCCCTGCAGCCCCGGTGCTCCTCTGAGCTCCCTGCAGCCCCAGTGCTCCTCTGAGCCCCCTGCAGCCTCCGGGCTCCTTCTAGCCTTCCTGCTGCCCCAGTGCTCCCCTGGGCTGTCTGTCATCTCAGTGTTCCCTGGGGCTCCTGCAGCCCAAGTGCTCCTCTGAACTACCTATATCATCAGAGGAACATTGAACAATGGAAACTCTAGGAGAGAAATTGGTCGATAGTTTCCTGATCGAGCTGCGTCAAGCACAGGTTTTTGCAAAAGAGGGGTGACTTTGGCGCATTTCCATGGGTCATGAGAGAGATGAGACATCACTGATAGATGGTGCACCGATCCCACATGGGAGTGTGGTTGGATATTACTAAGGAGAAAGATGAGGCATCACTTAGAATGGGGCGAGGACTCTGATTGGGAATGCGGTTAGTCATTGCTTAATATCTCACTTATACAAAAATGTTAATTGGTCACAGACTAGTGCCTACACTATAATGATCCTGTATTGTACCTTTGTAATCACTATATGCATTGTTTCTTTTCTAATCCTCTCACACTGGAAGTTACATTTGAAATCACTTGTACATCTAGTGTTCACTTTAAATTGTATTGAATCATAAAGAGCCTCAACGTCAGAATAGGCCTGATGTAGGTTAAAGAAATACAACATGAAAAAACATTCTCCACCTTCGTGGTTTTAGACTGAGCAAGGATATGCGAGCACTCTTGATTTGCAGTGGAAGTGGCAGACGTCATCCTGGCTGTGCGCTACCCCTCTGCCAGGGCTGATTACTGAGCACATTGTGTTTCTTGGTGTGCTGAGGAAGATGATGATTTCTGCCCCCGTCCCTACACCTCGGGGCACATGTCGTGTCAGACCCCCGTCCCTACACCTCGGGGCACATGTCGTGTCAGACCCTACATGGTTGTAGATCTGAGCTCTCTGGAAAGTGATTTTTACCCTGTGGACTATGAACTTTAGAATGTTCATGTGTCTCCCTTGGTATGTGTGGAATGCATAGAGATCTGGGAAAGAATTATTGGTGTGTTGGGAATGTGTGCATAAAGAGTGAGGGACTTTGTGGCAAAATGGTTGTGTAGAAAATGTATGAATGAAAGGTCGTCTGGGGTTGGTCTAGGGCCAGTTTTTGTGTGTTCAGGACCAGGTCTCTATTTTGCGACTTGATAATCCCCTCTCTACTAAGGAAACAACGTTTAGATAATGCAGGGTGGAGGTGGTCAGACACTCCCCGTCATGCTCAGTCTTAGGGAGGTGACTCTTTGCCCAGCAGTCAATTCTGTGGTGAGCATGCTCAGTGGTTTCTGGCAGAGGTGAGTGTAACCCTCTCAGATCCCCCTGAACCTTTATCACACCTCTTACCCCAACCCCTATTCCTTTGGAACAGCATGGTGTTATGGTGGGGGAACACCTTCAGGAAAAGATTGCTGATGGGTGTGAGTGTGCTTCCTAAGGGGTATAGCTTACTTTACAAGGCTGGGGAGGCTCTTGTGGTCCTGGATTCTTATCTTGCGAGAGAAGGATGTTGTCTGCCCTTCCTCACCAAACCAGGCCTTGGCTGTCTTGGATCCCACATGTGCTCTGCGAGGTAGGGGTGCCTGTGTTGGGATCATAAATAATTCTTGGCTTTGTACTCCCATGTATGCTTGTGTGATTTATGATTCACTGATGTGTGGCGTTTACTAGTAGTGGGTTACTAAATATAGAATATATTCCTCTAAAGACCACTTGTCCGTGTCTATTCTCTGGTGGTTGTTTCGTGCTTCCTTACCCAGTTAGTCAATGAGTAGAAGCGGAGAAAGATTCTGCTGCAAAATCTCTATATGGATTTTTGAAATGGCATGACACATCCTCACATCGCTGCTTTATGGGAGAAAACTAACTTGCCTTAGGACATTGTAGGTCTGCAATGTTATGAAACAGCTCCTTAGATTTGAAATACCGCTAATTTGCTCAGAGAAGTAATCCAATATTACTTGCATTATGGAAGTTTACTTCACAAAGTCAATAAGATTCTAGGGCAGTTCCAGTGGTGCTTCCATGGATCTGGTATGTGGAGTCTGAGTCAGCGGAGGGACTGTTCACACACTGTACTTGTCCTAGAAGTTAGTGGTTACTCTTGGGAGTACTGGTGCTGTAGCTGGCTAGCAACCAGTTAAGTGTCATGTTAAGGGGCGCACATTTTTTCAAAACCGAACAGTCTGATCAGTTCTCATCGGATTGGTGGAGGCACCAACTGGATCGACTAGTTCCCCCCTTGCAATCAGAAAAGTATACTTTTACATTTATGCTCTACTTGTGACATTAAACCTAAATATCTTGAGTGCAGACCCTGTTGGTTTTCTCCTCCCACCTCCCTCCTTCTCTGCCTTTCCTCTTCAAAATCACTCCTTCCTCATCCAGTTTCTGTCTTTTATAGACCCTTTGATGAAAGCAGGTACCTGATTTCATTCCCACCATCACAGAGATTTGTTTCTCATTCACAGAATCAAAGAACCTGATAAAGAGACCTGCAGCACCGCAGTACCAGAAAAGCCCTTGGCAGCATCACCAGATTATCAACTGTATCAGTGTGTAGAGTCTGAGAAAACCCTCATCTGGAGGTTGGACCTGGATACACACCCTACGATATACGTTCAGGGGAGAAACAAAGGCCTAGTGTGTGAAAAAGCTCATGCAGAGCTCATCTTTATGGACCGTTTTAAAAGATGCACACCAGAAATCCTCTTTTTGAGTATACCTAGTGTGAAAACCTTTGGTTCACTCAGCACTCCCACAATTGTAATTCTAATGCGAAAGTAGAGCAGTTAATCTGAATATCCTGAGGATGGGTCATACCAGTGTAAGGAGTGTTAAAGTGTGACCCCCAGAACATTTCTGTTGAAATATCAGCAAATGCCTACAGGAGAGAAAATCTAGCTGAATGTGGATAAACCTGCACTGTGGGCTCTTCGCTTCACAGGCATCAAACAGTTCATTCTGAGGATAGGTCGTACCAGTATACGAAATGTGGGAAAAGCTCCATTGAACCAAAGAAGCTATTGAGAGACCAGGGAGTCCATACAGGTGATGAGCGGTATCATTGTACAGAATGTGGGATTAGCTACACTGAGAAGGCACACTGGTGAAGCAACAGATAATCCGTGCTCATGACAAACCTTTATAGTGTAATGAATGTGAGAAACACTTTGCTGAGAAGAAATCACTGTTGTCATATTGTCCATACTGGTTAGAAACCATGTGACTGCACAGAAAGTAGAAAAAGATTCACTGGTGAAGCAAAAGATAATGTATACTGGTGAGGAACCCTATCGGTGTACCGAATGTGAGAAAATGTTCACTTGGAATAGCATTCAGTACATTCATCAGAATACCCATACTGTTTAGAAGCCGTATCACTGTACAGAATGTAGGAAATGCTTCAGTGAGAAAGGCACACTGATGATGCATCAGACAAGCCATTCCGGCGAGAAACCCTATCAGTGTACGGAATGTGGGAAAAGCTTCATTAAGACATACAGTTTGTTGAAACACCAGAGAGTCCATACTGGAGAAAAACCGTTACACTGCACATAATTTGGAAAAAGGCTCTCTCAGAAGGTCACACTGTTGGATCTTCAGAGAATCCATACAGGTGAGAAACCCTATCATTGCACAGAATGCGGGAAAAGCTTTACTATGAAAAGCAATTTGTTAATGCATCAGAGAATCCACACTGGTGAGAAACCCTATCCGTGTACAGAATGCGGGAAAAGATTTACTCAGAAGGGTGCGCTGTTGAGGCATCAGAGAATCCATATTGGTGAGAGACCCTATCCGTGTACAGAACGCGGGAAAAGCTTTACTGTGAAAAGCCATTTGTTGAAACATCACCGAATCCACACTGGTGAGAAACCCTATCAGTGTACAGAATGCTGGAAACGCTTTAGTGACACGAGTACGCTGTTGAACCATCAGAGAATCCATACTGGTGAGAAACCCTATCAGTGTACAGAATGTGGGAAAAGCTTTACTGAGAAGGGTACGCTGTTGAGCCATCAGAGAATCCATACTGGTGAGAAACCCTATCATTGCACAGAATGCGGGAAAAGCTTTACTATGAAAAGCAAATTGTTGAACCATCAAAGATTCCGCACTAGTGTGAAACCCTATCAGTGCACAGAATGCAGGAAAGGCTTTACTGAGAAGAGCACATTGTTGATGCATCAGAGAATCCACACTGGTGAGAAACCCTATCAGTGTACTGAAGCGGGAAAAGCTTTACTCAGTATGGTGCGCTGTTCACCCATCAGAGAATCCACACTGGTGAGAAACCCTATCACTGTACTGAATGCGGGAAAAGCTTTACTCAGAATTGTACGCTGGTCACCCATCAGAGAATCCATACTGGTGAGAAACCCTATCAGTGTACAGAATGCAGGAAAAGCTTTACTGTGAAAAGCACTTTGTTGAAACATCAGAGAAGCCACACTGGTGAGAAACCCTATCAGTGTGCAGAAAGCGGAAAAAGCTTTACTGTGAATGGTACGCTGTTGAGGCAGCAGAGAATCCATACTGGTGAGAAACCGCATTTGTGTACTGAATGTTGGAGAGGCTTCACTAAGAAGAAAGCTATCTTAAGACATAGTTTGATCTTAAGACATCAAGTAACCCTCAGTGGTGAGAAACCGTATACATACAAAGAATATGAGGAAAGCTTCACTGATAAGAAATCACTGTCAGAGAATCCATACTGATGAGAAACCTTTACATTGTTCCGAATCTAGGAAAAGCTTCCCTCAAATACCCTCATTAAAGGCAATTCATTGTGGCAAACATGAGAAAAGTTTCACAAGAATCCAGATATTGTAAAATAATCAGAGAATCCGTTCATTGTAGAAAACTCATAGCCTAGAATGTGGAATACTAGTGAAGCTACATGCCTTGAAATATATCAGCATTTGGGAGATAGAATGGATACAAAAGCGAATCCAGAAGACAAATTCAAAATACAATAAGAGTCCTCTCTTTCACCTTACGTATTCTATTATTTGACAATTTCTTTATATTATAAACATTGCCGTCTTGTCCTGCACAGGGATACGTGACTGGTAAATATAATTTTGTGCTGTTTTGTTGAAAGTATAAAGGTAAAGATCATCTTCGCCATGGTGTCAGATCAAGAGCTTTTTAAAGTCAGTATTACCCCATTCACTCGCTTTCTAAGATTCCCTCGCCATGACAACTGTTTGTCCTTTTTAAAAATACTACTTGTATCATGAATTCATATGCACACATGTAGACACACACATGTGAAAATAAATGTGCAATAACATTATTTGCAACAAAGCAAGATTCAAACATTTCTTACTGTGACAAAATTCCATGTTATAGTCTCAGTGCAGTGCGACTGACGTGACTAATTCTCATGAGAACACATCATGGCGTATGAAGATCCATAACATCTAATATACTGTTTATTATCAGTGTTTTCTTTTTTAAGACTTAGGGGTCGATTCCGATCTCGGCCGGTAGGGCTCCGAATAGGATTCGGCTTTACCGGATCCGATTCGGAGCCCTTTTTCCCGACCGAATCGTACGCTGGTCCGGCCGAGCGAGTACGATGCGACTCGCCGACCGACTCGTCCGGGCGACCCGACCGCTCCGACCGACTCGCACCCGGAGTGTACCGCTCCGACCGACTCCGCTCGGACCCGATTCGCACCGCGCAATGGAGACGTTTCCGGCCGGGTAAGTACGATGCGCACCTCGACCGCTCCGACCGACTCGCGCCGTCCGACTCGAACTCGCTGTCGGAGCCGTACTTTGGGGGTCCGTGTCGGACCCCCTGTACGCGTACCCGTGCGAGGCGCACACAGGGGGACCCATGGGTCCCCCCTACCTGTGCGTGTACGCCGCGGCGCGCTCGCGGCGTACTCGCTGTAGGGGCGCCCTTGTCCGCCTCGCACCCATTGAGGCAATGGGAGCCCGCGTACGCGTTGTACGACCGGCTCCCATTGAGTTCAATGGGAGTCCGACCGACTCGTGTCCGGTGGCATACGAATGCATCGGACTCGTTCGGTCGGACTGCACGGGTCCGATTCGGTCGGAAATTTCTCCGGGTCCGGCTCGGTCGGAGAGATTTCCGGCCCGAATCGGAATCGACCCCTTATTTTTATTTCATGCGTAGGTGAAATGCTATACTGTTTGGTTATTTGTAGTAAAAGAACAAAATCAATGCTTAATTATGTAGTTAAGTGTGCAAGAGACTCTTTTTGCAGGCGCCCCTGTATATTTGTCCTACTGTTGCTGGATTTAGTGCTGTGTAAAGACTCTGTGGTGCCTATGGAGCCTGCATTCCAGGCCTCGGTGCATGTACTCTGACCCTTAAAAGTGTATGTTTAATTGGCTTATCTCCAATTGGCATAAGTTTACGAATACATTGGTTCCTAATGTATGACACCTGATGTACCCGGGGTCTACACGTTAAGTGTTCCTCATGGACTGCAACACTTACTGTGCCCCCACGAGTGTGACAAGGTGTAACATTTCTCCCACACTGGCATTGGCTTTAAAACTGCTAACTCTACTGTGCTATTTCAACCTGTGGCAAAATCAAAACCTTCCTTTTTAATATTTGTAAGTCGCACCTAAGGCAGGTCTAACGAGCCTCAAAGGCAGGGTGTATTATATTAAAGAGAAGGATATCAGTTATGTTTTACATATCCTGACACCAAAAACCCTGCATTGTCATTTTCACTGTATTAAGACTAGTACCTCCATTGGTTAGTATGGAGTTACACACTGACAACTCAGTATTGCTAACTTCCAAATGGGACTACTAAAGTTGACATTTTAAGGTATCAAAAGAATTATTGCATTAAATCTAACTTGATGCGCAAGTTGAGTTTAATGTAACTATATTATACATTTTTAGAAAGTTGTCACTTTGTTGCCCAAAACTTTCCAGTAACCGTCTTTGGTTGCACACAGCTGCTGTCCTCCAGACAGCCTGCTGCCCTCCTAGGGAGAGGTGAGAACAACTCTCAGGAAGGGGAACTAAGGACCTGCCCAGGGGTAGAGGTGTGATCTTCTGGCAGGATGGCCAGAGGGGGTGTGAGCCCAGAAGGCGAGCTTGAAAGGTGAAGCAACTGTTGTGTGTTTCTTGCTCGGCCCATTGTCGCTTTCCCTATGTTAGCCTAACTGTGCACGTGTAGGCCGCTTTTCTTTTGCACATGTTACTTCATAACACGCTTGCCTTTGTGCCATATTGTATTTTCACACACAACCTGCACGTGTTTTCGTATTTTATTTTTTTCCTGGGATTTAGTCTGAATACACTAGACTAGGTCAAACAACAATAGCCCTTGTTATTCCTTCTGGTCAGTCACTAGCACTTAGACATAACAAGAGAATGCTGCTGCTGTTTGTGAGCACACATATCTTGTCATATAAATGAAAACACACTGAGCGAAGGTCCTGAAGCAAGAGTGCTGCGCCAGCTGAGATGTAGAACATCCACCTATGTATTCTAAAGTACTAATCCCAGAGATCTATAATATAATCATTTAGCTTCAGTAGAAAGGGGGGAGAGGGGTAGGCTAAACTGTCTTATAACATGACCGGCCCTTATATGGTTTGTTAACGATGCTAATAATATTTTTGTTGTGCGTTCGTTGTCTAATTGTGGCACACATACTGCATCTTAGAGCACAACAGCTTAAATATTATAAACTTCCTTTGTGTCTCTTGTTTATCTTATTGTTGACAAGTACGAGTGAGAGAGCGAAAGGGTGTGTCCTGTTACCGCGATCCTTGAGAGGGTTGAGTGTGTTGTGTTCTGGAGTGCGACTCACTTGTTTCTGTTTCTTCCACCTTTGAAGGGCAATTGGTAGTCACATTAGGAAGGGGTGCACTTTTGTTTAGACAGACAAGCTCGTTTCTAGGGCACAGAGGGAAAAGCCGTTGTCAAACTGGTTTTTCAATGGGAGTGTAGCCCCCAGGTAGCCACACCTATGGGATGGGCTAGAGAGCTCCACACATAGAAAGGTCCAGCCATTTTGGGAGTGGGTAGAAGTGTGTACTCTGGGATATCTAAATGCTACATGTAAAAAATTATTTTGTTTTTTTGGTTGAGTGGGGTGTTAACCCTTCTCAAGCAACAACCACAATCCTTGTCGGGTGAACCACAAAAGGACACAGACTTACCCACACAATAAATAGAATAACATTTAATAAATAAAATGACTCAAACACAAAAGTAAATTGAAGCCGTAGAACCGGAGTTATGAATTTTTAAATTTTAAGGTGGAAAATAGCACCAACAAGTACTACGCGCCCACGACTGGTGTCTAGACGCACAAGACCAGGGCGATGAAGCACGGTTCGGCTACATGTAGTGGATTGGGCCCGGTCCCGGCTTACCTTAAGATATAGAAGATATTTGAAGAAAAAGTTGCTGAGACGGCAAAGTTCAGCCGGGTAAGGCAGGTGGTGTACTGCAAGGTGCTGTGCCCCACATCGTCGCCAGGGAGCAGCTTGACAAAGTCGTGGTGAAGATTTCTACGTTCTGACTTTGTCCATTTTTCAGAAGTCGAAAATCTCTAGATTGATGAAGTTGGAGGCTGTAGCTGACGAGGGCTTCATAAGGCCAGATAC